>CAVLGL010000001.1:13356498-13990665 GCA_963668995.1 Parnassius mnemosyne
CTTGTACTTGTTATTATATACGAAAAAAAAAAAGAAACCAAAAACATAATATATTAATAATCTGTTCCAGTACGGAACAATTATAGATTATAAAATTGCGAGTAGGAATACAAAAATTGTCACATCTCCCGCAGGCGATGCAGTTGTTTGACGGATTTAGCTCTGCGTACTGGCGACAGAAAATCAATTTAAATTAGCCGACCCTCATTCTAGACTCCCTTTGTGTTCAATATTCCGCCTGCTTATTTAGGTGGATGTGGATATACATTTCAAAAATATATGTGTGATTGAGCATTTCTAAAGGAGGCTCTATCCAACAGCGAAATTTTATATTTGGGCTGCGGGGGGGGAGCTTATTATTCACCGCTTTTGGTTGTTTGATGGAGCCATAACTTGGGCCGGAAGTACAGGTGCTTCCGGGTGCACGTTATGCAAGTAGAACTGGCGGTCTTGTAGGAAAGCGCGGCTTGTGTTCTGACGCATTTTATTTAAAAAAGAGAGAAAGAATTGTCCTTTCCATGTGTAAATAAAAATTCAGATGCAATGTCACCCTGCAGAACTGAAATAGAAAGCATTTCTTAAAACAGTCCAGTTATTCTCTAGAGTCTACCCAACTAAATTATTTACTGCTATTCAGTAACAGTAGCTTACTGCGTAAACATTATGAGACTTACCTTCAATTTAAAAATGTTGTCCATTTGTCATTACAAACAAAAGTCCACAACTGAACATAGGCCTTATCCATAGATTGCTGCGCGCTGGTGGACTTCACATGTCTTTAAAATATATTTTTTTATTTCTCAGACATACAGATTTCCTCACGATGTTTTCCTTCACCACCGAGCACGTGGTAAAGCAGTAGCAATTGCCCATTTTCTGTGAACTTTACAGGGAGCACTTAGAATGAGCAAATAGCTCTATGGAGCCACAACGGCCCTACACGTGGCAGGCGAGCTTGTATCCGCATTTTTTATTTGAGCTCTGGACAGGAAGATGCTGCTACCCAAATTATGTTTGTTTTATACATACCTAGTAAATAAATCATAAATTAAGTTCGGATGGTTATATCATATCACTGTTTACAATTACTAGCTAAGGGCATCATTAGAAAATCATCATCATCATGTAGAAAAAAGGGAGGTTACGTGACGGGGTGGAATAAGCCGTCGCGGGCCCACATCGGGAGGCGCGGCTTAAATTTCAAGAGTGGATGATGGCTGGGCAGCCGTCCAGGGGTCGCGTATTTGAAGAGATGTCAGAATCTAGAAAGCATTTTAAAGCAAAATTAAAATGGTGTCAAAACAGACAAGAACAGCTAAAGATGGATATTATTGCGACAAATCACTCTTCTAAAGACTTTAAAAGCTTCTGAAAGAACACAAACAAAATGCATGTTAAGCCAAGTCTTCCAGTGAGTGTTGGGGGTGCTTATGATCACAAGGATATTGCGGATGCATTCAGATGCAATTTTACTGTAAGGTCACCCTTAAATGTCGTTTCACGTTTGAATTTGAGCGAGGCTGAAACTATCATGACAGAACGAAATGAAAAGATACCTGCAAAAAAAATAGAAAAAATAATTAAAGAGATGGTAAGAGGAAAATCGCCTGGTTATGATGGTCTCAGAATCAAACACTTCAGATATGCTGGGGTGCATCTTCCGCGAGTCCTTTCACTGTTTTACAGCCTGTGTTTGGATCACTCTCACTTACCCAAGCCACTGATGAGGACTATTGTAGTACCCGTTGTTAAAAATAAAACTGGGGACACATCCGACATGGGTAATTACCGACCTATCTCGCTTGCAACCACTGCAGTCAAGGTGTTTGATAGTCTGTTAAATGAGTGTCTCAAAAAAACGTACTAATAAACGATGCACAATTTGGGTTTAAGCCGAATTTATCGACGGAGAGCGCCATTTACTGTCTGAAACACACTGTCAAATACTACACCGTGAGGCGGACGCCGGTGTATGCGTGTTTCCTCGATTTATCGAAAGCTTTTGACCTGGTCTCATACGACATCCTGTGGGGCAAGTTGAGGGACGCGGGTGTGCCGGTGGAGTACACTGCTCTACTAAGATACTGGTATGCTAACCAGCGTAACCAGGAGAGGTGGGTTGGAGCTCTTTCGGAAGAATACAGGCTGGAATGCGGTGTAAGGCAGGGTGGCTTAAGCTCTCCACTCTTGTTCAACCTGTATGTAAACCAACTGATTGAACGACTTAGCAGCACACATGTTGGCTGCCACATCGATGACATATGTGTCAACAACATAAGCTATGCTAACGACATGGTGCTGCTCAGTCCTTCTATAGCAGGTCTGAGGAAACTGCTTTCTATCTACGAGACATATGCGGAGGAGCATGGCCTTAAATACAACTCAAAAAAGAGTGAAATATTAATATTTAAGGCACCGAAACGGAAGCCACGACATGTGCCACCCGTATGTCTCGATGGTTTACCTCTGAAAGTCGTACAGAAGTTCAAATATCTCGGTCATATTGTTGCGAGCGACCTAGGAGATGATGAGGATATTGAGCGAGAGCGCAGAGCGTTGTCGGTAAGGGGCAATATTCTTGCCCGCAGATTCTCCCGGTGCACTGCAGACGTGAAAGTAACTTTATTTAAAGCGTTCTGTCAGTCTTTCTATACCGGTGGTCTGTGGGTGACTTATACACGCCGGACCTACAGCGCCCTGCGTGTTCAATATAACAACGCTTTTAGAATGCTGTTGAGGCTGCCGTGGCGCTGTAGTGCCTCTAAAATGTTCGCAGACGCACACACTAATGACTTTTTCGCCATAATGCGTAGAAAAGCAGCGTTTCTCCTGCAGCGCTTACGTACAAGCAACAATGGCATCCTAAGGGTAATTGCTGCCAGGCCCGACTGCCCCATACTGCACCACTGTATGACGGTAGCTATTGGGCGAAAAAAATAATTTGTACATAATTCACATTAACTAACAATACTAACTTACAAGTTAAGGAAAAATTGTTACTAACATACTAACAATCTATGGATGTTCCTTACGTCTGAAATAAACACTTATTATTTTGGGGTATCTATAAAGTTTTCTCATCTAATTGGGCAGTATAAATATATAATTGTAAATGAAAATGGTAAACATACATAAATATGAATAAAATAAAATAAATACATAAAAAATACATAAATATATAAAAACCCAACCAGATGGAAGCCCTCGGCAGGGGAGACCAGACGGCCGAGGGTTAGGGGGAAAGGGAAAGAAACCGGCGTACGATGCGGGCGGTATCGAGGAGCACCGCCTTCTGCATTTGAGCCTGGAGCGGTCCGTCACGGAGTCCCAGTCGCCTCAGATAACCCGGGAGGCTGACTGGGATTAACCCGTTCGCAGAAACGACCACAGGAATAATTTCGGTCGGCAGACCACCCCACATGCCGGTAACCTCGTGAGCCAGGTCCAGATATTTTGTCACCTTATCTGTTTCGGCTTTCACGAGGTTCTCGTCATAAGGAATGGTAATGTCGACCAGAAAGATCCTTGACTGTGCCCGGTCCATCAGCACAATATCAGGCTTATTCGCAAGAATAGTCCTGTCTGTGATGATGGCCCAGTCCCAGTAGAGCCTGCCGCGGTCATTTTCGAGCACGGCTTCCGGCAAGTACTTATAATACGGCAGTTTCCGATCCACGAGGCCGTATTTCAGAGCGAGCTCCTGGTGTAGAATCCTGGCTACTAGATTATGTCTGTGCAAATACTCAGAGTTAGAAAGCGCCGAACAACCGGAGATGACATGCCTAAGTGACTCACCGGGATGGCGACAAGCTCGACAGATGTCGACGGCGCCATCCTTTAGGATGTATCTCCGATAATTGTTGGTCTTAATAACCTGATCCTGTATCGCACAGACAAAACCCTCGGTTTCCCCAAAGAGGTCACCGAAACGTAGCCAGTGAAGGGAGGCGACTGTGTCTACGAAAGGCTCATGTAGAGCCTTGTAGAACCTCCCGTGGAGCTCCTTCTCCTTCCATACGGCCTCCCGGTCGGAAATGCACTGTACTGCTGGGTCTTGCCATTGCTCGTTGGCTAAGGATAGAGGGGTCAGTCCTTTATCACAAGAAATAACGTCCCTATAGTATGGATCATCCGCTCTCGTCAGAAAGTAATTGCGGAGGCTGCACACTTCGCGATTATGCATGGTAAGCGCGCTTAAAAAGACGCGCCCACCATGCTTCCGCGGCAAGTACAGCCTCATTACTGACGATCTCGGATGATGCATCCTGTGGGACGTCATTATAGTGCGGACTTTTCTGTCCAGAGCGTTTAGTTCGGTCTGAGTCCACCTAAGTATGCCAAAGGTATACATGAGAACAGGCATGACCCAACCGTTATATGCGTGCGTCTTATTCACACCGGACAAAAGGCTGTTAAGCACTTTGGTCAAGCGTGCATAAAACACATCGCAAACTGACTGTTTCATACCCGCCTCATCTACACCGATGTTCTGTGACATACCCAGGTATCGGTATGTTTCAGCCTCGGAAAGGGTCCTTATGTTGATGGGCATAGATAAATCTATGCCCTCAGAGTTAGCAACCCTACCCCTTTCGACATGGAGGACCGCACACTTATCCGTCCCCAGCTCCATTCCAATAGAATTGCTAAAATCACAAGTGATGTTCAGCAATTCCACAAGATGAGAGCGACTGGAGGCGAATAACTTGAGATCATCCATATAGAAAAGGTGTACAACTAGGTGTGTAACACTTATTATTATTGGGGGTTATCTATAAAGTTTTCTCATCTGGTTGGGCTGTTTAAATATATAATTATAAACGAACTATATAAACATACATAAATATCAATAAAATAGTATAAATACATAAAAAATACATAAATATATTTAAAAAAAAAACCCAACCAGATGGAAGCCCTCGGCAGGGGAGACCAAACGGCCGAGGGTTAGGGGGAAAGGGAAAGAAACCGACGGACGATGCGGGCGGTATCGAGGAGCACCGCCTTCTGCATTTGAGCTTGGAGCGGTCCGTCACGGAGTCCCAGTCGCCTCAGATGACCCGAGAGGCTAACTGGGATTAACCCGTTCGCAGAAACGACCACAGGAATAATTTCGGCCGGCAGACCACCCCACATGTCGGTCACCTCGTGAGCCAGGTCCAGATATTTTGTCAGCTTATCTGTTTCGGCTTTCACGAGGTTCTCGTCATAGGGAATAGTAATGTCGACCAAAAATATCCTTGACTGTGCCCGGTCCATCAGCACAATATCAGGCTTATTCGCAAGAATAGTCCTGTCTGTGATGATGGCCCGGTCCCAGTAGAGCCTGGCGCGGTCATTTTCGAGCACGGCTTCCGGCAAGTACTTATAATATGGCAGTTTCCGATCCACGAGACCGTATTTCAGAGCGAGCTCCTGGTGTAGAATCCTGGCTACTAGGTTGTGTCTGTGCAAATACTCAGAGTTAGAAAGCGCCGAACAACCGGAGATGACATGCCTAAGTGACTCACCGGGATGGCGACAAGCTCGACAGATGTCGACGGTGCCATCCTTTAGGATGTATCTCCGATAATTGTTGGTCTTAATAACCTGATCCTGTATTGCACAGACAAAACCCTCAGTTTCCCCAAAGAGGTCACTGAAACGTAGCCAGTGGAGGGAGGCGACTGTGTCTACGAAAGGCTCATGTAGGGCCTTGTAGAACCTCCCGTGGAGCTCCTTCTCCTTCCATACGGTCTCCCGGTCGGAAATGCTCTGTACTGCCGGGTCTTGCCATTGCTCGTTGGCTAAGGATAGAGGGGTTAGCCCTTTATCACAAGAAATAACGTCCCTATAGTATGGATCATCCGCTCTCGTCAGAAAGTAATTACGGAGGCTGCACACTTCGCGATTATGCATGATAAGCGCGCTTAAAAAGCCGCGCCCACCATGCTTTCGCGGCAAGTACAGCCTCATTACTGACGATCTCGGATGATGCATCCTGTGGGACGTCATTATAGTGCGGACTTTTCTGTCCAGAGCGTTCAGTTCGGTCTGAGTCCACCTGAGTATGCCAAAGGTATACTATTTATTATTATTATTATTATTATTATTGCTAGATAACTAGTTTCGGGTCAAATGACAAATCGGTGATTTTTGTAAACAAGTGATTTTTCGTAAGTGCAATGAAAAGAGAGAATGAAATAAAAAATTATGTCCCGAGTGCATTGGATATTCTTTTATGCTCGTAAACTTGAAAGTATAAATAGCCAAAATACATTTTTTTCTAAAAAATATGTAAAAAAAACGTAATGCAAACATTTGAAAGCATTGCATTTTATTTACATGCGAATGAACTTATAAGCATGCATTAATATTTATTATAATTAGTCGGGACATGTTTTGATTTTATAATAGTCAGTCTTATGTTAGCATTACATACGTTAATGACGTAATTGAAAAAATAATAATTTTACGTTTCTTTTTGCGTAATTGTAACGTAATTACTCAATATTTTCGTTTCGGAACAAATTGAAACACTTCGGAAGCATCACCTTGCCTAGAACCTGTCACTGTATTATGGAATTCAGTTTCTAGCCTAGTGTGACAAGTCGATAATAGAGGTGTTTTAAAACATATATTTTAAGACGGATTTGGCGTACCTAAAAGTAATGGGCTTGAACTAGCTCATTTCATTATCTAGTAAAGACACCATTAGGACAAGATCTGCGGGAAAAAAAGAGGAAACTGCGTTTATTATTTACAAAGCAGATATATTAGAAATACCAAAAACAACTCATAGCTTCCAAGAGACAACTACAGAGCGTCAACCCGCATCGCAAGAGTGGTGATTGAGGCAAAATCTGCTTACAACACAACAGCAGTAGAGAAATATTTTTCTTATAAAACAAGGGTAACAAACGAGCTCACAGTCCACCTGATGATAACTGGAAGCTGTAGCCCATAGACTTCTACATCTGTTTTCAATTAAAAAACAAAATACAAAAGCGTTGTCGCCCTTGAGATGGAATACCTCGTTTATAGAAAGCAGGATCTGAATCTTTACATTCACCATTCGGAACACAGCAGCCAGTTATTACTCGTATTATAGCCCGGTATTCCGTGAGAGCATGGTACTTGCTTGGTCGAGATCCGAATCCATTCTATGTTTTTATTTTAGATTAGCATTTGCAAACTTAAGCCGCTTAATTAAATGGTATCCTAAGTAAATAAAGTTAACGGTTGGTAACTTCAAAGAACTCAAATATATATTTAATATTCTATATTCTATATTCTATATTCTAAGGCAAATTCACAGAACATTAGCTACACGTGTAACTCCATTGAAGTTCTGCTTAGAAGACGTACGCCCTATTTCAATGTTTTATAATTCTCAAAAAATATTATTTTTACTGAAGTCGAAGGAGGAGTTTCGTACTTTGATTGTATTTGAACATACATTACATAATTATATCATAAAAAAGACAAGCAATAAAATAAATAAAAACCTGTATAAAAGTAATATTCTAACTGTCGTAAATCATCGATTCGAATTTTACCTGGTAGAGTCATGCTGCAGCTATACTATCGTTGTAGAATGAAAGTGTCGGCTCAACCGGAGAAATAAACCTAGTCAGGTCATAAATTCTGTCACATGTTTAATATAATATAATTGAAACTAGTTTATTCATTATGTAACCATTTATATACCAAAATGAACTTAACAAAACATAGATTCGTATGAATCGAAAGTTTATTCAAAATGACCTCCGTGATTTTGAATACAGGCCTTCAATCTGAGTGGCCAGTCGTCTATCGCAGCACGAACAAGGTCCATGTCAATATAGGCGGCTGCCTTAATCAAGGATGTCTTGAGTGACTCCAAATTGGGATGAGGCTTTGAGCACGCCTTTTTCTCCAAGTATTGCCATATCTTGTAATCTAACGGATTCAAATCTGGACTGAAGGAGGGCCAGTCTTCGTGCCGGATGAAGTCGATTTCACGCGCCGCCAGCCAGTCTTGTGTGCTCTTCGCTCTATGAGCTGGCGCCGAATCTTGTTGGAATACCCAGTGCCTGTTATTGAACATGGTATGAGAAACAGGTTCCACAAGGTTTGTCAGGACTGTATTTTGATACACAACTGCATTATTTTTTTACACCTTTCTCACAAAAATGTACCTCTGTTAAGCCCCAATAAGCAACTCCCAACCATACCATGAGCGAGGATGGAAAATGACCTCGTTGGACATGCGGAATACGGTTGCTCACTTCTTCACTACTGTGTGCGTATACCTTATCATTTTGTTTGTTGTAGCTCTCTTCTACGGTAAAAATTTTTTCATCCATAAAAAGAATTTCCCGATATTTTTTCCCGCGTACCGCTTCAACAAAGCGCGGCATCTCTTCAGTCTCAGGTCCATTAGACGAGCATTCAAAGGATGCCCTGTTTTTTTTTCGATATGCCCGAAGCCCTAAGTCTTCATTTAACATCCTTTTCACCGTGGTTCTGCTTAACCCTATCTGAAGGGCCAACAGTTTCTGCTTACGTTTGGGATTTCTTTGAATTCGCGCCTTCACAGCTTTTATCATTGCTGGAGCCCTAACAGACCGAGGGCGACCACTTCTTGACCTGTCATCTACACTAGAGTCTTCATTGTATCGTTTGATGGTACGATAAACGAATCTTTTGGTTATATTCAAATTTTTCAGTATCTCAAAAATTTGAATTGGCGCGTAACCGCTACGATGCAACGCAATAACTGCAACACGGTTCTTCTTTAAGCGTCCACTCCATATTTAAAAATGAGTAAAATTCTAAAAAGTATACAGTTTTATTTTCATGAACAATTCGAAATTCAAATTCAATAAACTTTTTTGTGGCCAGCATTCTAAAAGAAAAGTTTTTACTGTGTGACAATACTTCTCACTGAATAGCAGTGTAAATTTAGCTATCGTGTTGTAAGTGTAGAAAACCAGAGACCCATTTCAATATAAACAAGCATTCCATCTCATTCCTCATGGGTGACAATCTGCATTTGTTTATTAATGAAGTATTGATGTAGATGTCTATGGGCCACAGTATCTATTTACCGTCAGGTCGACTGTGAGCTTGTTTGTCACTCTTATTCTATAACAAAATATAGATGCCTCCGAAAGTCTGGAGTTTGTGCACATACTCAGTTTTATCAACTGTATTAATTAATTTTAAATAACGTTTCGTGGGGGTATTCAAGTTAAAAACATCCGAAGTTCAATAGAGAATGTGGGTTGGTGCTGGTATCTGATTGGGGTCCTATAATTAACAAAGTTGAATTAACAAACCTAAGCAATGCTTTTGCTTTTAGATTTGTTTGCTTTAAGATACCGTAAGCACATTCTGCGTAGATTGAAATAAAAAATAATGTTAATAACTAAAATAAAACCCTGTTTGACTTTGAATTCAGGACCCTAAGGATTTTGGGCACCTCAGTTATATCACAAAGTAACTATACACAAAAGCAACGTTAATAAGTAAATAAATATTAAACAAGGAAATATTAAAAATATTGTTAAAGTAAAATTAATAAAACTAAAAATGTTCAGTATTTCCCGTAAATATGAAATCATTTATCATTGATTCTATTATCAATAGGGAGCTCCTTTGATAAAAATTTCATGATCATTTAAAGTCGGTTTATATTATATAGAGTTTTGCGATATTTGTGACCTTATTACTATTATAATTAATTATTAATTTATCGTGTAGAGGCGGTGTAAGAATATCTACTACCCCATATCATCTCTTGGGTGTCGTAAGAGGCGACAGAGGGAAACAAATCAGGAGATGGGCAGCAGCGTCATTCTAATAACGACTATAAATAAAAAAAACTGTGGTTGCCAACCCGTCTGCCATGCGTGGCAACTATGGCAAATATACCTCTACGATGGAGGCCTAATAGAGGGATGTTCCCATGGATGTTAAACATTGGACTCGTGATGTGTTTTAATGGTAATATTAATAATAATACAGCCTATTTATATATATAAATATATCTAATTTACGTGACCAGTATATTAATCATACATTGATGTTTCTAAAGGTTTAAAAATATAGGCCGTTTAATAAATTTATAGCGTGATCGTCTTAGTTAGGACCCTTATTTACGTTGTGTTTGTATAGTAACTTAGTTCTTTTAGGTGTATCTTGGGACAATGAATATTCACGACAGCAATCGAAAGCTGTTGGTAGCGTCTTATAAGCTAAAGAACCCCGTTCACGAAGACAGAGCTCAAAAAAGTTAAGAACAATAAATTGTCCCTATTCCACTAGTATCAGGTTCACAACAGTCAATTCCTTATTAATTAATCCCTTCCTGCTTGGAAAAGGCTCATAATAATTATATTAAATACCAGATACAAGGGCTTCGCTCTCCCACATTTAAAAAAAATGTGGAGGAGGTACACGGCACCGCACACGCCGTGCACGGTGAGCGCGGTGAGCGCCAACCATTTTAATGCGCTTCCCCCGAAGGGTACGCTAAGTTGGGAACTGGACCGTAGTCCACAGCAAAATGACTTGGCCCCTTGATAGTGCGTAAGCACAAACATCGACCGAAGTCGCGCATGTCAATGCGTGTAAACGCCACACAGATTACGATCAAATCCAGCCACAGTGAATGTACGTCACACAGTTTAGGCAACAATAGGCACACTGGCCATAAAAAACCCTCCGTGAGCGCCACCACCTGCCAGACCGACGTTCCTGCAGACGTGATGAAAGTATAAGGCATCACCACCAATTGCATGGTCAGCACGGCCAATTGGCCGCAGAGCGTGTCATGAGTCTACCGCTCACCTCAAGGGAATGGGGTCCCACGTTGCGCGGCTTTCGGCCGCAGCCTTGAGAGCCTTCTCAGATTCTCCCTCCAGGTACCACCCGCATGAGGTCGACACATATGCTCCACCAATCAATACAATGGCAGATATAGCCAATAGGCAGTTATAAGATATTAGTAATAATTCGCCATCAGAAAGGGTTTGTGTCACTGACGTTGAGTATATGCATTTTTCGATCATGTTTGTCTCACCCACCAACAATTTGCCTTCAATCTTTCAAAGATGGGAACTTTATAGAGATATATTATTAAGTTGTTATATAAAACATCATGGAGGACTTGGGCAAAGCTACTTAGGTTGTGAGTTAAACCAAGACGCAGAGAGCGCCATTGAGAATAGCGACCCGCCAAACAACCATCGCAGAGACGCAATGCTGCAGAATTCAACAAGCATCAATACGACTATCGTCGGGCTTACACCATCCCAAGGTCCCCCATACAGTCCCAGCAGACAGCACCACCCGCAAAATACCACTAACGTGTCACAGTAACACGCCACTAAGACCTAAGCCAGTAGCCAAAACTCCACGTATCATAGCGTGTAGTGTTATGCCACTTACATACCATTTTACATTATTTTAAATTCATTTTCCATTCTGTTTCGATTTTCTGCATTCACCTCAAAACTGGATATTTTACATCACCTTTATTTCCATAGGATCCTGTAACGATTTTAAACCATAAGAACACAATAACAAATCATTTCTACTTCGTATTTTCACATTATCAGCACTTTTAAATTGGTGTCAATGGAGTCTACCTTTTTTCGATCTTTTAGCTAGTTTTCCGTAACTCTACAATCTTGGGCTTTGTGTGGGCAGCTGCGCTACCTTTTTTCCTATATCAATAATATCTCATTTTCCACTTAAATCTTACCGTTTTCTTATTATAAACCTAAAACCAAAATTTGACATGTTTTGATATTGTTATTTATTTCGTTGCTATAGTAATTATATTCAAATTTGCTACCGATCTGTTGTTCCTATTTCGATAATTCCACATAAATACTTTTTTCTCTTGACCATTTACAAAAAATTTGCGTTTAATTTAAATAATTTTTCCGTTCTCTCTAGAAAGGTATAAAAGCCGAACAATCGGTGAAGAAAGGCAGTCTCTCTTCAGTTCACGAATTGGAAGTATCTCCTAAAGGCCTTATCCCGGGGCCGCACTGCCCCGGGATCCTGCAAGCCTCCACCTACACGTGAAGTCTTCGGCGAAGCCTTCTTCAAGCGCGGAGCCGCACCACTCCGAAATCCTACAAGCCTCCATCTACCTCGGAAGTCGTCGGCAGTCTACTTCAAGCGCGAGGGGCCACACTACTCCGGGCGCTACGACTGCTTACTCCAGGCGCCGAGTGCACCTACTGCCAGCGCTACCTTTGGGCGCTGCAACTGCTGGCTCTAAGCGTTGAGCGCACCTACTCCAGGCGCTACGTGCGCCGGCTCCGGACGCTGCGTGTGCTGGCTCCAGGCGCTGCGTGCCGTCGCTGCTAAGAAACCTACCTCTACAAGCGCAACCGGCGTGTGCTGGCTTCAGGCGCTGCGTGTCGTCGCTGCTAAGAAACCTACCTCTACAATCGCAACGTGTGTCACTTCGACTTTTAGGCCCCACTACATCTCTTTATTCCCCTATTCTCCTACCTTTATATTTTTTTTGTAATCTATTTGTACTCTCACTTCATTCATCATCATCCTCATTTCATTTTTTTTATAAAATTGTAAATACCTTTTAAAAATTTAAATATATTGTTTTCTGGCTCTACTTTTGTTGTTTTGTTGTACTTAGGTTAGGTTCTATATTTTTTTTAATTGTCGCTTCACGACAAGCGCTATTGCACTAAGACATGGAGTTGAGTATGCTTGCTGCACTTAAAAGTACTACCAAACACACTCACCCTAATCCGAAAGATAGCCGATGTATCATAACGCTATGCGCTAAGACGCCGCCCACAAACGGTAGGGGTGTGCGATGTCCACGGGCAAGTCGTGTTGCTACAACAAACCCGCTTACTACCGATACTAAGATGATATGTCTAGGACACATCGGTTAGCGAGTCCAACTTTACCTCGGTCTCGGAGGCTGCGAATTAACCTACACGCCACTATAATAATCCTTTTCAAGTTCCATTTCTTTCAATATAATGCTTTTACATATTTAAGACCTTCCACATATTTGCTTTATTTCATAGACCATACTATTGTATGTCTTAATCATATGGGACTTCAAGTCATAACACTGCTATCATAATGCTTATGCATCATAGAGACCTTCTATATTAATGCTTTGGTTCGTTAGACCTTTCTATGATAAGTCCCTAATATAGGATTAGTCATTGTGCAACCTTGGTACTAGCAGTCGGTCAGCCGACCACCCCATATATATGTACAACCTTGGATATGCGTCTCCGGCAACGCGCCCATATAAGGGAACATCACAAGACCACGTTCATCAACTTAGAAATTTTTTTTTTTGTATTATATGTTATTTTTCTTGTAATAATAATTGATTATTACAAGAACACCTTCATCAACTTAATTAAAGAAAATGTTGATCCACTTTTTCTATTATATTACAAATGTTTTTTATCTTTATTATTGCAATATAATCGACTTGTATTTATATGATTTAATACATTTTGAATATTTTAAGCAGGTTTTTAATAAATTTAGAGATTTTTAGAGACAATATATGCGTTTACTAATATTATAATTTTCAATATTCCAAATGAATATATTTGAACTTTATGTTTATTATTTGCGTTTTAAATGTTTAAAATATAATTTCTATGACATTTTTAAATGTTTTTATAATTAATTTAATTATTATTTATTAATAATAATTATGAGGCGTCACAATACCCACGGGATAATATGCGGTTGTGAATATTCTTACATAACCACTACATAAATACAACAAAGGTTTAATTTCTTTTGTTGTAATAATGATGCGTACTCGCCTCAAACATTAGTAAAATCTATTAATAAATGTAATGTAATGTTTTAATTTGATTTACTTTTATGTAATCATTACGTAATATTGTGTTAATTTATACTGCGAAAATTTTTGCCAACTTCTGGATTTGAGTTTAAATTTTGGTTTTGTTTAGATTTTTGCCTTGACCTATGTGTGTGTGTTAAGTGTGAATTGGTACTGCAAATAAACTAAAACTGCCAGATCTAAACGCCACTCAATTTGTTAGGGCTGTTACTTTAATTGAAACTGGGCATAATTACAAACATGTAGCCCAAAAACATTACGATTGTCAAAATCTGCGGTAGAACGAGCCGTCAAGAGGTATAGGCAGACCGGACAATATACAAGACTTGCAAGAGAGTGAAGTCTACGGAAATCTGTGGCCAGAGATGACCGGTTCATCGTTAATAGCGTCTTTAAAAACCATTCCTTAACTTCATCTGAGGTAAAAGCGAAGCTCCAAGAAGTTTGAGTGGTTACAGTGAGCACAAAAACTGTGGGAAAAATAGTACTGAAATCGGCCGGAATAAATTCACAATTGCCTATCAGAGGCCCAATTTTTGCTTTATGCGACGGAGTAGTTCGAGTTGAGTTTAAAGAAAATTATAATAACGAAGTTTGGAGTTGAGTTCTATTCACAGATGACTCAGATTTTTAGCCTAAAGTCAGATGATACAAGGATTAATGCGTGAAGACGCCAAGAAAAGAGGTGCAACATCCTTGGAAAAGGGACATATGGTGGAGGGTCAGTTATGGTATGGGGAGGTATTAATTTGGGGGTACGTACGGAACTCTGCGTCATTGAGAATGGGTCATTAGTAACGGTACAATATGTAACTGAGCATTTAGATAAAAAAAATATTGTAATTGTAATATTTGTAGTAGATAGGTTCTTTGTAATTGTAGTTGTCGAATACATTCGAGACGTAGAAATCAATGCAATAGAGTAGCCGGCGTGCTTGCCCACCTTAAACCCCATAGAGACTATAGACTAGATAAGCTTGGATGACAAATAAGGAAAATAAATACAGCCTCCGTAATTTGAGAACTCTTAAAACGCATTATAGAAAGAATCGAATGCAGTTACTTAAGAATTTTTTGATATCTTGATTAGGATTATGCCAAGAATACTGGAATCTGTTCGAAGAGCTAGGGGAGGCAACACTAAGAACTAATTATAGCCAACGTAATACCTTTTCTAAGCATTTATTAAAATAGTTTACGCAATGCACGCAAAGAAATTAAATTATATTGGGATACCATATCAAATATCATATACCATGAATCAAAATTCGTTCAGTAGTTTTTGCGTGATTGAGATACACACTTACAAACATATTAGTTGGATGGGCGTTATTAAATACTAGTTTTCACTGGTGTAATATAACTGTGTGCTCACATTACTGTTTGTGGAATAAGAAATATGATATTATTTTCATACAACTGTTATTTACAATTTATGGTGAATTTTATACTACAAACACATTTTACTGAAGATTGGAATTCGGCTTTAAATTGTTTGTGTGGCATTATCGAATAATATAAAATGTGGCACTGAACTAATACAGCTTCAAATCACCAAACTCATATAAACACATAGTAATATACCAGTCGTCGAGAGCTTAGGTGAAAAATATATGATTCAACTTCGGTTAGAACGTGACATGATTCGCAAACATGATGTTGATCCTGTGTAATACTAGTCAATACTTGACAGAAAGTCGAAAATTTGAATAATTTTACCGACGAAAACAAATTGGTGTAATAAGTTTGTAGTGTATATCTTTGTGTCTGTGTGTCTGTGGTACCATAGCTCCTGAACGAATAAACCGATTTTGATTGAGTTTTTTTCGTTTGAAATGTCTTAATCGAGAGAGTTCATAGCTACGTTTCAGAAAAATTTGTTCAGCCGTTTAAAGATCATAAGCTCTTTTTGTTTCGGGAATTTTATAAATTTTAAATTAAAGTTATTTATAATATAATTACTCTCCCTTTTTAGGGTTCCGTACCATAAGAGGTAACTAACGGGATGCGACACGGCATTTGAAAGTATTCATTGAGACTTCGAGCTGATTAGATTTTCAAGTCAATCTGTCAAGACGTTACAAAGATGTTCAAAGAATAAAAACCAAAAAAAGCAGAAATTAAAGAGATTTCCGAGCGTTGCGTTCGAAAAGAAGCGAGAAATTCCACGGATGGCCTGCAGGCTCAACAGTTTTTCAGGTTTTTTTTACTATTAATTTATTAATAACTGAAAACTTAATCTTAGAACAGATTAAATGCTTCATGATTTTGGTCAGTTGCCACTTGGTATTTGTAAGGGTTGTTCGTTATTAGGAGGCTGATTCTTAAGAAATGTTTTAAAAAAAAAGTAATAGAACTTATTTCGTTTATAGACACCACAAAAAAATCTCAATTAGTTAATATACGAGTCTTCACTTTCATTGCGTGATTTTTATAAAAGAAATTCTTGATTTTAGAGAAAAAAATTGGTCAACGATGGTAAAAACACCTATAATGGCCTTTTCTGTTTGATCTCTCTTGGCTATTTCGTTATTATTTAAAAAATATTTTTTGATTAAAACGTCTGGTAAAAGTATGGACAATAGTTCACCAATCAATCAATAATTCACCATGATTTATTATATTTATGCGAACACTGCACATTTAAATAAAAATAGTTTAACGAATTTATCGCGTATATTAACTTCTTTTATATTCCCGACGTTTCGAGCCCTTTTTAGCACCAATGGTCACGGGCGGGACTGAGGAGTTGGTTATAGTTAACCACGGCTACCTTCATATTGAAAAAATATTAATTTTTGTTCCGATCTACTTAGTATGAAGTTACAGTATCATGAAGTCTTGCTTGGGTTGGGATTTAATTTTATTAATTATATGATCCTAAGCAGATGGTAGCACGGAGCCATCTTTTCTATTGAAATTAGGATGTTTATTGATTTCAATAGCCTCGCGAATCATCCTTGGAAGGAATCGGTGTTCTTTAGCGAGGATTTGTGGTCTATAAAATCTAATGTAGTGACGGGGACAATCCTGTACGTGTTTACAGACTGCAGAGTTTCTGGAGCATCGATTCTTCATATCAGCTATGTGTTCTTTAACGCGGATTTTTATTGATCTTTTAGTTTGTCCTATATGAAGAGACCACATTCACAATCAAGCTTGTACATTCCTGCATCTTGCAGAGAGACATTACACTTGACTGATTGTAAAAACTGACTAATGTTCTTCGGCGGCTTGAAGTATGTTTTACTGTAAGCACGCTTAAATATGTAGCCAAACTTATCAGTGATACCTCTGATATATGGCAGTACAGCAGGCATTCGCTCGACTGTGGCCGGCTTCACTCATTCACTGTGACGTAGGGGCGGGACCCGAAGCTTATTGTCATGCAAAACTTGATTGACGTGTTGGAGCTCGAAGGCCATATGTTTACTGTCACAGATCCCTCGTGCTCTCTGAAACAAAGATTTATCCTAGGTAGCTAACTGTGAAGGATGGTGATGAGAATCACCGTTTAAATATCTATCTGTATAAGTCTTTTTTCCATACACCGTGTAGCTGAAGGTGTTGTCATGATTTCAAATTACTAACACATCTAGAAAAGTTAAAGAATTGTTTTCCTCTAACTCTATTTTGAACTGAATTTTATAATTTATGGAGTTAAGATGGTCTAAAAATGCAGTTACTGTATCTAATGGAAGAATTGTGAAAGTGTCTACGAACCGCTTGTAGAATTTTAGATTTATGGGAGAAGTAAGCAGGGCTTTCTCCTCAAAGACTTTTATGAATATATTAGCCACAATGGGAGACACAGGTGAGCCCATCGCCGCACCATCTACTTGCTTGTAGAACTTTTTCTTCCACATTAGGTACCCAGCTGTCAGGCAGTGTCTGAGTAATACTGCATATTGGGACGTCAAACACCTTAGTCCCCCCCGTGACCATGGGTGCTGTAAAGTACTCGAAACATCGAGAATATAAAATAAGTTAATATGCGTGATAAAATCCGTAAAACGAGTTTCATTTAAATTTCTTTATTAAAATTCACCATTAACTTGTTGACTGATTCAAACCAAAAAGCAGTAATAGAAGCCTAAAAATCATTATCTATTTTTTTAGCAGAAATGTTTCATACATTTTAGTATTAGGCAGTCAGCTTCCCGTAATTCGCTTTATATTAGAGAGCACTCGTGTAAAAAATTCAGTGCCAGTGTATTTATATTTTTTTACGTGGTTTGTAAGCACGAATGGGTCGACTTGACCGGGGAAGGATCACGCTCTCACAGAATACCAGTGTAAAATAGCAGCTTAACGCTGCTGTGTTTCGTATAGTTAGTGCAGAGAACCGGAGATTCCTTTTTACTGGAAACGAGGAATGCCGTCTTAGTCCTCACGTGTGGCAAAGCATCTGCATTTTGATTCGTAATCGAATATAGATGTAGATGTCTATGGGCCACAGCAACCACTTACCATCAGGTAGACTGTGTGCTCGTTTGTCACACTTATTCTATAAAAAATATCACATTTATAAATATCAACAATTTCTGCATCGACAAAAAAAAACAGCATCTTAGTGTAAACTAGTGTACTATCAAAAGGATTCATGAAAAAAAAATTAACATTAAACTAAAGTGAATTCATAAAATAAAAGTAAATTGTAAGCTTTTAAAAGTAAATTAACGGACAAGTGTGTAACAGTGTCTTGTGCCCAGCGCAAGCGATGTAATGCTGGGGCCACAGTAACGAGAATGATCAATGTTCTTATGGAATTGAGTGAACATTGAATTATAAAACTACTTCACAGTCATACATCCGTTCATACAAAAACGCATACAGTTTAGCTTCTATAAGCCATACGCCGAAAGCTTGCCCAAAAGGCTAGCAAGTTAAACTCTGTCCTAGACCTTTGAGATATCAAGGGAAAGAGCAAGTGCTTCCCCACTATTCTCGGGGGCTTTACCCCATATGTGAGTGGCATACGCTAGAAGGTTGTCGAGTTGATCGATTTCGGCGAAACCTGTATTGGCGGTCATTGAGGAGATCATTCTTCTAGGTATGCTCTGAGATAGGCGTTCAATATACATTTTATAACCTTGCAGAGTAATTGAAATTGGCCGATAGCTGGAAGGGTCAGCACAGCTGCCCCTTTTAGGGCTGCACATTGGCTAGCCCCAAATATTTGGGCACTGTTCCAACCCTGAATGCTGTAATACCCTTTTGTAGGACTTGGCGGCTTGGTTAAATCCTCTCTTCTTACAGCTAACATTCGAAGCGGTAGCATTCAGCGTTGAACCATGGGCGAGTTTTACCATCAAGGGCACGTCAGCAAAAGGTTTTTCATGTTTTAAGGACGTTACAAATCGGTAATCCACGCAGCCTGACTTTTCTTTAGATTACATTCGCTCACTAGCAAACATCGTCTGAAGTCTTCTGCTCCTACAAACAGCCTAGCTTTACAAGGATCATCGCAGAATTACATAACGTTCCCTGTGCGAAGGTACAGGGAACGTTATCCTACTAGCTAGTCTCTGCGCTACGGTGTTTGGCACGGCTCTTAGGCTTTACTTACCGCCTTTGCTCCACGGCACTCGCAAATTATTATACTTGCCTTCTTCTCGACTCACCGCAGACTACACTGGTACTTAACCTACACCTTTTTTCCAACTGGACTATTGTATAGTTAGTGATACATAATATCACAAGTATATATATTTATATATAAAATTGCATAATATACTACTATAGATAATAACTGTACACCCAGTGCGTGTTGCCAGTGATGACATACGGAACTGAGATGTGGTCCTTCACTGCTGGCCGGATGAGGAAGCTCAAGGTCGCTCAGCGAGCTATGGAGAGGGCTATGCTATCGCTATCGAGTTTCTCTGCGTGATAAACTCAGAAATGAGGATATCCGCAGTAGAACAAGAGTGACGGACATAGCCCAACGGATTAGTAAGCTGAAGTGGCAATGGGCCGGCCATATAGCTCGAAGATCCGTCAACCGATGGGTGAGAAAGGTTCTCGAGTGGCAGCCTCGTACCGGCAGGCGAAGTGTAGGGCGTCCCCCTACTAGATGGAGTGACGACCTGGTAAGATATGCAGGAAGTCGATGGATGCAGGTGGCTCAGGACCGTGCTTTGTGACATTCTTTGGGGGAGGCCTATGTTCAGCAGTGGACTTGTGAAGGGCTGTAATGATGATGATGATGATAGATAATAAAACTATAGATATATAATCTAATTTGATCTTTTTCTTTGCTGTGCTGTGAGGATGTAAGAAAAACCATAACACAATTTTGCCCTATAGAGATAATCAAAAAAATCTTAAGCTTCAAGTAAATGGCGATATAGCGGCTCGTTACCGCTAGATGTATAATACCCATACCGGTAACGGTCAGCATCGTTAAATATGCGAGATGTCTGGTACGGCTGTCGTCAATTCGTTTAAATGGGAGTTTAATGTGGACTACTTCGTTGATATTTAGTGGTCGTGAGCACAGTTGCTGATCATGAGGTTCCGGGTTCAAATCCCGCCAAATCAGGCCAACATCGGTTGTTGCGTTTTCATGCTTGGGAAATCACGTAAAGTTGATGGTCCAACGCCTGGTCTTTCTCCGTTTGAGTCGGTTTACTCTCCATCGGACTATGATAGTTAGGGAATAGGAAGTGCAACTTTGCTTGCATATACACTCGGGCGTTATAATCCTGCGAAGATGGCTAGTCTCCGTTGAGACTTGCCGCCTTAGCCGAAAGCCGGTCTGGAGGAAATTATTATTGTTGATTTTGATACGTACAATGGTGCGATTTTGCATATTAAATTTCTTCCTTAACGTGTTCCTAATGTGAAATAAACGTCAAAAAGTCAATGAAAAAAGTCAACTACAAAAACCAAAATGGAATCGAATATTTTAGGCCAGAAGTGCAGGCACTTTTCCGTGGTGGTGGTAGCCAATCATTTGGTTTTATACAGTATAAATATCGGTGAGTGCGAGCAGGAATTGCATAACTTAATTCTTCCATCTCCCAAAATCACACAACCAGACGCTCAGCTAGTCTCCACGCTTTCGATATCGTCTTGCCAGGCATTCAAACCAAATGGTTTGCTTCATCGTTCGTAATGCGTACAGCAAAGGAGTGGAATAAGTAGCAAGCATCTGTCTTTCCATCCGATCACAATGTGAGTATTTTCAAGGCAAGAGTGAATAGGCTTTTGTTATGCCAGTGCGATTCACCATCTTCGGCTGCATCACCACTTACGATCAGGTGGGATAGTAGTCAAGCGCTGGCTTATATTAGTAAAAAAATCGTATCCAGGCGGACTCCTAGGCAGAAAAAGCACCCGGCAGTAAAATTGGATGTCACCTCTGCGTAAAATTACTCTATCTGGGACCATTTCCCTAATTATGGGTATATATTGTTCCTATTGCATCTTAATGCATCCAAGTCTTATTGTTTTATCCATTAAATAGCTGCAAATGCGGTTGAAAAAAAATTGTAGATATCTTCAAATATTCTGCGGTATTAAAAGTGACAGAATTACCGTGTTCGTCTAAAGAATAAAAAAGAAGTATGGACCGACGATCCCCTTTGATTACAAAGCCACCATAGAGCAACACGGGCCACCGGCGGACGGGAGGGGAGTGGCCATACGCAGGCGTTTCCCTCTGTTAAAGCACAAGACTAAATCTAGTTGCGCGGCTACATCAACGTCCTACAAAAAACAGCATTGTGCTGTAAAAAGAGACCTGTAAAATTAGCAAAAAGATGGCGTTAATTTTCATATATAAGTCGTTTTTAATCACATTGTTACTAATTATTTATTTAAAACCCCAAAAATTACAATAATAACGGTAACGTGTTGTTTTGGATTTGTTTGCCAACACAGACCGCTCGCCCTTATTTAATATGCGGATCGGCCGAGCGACTGATCCGAGTCTGTATACGAGTTGTCGCTGTCACCGAGCGTTAGTGTTATAATGTGTATGTCGCAGACAAGTAGCTTAATTAGCCTTTCAGTTAACAGCCTAGCTTTACTAAACGGCGCTATATCGTTGAATGAAATGTAACCATGCCGTGGAATGTTGCTACTCTGTGTCTTTAGGGTGGTCCGCAGACCAACCCAGCCGCAATATAACCTACTGTCGCTGATATTACAAGATAGGTGCAATATTGTTTTAGATGTATAGGCTGCTAGTTGAACGGCATAGTGGCGGTGTAAGAAATTCCTTCACCATATTTCGTCAATTACGTATGTAGATGTCTTAAGAGGCGACTGATAATTTCCCTCTGACAGAATTTCGATTTTGATTCCGATTGTAGTGTTCGAGTGTGTGCGCAAGCACAGATGCACTATCTGTTCCCTCACTCCGATAGGACGGCAATCTGCGATGACAGAAGAAAGATCAGGCACAGGACTAACGTAAGTTACGTGTTTTGCAAAGCATGTAAATGAAACATTTTTTAACTACAAGCTGCTACTGAGAATTACTTAACGGAATAATCCAATACCTAATTTCAGCCCGACCAGATTAGAATTCAGAAGCACGTCTTTAGTAGTCGTGTTTACGACCCCAAGTGCCTTGCTTCTCTCGTATGCACTTTCTTTTTGATTTCTGCACATTTTCTGTATAAATTAACATAAGCTATGCAAAATATTTCACTCCCTCATGCACGAATTAAGGCTGAGCACCAAATCAATACCAAATCTCATTCGTCCGCACATCATCAGCAATCCCATCTGGGTCAAACGTATGCAGTAAATAAGCTTAGTAAATAGTTTTGTAGCATATAACTTAAGTATAAATAGACAATTGTAATCATTTAAAATCGAATATTGTAGTAATAAACTTCTTACTGTAACTCTGTCAAAATAAATAAATATATTTTTTATTGAAGTTGGGTTCATTATCTTAATTGGCGCAGTCGGTAGGGACCCGTAAAACCAAGTATTATTCGTGGCGAATAAAAGTTTTCGCAGAAAAATCGGTCGTACGTCTCAACGTTTTAATCGGGAAAAAAGGAACAAACAAATTTATTAAGGAACAGACCAACTTCAAGGACGGAGCACCAATATTCCAGAAGGAGCATGGGGAAAACGTAGATCTTCTTCACCAATCTGTATTTTCCTACCCTTCTTATTCTCCTATTTTGTGTGTGTTTATATTCTGGTTTTGTGGGATTAATTACGCCTAATTACTAGATAAATTCACACTTACGACGAAAGGTACGATAGGTTAATAGGTAGTGATCTCTTAAAATTGCTTGACGCTACCATTGACATGAAAAACCTCACTTTATATACAAATAATACTAATATCCCAATTATTTACTCACCGCCAATGAGAGAGACATATAATCTGCCTCCTCGCTGCGAATTAAGAGTTAAATTACCAGTCAATTTATTAAATGGTGAAGCTATATTAAATTACGTACAGTTAACAGAAGGTATCCGAATTCCTGACGCGATAGTAAATTGCAAAGATGGTTTTGCAACCACAGTTATACAAAACTGCACAGACAGTTAACAAAAATTAGTGGACACGTCACCATTTAAAGTTGATATTTTTCATGACACATATAACAATAACTTGAATTTTACAGAAAGTAAAAATAACAATTTAGATATATTACTTGAGGAAAACTTAAATAAATTAAGATTAGAGCACATGAACGAAGAGGAAAAATCGGTGATAGTTAAATTGTGTAGGGAATATAAGGATATATTCTATTGTGAGAACATACCGCTATCTTTTACAAACGAGGTTAAGCATAAGATTAGGACGAAGAATGAGGATCCTATTAATATGAAAGCCCATAGATTACCACCTGCACAAACTAAGGAAATAAAGCAACAAGTAGAGAAAATGTTGCGAGATAATATTATCCAGGAGTCTCATTCTCCGTGGAGTGCACCGGTGCACTTAGTACCAAAAAAATTAGATGCATCGGGCGTACAAAAATGGAGAATGGAAGTTGATTATAGGCGACTAAATGACATAACTACAGATGACAAATACCCACTCCCTAATATTAACGATCTATTTGACATGCTAGGAAAGAGCTTATATTTCACTACCTTAGATTTAGCTTCCGGTTACCACCAAATAGAAGTAGAAAAGGATGATAAACCAAAAACAGCCTTCAGAACACCCTTTGGACACTTTGAATTCAATAGAATGCCCTTCGGTTTAAAGACAGCTCCTGCTACTTTTCAGAGAGCAATGGATAACGTGCTACGAGGGTTACAAGGCTTACATTGCCTAGTATATTTAGATGACGTTATAATCTTCTCAAAAAGCCTACCGGAACATGTAGAAAAGCTTAAAGCCGTATTCGAAAGATTCAGAAAAACTAACCTTAAAGTCCAACTTGATAAGTCTCATTTTCTTAGGAAAGAAGTACTATATCTAGGGCACACTATAACAAGTGAAGGATTGAAACCCAACAATAACAAAATTGAAGCAATATTAAAATATCCCCTACCACAAACTCTAACAGAATTAAGGAGTTTCTTAGGTCTTGTAGGTTATTATAGGAAGTTTATAAAAGATTTCGCTAAAATCACGAAACCGCTTACGACTTGTTGCAAAAAGAACCGTAAAATAATAATTAATGATGAATACATAGAAAGCTTCGAAACATGTAAAAAATTGTTAACCAATGCACCCCTATTACAGTATCCAGACTTTGACAAACCATTCATTTTAACCACTGATGCATCAAATTTTGCAATAGGAGCCGTATTTTCACAAGGTACAATAGGAAACGATAAACCTGTGGCACATGCGAGCAGAACGTTAAGTGATACAGAATGTCGTTATAGCACCATAGAAAAAGAACTTCTAGCTGTAGTATGGGCAGTCAAATATTTTAGACCGTACTTATATGGTCGAAAATTCACCATTTTCACGGACCATAGGCCATTGGCATGGTTATATTCACTTAAGGAACCAAACAGTAAATTAACCCGCTGGAGGTTAAGACTTGAGGAATATGACTTCGAAATTAAGTACAAGAAAGGCCAACAGAATACAAACGCTGATGCCCTTTCTAGAATTAGAATCAATGCCATAGATGATGATTTAGATTCTATCTTCGTAAATACTGACGATAATGATGAAAGACTTCGAGACATAATTAAAGAATTAAATTCTGAATTCGTAACAATACGTAAAAGAAAACAAAAGGAGGATTCAGTTACGTCAATCTCAGATACGGAAAGTGAAAAACAACCTGAATTGATGGAAATCTGAGATGATGGTGCTACAGCGAACTCCGTATCTAATAGGGAACACGAAGGCATTCCGATTTTAAACGAAGCAATAGTCTCAAAACCGCGTCAAATACTAGTTCATTCGTGGTTCTCTGATAAATTTTCGGTCAAGGACATGTCTTACAAAAAGCAGCGTATTTTAGAAGTTCATATGCCAATAAATAATGAAACATTAGTTAAAGACTTTCTGAAAGAATATGTAGACTTTAAAAACAAATATTTCATCTATTTCGAAGACCCAGCTTTTAGGATAAATTTTTCAAACGTATTAATTCAATTATATAAGAAAGGAGCTTGCAAACTTGTTGAATGTACCGAAAGAATTATTAACTTAACCGATTCCGAGCAGGACCAACGATAGATAGTGATAAAATATCACGAGGGTAAGACTTGTCATAGGGGGATCCAAGAAACATTTAATAAATTAAAACGGCATTATTGGTGGCAAAATATGAAAGAAACAATAACAGCTATAATAAATTCTTGCCAACAATGCAAAAAGATGAAATATGAAAGGAAACCTATAAAACCTCATATTCAATTAACACAGAGTCAAAGCACACCGTTCCAAGAAGTTTTCATAGATCTACTATTCATAGAAAGTAAATATTATTTGACAATTGTTGATGCTTTCAGTAAGTTAGGGCAAGCAATAAACATCCCAAATCGCAGTACCCCTGAACTTGTAAGAGCCTTAATTAAATACTTTAGTATGTATGGTTTACCACAGAAAATAAATAGCGACTCAGGTACAGAATTTAATAACAAATTAATAAAAGAACTTCTAAATCTTTATAAAATAGAGCTCCACATAGGAACACCAAATAACCCTAGTTCCATGGCAATAGTTGAAAGATTCCACTCCACCATTAACGAAATATATAGATTAGCTAAGTACGATAAGACAGATCTTGATGCCTGCTCTGTGATGACATATGCGATAATGGCTTATAATAATAGTATTCATTCCGCAACAACCTTTACACCATTTGAAATTGTGTTCGGTACCACCGATTCAGGTAACGTCTTCGATATAGATAGAGAACGTAATTTGATGCAAAAGCTCTTACAAGATCATAGAAAACGTCTTAAAGTTCTTTATGAATATGTAGCAGAGAAATTACAGACAGATAAGATTAAGGTTAGAGAAAAAAGAGGAGGTGAAGAAGTCCCAGAAATTAAAGAAGGGGAGGATATTTTTATGAAAACTACTAGGACAAGAAAAGCATAAGATAAGCCACGTTTTGAAAAAGCCAAAGTCATAGGGAAACCGGATCATAATATAATACCCATTAAACTTAATAAGAGACAAACTAGAGTAGCTATAAAAAATATTAAACGTCCTCCACAGGTCGTGGCTAGTACTTCTGGCATTGGCAAAACTGTCCAACGGCCTAGATCTACAGAACCTGAACACCAATCCGGGGATAGCTCCTCTGAAAGTTGGGATCGCAGTGATCAGGAATAACTCGTGGACCATTTTGAAAACATTAGATTTAAAGTTGGTAGTTGAACAAATAGATATTAATACTGAACAATATAATTGCGTAAGTAAGATTATTAGTAATAATAGTGAAGTTGGAGATGAATTTTGGGGGTTAATTAAGCAAATAGAAACATCCATAGATTTAACAAATAATAAAATACATCAAATTTTACCTATATCTAAAATAAGTAAACGAGCCATATTTAGTCCTTTAGGTTCCTTAGTTAAAGTTATCTCAGGTAATTTAGACGAAGGAGACGCTAGGCACTTCGACTCACAAATAAGTCAGGTGAATAATAGAGAACATTTGGTAGAACACCGAGTCACTTTGCTACAACAAGCATTTAACAAGCTTGTTAATGCGTCGGAAGACATAAATTCGAATGTCAATCGTTTACAAAATCAGGAAATAGATTCTATACTTCATAAGGAAAGGTCTCTAAAAATGTTGTAACAATATTAAATACTTTATATCAAATTTCGAACAATTTTCGAACAATTTTAGATGTAATACAAGAAATAGAAACAGCTATTGCTTTTAGTAAATTACATACTTTACATCAATCAATCATAAATTCAACAGAACTATTAAATATGTTAATAAATATAGAAAAATATAAAAAATTGATTTACCCAGCAAATAAGGAAAATTTAATTAAGTTAGAAAGAAATATAGTAGTTATATCGTATGTCAATAGGAATAACTTAGTTTTTGTATTAGATATCCCACTAATTGAACCAGACATATACACATACTACAAAATAATACCAATTCCAATATCTAATTCCGATGTTACCCATATCATAATCCCATCATATCCTTACCTATTGGTGAAAAGATTGAAATACCGATCAGCGGTGAGTCCCTGTGAAGAAATCGACGATGAAAAGTTCTTATGCCCAGAGGAAAGTCTCGCAGAGTATCCAGCTGAAACATGTATTGAGCAAATAATGCAGATGAAAACCAACCACAGTAGCTGCCAGCAACATAATATACGATTGGAAAATTTGAAAATCCAGAGGATCTTCAAGAACTATTGGTTACTGTATACCACTAAGAACTTGATAATAACTGAACACTGTTCAGAACATGTACAAAAATAGCAAGGCACATCTATAATGGTACCTAATCAAGAATACAGAACACAGGTTGGAGACACATTCATCAACGCTCCGAGTTACTTTGCGAATATCAAACTTCAGCTTCCCACAATCGAGATGCCAACCGTACGAGAGGATGACATCAAGAAAGAAGCAAAACAGTTAGATTTAAGAAACGTGGACTTCAGTGATATAAAAGAACTAATAAATAGTGCTAAATTCAGTGATAACGAAAAAAATACAAAATTCTTAGTAACAAGTGAAATCAGTGTATGGACCATAAGTTTATATTTCATTATAGTAATCTGTATAGTATGTAGCATTTTAATTAAATTCAAATTATGTTGTCGAAATTCTCCGAAGTCGCTTGAGCCACCCTCGGATAATTTCTCTCTTGAGGGGGGAGGAGTTAAGGCTGAGCACCCCTACCAAATCTCATTCGTTCGCACATCATCAGCAATCCCATCTGGGTCAAACGTATGCAGTAAATAAGCTTAGTAAATAGTTTTGTAGCATATAACTTAAGTATAAATAGACAATTGTAATCATTTAAAATCGAATATTGTAGTAATAAACTTCTTACTGTAACTCTGTCAAAATAAATAAATATATTTTTTATTGAAGTTGGGTTCTTTATCTTAATTCACGTAGTAAGCTATAAAAGGTATAGAAAGTTTCCCTTCACGTATTAAATAAATAATATACAGTTGTAAATTCCTTAATCGCCAGGTGAAATAACCATGTAGTTACGCTATCGCTACACTTTTTTAAGGGCACATGTGCTCATGCCCTTTTGACTTTTTGAAATCATTAGTACTAATTTAATTGAATTGAAAACAATAATCGCTTCAGCCTATCAATTAAAAAGCAACCGCAATAATAGTTCACACACTTCGCGATAGTTTGCTAATGTTGTTATCAAGTCGCGTGACTTTGTTTCCACTTGGAGCTTTGAGAAATGTTTTGGGAAGGGTCTACGTAACTTTATTGTAAGAGTAACATACTGACGTAATTCATTAAATAGTTTAAATTTGTTTTGTGTAGCACGAAACGGCATTTTACCTTTTACCAAAGGTACCTATGCTTGGTGACAAGTAATCTGCTTAGTGGTGGGATCTACTCTCATATCCAAAACAATTGGATTATAACTAACAACTTTTATGACGTTAAAGTTTATTTTAAATAAATAATTGTATGACACCTTCTTCTCTTGTTTAGTGGCGGTGTAAGAATATCCACTATCCCATATCGTCCCGTGGGTGCTGTAAGAGGCGACAGAGGGAAACAAATCAGGTGATGGTCAGCAGCGTCTTCATGATAGCAACTCAAAATTATACAAAAAAAAAACTGCGGTTACCGGCCCACTTTCCACGCGTGCTAACTATGGCAAAATAACACCTATGAGGCAATCTATGGTGGACGCCTGTTTTCTGCAGTGGACTTTATAGGCTGTAATGGATGGATGGATGATGGCACCTTATTTATCACCAACTCGTAAAAGCCTTAATAGACCAGCTTGGCAAGCGGATTGGCGATCGCATATCCAGTCTTGCACTTTTAGCCCAGCTGGCGTCGCTAGTTTGGGTATTTTACGTCTAGCGTATACAATGTGTTTTAATGCTATTCATCGGAAGCCATGAGTAGTGGGTGGGCAACAGCACCTTCCTAAAAAATAAAAAACTGTGTTTTTCAAACCGCCAGCTGTGTATCGCGACTATGGTACAATTGTGATAATTTTTTTGAGAATACCAAAACATAGTCATGAAACTATTGTATCGTCATTGGTTTTTAATACGTCCGTAAAATTTCATATTATTCAGTAATCCGAAAATTTTCTACAACTGGAGACGACCAGGTTCAGTCTGGATTGTTATGGGCTGATCATGATAATGAAGGATAGCAATCGAGTGACGAGTAAACATAAGCCTTGTTTTATATAGCTCTATGGCGGGTGGCAGAAATTTGTGGCGCGTTTCTCATAGCAGAGATCACTCAGAAGTTGTAATACAATAGCGTGCATTTTTCATGACATAATGAGTAGCAGGACTTACCGTCAGGGGGACTGTTAGTCCGTTTGTCACTTTATTCGTATAAATAAAAACGCTCCTTCAATGCAAAAGAAAGTATTTTCAAAAGAGTTTTAAAATATTGCATGTACAATAATTGCAAAGCGTGTTCAGAAATAAAATTAAAAGTTGACAATGAACAATTATCCGCTGAAAGATGCTGGTGTGATTGGGTTTTAATAGAACCAGAATATGAAAAGGAAGGGGAAAAGTAATAAATTACAAGAATAACTAAAGATATTTAATGCAGAAATGAAAAAATATAAAACCCAAATTTTTAATTTTATTACCAACGCTCAACAACTATTGAACGCTTTGTCCCGCTAAACCCTCTCCCTTAAGATTTTGCCCTTAGACAACCGGCATCACGGAAAGCGGTTACATTAACCCTACATATCAAATTGTTAATATAATAGTGACACTACATGACATCAACAAGAAACCTTGTACGCCTAATTCACTCGTGTCACTTGACGCGTGACGCGTATAACACTCGTAGTGTGGTAATTTGTCACAGATACCGGCTTCTCAGTTTACCAGTTTTGCTTTATGCACGAATTCTTTACGGTACGGAATTTCCTATGAGTTTTTTATAGAAACATATTAACTATTTCTTATAGTATAAAATTTTAAGAAATCAAGAAAGAAAGCACTGCTTTATTCAAGACCTTACAACATAAATAGAAACATAAAATAATTAAATACAGTGTTATTGTACGCCTCCTAAGGTAAAGCGTTATAATGTAGTGCTTTACTCTCGACACGTTGAGGTCAATCAATTTTGTGTTCTTAAAATACCTCTATCATAAGCATATTGCCGTATATCGAGCAAACACTAATTAATCTACCTTATACTCGTATTTTCTAAAAAATCATTTTATAATGCTACTTTGAAGAAAAAAAAAACGGTTTGAAAAAACAATTTTACGCGGACATCCGGATGTTGATTTTGTACGTAGTTATGATAACTCCTAAAGAAAATCACATATCGAGACCGAGTTTTTTTTATCAGCTTCAGAATTACATCAACTGATTCCCTTTATTATATCAATAGCCCAGTAGGCGTAGTTTGTTAATATAACTTAAATCATTTTCAACTTTTATAGCTTTTAAAGTCATGAATACAATTAATTTTTTACAAGCTTTTATTTAACTTGCAATGTAACTATGTTTGTTCGGGTGGAATCTTGCAATTCAATTTTTAAGCAGATATCTTCAATCAATTGAGCTGAAATTTTGTATACAAGTTAAGTTTGGATGACAAGGTATGGTTAGCTATTTGAAATCATTCTAAATCCAACATGGCTGAACACCCAAGATGGCGGACTAGTTATTTTTAATGCACTCCTACAATATGGATATCAAATGAAAGGGCGTGCTTAGTGTAACTCGAAAAATAAAGTGACGTCACTCTAAATCCAATATGGCGGACTTTTAAAGATGGCGGATTAAGTTTTTTATACTTTCCTACAATATGGGTGTCAAATAAAAGGCCTTGCTTAGTATAACTCGAAAAATAAAGTGACGTCACTCTAAATCCAATATGGCGGACTTTTAAAGATGGCGGATTAAGTTTTTTATAATTTCCTACAATATGGGTGTCAAATAAAAGGCCTTGCTTAGTATAACTCGAAAAATAAAGTGACGTTACTCTAAATCCAATATGGCGGACTTCTAAAGATGGCAGACTAAGTTTTTTATGTTCTCCTACAACATGAGTATCAAATGAAAGGACTTGCTGAGAATACGAATGTGAGTTAACCAAAAATAAGATGGTGATCATAAACTCGGTTGCACCAAGCCGTCTGATATTTTGGTGTACTGGGGTTTTGGTAGTCCTCGGTAATGATATTGAGGTCGAATTGTTTGAGTCTGTAGCATCGGTTGGTTAACTGTTGACGCTTATCTCTCCAAATTACATAAGTCATTGTGTAATTTGGGGAGATAGGCGTCAACAACATTGGTTTACAACCTGTCTAGGAGAAGATTAACTCCAAAATCAAACCTATAACTGTATTTCGTAAGGCACAAGTAAGCTTCAAGCTGAAATAAGTAGTGCATTCCTCCAAACACCCGAATCAAGGTGAGGCCGTGCCGAGGACTGAGTGGCATCAGGGTGTAACATGATGTCAATCCGTCTGAAATGTTGGTGTACTGGAGTTTTGGAGTCCTAGAATATGATATTGAGGTTGAATTGCTCGAGTCTGTAGCATCGGTTGGTAAACTTTGAGTGTCCAAAGGTCTGGTGAATGGAGTCATTGGACATATTACAGATATCATATGGCCCTGCTTCCAGAGAGCACAAATGTATGATACTGACATACCATCCATCCGTATAGACTTCGGTAAAGACGGTGTTCATCTCATTAAACCCAAGACTGTACAATTTTCAGCAAAATATAGTCACGGCACTGCAGAACGAAGAATGCTGCCAATTATATTATGTTGGGCTTGCATAGTACACAAAACGCAGGGTAGTACTGTTGACCATGCTGTTGTATACTTAGGTTCGAAGCTCTTCGCTGCTGGTCAATCATACGTGGCCTTAAGTAGGGTAAAATCATTAGAATGTCTCCTTATTGAAGAGCTAGACTGTTCGAAATTAATCGACAAACGATCTTGCAACAATGATGCGTTGAATAAGATGATCAGGCTGAGAAACCTGTCCAGCGATAACTAATATGTAAAACGTAAATAAAAAAAAATAAAACCATTTTTAAACAAGCTTTTATTTAAATGCGCTAAAAAGAATAAAATAAACTTTTCCTTTAAAACCTTAACTATCAACTCATAACGTTATTACACAATTTATATGATAAAAAGCTTTTTATGAGATTTACCAGTGTAGATAAATAGGTTCTGATTGGTTTTAATTTTTAAAATTTTCTAAGTAAATACGAGTAAGTAGAAATGAGTAGAAACTTAACGGACCTTATTATAATATGATGAATAAAATAAAATTTAAAGGAAAAGTTTATTTTATTCTTTTTAGCGCACTTAAATAAAAGCTTGTTTTAAAAAAGTAATTTTTTTAAATTTTAATTTATTTTTTTATCAATATTAAATAAAACGTTCATGAGGCATGCACTTTTAGATTTTTCAAACTTGTTTTAAATACATCCAGGAACTTGAAAGATACTGCATCTTTTCAGATTGTCGGTAGATTTGTGAATTGCTCTAATCGTGATGATGATGATGATGATGATGAACATAACCAGAACTTCGTTCGTTTCGCTGTCCCATGCACTACATGTAGGTCATTGTTATTGTCTTACAATTGTGTCTGAAAACCGAACAGTGTTAATGCTACTGTGTTTCATATGGTGGGTGTTCGCGCCAAACGCTGTTTTCGGAATCGACGTCAGAGGGCGCGCGACTCGGTGCCATACCGGTTTGACTTTCGGTCTTGCGTAGAACGCGGGAGCGCGGAGTCGTTTGCCAGCTGTACTAACGCCAGCACGCTGTCAATTTTCGTTCGGGAACTCGGAATAATTAGGCGTGGCTAGTAAATATACCGTCTAGGATTTGTGACGCGCATTCCTTGCTGGAGAGCTTCCCAGGGACTCATTGTGTCTGACTCAGAATCTGTATAAGTGTATTCGATAATATTAGCTAAAGCGGCCTTTGATATTCTAGAAATAACTGTTGCTACGCGAAGCGGTAGTGAACTTTGATCCGGACACTCCCTGTTAGTTTTGTGTGTTAAGCTTTACAACAAACGAGAGTTAGTGGCGTCTGTAAGTTAGTTAGTAGTACGATAGAGTTAATGGACTGTCATCGTGACGAACGAATAAAGTGACTGTGGACGGCGCCGCGGAAGATTACCTCAATTTGGAGCGGTGCTGACACCCGGGCTGCTACCGACGGCAAAGGTCTACTAAGGTCAATCACCATCAGTCACACCCAGATACACATCACAGCACCTTATTTCCCTTGCACCACACAACCACATGCTACCTGACCGACTCCTGAGGGACCAGTCGCCTTGGATATAGGTAAGCTCCGTCTAATATACTCCCTGTTGAATGGCCGTAGTATAGACCGCTACCCCTTATTGTTTAGTGTAATTAGAGATTTTCCACTTTTGCCTTAGGAGGCCCAACCTACGTCTGTTCGTTGAAACTCTGCTGAATGGGCCCCAGAGGATTTGACCTTTATGAGAGCAGCCGCAGGCCGTAACAGTGGGTATAGAGAACCGGAGGCTCTCCTACTGGATACAGGGCATTCCATCTTTGTCCTCAGGGGTGACAACGCATCTGCATTTTGATTTTTAATTGAGCGTATACGTCTGAAGGATAAAGGGAGCCAGTATAATTACAGGCTGTGAAGCATTTCATCTTAGGGATTCTGTCCACGAGACGGTTTTAACACGGCCCGGGTTTTTTGCCGGCGCCGGGTAGAAACTGTCAAGCTTGCACACAAGATGGTTTGTATACAATCCGGTTTTATGGAGGCGAGCACTGTGCGCGCCTGCGCGGTAAGCCAGCGCTAGCGCCAGCGTCATGTGAATGGCTGCATAGTGTCCCATACAATACTGACGACGGGATGTGACACCGGACTTATCTCCGACGAAAAACCGTCTTGTGAGCACGAGGCCTTTGTCCCTACGTGACAAAACATTTATTCTCCTCAACTACTAGGGATGGTCAGATACAGCGAGATAGAGTCACTGCCTTGTTGATTCTAAATGACTTATAAACAAAATCAGAATCGTATAACTTGTCAAATAACATGTTCCATGGCATGAAATTTTCACATTCAGGAATGAATTTGAAGATTTCAATCGAATTAGCCAAGCTTGAATTAAGTTCAAATCATGATTTCTTATATTTGCATGAATACTACACATTAAATAGAACTGATACTACGGATTTTATTGCGTTTAATTTAACTTTTTAATTTCCGATGTTTCGGGTGCTTTACCCGGGTGTACCCATGGTCACGTGGGGACTGAGGTAAATATTCTTTATAGATCTCTTAAATTATATAGATATAGATTTTATGTACATCTAAAAAACCGTACTATATTAATATAATAACTGTGCTGTAAAAATATAAATGAATAAGAATATAATAATACTCTGTTGACGATGAAGTTTTACATTCAAATGGAGTGTTTTTTAATGTGTGTTCATCAATTTCTGGGAAACGGCTGAATCGATTTAATCAATTATTTTTTTTTAGTCATACTTCAGGGGCCGCTCCATATAAATTCCAAAAACGAGTAGTAAGGAATATAATAATACTCTGTTGACGATGAGGTATTACATTCAAACTGAGTATTTTTTTTAATGTATGTACATTGATATCTGGGAAACAGCTGAATCGATTTAAATAATTATTTTTTACTAATACTTCAGGGGCCTCTCCATATAAATTTAAAGAAACATTTCCAACAGTAAGGGAGAAAAATAGGGGATGATATTTTTAATGTGAATATTTATACGATAATCTATTTTTCACCTATAACTTTTTAGTTCACCCAAAAAAAATCTTTTAATAAAAGGAATAAGCCGAATTCAAAAACTAGAAAATAATAATAAACATAAACTCTCACGCCAGCCACCTAGAGGAGTAGGCAGAGACTACAACTTCCGTTTGGCACAATCCAGACATCCTCGAAGCTTGTTTCATATCCATATCTATGCTCGTTGGTTAAAGGTGCTCTTATCTTTTTTTTACACGTGGTAAAGCCATGCTGCAGCTATATTAGTAGTATAGTTGTAGCACAAATGTGTCGGCTCGACCGGGGAAGGACCACGCTCTCACAGAATATGATGTGAGTGAAGTGAATGAGTGTAGAGAACCGGAGACCCTTTTTTCTGGAAAAGGGGCATTCCATCTTAGTCCTCACGGGTGGCGACGCATCTGCATTTTGATTCTTTATTGAGGATAGATGTAGATGTCTATGGGTCACAGCAACCACTTACCATCAGGTGGACTGTGTGCTCGTTTGTCACCCTATCCTATAAAAAAATCTTACTAGTTTAGCAACAATTAACTCACTTCTGCACCATATATTTTATTTCTCACTATTTTTTCATTGAGTTTTTTCTACGTGTCCATACCACCGTATTCATCATTTTTCTACGTGAGCTTTCTAATTCTGGTAACGAAAATTTCATGCAAAACACACTTTTCTCACCCTATCATATAGAGTCCAGGAACTAACACAGCATTAACAGGAGCTTTTACGAATAATTATTGTATTTCTTTTTTGAACAAGTTTTTATTTAGGTATTTATTCAGCCTGAACTACCGCTAACATTCCATGCTTTTATAACCTAATGCGCTAGTGTAAACATTTTACTATGCTATTTTGATTATTGTCTTGTCACATAAATTATGAATTTATGAAGGGAAGAAATGTTGTCGAGTGGCAGCCTCGTACCGGTAGGCGAAGTGTAGAGCGGCCCACCACTAGATGGAGTGTAGATCTGGTAAGACATGTAGGTACTCAATGGATGCAGGTATCTATACGAGCTTTGTGGCATTCCTTGGAGTAGGCCTATGTTCAGAAGTGGACTTGAGAATTGTGTTAATAAATGAATTTAATAACAAACTTAAACTTTCGGCCACTAAATATAATAAGATCCAAATAGATAAATATCTTTGAAATATTATTTCACATTCACACAAAAAAAATACAATCAACAACAACTCAAGCAGTCGTCAAAAATAATATTACATTTATTCAACAAAAACATTTTATAAGTATTTCGTATAAATGGCCGAAATATAAAGTACTTCCGTAATAAATAACTTGAACCATACTTAGAATCCGCCCAAACATTTAAAATGAAATTACGTGAGCTAAAGCACAAGAATTCTCAAGATATTCGCCGATATCATTCATATTTATTGCTGTCAAATACTTTAAAATATTTCGATATTATGTATGTTGAACATACCTAATAAATTTTAATATGTTCTTTTAAAAGCATTAATACCATTATGTGTTCATAATTATAAATACATAACGTGTCATCAACCGTGTAGTGGCAATGTAGTAAGCGGCGACAAAGGGAAATAAATTAGTGCTTTTCCAATATCAACATGCATATAAAAACTGCGGTTACAAACCCGCATACCAGGCTACGAGGAGGCCTGTGTCTAACAGTGGACTTTTATAGGCTATATAATAAAAGGATGAATTACATAATGATCTGTAAAATAGATTTAAATAAAAATTATTATTCCATGAATCACTCAAAATTTTATCATGTACGTAGTAATGTATTGGTATATACTCGTGAAGAGTTGTTGTACTCGTACAGCAATCGAGAAACCCGAATTCGATCCCTAATGGCATTAATGCAATTGTTTATTGACCTCAAGACATAAATACATTTATTCCATACATATAACAATTAAAGAAAAAAATACTAATCAAGAAAAAATTGACAGAACAACACGCACACGCACACGCCCACTTACACGCACGCGCATACGTAAACTCACACACAAGCACATGCACACGCACAGTATTATACAGAGCCCCTGCGTTTTAGTAAAATACCTTCTAATATATTTATTTAAAGATGATATTAATATAGTAAAATATATGAATAAATATAATATATGGGGTAATAAATATTATAACATTTATTAGGTATATTTAAATTAATACTTAGTTATTAGTAAATACACATAAATTAAATTTAAGATTAGAAGTATATGACTAATTAAGTAGGTAATTAGAAATAAAGTTATATATGTTAATTATTTATTATGACCCATCTGTTCGTTTAATAAAAAAAAATATCTTCAAAAAGTCTATATTTATTTTTAAATTCCCTAATGTACTTAGATTACGTAGTAGTGAAAGTATATTATTCCAGCAATGGTTGCAACTACCGCTAAAGGCCAAGGACCTGTGCCGAAGGACACTTGATATTCATATATAATTTAAGTAATATATAATATATATTACCAATAAATATTACGATAACGCTTTAAAACAAACGGCCTGTATATACAATAAATGAGCATTGCATCCTGCATTAGCAGATCACGCACTTAATAAATAATAAGTATAATTTTTTACTTTACCCTCATATTCATTATTGTCGGCGATATCGGTACACGGTAAAGTTTCTATAAACTTATGATTGTACCGTAATGTAATGTGTAACTAATAAATGTAATGTTATGAAATAAATAAAATAAAATATGCGCGAGGAAACATACGTGAGATACTCGCTGTGTTCCCGATCCCGACACAAGTCTAGTTTCCAGTACAGATACTTTGGATTTTTTTTTCATAACAACGAATAGTGCACAAGCAAAGTGGACTTTGCATCTAGCGGCTATTTTAAGGATGTTATTATAATTAAGAAATGGGTTTACATGACCTCTTGGTGGCACAACTTAACAGAACCCTGAACAAGCATTTTGAATCCGTTGAATAAGATGTGTGGTACGCGCCAACAGACTTAGCATGTAGAAAGTGTCAGCATAATTAAGTTTTGATAATACAAGTGCGTCCGATAAACTCTTACGTAGTTCGATACTCAGATATTCACGTATCCTATACAAAAGTTTTAACAACTAGAAGCGGTTTCTAACAACATCAGCAATGTAAACTTCAAATCTGATGTCAGGGCTCATGTAAGACGTAGATTGTGGGTCTTTTCTATTTTTTCTAAAATTGTTTTTATAGAATAAGGGTTACAAACGAGCACACAGTCCACCTGATGGTAAGTGGTTGCTGTGACTCATAGACATCTACATCTATCCTCAATAAAGAATCAAAATGCAGATGCGTCGTTACCCGTGAGGATTAAGATGGAATGCTTCTTTTCCAGTAAAAAGGGTCTCCGGTTCTCTACACTCACCACATGAAACACAGCAGTGTCAAGCTGCCATTTTACGCTGGTATTCTGTGAGAGCGTGGTCCTTCCCCGGTCGAGTCGACCCATTCATGCTAAAACTATACTACTAACATAGCTGCAGCATGGCTCTACTGCGCACAAAAATAGTTACATTTATATAATTAACTATTACTTTTGAATTAAAACATTTTTTTCTATTTATTGTTTTGTAACACTAATTAAAAACTTTAATTTTGACGTATTCAAAACTGGAGATTTTTTTCTGGCCACATCGGTAATCTATCGTGATCTTCATTGAGGCACCGTATAGCTTCCTCATTATTCAAGGGCTTGAACGAAGTGTTTACAAATTCGAAACAACTTACGAAGCAAACGTTAATGTCCGAAGTATGCAAAGTAACAGCACAGAGCCCAGAATCGATCTATGAGAAACATCTCTTGTAACCTGCTGTGGGGATGACATGCAGTTTTGGCCTTTTTCTTTTTTTATATTATTTGTATTAAACGCCCACTAGATAATTGCTGAATCATTTTACTGTCTTGGGATCGAAACCATAAAATGTCATTTTAAATAAAATTAATGACATGTTTAGTATATCAAATACACATGAATAGTCCAATAGGATTAGCTCAGTTCCCTAAACCTTCATGACCCTCCACTATATTGCCTCCTACATCAGAAAGTGCAGTTGCAGTTGCTTCACCCCATTCTAAAACCTGATTGAAGATCAGGTAGATTGAAATTGTCTTCAAGATATATCGTTATTTACTTTCTCAAGAATTATATTGCGATATTGCTGTAAGTGCAGGCTTAATACGTGTTCAGTGGTGAAGGAAAATATTGTGAGGAAACTTGCATGTCTGAGAAATATTAAGGGAACATGTGAAATCTGCTAACATGCATAGGAGCAATCATCATAATCATCATTACAGCCTTTCATAAGTCTACTGCTGAACATAGGCCTCCCGCAAGGAATGCCACAAAGCACGGTCCTGAGCCACCTGCATCCATGGACTTCCTGAAAGTCTTACCAGGTCGTCACTCCATCTCGTGGGGGGTCGCCCTACACTTCGCCTACTGGTACGAGGCTGCCACTCAAGAACCTTTCTTCCCCATCGGTTGTCGGTTCTTCGAGCTATATGGTCGGCCCACTGCCACTTCAGCTTTCTAATCCGTTGGGCTATGTCGGTTACTCTGGTTATACTGCAGATATCCTCATTCCTAAGTTTATCACACTGAGAAACTCCGAGCATAGCCCTCTCCATAGCTCGCTGAGCGACCTTGAGCTTCCTCATACGGCCAGCACGTAGACGCGGCTCAGAAGGGAAATCGGTCTGTAGTTCTTCAAGAGAGCATTGTCACCTTTCTTGAAGAACAAGACCACCGCACTTCCGCTCCATGCCTCCGGTGTAATGCCACCACGGGGAGGACGGAATTAAAGAGCCTCTGAACGACTTCAAGTACCGGTTTTCCACCCGCTTTCAGAAGCTCCGCTGTAATTCCATCCTCGCCTGGGACCTTGCCGTTTTTAAGGTGCTGGAGAGCCATTCTAATCTAGCTCAGACTGACGTCCGTGATAACTTCGGAATAGTGTCGCATAAGACTCGCTCTTGGATTGTTACTCACACTTGCATGTGGCTCCAACGATGACGTGTACAGCTGTCCATAGAACCTCTCAATCTCACTCAAAATCTCAGGTGCCTCGGAAACGATGCTGCCACACTCGGTCTTCAGCTTTGACAGTTGGCTCGTTCTGGCAGACAGATCTCTGGCAAAGGCTTTGGAACCTTGGTTCCGCTCGATCGCTTCTTCAATATAAGCTGTATTGAAGTTGCGTAAGTCCCGCCGCATGCATTTGGAGATCTGTCTGTTCAGTTGCCTGTATGCTGTCAAATCTGTTGAAGAATGTAGCTTCATCTCCCGTCTAACAGCCATGAGATTAAGAGTGTGATCGGAGAGTTTTTGTGTTCTTCTGCGGCGGGTCTTGCAGAACTTAGCTCCGACCGCATGGTGAGTTTCCACGAGCTTGTCATTCATATCGTCCACTGCATTGCAGTCTTCTAGGCACTGAAAACGGTTTTGGAACTCGAGCTGAAAGGTTTCGGGACTTTGGAACAGAGCACGAGGGGGACGGAGCGTTGACTTCATTAGACGAGACCTCTCCAACTTAACGTTTAGGTTCAGTGTGTCTCTATCCATTCGATGATCGCTAGCAGTTTTCACCCTCGCGATCACGGAGACATCACTGAACAGTTGTCGTCTGGTCGTCATAATGAATTTAATCTTATTTTTGGTCGAACCGTCGGGGCTCGACCAGGTCCACTTTCTGTGGGGCCGCTTCTGGAAGAAAGAGTTCATCTTAAAGAGTCCTTCTTTCTACATGAAGTCGGCCAGCTGCTGGCCCCTTGGGTTCCGTTGCCCTATACCAAATTTCCCTACTTTCTGCTCACCGTTCTCTCTTGTGCCTAGTTTTGCATTGAAGTCTCCCATTAACACCGTATATTGGGTTTTGGAGGAATGCATGGCTCTAGAGATATCCTCATACATTTCCTCCACCTCCTCATCGGGGTGGGCCGAGGTTGGTGCGTAAACCTGTACGACCTTCAGCGAATACCGTTTGGTGATTCTGAGTATAAGGTGCGCAACCCTCGTCGACACACTCCCGATCTTTACAACGTTGTTAACGAGAGACTTGTGGACGATAAATCCGACACCTCCTTGGGACAGATGGTCGCCCTCCCGGTGATAGAGCAAGTTGCCGGATTCGAGGATTACCGTGTCCTCCCCCTCTCTGCGGACTTTGGATAATCCTATAATATGCCAACGCAACTTGACTATCTCTTCTTCCAGCTCCACGATCTTCTCATCAGTCCTCAGGGTGCGTGCGTTGTACGTTGCCAGGTAGAGTCGCCTAAGGTGGCAACCGAACCTCCACCGGAGATTCTAAGCACCCCCTGCCCCGCCGTTACCATGGTCGCCACCGTAGCCAGGAATAGCGGTGCCGCCGGTGACTGCGGGCCGTCTGTTTGTTGCTCTAATCATTGAGGGGTATTTGCCATAATTGCCACGCTTGGCGAGCGGGTTGGCAACCGCAGTTTTTTTATTGTAATTTTGGCTATTATCAGGAAGATGCTGCTTCCCATCTCCTGTCTGTTTCCCTTTGTCACTTTTTACGACACCCACGGGAAGATATGGGGTAGTGGATATTCTCGACCGCCACTACACGGCAAGGAGCAATGCGGAGAACTAATTGGTCCATAACCCTATAAAAATAAAAGACTTGTATCCAGTTGTGGTACGTATGTTGTAACTTTAAATTTAACTACTTTGACAATAATAAAAAATATAGATGAAAAAGGGAAGATTTATTACAACGCATGATTTTCATCCTGCCATAGCTGCGTGTGATGATTTAGGTCTTTTTTTTTAATACTGAAGTGACAAAAAGCCTACAGTACAATTGATGTTAAGTGGATACATCATTCCTTGGACACCTGCAGCCGACTTAAAACAAAGAAAGCAACAGACGCGTTTTTATATCTGAGGAGCAAAATGGAATGCCTGGCGATTATTTACTATACTGACTCTTTATTTTTCCATGTAAATAATAATATAATATAAACATATTTTAAGCTTTATTATATAGTATGTAAAGCTAACGTCTTCCGTTCAGAAGCGGAAATCTGAAGTGACATCTAAGCAAGTAGCGTTGCTCCATTCCATTAAGATGTTAATACTGATTATTCAGAGATAGGTTTGTATTACAACATAGCTACAACATCCATTTTATTTGAAGATTATATTATACAAGTTTTTGATTTATCCGTGTTTCTTATTTATATTTTATACTTAAGTTAGTGTAAAAATGACACAAATATTTATAAAGTATTAAACACGGCAATTTACCGTGTAGTGGCAGTGTAAGAATATGTAACTCATATCCTCTCGTGGGTGTCATAGAAATCGATAGAGGAAAACAAACCAGGAGATAAGCAACAGCGTCTGACTCCCGCCTACCAAGCGTAGCAACTATAGCAGTTCAGCAGTAGACATTTATATTATAGGCTGCAACGAAAATCATTGTATCGAAGTTCTAAAATTTAATAAAAGCACAATTCAACTATAATTTAAATGAAAAATTTATAGAATTTAAAAAAGCAAACTTACTGCCTATATACATCCCACTGCAGGACACAGTCATCCTTTTATTTATATGTCAGCGCTTGTTGGCAGAATCAATCCAATGTTCAATTAGTTCAGTGCCCTCAATAAATGGGGCTATTAAATATGTGGGACGTCAGAATGTGTCAAAAGGCATATATGGGAATTGACAATGCTGTGTTAGTCCCCTTAATGTAAGGCAATGAAAGTTAGTTGTAACAAAAGAAGCATAAAATAAAATTAGTGCATATGTACTTTCAGACTATATTCTATCTGTATGCGAAATTTCATCCATATCGGTTCAGCCATTCTATCATGATTAAGTAACAAACATCAGAAAACATTTGAACATCTAGACTTTTACGTTTATGATATTAATTAATAAGATAAGTATGTATTTACGAATAGTATAAGATTCAGTTAAAATAAAAATAGCTATTTATAAAAAAACTTCTTTTTTACAAAATAATTAATTTTGAATAAAGATATATTTGTAATGGATCTCAATTTAGTTACTGGATCGACCGCTATATGTTGACCCATTCCGTATGTGCATGAGTACATACGTTTACCATAGAAAAATAACGTCTCCAATTGCAGCGACGTCGAGGTGCCTCTCGTCTTCAGTTGCAGCGCCGTCGCTGCAACTAGAGACGAGTGCATGATCGTCGCATTAACAAAAGCGTTTTTTATATATGAGCATCTAAAGTTTGAATATAAGCAATAATATTCCTTATGAGTTATATAAATACGGATCAATGTTAAAGACACCAAATTAAATATTTCTTTAAAATATGACAAATTAGGCTTTTGGGAGGTGTTTCACCATTAGTTACAGTGTGTTTCCCACAGTCTGCTAGATTTCGAAGCGTTCATCATCATCAAGGCAGCAAGTATATACGTAACATTTAGGCTCCTCACTCATTAAATATAATAGAATAATAATTAACTTTTACATGTTACAGTAAAGTTATATGTTTCGCTTTATAAGTTTCCATATGAGTGTTTCTGTATTATGATCTATTCTTGTAATAACTTTGTGTTATATTGTAGGTATGACAATCTCTTCGAGTCAGACGCTGAAGTACAGTCAACTACGCAAAATAAAAAAACGGGTAAGATATCAACTAATGTATCAAAGACTTAAACAGCAGCTCCTTAGTCCAAGAAACGAGTTGAACTATTTGGAAGCGACTCAGAATATGAGGTTGATACATTGCCGTCGCTCGCCCCAGCTTCGACCAGCAAGAAACGAAAATTAAACCTTTTTCCAGATTTTGAGGTAAGCAAATCTTATTTAATTTTAATAAATTGAGTTACCATTCACATGATGAAAAGTTAGGTTCTATTTGATTGGATGTCTACTTTGTACAGTATTAAATTTTTATTATTGGTTGTAGTAACGTGGAGGGCGCCTTGAAGCCGCCGGAGTCAATTATTGTTTGTATGATGAGTGCAAAGATTTGTATCTTTTATCTTTGTATACAATGTTTACTCGCAAATAAATTATGATTATTGTTATCAGTCATAGGTTTTTATAAAAATGTATTTAATTATATTCTTAGATGACTGGTGTGATTGACACAACAGTTAGTGAACCGGACTACTAAGTCAAGTCATGAGCTGATGATCATATAAAACTATATTTATGTACTTTATTTTATTTTATTTATTTATTTAAAAAGGTACACCAACAGTACATGTATTATACATATTATAAAAGTTACATTTTTAAAGCACAATTACTTATACATATACCTATTATAGGCGTACACAACATTGATAGGAGATATTAAATAACAACACAATATATATCTGAAAATTTTAAAACAATGAAATAATAAAATTCACCAAAGCAAACTTAACTGAAAACAAATGCGTGTTCACAAAAGGCTGGCCAGTTTTCGTTTAAATTTAAACAACGAGTCGTGGAAAATGTCTAAGGTATCAATATTCATCTCGTTGTACTGTGCGCAACATCTGGCAAGAGGAGAATGGCGTCCAAGGTTAGTCCTTACAGAAGGCAAGGCAAAAGTTTTTTTGATAGGATGTCGGGGCATGCGAGCTGGCACCGTCAATTTAACACGTACCAGGAGTTCACTACATTTTATTTTACCGTTGACAAGTCCGTGCAAAAACACCAAATCCTGGTCTCTTCGACGGCTACGCAACGATTTCATTTTAAAAAAGGCAAGACGATGCTCATATGGTGACCGGTGTGACACGCCCTGCGAAATAAATGCCAGATGCCTAGTGAACGCACGCTGAATACCCTCCAAGCGTTGAGATTGAACAGCATATACAGGGTTCCATGCCACGCTAGCGTACTCCAAGTTACTTCGGACCAAAGCATTGTATAATATTTTATGGGTGCAATTTAAACGGAAACCCGCAGTACTTCGCCTAAGAAAACCTAGCATTTTCGAGGATTTATTTACAATATTATTAATATGTGAAGTGAATTTAAGGTGCTTGTCTACTGTTACACCTAAGTCTCTTATTTCTTCTACTTCAGTTAATGTTGAGCCGTTAATTACATAAGTGGATGGGAAATAATTTTTCTTCTTTGTAAATTTAATATGGTAGCATTTATCAACGTTCAGGGTCATAACGTTTGATTCACACCATGTCTGAATACTGTTTAAGTCCTCCTGGATAAGTTTCATATCATGAGAAGAATTGACTGCCCTGTAAATTTTTAAGTCATCCGCAAATAGGCTGAATTTACAATTTTTTATGTGCATCGTTATATCGTCGATAAATATAAGAAACAATATTGGGCCTAAGTGAGAGCCCTGTGGGACTCCTGATGATGCAAAATATAGATCTGACTCATAACCCCCAACAGCAACTACCTGGGGTCTCATACTGAGGTAAGACCTAAACCAGTGAAGCAAACTACCATGTATCCCTTTTATTTGTAATTTCGTTAAAAGTAGTGCGTGATTTACTTTATCAAAAGCACTGGTAAAATCCGTGTATACAGCATCAATTTGACTTCCACTATCCACCCCCAGTGCAATTTCAGAAATAAATGAGATCAAATTAGTCTGCGTTGAGCGGCCCCTGCGGAACCCATGCTGGTACTCGGATAGTGAAGTATCTATGTGTCTAATAATTAGTGGATTAATCAGAGACTCAAACAATTTAGAAAAAGTAGACAGAATGGAAATCGGCCGGTAGTTTTTTACGTTGCTTGTTTCCCCTTTTTTGTATACTGGTACTATTTTTGCTTTTTTCCATTCCTCGGGGAACACACCATCTCTGAGTGAACAATTAAAGATCATAGTTAACGGTTGAGACAAAAGAGATCCACAGATCTTTATAAATAGAGGAGGTATTTTATCAGGACCGGCTCCTTTCTGTATGTCTAATCGTTGAATTGCTCTTAAGGTATCATTTTCAGAAAATTGAATATGCGATAAAGAAAGTGGCGATAAATCCTCAAGGTTGTGATATGATTTTTGAGAATTTAATGTGAACGTGGAAGCAAAATGTTTAGCGAAAAGAGTGGCTATCTCAGAACCAGATTCTGCAATAGAATCGTTTAATTGCATTTTTGAGGGAAGAGTTGACTGGTTGCTTCGTTTGTCTTTAATGTATTGCCAAAAATATTTGACGTTACGCGATATTCCATTCTCAATATTTGTCTTATAGTCACTATAGCACTTGTCAATAAGCTTGTGACAGCGGCTCCGTAAAAGGTCATGTTCTAATTTATCACGTGGATTGCTATATTTCCGATATCTCTTGCGTAGCTTATTTTTCTCCGATAGAAGTTTAATTAATGTGCGACTAAACCATTTGGGATATTTACTCTTGGAAGGACGGTGCTTGGGGACAGACCTATCAATAATTAAACTTAGTTCATCATAGAGTTTTGTAACCATTTCATTGACGTTGCTACAGCTCGCAAACCTCTCCACCCAATTAATACACTCCAGGTCCAAGGCAATTTCCTCGTAATTTGCCTTATAGAAATTGTGATCAGTTCGTTTCTTAGGCTGAAGATAAGCAAAATTAGTTTTTTGTAACGTTACTAAAAGATTAGGATGTTTACAGTCCAGCTTACTCAAGAGTTCTAGAGGCTCGGACACATCAACACACGGAAAGTTGCTCATAATGAGATCTAAGTATCTACTTAGAAGGAAATATAACTATTTTTAATTACTTATCAGTATGCTTTCGTTGAAATAGTATTGGCAGCATTCTCTGAACCACTTTAAATCAGCTGTCGACGAGAAAACCCTAACTTGGAAGGCTGTTACCCAATAGGTATCATGCATCAAAGAAGGTTATCGCAAGGTTCGTCCAGTTTTGTATCCAACTAAGCGTTAGTTTTATCAGTATTACTTATCTGCCAGATTAAATTCACCAATTTCTTTTAGAAATCTGTAAATCAAAACTCAGATACAAAGTCTAAACACGCAATTTAATAAAACATAAAAATGATGACTTTCAAAAATATTTGAGTTTTTAATATATCATTATATTAAATATATTTTACTTAAATGCTGACTCTTTAGTTTAGTAATATAATGGCTATTTAATCCATTTTAAGAGTATTTAGCACCTGTCTTAATCCTTTAAAAAACGTGTTGTTGCTTTTAAATAAAATCGAAAATCGAAATAAAAAATATAACAATGAAATTCTAAAGCCGAAAACAAAAAACTATATTTTATTAGAATAATTTGGTCTCTTTTCATAATAGAAAAATGTTGTTCACGCCCTTAGTTGCCCCGACAAAGGTCGACTGGACCAGGGCCCATGAGTGATCCCCTCGACGAGCAACAGAGGGCGGGGCCCAAATAGTCTATGGATTATTATTCTAAAACGGCTGACAAGCAACTAAACTTACCGATTTCCGGAGGTAGGGTTGACCACAGGGTACCAGTCAGGTGGTAAGTGAGGTGTATGTAAGTAGTGTGCATAAATGTAACCTGACATCCCCGATGTAGTCGGACCGCAGATCCACAGGCGCTGCTTTTCTCCAAATGTGCGATCCCTCCAGTGGGCGTTCACCAATTGAAAAACTTCTGCTATTATTTCACTATATTAGTTTATCAACTTCATTGTACATTTAATTAACTTCAAATTTAACTAAATCCTCGTTAATCGAAATCAAACAAGTGACACACGGCACAAATAATGAACGGTCGATCAAAGTTCAACGTTCCATGTTCACTTAGCAACAAATTATAATCGAGCACACGCGATCTCCTCTCGAGTCACAAAGCTTTAGCGTTCTCCCGACAAAGCAAATTTCATATTACGATATCAAAATGACACACAAACAACTCGTCGTCGCAAATAAATGGCAATCAGTTACTTTAATCACTCAAAACTCAAATTAGGCCTCTTGTCACGTAACGCTCAAAGCAGACACTCAATTCGAGGCGGTCTTAACCGGACCCAAATATTCGATAGTAAATTCAAAACGATGCGCACAAGCAACCACAATTAACCACACGGTCCGCGCCCAACCAACTCACGGTCGCAAACGATACTCAAAACGGTTACAACAATAATTATATGAGAACAGCCTCGTTGTCACGCAAAATGCACGAGATTAGACAACTTCAAATTTAACTATTCAGAGGAGGCTCCGCGCGCGACAATACTAGTCAACAAGGCCACGGCATTCAAGACACTGTTGTCGGCCCACATGGCCGAATGCCGGGAAGCGGCACACCGCCGCACCCCCCGGCGGCGTTTACGTCACCTCAATACCATCGGATGACGCGCCGAGGCAAACGTTATTGAATGCAAATTTCAAATGCCCATGTTTGGCCTAAACATACCTCCGTCCCGGACATAAGGACTTATGTCCGCGATCAAATTGGCAAACGGGATAGGGTCGCGACGGCGCGTTGCAAGACCGAATCTCCAACCAAAACCTCGGCCACCCTAGGCACCACATCAGATCTTGCAACCTTAACCACCGCCTCAAAATACCGCCCCAATGTGGGCAAGCCGGAGGGTCGAACCTCCACTAGATGCCCCTCTGGACATCGCAGCACTAAAACAGGTCCTGTTGCTGTACAGAAACCCGACGACCTCTTTCAAATATCTATCCGTGCCCCCACAATTCGTTCCGCAATCAGACCGGACCAGGTCCGGCAAACCGCGACGCGATACGAAGCGGCCCAGCATGGCCACAAAGGCTTCAGTGCTGAGGGCACTTACAAGTTCCAAGTGAATGGCCTTAGTGGCGAGGCACACGAAAACGCACAGATAGGCCTTAGTATGATTTTGTTCACGCAAGTAGACATAATCAAGCCATCTACCATATAACCATTTACTAATTTCAATCTGATAATATCATAACTAGCTAGCTTTTCCAAACATGCAGTTCTATGCTTATGCTTCAACTAAGCCTCAAAGCATCAATACTCAAAACCACTATGTAAACTTGAAAATAAATTGCAACAAATTAATTTCCCGATGTGCATAGATAAAAACAGACGAATTAAGTAAAAGGGTAAACATAAAAGACAGCCCTACTCCTCTTTCCAAATAAATATCTTCGACAACGCCAACAAAAATGTGAAAACAAAGAGAGGATTGATTTTTATTTCCGTCGGCACAATTAGTGTTACTCAATTTCAATTTTCTTTTCAATAAAGCAAATACAATGATCAAATATATTTACAAAAACATACGTACACGTATTTAAAGAGTATATTAAATTCACCTTTTAACTCGCAATCACTACAACTACGAAACATTCGAGGTCGCAGGAACCCCGTAGTACCGGTACCGATCAAAAGGGGGGGACGGTGGTACCCCAGCCACGGCCACTCAGCTAACGGGGGTGAGAAGGGCCTAGCTGACCGCTGAGTGGCCGTGAAGTTCCTCTCAACACGCTGTGGGGGGGCGACGATCCCCCTCCCCTGGGGGAAAGACCCCCCGACGGGTCGGGGGAGGGACCCATTTCAAACCCAGGGGCTCGGTGGCTGGCACGCGAGCGCTGAGCGTCGCCCGACAGAGGACGTGGCAGAGCGCCCCGACCGTGGGCGTCGAGGGCCCGGCAGAGACGCGAGGAGACGCCGTTCGCACCCAGGCACAAAACTGCATGGTGATTGCCCTGGCAGTGCGGACAGAGCCGCCGGTGCGGGCAGTCTCGCTGGAGATGCCTTTCCAAACACGAGTAGCACCAGCGGCGCCCCTTGGCGACAGTTCGCCTCGCCGGAACCGGCTTACCCAATAACTTCGGGCACGACATCACTCTGTGATCAGATGCGCGACAATAGGAGTAGGGACGCGCCTCCCTGGCCGCTAGGCCACTGTAAGATGGTAGGGAGCGGCGCCCTCCCGCGGGAGCTCCGATCGGCCTTAGGGGGGTTGGCGGTGACTTGCGCGGCGGATTCCGCCTCTCACTGGGCACGGCTCGGTTGGCAACCCGTAAGTCGTCGACGGTGCCCGCTGCGTTCTCAATTTTTAGATACTGCTCCTCCAAGAACCGCAGCAGATCACTGAAGGGCGGAATATAGGAGGTGCCGTCCCCGCGGTACCTCTCCTCAAAATGTATCCGAAGGTCGAGAGGTAGGTGCGACAGCACGATGTGGAGCAACAAGAAGGACCGTTCATCAACCGGTAAATCCAGCCGCCTCAACGCATTACAGGCCACCAAGACTAGATTCGGCCACTGTTGCCGGCCCACACGGCCGAATGCCGGGAAGCGGCACACCGCCGCCCCCCCTGCGGCATTTACGTCACCTCAATACCATCGGATGACGTTATTGGATGCAAATTTCAAATGCCCATATTTGGCCTAAACAAATGTTTTTCTGGAAGCGCTTATTTAATTACTGACTATGTTTTAATGTAGTAATACAATGAGTATTAAATCATTTATTCTTAGAAATATTTGGTACCTGGCTTAATACTTTTAATAACGTGTTGTTGGTTTCAGATAAAATCGAAAATTGAAATTAGACTACAAATTGAAATTCTAAATCTAATAACTGAAACTATATTTATTGGAATATACTGATCTATATTCATAATAAAAAATATTTTTCTGCAAGCCCTGCGGCGTACATGTTAAACATTATTCCTCTCACCAAAAGTCATATATTCACAAGTCTAACTGCTTACTATAAACCGAGTTTGACAATGTAAGATATTAGCATGTTCTTGCAAGAATAGAAGTATCACCTACAAAATTAGTCCTGAAAAATTAACTAGGATTTCATGTTCTATTACCACTTATTTTCGCCTGAACATGATCGGTCGTGGTGATTAACAAATGCTGTCTTTGAATAGTTATTATAAAAAATAACTTGAACTAAGTAGGCCGTTATTCTTTATTTTATTTTAAATCTTTGAAATCTAAAAAGGCTACTTCTGACTCTATTTTTAGTAAACCACAATAAAAATACATGAAACTAATCAACAAGTCGAGAAAAATATATATTTTTAATTTCGTCCAGATCATATAAGAAGAATATGAGAAATGACAGATAAACGTGACAGCTTTCAAAAGATGGTGTTAAATATCCTGGGTAATGCTACACGTAAAATATCTTTTGCATTTGGCAGCGCCAAATGTGCGAATTGGGTACTAGGATTCCTGGTTCTATAGACATGGATGCACTTGCTAAGTGATGATTAAGCCAAATTCTTAAATGTATAAGAAAACGCAACGAAAAATATTTCAAAAGCTATTACGAGTGGATGTAGATATTTATATAGTTTACTTTTACGAAGGAAAATAGAGTAATTGAACTTCAATATGTAACATCTACAATAAAATGGGATACAATAAAATGGGGTATGGAGAGAGGAATCATCGATTGCAGATAGTGGCAGCTACAATGTTTATTATTACGGTAAACAAACGGAGATAAAAGAATTGAATTGAATAACAGCGTAAAATAGCAGCTTAACGCTGCTGTGTTTCAAAATCAAAATGCGGTGGCGGAGTCGTTAGATAAGTTACAGATGATTGTATTAATTTCTACTGAATCTGTTGCTAAAAGAACGAAAGAATTGGATGAAGAGGGACTATTAATGTTATTTATGCTACGAATAGAATTATAGGACATAGGGGACGGTAATAAGTTTTCAGCGAGATGTTTACCTAAGTTAGAGAAGTAATTATTAGCACAATTTGCTGCTTCCAACGGTGTGGATTTAAGTGAGTGAGTGTTTCATATGGTGAGTGTAGAGAACCGGATACCCTTTTTACTGGAAACGAGGCATTCCATCTTAGTCCTCACGGGTGACATAATTCTGAGACATAATTCTAATTAATCATATAATTCTGAGATAGATGTAGATGTCTATGAGCCACAGCGACCACTTACCATCAGGTGGACTTTGTGCTCGTTTGTCACCCTTATCCCATAAAAAAATAGTTTACTGGTCAACAAATAACCAGAAATGTTCAATTCATAAATATTAATTAATTGTTGCAGGTATGAAAGATCATGAACTCTTGGACAGATTTTAACAAAACTATTTTTGTGTGTTTGCGTGGGTCCTAGGATGGTTCAAATACACAAGTACCGGTTCCGGTAGATAGTGCTGATGTAGAGATCCCGAAATCACCCGTGAGAAGCCGGAGCGGATCACTAGTCTAAAAAAATTTAGAGAAAATATTAAACATAGTTGCAAGTATATGAGCCTATTGTATTGCTAGGTGACACGAAAATACAAAAAAATCTATAATGACGTTTACTTAGCTATAATAAAAGCTTTTATTGTATTTATTTTACTTATTGTACACGCCCTGAGCTGCCCAAACCAAAGTAGACTGGACTAGGGCCCATCAGTAGCCCAATCGACGGGCAGCAGAGGACGGGGCTCAACGGCCTATGGACAGTTGACCTACACGTTAGTGATAAGCTAGGTAAATAAATAGTACGTACCTGGATCCGAAGCTAAGACCGCACCAAGGCTCGGTCAGGCCTTAGGTAGGTGTAGGTGCATGTAAAGTAGTGTGTAGTAGTGTTAATTTATGTGACCTGACCCAGCTGCGGTGACAGGGCAGCGGTGGTCCCATGCTGCCCCACAATGCTGCATCACTCCAGCAGGCGTCACCAAGTGACAACTTCTTTCTTCATGTCACTATTTCAGTGTATCAACTTTATTGTACATTTAACTAACTTCAACTCAACTAATTCAACGTTCATCGTAAAATCAAACACATGATATCCGACACAAGTAACGAACAGTAGTTCAAAGTTCAACATTCAATGTTCCGACCAAATTACAAATAGAGAACTAACGCGATCTCTTCACGAGTCACAAAGTTCAGCGTTACAAACAACAACTAAATTCCTTCGTACGATATTAAATACTACGCCGCAATAAGAATTCAAAATCAACATAGCTGACACGCAACCTAACTACAGAGTCAACACACAAAAGGCTCTTAACGCGACGGTACAATTAAATAATAATTTCCAAAAACAATCAACCGGGCCACGCCCTCGAAATGGAATGCGAGCTTCAAATTCCAGACCGTAACTCTACTCGGCGCGCGCGCAAGATTCCACGTTACACAAGCAAGTTAAATATTGCAAAATGCACTTCAACACGCAATCACTATATAATTGGCGCAATTACTTTCAAACGAATTTACTTTAATCAGTCAAATTCGATATAAGCCTCTTGTCCCGAATGTACAACTTAGACTAATTAATCCGGTCTCCACGAAACCACAAATTAAATAGCGAATTAAACACAAATACTAAAAATCTAGACCACAAAAACCAAAACTCGTCGCGCGAAAAACCGCTGCAATCACCGGAGCCGGCACACTGCCCCCCCCCCCCGGAGGCGTCTTCTTCACTTCGACACCATCGGGTAATGCACTAAGTCGAACGTGATTGGATGGCGTCTCAAATGCCTATATTTGGCCATAACACTTATTAATAATAATAATATTAAGAATCGTTCTTTATTTCGATTATCTAAGACTCATAGTAATTTTACATACTATTAAAAATAAAAAAGCAGAGCGCTTAAATAAAAACAAAAAAATTTGCCGAGTACGATGGCACTAAATCCATATGCTTTCGCTTCAGAAACCATCCCTGACGCACTACAATAACGAGGAAACCCCATCAGAATTCTTAAATCAATGTTATATTGAACACCTTGCCTCTAGTATTCGGAAATGTACTTGCTGGTAATGAAGTCCCGTGATCGAATCCCAAGTCAGGCCATAATCAGTTATTGGGTTTTTCTGTCAAGAAATTCTCAGTAGAAGCCCGGACTCAGTAAGTTGGCGGGTAAAGCCGTTGGAGCAGCACCTGATCTACTTATCTCTTCTTTCGTGTCCAATTGCCTTCCCATTTACCTATGAGAGTGTGGAAATCGAGAGTGCACCTGGGCTTGCGCACATACTCAGGCAATATAATCCTGTCCTGCGCAGATGGCTAGCCTCCTTTCAGACTGGCCGCCGTGACCGAAATTCGGTCTGGAGGAGGATATATTGAACACGTAGGGCTCTGTAAGACCTCCAAATATAGCTCGCCTACAGACTTCAATTGTGAATGATATTTATATAGTAATGGCGCTTACTTTATTAGAGTAACCCAAAGTACGAGTAAACGCAAATGCCATCACTAACGGAATGACTGACTATATCGCAATAATGTGAAATTCTGAATTATCATGTACTTGGCACTTAATGTAAACATCATGAAGAAAATTGTCAGACTAGAATATTTAAGATAATTTTAAGTCAAGTAAACTTCGCAAATACGCCTTGGGACAGTGCGGTGGAATTTCTGAACTAAAATCCTCTCAGAAATGTTGCATAACATCGTTATTTTAACAACATTAACAACTACAAGCGATCTCTTTAGACCTTTAGAGACGTACAGCATTGTTGCTATTTTAGTTCCTTTGATGTATTGATGGGATGTCTCATTTCTAAAACGTGGTCCTTCAATGCAAATTATATAAGGGAGTTCAAAGTATTTTAGAGTGCTATGGAAAGGACTATACTTGGAATTTTTCTGAGGGATAAAATTCTTTGCGGAAAGTTTATGGATGCAGGTGGTTTGTAACGGACCGTACTTTGAAGAAATCTATGGAAAAGACCTATATTCAGCAGTGGACGTGTGCGAATTTTTTTAAGTGAATTAATCTACCGGGTAAAATAGGTTTACTATTTTACCTGGTAGAGCCTAGCTACAGGGGACTATGGCTAGGCCACGATTGGGTTGATTCGATCAGGGACCACGCTCGGACACACCACCACCATAAATTAGCAGCTAATTTGCAGAATTACAATATAATAACGCATTCAGGGTGCTGGTGGCGCTCCCGCGCTGCTGTAGTGCGTCTGCGATGTTTGCGCACGCGCAGACTGACGGCTTCCACGCCGTGCTGCGACGCCGCATCGTCTCACTGATGCTACGTACGCGGGGGAGCGCCAACACCATCCTGAACGTGCTCAGCGATAAGCCTGACAGCCCCCTTCTGTGGCACTGGTTACAAATGCATGTGCCCGGTGCCCCAGAGGGTGGCAGATACATGAATTAAACTATAGATTAATTTTATTCAAGTAATTAATATATTAAAAAATCGAATTAAGTTATATTGAATTGATTTAAATTGAATAAGATTAAATTAAATTAAAAAGATTAGATAGAATTATATAAAACTAAATTAGATGAGATTAAATTTATTATAATGTCAATGTTACTTGTATGGACTCAGTCTGAAATAAATTGATTTTATTTTTATTTTATTTTTATTTTTTATTTTATTTTATTTTATTAGCTGTTAATTTATGGTGGTTAGATATCCTTATTCTGGTAACGTGGTATGTTTTTTTAAGTCCTCAAGAATGACAACGCATTTCATTGTGATCCTTAACCGAGCAAAGACGTAGGTTTTTATGAGCCACATAATCTTCTTAAATCCCTCAAATTCATACGGTGCGATAAAGAACTTAGTTTCAAAAATTTTGACAAAAGTTAAAGCCGACTTCATATAACTAAAGGAAATTAAAAAAAATGATTTAATTTTTACATGAATGCATATATTTTCAACCAACTTCAAAAAAAAGGTGAGTTTCTCAATTGAATTGTGTTCTTTTTTCGTATGTATGTATGAAACATTTGGAACGAAGTTTTAATGTAACTTTGAGACGACCTTTTATTTGTTATGTTGATTTTGTGATATTGCACAGTTCACTCAAAAGCGTGACTTTTGATAAAAAGTAAGAGAACGATTTCAATAAAATGAAAGCAATAAAAAAAATATTGTTGTTATTTAAAAAGCTATTGCTTTTGAAGTCGCGGATTTAATTCTTCAGAATACTTTACCTTAGCACTGAATTCTGAAGCTTTCACGTCGAAATTATTTCTTCCTTTAACTTACTTAAGTAGACTTGTTCTTTTTATTGAGACTTTTATTTTTATTATAGAAGTCATTTTAGTAGTGGATGCTGTTTCCCCAAACTCGATTAAGAATAAAAATATAGATGTATTGTCACCCCTGATGATTAAGATAACATGCCTCGTTAACAATAAAAATCATCCCTGGTTCTTAACAATCAAAAAACGAAACACAGCGACATTATGATGGTTTATTACGCAGGTATTATTTGCGAGTGAGTACTTTCCCGGGTCAGCTGATCCATTCGCGCTGCAGCCATAATAGACAGCACGCCTCTCTCACGTATAAATTTGTGAGACCAGCAAAAAACCTTAATATGGCAGGCGTTCACAAGTAAATTTAAGAGTTAATAACAATATCTTAACACTAGAACATAGATCTACTGAATCGCTACATTAAACTACTTTTACGTAAAATTGAAGTGACAAATGAACTCATAGCCCACCTGATGGTAAGTGGGACGAACAGAAAGATTATACTCAATAAATAAAATCCAGTTCGTATATGTCAGTTATAGAATGTTTCCTCTTAATTCCATATCAGTACGTAAAAGTCGACCACTGGGCACGAGTTTATCCAGTTGCAAAGAGGATTTTACTTAACAGTTTCGCTTGGCAGGCGGATTTACTATCGCAATAATAGATGTCTAGCACTTTTACGCTGTAGGCGTAAAAATTTCATATACATAATTTTTACTTTTATCCGTGACAAACACTGATAATAGTAAAACTTAATCAAGGTTTGGATAACAAAATATGCTAGCGCAAAACTTTTTTTCAACGAAAACTTAATGAAAAAATTGCTAAATAATACATCTCTGTCAAAAACTGAACGCCCTAAAATAACCCCAATGACAAGACATTAATTTAAGGAATCGCTGACACTCTTAAGTAACGGACAGATAGAAGAACATTAATATTCTTTTACAATCTTCACTTCAGTTCATGACGGTAACAAAACGCTATCATCAGTTTTTCTAACAAAGATTGATACGCAAGAGAATTTATACTTTTACCTTATAATTCTGATATAACATCATATTACACATTGCCGTTACAGCCTATTAAAAGTCTTTGGTTAGAAATAGGCCTCCCCTATATATTGCTTTAAAGGGGAATATTTGCTATAGTTGCCACACTTGCCAGAAGGGTTGGCAGCTGCAGTTTTTTCTGTTTTTTATTTTACTAAGATTATACTTAATCACCGATCATGTACGCATAGGTATATGGATGTAAAGCAGGCAAGAGAGGTGTGTCAGTATCGTGCCAAATGGAAGTCCGTAGTCTCTGCCTACCTCTCTGGTTGACGGGTAAATATTATTATTATGTTATTATAAAGGCGCTGCTGCCCATTATTTCCCTCTAGTGTCTCTAACGACACTTACGGGATGATGTGGGGTAGTGGATTACTCTACGACTGCATATTACACATGAGGGTTTGTATAAATATATTATATGTAAGTCATACCAGCAAATGCGCCTTCGCAAACATAGGGCAAACAACAGTATTAGATTGAGTGGAAAAGTATTAAAACTTGGAAATAAAAATTCTTATATTATTAACAAATTATATGAAGATAAATTGAAAACAAGATTTTATTGTCATAAGAAATATTTAGTTAAAGTTTAAGGTGCAACTATTATTATGAAAATATATTATTTTTTCTCTACACCCATACGAAACAGCAGAATTAAGCTGCTTTTTACGTCGGTATATTATCTTTACCCGATCAAGCCGAACCTTTCGTGCCAAAACTATGATATATACGTATTAGGGTGTTTGAAGGCTCTGTTAAATACTAATAAAATATCCTGTTTTTAGCGCTACATATGAGCTTACATTTTTAAATATTCGAATACAAAAAATACCACTGCAATATGCGGAAATTCCCAATTATCAATCAACCTACTCAAATAGTGAGGGTTCGTAAAAAAAGAATTAATTAAATATCGAATACAGTAGCACACGTCTGGAAATTCACGTCCGTCCCTCTTCCGCTCCCTTTTTAATTAAATGAATCAATCAAGCACCTCTTTCGGAAATTTACCTCTTTTATACTTTTATTTTTGCACACAAGATTGCTATCTCTGTCACAAATATCCTCATTCAATCTGTCGTTCCTAATTTTAAAATTTTTAGCGTTGTCAACTAATTGTTCAAAGCTTTTCGCAATTAATTAAAGTTCGTATTTGTAATGTAGGTATATAGATTTAGGTAGTTAGCACGAGATTGTCTGTGCGGCGGCAGTCGGGAATTAAAAGTCTTAGCGAACGCACGGTGTATTATTTAAACATTACAGTGGCTAACGAGTTTGGGATAGCGTTGAATTTGTATATACGTTGTTTGCTGTAGTAAATAATAGAATGTCGGTAGGGAAAAATCTGTGAATTTGACTTAAGAAATGGAGCATGGTCGTCGTATGTGGATAGACTAGAAATGTATTTCTTTGTAAATCAAATAAAAACTGAGTTAAAATTACCCACACTAATCGCGGTAATCGGCGATGAAGCATACAAATTGTTGGCAAACCTAGCAAGTCCAAAGAAACCATCCGAACTATCGTACGATGATGCAGTGGAACTCCTACTTCAGCATTTACAACCGACACCGTCCGTGCACGCTGAGAGGTACCGATTCAGACAACGCAGGTAGGCTAGCAATGAAAATATAGCGAGCTACGTCGCGGAATTAAAGAAGCTGGCACGTCATTGTAAGTTTAAGGAGGCTCTTAATGAGAACTTACGAGATCAATTTGTTTGCGAGCTGCGAAGCGACGTCATTAGGCAACGGTTGTTCGCGGAGGATGAGCCGCTACCATACACCAGCGTAGTCAAAATTGCAACCTATCTCGAAGCAGCGGAGCGGGATGCAGCTGCAGTGGAAGGTACTACTACAACGGGGAAGGATACCATGATTCAGGAATCGACGACGGTGCATGTACTCAAACGTGGCGGGGCGTGGCAACGCGGGGAGCGGGTGCGGCGCAGGAGCGGCGCGGGAGCGCGAATCGTCAGAGCATCGGCGAGAAGCGGCGCGGGCGTGGCGCGCGGGATGGTGCGCACGCGCTGTAGTAGCTGTACCAATTCTGCCGGTGACCCTGGGGCTGGGGTTCGTCAGTTCAATTGCGGAGGCTGCGGATCGACGGATCATGAGTATTCGAACAGTCGTTTCCGGGACTATATATGCAGCATGTGCAGGCGTCCGGGTCACCTGCGACGCGTGTGACGCAGCCGGTAAGACACGGAGAAAACAAACGGCGGCCCCATTACACTATGGCGGGGCGAAAGGAGCCTTCGAAAACGAACGAAAAGAATTAAAATGGAAGTGGACACGGGTGCGGCTGTATCATGTATTAATAGGCTAACCTATCAAAAGTATTTTAACCATCATCCAATTAAATGTTGTGTTAAACTGCTATGATGGCTCCAGAATAAACCCTTTAGGTATTATTAAGCCGGTCGTCCGCTATGCGGGCCGAACCAAACGATTAGAATTATTTGTTATCGAAGTGGGCACTACATCATTACTCGGTAGACAATGGTTAACAGAATTAGGCATAAAAATTCCCGCATATAATAATAATTGTCATCATTTATCGACTGAGAAAGGGTCTATGTCAAATGAAATAAAAAAAATATTTTCTAGGTATGAGGAACTATTTAGCGGCGGGCTCGGGCGGTTCACGGGTGGCAAAGCGACGTTGCGGGTGCGGGACGGGGCGGCGCCGGTGTTCCACCGCGCACGGCTGGTGCCCTACGCACTGATCGAGTGCGTCGACGCGCAGCTCGACGCAATGCTGCGGGACGGCATCATCGAGTCCGTCGACTGCTCCGACTGGGCCTCACTGATTGTTCCGGTAAATATAGCGGATGGCTCCTTGAGAATCTGTGCTGACTATAAAGCAACCCTTAATCCGGTATTGCAGATTGATCGATATCCCTTACCACGAATTGATACCCTTATGGTAAAATTGAGCGGGGCATGCTATTATTCCAAAATAGATTTATCACAAGCATACAACCAGATCGAGTTAGATAATACAAAAAATATACAGTCATAAACACACACAGGGGCTTGTATAGGTATAACAGATTGGTCTATGACTTGTCGTCGAGCCCGGGAATATTTCAACTTATAATGTGTAATGTACTACAGGGTATACCTAACGTAGAAATATTTTTAGATGACGTCATCATCGGAGGGAAAACCAAAGACGAACATTTAAAGGCTCTGGAGACAGTCATAAGTAGACTACATAAATCGGGTTTCAAATTAAAAAGTAGTAAATGTGTATTTCTAGTGGATGAGGTGAAGTATTTGGGATATATTATAAGTAGCAAAGTCATTACGAGTAAAACCAATCCCTCGAAGGTAGATTAGGGATACCCAGGCTGACTAACGTGACGGAGTTGCGGTTGTTTCTAGGTATATTTAATTTCTATGGCAAATTCATAAAGAATATGAGTTATTAGTATATATATAAAGTTATTTCCGTTGTACGATTTGCTAAAAGAGATTTGATAAACAATGGCTCTGGTCATCGGATTGCGAAACATCGTTTACTCAAATTAAAAAAAATACTGTCCAGTGCCGAGGTACTAGCGCTTTACGACCCTAAGAAACGTTTAATTGTTACTTGAGACGCAAGCGCGCGGGGAGTCGGGGGCGTCCTTTCCCAGGTAGATGACGAGGGCCGGAGCGAGCGGCCCATAGCTTTTGCATCGCGTTCGTTAAATAACGCGGAAAAGAATTACTCCAAAATACATCGTGAAGCGCTGGCTATTATTTTTTGCATGAATAAATTTCACCAATATTTATACGGGAGGAGTTTTACATTACGCACCGACCACAAACCTTTAGTTTCCATTTTTGGCCCGAATACGGGAATACCGATCAGTAGCTAGCCGTATGCAGAGATGGGCAATTATTTTATCTGCTTATTCGTTCGACATCAAGTATGTCGGACGGTTTATCGCGGTTAGCGCTTAAAACTAAAGAACGAAACGTGACAACCCCACCCGAACAAACGTACCTGCATTTTGTGCAACAATCTCTGTCATTAAATTATAACGACATTAAACGTGAGACGTTGCGGGATCCATTATTATCAAAAGTACTAAATTATATTCGCGACGGCTGGCCATCACACTGCGAAATTACGAACCTTCAACCTTATTGGAATAGACACAAAGAATTATACGAGGAGCTGGGCTGTATAATTAGGGGCCATAGGTTAGTAGTACCGGAAAATTGCAGGGACAAAATCTTGGCTATGATTCATGAACATCATATAGTAATATTGAAATCCAAAGCACTGGCTCGAAGCTATGTATGGTGGGCCGGCATGTAGGAGGCGGTGGAGCGAGCGTGCCGGAGGCAGATGCGCCGGCGCGGAACTCGCCGCGAATCTGGCCCTGGTCCGCACGGCCTTGGAGTCGGCTTCATTTAGATTTCATGGGTCCCATCGCGAGAAAAATATATTTGGTAGTAGTGGACCCCATGTCGAAATGGGATTGAGGTTCATAAAATGACGAGTATCTCTGCCAACTGTTTAATTGACCGCTTAAATTAATTATTTAATAGATCCGGCTTACCTCGACAAATAGTAACAGACAATGGAGCACAGTTCAAGTCGAAGGAGTTTGAATATTTTAACAAGCACAACGGCATAGAGCATGTTTTTACGGCACCCTATCACCCTTCCTCGAATGGTCAGGCGGAAAACGCGGTAACAACATTAAAACGAGTAATAAAAAAGGCGTTGCAAGATAATCAAAATATAGATAGGGTGCTGTGGGCATTTTTAATGTATTATAGAAATGTCGAACACGCAACAACGGGTGAGTCCCCAGCAATGCTTATGTTTTTGGATGTCATCAAACCTGATAGGGAATGTCAAGTGCATCAAGCTCAGCGACGCCAGCAAGACGCGGCCGCAGGAGTGAGTAGGAATTTCGGCAAAGAGGAAGAAGTATGGTATAGGCAATACTTAAAGGGGTAAAAATGTATTCCGGGTCGCATTGTAGGCGTTCTAGGCTCTAGTAATTTTAAAGTGGAAGGTAAAGACGGAGAAAATATACATAGGCATTTTGATCAACTGCGTAAACGACAAAGTAACAGTAGACTATCTCTCGCTTCTACTACGCCCAATTTGGATCAACAGTCCACCAGAGATTCTTAAGAGGTTCATTTGCCGATAGGTAGTAGTACTCCCGCCCGCAGGTCGGAGGAGCCAACGGAAGCGAATAGCTCATCTCCCATAGAGGTCAGATCAGGAGTAGATCAGTCTAAGCTAGAGGGGGCTATTCCGGAGTCACCGGAACAGCAGTTCTCTTTGCCCCTTGGTGCATCACCCCGAGCTCGCCCTATTAGGAAATGTAGATTGAATAAACCTAGTAATAAGGAGTAGCGTTAGTAATTGTTGTTTGAGGCTATAATGTGTGGTATCTTTAGGGGTAAGAAATAGTTTAAGTGAAGGTAATATAAGTACTACTTATATTAAAATTAGTTAAGTATCATTGTTAGGAATGATTTAAGATAGTTATGTATTAGTTTAAGTATTATTGTTATGGTTGACTTAGGGTAAATATTGTATGTTATTATAGTCATAAGTATGAATTTAGTGTAGAGGAGTTTAATGTAGGTATATAGATTTAGGTAACTAGCACGAGATTATCCGTCGGGAATTAAACGTCTTAGCGAACGCAAGGTGTATTATTTAAACATTACAATATTAAACACTCGATATATTATAATGCAACGGGTATTGTTCGGCTAGAATGGGCAAAAACACGCTCGCCCAGAATGACAGCGTAAATACGATTAGCAGCAAAATGTTGCTGCTATTTGTATGATGAGTGACGAGTGAGTGATGCGTTACACCTTTTACTTTTCGTTTTATATTTAACTAGCTGTGCCTCGCGGTTTCACCCACGTATATCACGCATCTGCGCCTTGAGACATGCGAACTTCGAGAAAGATATCACGACGGACGGTTGCTGAATTAACAAAGATTTAAAAAGTGAAATATGTTACTAAAATTACATGGTTAACGTAATTGGTGGTAATGCATGATACAGGTACTGATACGAATGTCTAGGCCACATTATTCGTATCAGTACGTACTCGTATTAGTAGTATTTGTACCGGCGTTACTATTTCACATTTTAAAATGAAAAAGTAGTTATTGTGTCATAACTGTAATAGTTAAACATATGGTATTGCAGACTTTTTTGTAGAGATTAATATCCTCTATAAAAAAGAAATACATTACTTTGCTCTATTATCAATAGTTTCCGAAGCGTACGCAATATAAGGATTCTTTTTGGTATTTTTTTCACACCTTGGGTTACATTAACGAAGTTTTCATACGGATCCCTAACTTTTTGAAAATATTACATAGCCTATGTTCATTAGGGATAATGAAGGATTCTAATGGTGAAAGAATTTTTCAAATCGGTCCAGTACTTTCGGAGCCTATTCAATTCAAACAAACAAACAAACAAACAAATCTTTCCTCTTTATAATAGTAGTGTAGATGTAGATGTAGAAGAGTGTAGATGCATGATACAGGTACTGACACGAATAATGTCTAGGCCACATTATTCGTATCAGTACGTACTCGTATTAGTAGTATTTGTACCGGCGTTACTATTTCACATTTTAACATGAAAAAGTAGTTATTGTGAGATAACTGTAATAGTTAAACATATGGTATCGCAGACTTTTATGTAGAGATTTATATCCTCTATAAAAGTTAAGTACATTACTTTGCTCTATTATCAATAGTTTCCGAAGCGTACGCAATATAAGGATTCTTTTTGGTATTTTTTTCACACCTTGGGTTACATTAACGAAGTTTTCATACGGATCCCTAACTTTTTGAAAATATTACATAGCCTATGTTCATTAGGGATAATGAAGGATTCTAATGGTGAAAGAATTTTTCAAATCGGTCCAGTACTTTCGGAGCCTATTCAATTCAAACAAACAAACAAACAAACAAACAAATCTTTCCTCTTTATAATAGTAGTGTAGATGTAGATGTAGAAGAGTGTAGATGCATGATACAGGTACTGACACGAATAATGTCTAGGCCACATTATTCGTATCAGTACGTACTCGTATTAGTAGTATTTGTACCGGCGTTACTATTTCACATTTTAACATGAAAAAGTAGTTATTGTGAGATAACTGTAATAGTTAAACATATGGTATCGCAGACTTTTATGTAGAGATTTATATCCTCTATAAAAGTTAAGTACATTACTTTGCTCTATTATCAATAGTTTCCGAAGCGTACGCAATATAAGGATTCTTTTTGGTATTTTTTTCACACCTTGGGTTACATTAACGAAGTTTTCATACGGATCCCTAACTTTTTGAAAATATTACATAGCCTATGTTCATCAGAGATAATGTAGGATTCTAATGGTGAAAGAATTTTTCAAATCGGTCCAGTAGTTTCGGAGCCTATTCAGTTCAAACAAACAAACAAACAAACAAATCTTTCCTCTTTATAATAGTAGTGTAGATGTAGATGTAGAAGAGTGTAGATGCATGATACAGGTACTGACACGAATAATGTCTAGGCCACATTATTCGTATCAGTACGTACTCGTATTAGTAGTATATGTACCGGCGTTACTATTTCACATTTTAACATGAAACAGTAGTTATTGTGACATAACTGTAATAGTTAAACATATGGTATCGCAGACTTTTTTGTAGAGATTAATATCCTCTATAAAAAAGAAATACATTACTTCGTTCTATTATCAATAGTTTCCGAAGCGTACGCAATATAAGGATTCTTTTTGGTATTTTTTTCACACCTTGGGTTACATTAACGAAGTTTTCATACGGATCCCTAACTTTTTGAAAATATTACATAGCCTATGTTCATTAGGGATAATGTAGAATTGTAATGCTGAAAGAATTTTTCAAATCCGTCCAGTAGTTTCGGAACCTATTCAGTTCAAACAAACAAACAAACAAACAAATCTTTCCTCTTTATAATAGTAGTGTAGATTGATATATCATTACTATTGAAATAGTTTTAAGTAAGTAAACAAAAATTGGATTTTCTATTTTGGAGTAACATTTCATGCGGAAATTTAAGTCGAACGCCAACAGGATAATTTGACCGTGGGCACACGCCGCGCGGCTTTATAAAAAATCACGTTCAACGTTACTTACGTGTTTCCAATATGTGACGGAACGTACGTGGGTGAAAATTTGATGTATCAATTATTATTTATTATATTTGTTTGTCTTTCGTCAATGCGCTGTTATTATAAATCGATATAATATACTACATAATATAAAATAGTCATGACATATAACAGACGTGTATTATGTAAAAATATATATGTATTAAAGTAATTACATGTATTTGTGTACTTTATACTAATAAAATTATATAACACGTACATATGTATGTTAACACGTAAATATAGAATATATGGATAATGTGTATATACATATTTTCTTCAATTGACGCCGGCTGGGATTTTTTAAGTTAAAACTTCTTTAGGCTCGTTGATAGATTTTTGGATGTATAAAATCTTATCAGTTCGCTTCACTGACATGCTAATGTGAACAGTATAGCTTTAGGTGTTACGGGTTGCGAATATAATATTGCGTTGCGTTGGACGCTTTTTGGATGGCTGAACTTTTTGTAATTTTTGCAATCCTGTCCATTCATAGGTTGTTGATTTTCTAGTCCGGTGTGTATGTAATAACGTTAGTCGCTACAAACTTGTCTTTTTACAATGATAATCCAATACATAAACAGAACTTAAGATTACGGCGCGGAGTCTGCGGACTGCTCTCTGGGAGCGGCGGCAGCATCGCGCTCTGGCGGCACGGAGGACGTCACCCAGCGCTCTGCTGCCGGGTGCCAGTATTGCACCCGGCAGCAGAACGTCACAGACTCAGGCACTGAGTCAGTTGTGCGTCATCGGCTAAGTGTCGGAAGTGATTGTCGGGAAGAAAACGCGTTTTGCGATAACGCCGCCTATTGTGACACTTAAAACCTTTTTCTTTTCTTTTTTTCTTTTGCTCACGTATTGTTTTGATGTACAATAAAGAATTATCTATCTATTAAAAATATTATGAGAAAACTATAACGTATAATAAATATCTGTAGTATTGAATATTTGAATAAACAAACACTTACTTAACTCCACAACGTTTATTTTGTTACACGCAATATTTTTATATTAGTTATATTACAAATACACAAGCATAAATAAGTCTTATAGTAAAGCATTAGATAAAAGCACAGCGCACAAGTATACAGCAAGAAAGTCAATAGAATAGAAAGATGAAACCTAGCGAAAACAGTACAGATTCACTGTGGAAGTCTACGTTCAACTGAAGGACGATTGACGACGTACGCGCAAGTTCTTTTGTTCTAAGTTATTACCTGAAGCGTTAGGAGACATTTTTATGGTACGATTTTTAGGTTTAACTCTAATTTAAATAACATTGGGCATGTATTACAATATATTTATTTATAAACTATATACTGTTTATTAATACATTTTAATTTTTAAATATAGTTATTGTTTTATACATATTTTAGTAATGAGATAATGTTTGTGTTTTAATACAAAATGAAATTTAATTTATTTTTACAGTTCGTATTGTAGTCCACCACATAGCCAACAACTTAATTATATTTAAAAAGGATGCCTCTTATTTATAAAGTGGTAGAATGGTACTGCAGCTATAAAATGGTTGCAGCAGCGTGAAAAACCAGCGTATTCCTGCTTGTGTTTCGTATGATGTGTATAAAGAAGCGGAGACTAATTTTAATGCTAACGAAGTATTCTATCTTGCACTTCAGGGGTGAGAAGACATCTAAACTTTGATTCTTAATTGAGAACAGATTTAAATATTTATGGACCATCAACATCTACTTACCATCAGGTGAAATTTGTGCTCGTTTTATCCCGTATCCTATAAAATCTATTTTTATTGATATTGATTGTAGATACGAAAATTAGTACGGTACGAAACGGATTAGTAAACTGAAGTGGCAATGAGCCGGCCATATAGCTCGAAGAACCGACAACCGATTGGGAAGAAAGGTTCTCGAGTGGCAGCCTCGTACCGGCAGGCGAAGTGTAGGGCGTCCCCCCACTAGATGGAGTGACGACCTGGTAAGATATGCAGGAAGTCGATGGATGCAGGTGGCTTAGGACCGTGCTTTGTGGCATTCTTTGGGGGAGGCCTATGTTCAGCAGTGGACTTGTGAAGGGCTGTAATGATGATGATGATGACGAAAATTTATCATGTCCTCAGTAAAGAATCAAAATAAGGATGCGTTATCACCACTGGGGACTAAAATGTAGTGTCACTCAATCGTCACTCAAACGGTCACTTTGGGCGAGCGTATTTTTCCCCGGTCTAGCCGATCAATACCAGTTGTATTATAATATATCGAGTGTGTAATATGAACTTTAATTAATTGGGAAAAACTTTGAACAATTAGTTGACAACGCAATATCAAATTAGGAACGACAGATTGAGTGAGGATATTTTTGACAGAGGTAGCAATATTGTATGCAAAAATAAAAGGGTAAAAGAGGTAAATTGCCGAATCACGTCATGGAAGTTCGAAAGAGGTGCTTGATTGATTCATTAAATTAAAAAGGGAGCGGAAGAGGGATGGACGTGAATTTCCAAACGTGTGTACTGTATTCGATATTTAATCAATTCTTTTTTCACGAACCCTCAATATTTCAGTAGTCTGATTAATGATTGGGAGTTTCCGTGTATTGCAGCGATAATGTTTAAATTCGAATATTTAAAAGTGTAATCTCACATGCTGCGGAAAAGCAAGATATTTTAATTAGTTCAAAACAACAAACAGTTACACAATATTGTTATATTTAACAGAGCCTTCAAATATATATATATATATATATATATATGTATGTATCTATTATTGTATATATGTATTATATTTATATATAATATGTAGTATATTATATATCGATTTTATATTAATAGCGCGTTGACGAAAGACACTCACGTAAATAATTGACACATCAAATTTTCAACCACGTGAACGTGATTTTTTTTAAAATGTCAAGCGCCGTGTGTCCGTGATCGAGTTATCCTCGTGACGATCGACTTAAATTTTCTGCATGAAATGTGACTCTAAAATAGATAATTAAATTTCTTTTTACTTGCTTAATATTATTTAAATAGTAACGATTAATCAATTAAATATAAATCTTTTCAATAAAGTCAAATTAAAAATATTTTTGTCCAACACTGGCCTTAACACCTTTTGATGTCAAGAAAGCTATAACATTGCATCAAGAAGTCCCTTATATCGCAAACCTTGTGACAAGCGTCAAAAAACAAGTGGACTATTTATCTCTCCTAATTAAATAAGTCTTTATATATTATTGTTTTGTACTAGTATTTGAACTTGAACTAAGAGGAGTTCAGGTTTTCAGTTCAGTTAAGATTGGATCCCTTGGAATCGAATTGCAGAGAGGTGTACGACAGGGTGAAGTTATATCCCCGAAATTCTTCACCGCTGCATTGGAAGACGTTTTCAAGCTTATGGACTGGAAAGGATACGGTATTAACATCAATGGCGAGTACATCACTCACCTTCGATTTGCCGACGATATAGTCTTAATGGCAGAATCGCTGGAGGACCTAAGCACCATGCTCAATAGTGTCTCCCAACGAATAGGTCTTAGGATGAACATGGACAAAACAAAGATCATGTTTAATGTCCATGTCACACCTATGCCGGTAGTTGCTGGGAGCACTAAGCTCGAAATTGTTGACGAGTATGTTTACCTGGGACAAATAGTCCGACTAGGTAAGTCCAACTTCGACCGAGAGGTCAATCGACGGATTCAACTCGGCTGGGCAGCGTTCGGGAAAGTACGACACATCTTCTCGTCAGACATACCTCAAAACCTTAAAACGTACGTGTTTCCAGTGATGACTTACGGATCTGAGACGTGGTCCTTCACTGCTGGCCGTATGAGGAAGCTCAAGGTCGCTCAGCGAGCTATGGAGAGGGGGTTTCTCTGCGTGATAAACTTAGAAATGAGTATATCCGCAGTAGAACCAGAGTAACCGACATAGCCCAACGGATTAGTAAGCTGAAGTGGCAGTAGGCCGGCCATATAGCTCGAAGAACCGACAACCGATGGGGAAGAAAGGTTCTTGAGGGGCAGCCTCGTACCGGTAGGCGAAGTGTAGGGTGACCCCCACGAAAAATTAGCTATTTTTTAAATTAAAAATTACATTTTTAGAGATACACATTTTTTTGTTGTTAAAAAACATAACATATTGAAATTTAAATTTCAATGCTTATAAGAGAATGAATTATATATTTTTTGCCATATTTAGATTACCCGTAAAATTTTTTTATTAAGTCCCGATTTAAAAAGAGAGGACTATTGGTTACTTGTATACAAATATACGAGGTCCGAGTAAGAGTGCGAAGGCATCATTGGAAACCAGGAGCTATTTTTTTAACATTATTATTTCATAAAAGTATTTTTTAAGTTTCCCGATGAGAGTGAATATATTATATCGATTCTAAATTTCATAAAAAATAACTTGACATGTTTGGATGGATTTTGAAATTTAACATTTTTTTATAAACATTTGGTTTACAAATAATAAAAAAATCATCCCGACATGTCAAATTAGTTTTTTTGAATTTTGCAATTTGGAATCGACCCAGATATGCAGTTAATACAGTTCTTCAAAGTTTTCTTGAATTGAATAAATTCAAAATCCTAATTTAATTAAAAATTTTACGGGTTATTATTATAAAAAATTTCTTTGTATTATTTAATATTAATCGATTTTTGTAAGTTATTAATTTTATTGTTTAATTTATTCAAAGATCATGAATAATCGATATTCAAAGATAAAGGTAAATAAATAAATATATATTAATTTGAAAGTTTACAAATTATGGGAACTTCAAAAGTAGACTAGCAGATTTTGTCGATTTTAGAATGTGCTTGCTAAAAATATACTTGGCATAAAATAAACGGTAAAAAAGTTTATGCATTAATAATCAAAAGTAAAATATATGCAAAAATATATTTTCGACATTTACAATGTTAGAAACAGTGTTATTTGATAGTGTTATTTGATGGAAGGTAGTATCTAAATTTCTCAGTTGCGATAGTTCGGGTAGAGAACCACTCAGACTAGCACCCTCTTTGGGCTTAGGCGGAGTGCGTTGTAAGTTCAAGGTAATCTTCTAGAGTGAGCAAGATGAAATAAAATCAGTAATTTTCTCTCTTACCTGAGGTGGTAATGAGCGAGATTGTTGCACTTTTACTGTTTTCTCACGACATAATTACACAATAAAAAGGTTTTTAACACACGTCCGCACGTCCACACTTTTTACCTTGACGTCCAATCCACACACTATTAAAAATTAAACCTATTAAAAAAGGAATTATATTACTATCAATGAGTTTTGAACAGTGTTCTCTTTTCTTCAAAGAAAAATATCTTATGCTTCAAGAATTCGTTTCATTTTCCTTTTAGATGCAAAACTATTACTCAACTCGTCTTTGAGCTTAAAGACAATGCAAGACCCATTTAATACGTTTCTCCCGTTTCCACACATTCTTTCTCTATATAAATGGGTAGAGTGTCTTTATAGATCTTGCTGTATTTTGTTGCACGTAGATTTAGGGGAAAATTATTATGTTGCATTTATTTTTGTCGTCACATGTCATGTAATTATATTTTTAACAAAAAGCTTCTAAAAATTGAGAAGGCTTACAATTCGACTCAATGTTTATTTTTTTGTACATTTGTTATGTGATATCTACGTAATTTATGAACCTACTTTGATCATTCTTATATTATTAATAGGATATAATTTGTGAATAGTCGCGTATAAATTTGTAGAAAAAATTCACTCTTATAGTTGGCAATTTTTTTATAGGATAGGGTGACAAACGAGCACACAGTCCACCACTCGTTTGCGAATCAAAATGCAGATGCGTTGTCACTTAAGAGGACCAAGATGGAATGTAAGAGGCATTCCAGTAAAAAGTGTCTCCGGTTCTCTACACTGACCATACGAAACACAGTAGCGTTAAGCTGCTATTTTACGCTGGTATTCTGTGAGAGCGTGGTCCTTCCCCGCGAGCCGACCCATTCGTGTTTTAATTATATTAATAATATAGTTGCAGCATGGCTCTATCACGGATAAAAATTAATTTAAAACGCGACCATGAAAAAATCAGGAAAAACCATAGATGCGCACGGGACCAACACACTATTGGCCTCTTACTTTCATAGACAAATACCACACCACACTGGGTTCGGAGCAAAGAGGTGGGCTGGCCTCAGATGAATACGTTCCATTCCGTACACAAACCTAGCTTTATTAAAAGAAAGGGTGGGTGACTAAGATAACAGGCCCCAATTAGAATGGTGCCGGTCTTGACCCCTATTGTACATGCCTACGTGGACTGTGTTTTCTTACCCTACTATTAGCTTTAACACTGAAGGATCTTAAAATAGAACAGCAATTCTTCTTAAAATTTCCCTCTTTGGAAAATGCGATACTGATGCACTATTACTGTTTACTTTTTACTTATTTACTTTATTTTTATTATTACTTCCCGAAACTGTCGCTACTATTTAGACGACATACGAGTAAACATTAAAATCTACTCAAAAGTTTAAAAATAAATGAAAATAGTAATAACCGACTTCAAAGAACTAAAAAAAAAGTCTGAAGTCGGGTTCTTAATTAATCTACACACTACGTCTTAGCACCGACTTCAGAATGTGAAATTATTTTATCTTTTTTTAGTTCTCATACTTTTTTAATTATGAAAAGTTTTTTCTTCTTCTTCAATCCGTAAAAGTCTCTTGCTAGACATGGGCCTCTCTCGTTGTATTATTTGTTTTACTTGGCAGGCGGGTTGACGACCGGAATAATAAAAATCGCCCACTTTTGAGGGTGCAGCACATAGCCGGTATGAGTATTTTACATCTGGCGTGAAAGAGATAGTTGCACCATGACCCAACTGTTGGTAAGTGGATACTGTGACCCGTAAATATGCTGGTATTTCACGGTCGTGTTCTGTGGGAGCGTAGTCCTGCCCGGATAGAGCCCCGACCAATTCATGCTGCAACTATAATATAGCTGGAGCGTGGCTCTAGCGCGTGTAAAATCAGAAGCTGTAAGTATTTTATGGCATTTCACATAGTCGCCTCTTATGACATATTATACAGAATCAAATGGGATTATGGTTTATCTTTTTTTTTATTCATATATAAAGGGCTTTGTCGCTAATGCGATTATGCCGCCCTGTAGTTACAAAAAAAATCTTAAATATAATTACTAACAAATAAACTTATTATGTTTACTAGTTACTTAATCTCTTATAACCAACAAATACAGTTTTTTGGCATCATCTGATAACGGGTCCGATAAAATAATATTACTACTACCAATTAAGGACAAATGTAAATTACAATTTGCTCTTTCTCTTGAGTTCTGGACACATTCTATCAAAATGTGATAAACATCATCGATGATATTACAAATTGAACAATTTGGTGAGGTAATTTTTCGCATCAAGTATAAAAATTTATTGCATGGAATGTGTCCAGATCTGAGTCTTAATGCTGTTACAGTGTCGCGTCTACACAATACTCTGTTATCTATCCAGGTTGATTGCATTGGGTGTGGCTGGATCGTACGGTACCATATACCCTTTTCTTTTGATCTTTCGTCAAAATATTCTTTCCAGAGATCATAACAATATTTTTTCAATAAAGGTATGTAATTTTGAAGTGAAGGGATAATGTCAATGTCAATACCATCAGAGATAGCTTGCTTAGCTAAGATATCAGCTTTCTCATTACCCTCTAAGCCAATATGCGAAGGTATCCACTGTAAATATACTATTCTGGAATCAGCCTGTAACTTAACTAGAAGCTGTAAAATCGCATATGCTACTGGTAAGCTTCGGAAAACCGAAGTACACCGAGTAAGGTGTTGAAGCGCACTCCTTGAATCGGTTAAAATAACGACATTGTTATAATTATTTGACTGTGTGTAGGATAAAGCTTCATAGATTGCCACAAGCTCAGCTTTCATTATTGAAATACTCCCATTGATTTTTAACTTTATTGCCATACCGTGCAATATATCGTAAAATGAAGCCCCGATTCCGAAATTATCTTTCCAACCATCTGTAAATATCTTCAAGTAAGTCGGGTTTGTTTAGGTATTTAATACCTAAACGAACATGTTTTTCAAGGTCAATTCATGGTATTGATGTTTAGGGTTTAGGACTCCATCTATATTTGGTCTTAAAAAATCTGAAAGGTTTAAACTAGTGATCCACTGATACAGCGAATACATACCTAACTCTGAATTTGAAAGTATAACAAGTGATTTAAACTTATTATGGATTATTGTTAACAGTGGTTTTTTCTTATTACTCCAATACCTGTTTTGAATGATATCGGATAGGCTAGAGATAAAATTATGGAAGAGTTATTTAATATGGATTTATTTTTTAACCAGAATTTGCCTCCAAGATAATATCTTCTTAAATGTAATGGGCATAAACTGAGATCGCTTTCTATAACGTGAATAGGGGTGCTTTTTATGTAACCTCCTATAGTTCTCATTGAGTGGTTTTGAATTTTATCTAACTTTAATAAATTCGTTTTACTACTGTTATCATATAAAAAGCTCGCATAATCTAACAGACTTCTTATAATACTAATAATTATAGAGTTTCCGTAAATGTTTAGGGTGGACACCCCAGCCCGAACCTGATAAAACTTTAAATACATTTAAAAACTTTAATACTTTTTCAGATCTTTCGTTTATATGTTTACTCCACTGTAGCGTTTGATCCAACAACATTACAGGGTATTTTACGTTATCTACCACTTTCAAAGCAACATCTTTAATTTTTAGACTAATGTTGTGTCGTCGACGCCCTCTTGAAAATGCGCATATTTTACTTTTTAATGGTGAAATTTCTAAATTTATTTTAAGAAGTAAATCATTTAAAATGTCTGATATATGTCAAAATTTTTCACTGTCAAAAGCTACGTATATTTATATTATTTTATTTTGTTATTTGGAGGCCAATTCTGGCTTACAAATTTCAACAAAAAGATCAGAAAATATATAAGAGAGTTGTTATAATAATATTTTTTTGATTTCAGACATAATACTAATTAATAAAGAAAAATATTTCTGCTGCGCCGTTGACAACTGTCAAAGCGTAACGTCTATACATACAATGTTTATAAATATGGAATAAATCCAGGGAAGTAATGTAATAATATTTCATTTATAGAGTAAAGTGCTTTTATTTAGGCCGTAAATGATTGTTTCAGGGAAAGATGCGGGGTACAGCACATTTCAAGTTAATATGAATATGCAATATAAAGACTTTTGAGTGTTGTAGAGATCTGTTTAGATTTTTTAATGAATATCTCTGCTCCTCTACATTCACAGCCGGATTTCCTACAGTGTCGAAATTGTGCTGACGGTAGGCTGTTTAAAGGTAAAAGGGGATTAAATATTCATATTAAACGATGCCATAGTAAAAGTATTTCGTCTTCACAGCCTGCCGTAGAAATTCATAACTTTTTTAGCAATTCCTCTATTGACACAAATGTTTCCCTTTTTTCTGAGCAAATTTACAATTATTATCGTAATGTACCAGTGGTTAAAATAATTCCTAGAGGTGCGAGGATGCAGCTTGCTAAAGCATTGTCATGCACTATTCAAAATTGTTTCACTAATAGTGAAAATAGTTGGCAAAAATTATTTACTTTCGCGTATTCCCATTTTCATTTTGATAAAACAATAAATAAATCAATTACGTCTCAACTAAAAGAGACATCTTTTCAAAATTTAGATTACCCAATTAATACTGATTTATCTCGACCACGTCCTAAATTTGATTTAAAAAAAGTAGTTGAGTCGAAAGTAATGGATGGCGACTTAAAAAATGCATCCCGTATTTTATTCTCAGACGACATCCTGGCTCCTCGTAATGTCGAAACTCTTGAAAGCCTTCGTCAAAAGCATCCTTCGGTCACACCGTCTCAGGGTTTACTGCTGCCTCCCAAGACTTCTATGCAACCTTTAAAAATTTCGGAAAAAGACACTTTAGAAGCAATTATGTCATTTTCGAATGGCTCTGCTGGCGGCATTGACGGAATTACGCCTCAACATCTTAAAGATCTTGTAAGCGCTTCTGCCTGTGACGCCGGCGGAGTACTTCTTAAGGACATTACAAAATTATGTAACTTTATGCTTTCTGGTAATGTTAATCCAAATTTCATTCCATTCTTATATGGGGCAAGATTATGTGCCTTCAAAAAAAAGGATAACGGTATCCGTCCTATTGCCGTTGGTTCCACATTTCGACGCTTAACTTCAAAATTAGCTTGCAGGTACATAATCTCTAATCTTAAGACCAAATTTCAGCCTACTCAACTAGGTTTTGGCACTAGAGGTGGCTGTGAGGCGGCGGTACATTCAGTGCGTACATTTTTAACAAACTCTGATGCAGATGTTCTTGTGAAGGTTGACCTAAGGAATGCTTTTAACTCTATCGATAGGGTAACCTTGCTGAAAGAAGTGGCTATCAATACCCCCGAAATTTATCATTACGTTTGGCGATGTTATAGTCAAAATACTAACTTGTTTTACGAAAATCATGTTATCGATTCTGCTGTTGGTGTTCAGCAGGGTGACCCTCTGGGTCCAGCACTTTTCAGTTTGGGAATTCAACCCTTTATTTCAAATTTGAAATCCAAGCTGAATGTCTGGTACCTAGACGACGGTACACTGGGAGGTAGAGCAGATGACGTCCTCAGCGATCTTACTCATATTTTTCGAAATTTTAAAAATATTGGCCTTGAACCAAATAGCAATAAATGTGAAATATTTTTTTCTGTCACTGTCAATACGGAATCACTATACCTGCTAGGTGCCCCGTTGTTTTTCGATAGTATTAAACCTGTTTTAAAAACAAAATTTGATCAGTTTTTAAACCACGTTGATAAATTGTATAAATTAAACCCCCACATAGCTCTTACTATTTTAAAATATTGTCTTCTTGTATCTAGATTTACATCATTACTCCGCTCGAGTCCATTCTGGAAATGTTCGGATATTTTACAAGATATTGATAATAATCTTAAAATTGCTATAGAAAAAATTCTAAATTTAACTTTAAATACAACAGCCTGGGCTCAAGCTACTTTACCTATAAAATTTGGTGGCATTGGTGTGAGAAATCTTTCTAGCGTTGCATTGCCTGCTTTCCTTGATTCCGTGCATAGTGTCAGTGACTTATGTAACATAATTTTAAATAATAAAGTAGACCTATGCCTTGCTACGGAGGCAGGGCAGACATGGCAAACGCTCTGTCCTGGTGAAAATATTCCACTGGAAGTTAACCAACAAAAACAGTGGGATATTCCGTTGGTACAGGGCGTGCAGAAGGATTTGTTTCATAATTTCCATAGTGACCAAGATAAGGCACGCCTTCTAGCTGTTTCGACTAAGGAATCTAGTCACTGGTTACACGCTTTACCATCAAGTAATCTCGGCACATTACTTGATAGGGAAAGCTTGCGTATTGCCGTAGGAATCCGACTAGGAGCGGCGATTTGTCAACCCCATCAGTGCCCCTGTGGTAGCAGCGTCGACAAGTTTGGCTCCACGGACTTTCATGTAAGAAAAGCGCTGGTAGGTTTTCACGACACAGTTCTTTGAACGATGTCATCCGAAGGGCTCTTGCCTCTATAAATGTTCCCTCGGTTTTAGAGCCTTGTGGAATATTTAGAGACGATGGCAAGAGACCCGACGGTATGACATTGGTCCCTTGGGAGAGAGGTAAAGCCCTAGTGTGGGATGCTACTTGCGTAGACACTCTGGCGGCCTCTCATCTCAGGGGTACCTCGTTTAAAGCCGGGGCGGCATCAGAGGCAGCAGAGCTGAGTAAGTGGCGCAAATATGAGTCTCTGAGAGATGACTACATATTTGTGCCATTTGCTGTAGAGACTATCGGTCCGTGGGGTCCACGTGCGGTGAAGTTCCTAAAGGAACTCCATCCGCGGCTGGTCGTTGCTGCTGGTGATAAGAGGGCTGGTTCTTTCCTCGCTCAAAGGCTAAGTATAGCCATTCAGCGGGGAAACGCAGCCAGCGTTCTTGGCACGATACCGCGGGAAGTAGGACTATATGATAATTAAGTTTCTAGTTTTAGTTTTTTTTTTTTATTATCATAGTTTTTAATATTGTAGATAAAATTGAGTATTATGTAAAATTGTAAATAAAGAATAATTGAAGTTGATTTTGTGCCTGTTTCCAGTTATTAGAAGTTATAAATATGACGTAATCATCAGCATACTGAGAGATATTAAGATGTGATTTGGAAGTTATAGACTTACATATATCTATTGTTGCTATGTTAAACAATAGCGGAGAAAGTGGATCACCTTATGCTAGACCGCGACCTGTGCTTCTAATTATTTTATAATTTATCCTTTCAATCATTAAATATCTTTGACTTAAGAAAGCCAAAAGATAGTTACAAAATTTTGCGCCAACATTAACACGATCGAGGGTTGATAAAAGATAACTTATGTCTACATTATTATATGCATTTTCTAGATCTAGAAAGCATCCTATTGTAAAAAAAATTTAGTAAATCCTATTTGAATGTTTGTGACTAAACCGGTTAAATTGTCGAGACAAGAATGTGATTTTCCGAATCCTTTAGTTTCTTCAGAAAATAGTTTTTTGTTTTCAACGTACCACTCTATACGGTTATTGATAATGGCATGAAATACTTTACATACGCACGAAATAAGGAAAATAGGCCTAAGAGATGAAATACAATTAGTGTTCCTGTCCGACTTAAGTATTTACCCATTGATAGGGAACAAAGCTTAGTGTAAAAAACATATTGTAAAGTTTGAGCAAAACGTTTTTGCCTGCTACAGGAAGATTAAAAACATTGAATAAGAAATATCATCTACGCCCGGGCACGTGTCTTTAGATTTTAAACATTTAAAAAGCTCTGACCTAGATATTTCAGTTTCCAATTTGAGATTATGAGATGTGTACCCCGGGTAGGATTGACTTACATAGTCAGGGGTTAAGCTGCACAGTAATGACTCAGCGATACATTTATCAATTTGTCTTTTAGCTGATCTATAATCTTTTAACCATTGCATTCTTCTCCACATTTCAGAAGCTGAAGATATTTCATTCAAGGACGAACAAAATTCCCACCATCTTTTACTTTTAGCATTTCTAATTAGTTTTTGCGACTTGCGAGTTTTTTCCTGCAGTTTATTTAAATTAGCGGGTGTGGGATTCTGTCCAAAAAAAATTTAGTGCTAATAGTCTCTCAGCAACAGCCTGAGATAGATGAGGATGAGGCCTTAGGGTTAAGGCATATTTTAACAAATGGAATACTTGCGCCTGCAGCTTTAAACAACAAATTGATAAAATCATCATAGGCTTCTTGTGGGTTACTCGAAATGTCAAACTGAACGCACTGCTCTTCTATTACGCGACGATACTTCACCCAATCAGCTTTTTTAAAGTTGCGCCTTTTATGAGTAATTGGATAATGATTCAAATACGTTGAAATCTTAATCATTAGGTGGTCACTACCTAAACACTCGTTGGTAACATTCCAAGTGAACTTAAAAGCGATATCAGATGATAATAATGTTATGTCAGGAGCTAACTGTTGTAAAGTACCACCAACCAATTTTAATCGCGTAGGGCTGCCATCATTCATAGTAACAAAATTATAGTCCTCTAACGAGTCCAGAATTTGCGTGCCTCTAGAGTCAGTTTTATTCGACCAATTGGGGTGATGTCCGTTAAAATGTCCAAGTATTAGGATATTTTTATCAGAAAACGAAAATTTTGAATCCCAATCACTACACGAAGTTCGAGCACTAGGAGAACAATATAAATATATTATATTCTCAACAATTTCACAATTAGAGATTTTAACGGACATCACTTCAATAGCCGCATTGGCACTCTGCAGTGGAAGCATCTGAGCCGAAAGAGATCTATGTATTATTAAAGCCACTCCGCCATAAGAGTCTGCCCAATCAAGTCTTAATACACTGTATTCTTTTAAGTTAAGTGTTATATCAGGGTTCAACCATGTTTCCGAGAGCGCGACGATATTTATTTTCTCCTGACACATAAGTTGTTCAAATTCCACTAACTTTGACTTAATACTTTGAGCATTCCATTGCAAAATGTTAAGACTGACTACCTATAATTACTGAATAAATTTTGAAAAAAAGACAGGTTCGAGATATTTTTTAAAATCCATGTGTTGGCCCATTCAAAACATAGGTGCACTAAATTCTCGATTCTACTCTTCAAAGGCTCATTACTTTCAAAGATAAAACTTTTAAGTTGGCTTAATAAATTAAAAAAGGGGATATTAGATACGAAAAGGAATACACTACGACCTTTCTTTTTCTTTTGTTCAGGCACTGGTTGATCACACACACTACTTTCAATCTCTGTCGACATATTTTCATCATGTAAATATTCTTCTAAACTAGGTTCTTGAATTTTTTTCTTCTTGATATTTTTCTTAGTTATGTATTTATTTTGAACAGATCTTTTTCCCCCACTGTCAATATGGTTCTTGTCAAGGGATGTCGATGACACGGCCTGTGCATAAGTAACTGGTGTAAAATTGTCCTGAACCGGCAAAATGGGGCTGAGGAACTCCTTCGAAGTTCCTGGGGTAGGTTCCGGCAATTGAGGCATCGTATTTAAACTACCTAACCTTTAATTGGTGACTGAGCACGCTCATAAGTAGGTGTTTCGGGGATTACATACATTGTCATAGCTTTCCTGTATGAAACATTAAATTCAGCCTTTATTTCGCGTAACTTCTTGTCCTTTATATATTTTGGACACCGCCGATTCAATGCCATATGGTTTTCTGTACAATAATTACATTTAAAAATGGTAGTGTCGCAATTCTCATGCCTGCCTCCACATTTTGGGCAATATTTGCGTTTTGAAGGACACATTCTAAGGGTGTGCCCAAAGCGCCAGCATCTCGAACACTGAGTAACCGGAAATAGATATGGCTCCACATTAACTTGTATGTCATATATGCATAGATACGACGGTAACGAAGGCCCTTTGAACCCAACTCGAACCGATTCGCTTTCAGTCTAGCCAGATTCTTCATCACCCTGCTTTCTGCGTTTGAGTCGTTTCACGTTGGCCACCTCAACTGAGCAAGATATCGATTCAAAAAGTTCTTTTTCTGATAGATCTAATCGATGTTCTTGATCACACCATAAGATAGTCCTACTTCAAATGGTCGCTGAAACCTCCAACCCATTCCCAAAAGATGATCACACTGTATTAACAAATCAGCATTTTTTTCTCCATATAGCTCTACAATTATTTTGAATGAATTAATATATTTAACTCTAACAATGTTTAGATTCTGATTTTTAAATAATTTGGCAAGGGCAAACTGTTTCGGGAACTTCTTCTTAGACGTTATACATATTTCAATACTACCTTTTACTTCTTTAGATCTCTCTTTTCTACTTTGTACTTTTTCCCAGTCCCCTTGCTCACTTCCTTTAGTTTTTTTTTGTTCGGTCTGAAGGTCCGAAGACGAACCTTTCCTTCCTTTTTTGCCTAATATTTGGCTAGATTCGTAGTCTAATTGCTCATCCAAAAGATCAGACATTTCATCTAGTATTGGGTCTTCCAAAAGATGATCTCTTATTTCCTCCGCTGACTCAGTCGAAATAAGATCGGCTTCCATTATTGTACAACAAAACGGCCGGCCCCACGAGGCCCGGCCGTAGAGGCGGGTAAAACACAAAAAAAAATACTAATCGATTATAACCGTGCGCGCAATGACACACGTCCGAACGGCTCAAGCGCCACTTGGTCACTGAATGGTTTATCTTACGCCACTACCACATTGAATAAAAATAATTTTACGATATATGTAGCGATTAATTTGGTTTTTTTTTAAACAAATACAATGAATTAATATAATCAGACGTTAATTTGCTGAAAATAATTATATTAAAGATGTTTAACATTTCTTGATAACAATCAAAACATGGATACATAATGTAGTTTGTAAGCTGTTCCCAAAAGAAATTAATATTTCTTTAGGGTTTATTTACTTTCACGTGATGTCTATCTCGGAAACGATATATTTATACTCAACCGAATCTAAGAAATACCTTTTGACGTTTCATATTAATCATACCGCGATAACTTTGTACAAGCGTACTCACATTTTAATTTTTTTACACTTAAAAAACATAAAAATAATAAATCCCGCTGGGTTTCTTGCTGGTTCTTCCCAGGACAGAGCTATTTTCCAAACCGGTGGTAAATAAAAAAATACTTTCAATAATTTCACACAAATTCAGACGTTGATCGCAATCAATGTTAACTTCCTAAACAGTTAACTGATCCGCGCCGTCAATCTATTTTTCTAAACTCAATAAAATCCTCGTCGGTGCATAAAAACTTGCTAGCAAAAGGTTATACCGGGGGAGAACACGCCGCGCTAGTGACTGCACTGCATTCAATCACTTCCGGCCCGCCCCACAAGCAACCAACCCGCGCGAACGTCAAACGGTAGGAAATCACCGCTCTGCGCGTCCCCTGGCGTCGATTCTTGAAATTAGCGGTCGGCGCGAACACTCTTACAGTAAGTAGACACTTGTTGAAGCCATGGCGTATCTTTAGAATTTCAAAATGTGATTTTTAAAAGCTAATTTTAAATGAATGATAATTTCAATTGTTTTGGAATAGCATTTAGTGCGGGTGCTAGGAGGGAGAGGGGGGGCAGGAGGCTAAAATGAATTTTGATAATGATATAAATATGTAATAAGTGAGACGGTGCAGACAGGTTTTGACTTGTAGCAATATATGGGAGGGCTTGCGCTTTGAAGGGGACAAGTTGTTAGGCTGCTGCTGGATCCCGTTGTGTAGAGAGGATTTGCCTAAATAGCCACGCTTGGCAGGTGTAATCGTGCGACGATTGCAGTTTTAAACGTCTCGCACGCTGCCAGCGCCGATGATGCAGCTGCCTGTTGCCTGTCTGGGTATTTTAGGGGGTAAGCTTGGATGAATGATTCGTAGTCAGAAATCAAGCTGTTTTCGCACAACGGTCACAGTACCAGACGTTTCGCAAAATCAAGAGAACCGGAGACCCTTTTTACATGAAACGAGGCATTCCATCTTAGTCCTCACGGGTGACAACGCATCTGCATTTTGATTCTTAATCGATGATAAATGTAGATGTCTATGGGCCCCAGCAACAACTTACCATCAGGTGGACTGTGTGCTCGTTCGTCACCCTTATCTTATAAAAAAAAACATTCACGCTGACGAGGTGGCAATATTGCTATCTGCAAGAAGTCGTAAGTTCTTTCTTGCTTAACAAAAAGTCACCTCTTTCAAACAACCATGAGACAAAATCGGGTGATAAATTCTCTTACTCCGCCAAACAGGGTCAAAGTGAAAATGTAATATACTAATGCAACCAAATCTATAACTGTTATATAATAATGTGCATGGTAAGCATTGTAATGTAATTGCAAAAGAAGTTCACAATTTGATTGTGTCATCTTTTCTTTCGTATGTATAATATGTGATATATTCGTTGACTTATTTAATGACTATTTCTTATAAAACAGGTTATATACTTTAGGTACACTTCAGGTACTATTGAATTTGTACTAGTTTAAGAAAAAATAACACCTCTAAGGGAGTCAAAATAAAGTATGAAGTTTTTAATGTAACTATTTAGACGACATTCTAGTTGCTTTATATAATGCACCGATTTATATTATCATATAATATTCATATATGTATATAATAGAAAATCGTAAAGTTCTCCAAGCATAACGTGCGGTGCATGCTACGAGTACAATATTCGTATGGTTAAAATTACAAACTTACAATTGCCCTGTAGAATATTAACTAGTATTTAGTACAAGCAAGAACATTCTATTTATTGCAGTTTCTGGCGTTGTTCGACCATAAGTTAACTACTTTGCCTAGGAAATGATACACAATGTTTCTACTCTGAGTGCATAAACTAAATTCATGTTTGGAATTAAAACATAATCTAACAGTTGAATACGTCGGAATATTTTTAATTATATTATTTGCGCCAAAAAAGCTTTTAGTCTTACTGTCTGTAATAGGGCATTACAGTTCATGGGTATCTGTAAGCAACTTCAAACAATGAAGTCCTTAGACGGATTGTAATCGCTGAAGATTAGGATAAAAAATCTCACAGCTTTTAATGATACTGGCTCTAAGCCCCACCGAAACACTCGAAACCGGAATGCAGTGGGTCCGGCAGAAACAGACAAAGCTCTACCACCCAGACACTTAATTTAACCATCATTATAATAATACGTGGACATCGATTATTTACGTACCTGAGTTTCGATCGTTTAAATATCTGGAGGGACGTGAAAAAAGAGTGGGATCTATATTAAGGCTATTCAAGTTAGAAAGTTATATAATAAAAAGTAATTTATACCTTCGTGAAGCTAAGACGTTTTCACTTTCGACGTGATGTACAGTCCTACAAGCTGACAATTCTTTTTTTTACGAAACAGTGGTAAAAGATTTAATGACTTTCAATAAAAATTCTTGTAATTTATATAGACTGAACAACTTCCAACCGAACAAGCCGATTTCCGAAATAGACTTTAGCACCATAGAACACATATATACACTTCGTAAAACTTTACGGAAGACCGAGGAGTACAATCTGCTACTTTGCTTTGCGTATGTGGACTATGAGAAAGCCTTTGATTCCGTCAAAATTTAGGCGGTGCTGCAGTTCCGTCAGTGTCAAGTAGACTGTCGGTATATCGAAGTGCCGAAGTGTTTGCATTGTAGGGCTACGATGGCTATCCGAGTACAGAACCAGGGTACGAAATCTATTCAACTGCAGAGAGGTGTAAGACAGGGTGAGGTAATATCCCCGAAACTCTTCATCGCTGCATTGGAAGACGTTTTCAAGCTACTGGACTGAAAGGATACGGTGTTTACGTCAATGGCGAGTAAATCACTCACCTTAGATTTGCCGACGATATATTCCTTATGGCAGAAACGCTGGAGGACCTAAGCACTGTGCTCAATGACCTCAATAGTGTCTTCCAACGGATAGGTCTTAAGATGAATATGGAAAAAACTAAAATCATGTTTAACGTCCATGTCACACCTATGAGGGTAGTTGTTGGGGAACACTAAGCTCGAAGTTATTAACGAATATGTTTACCTGAGGACAAATAGTCCGATTAGGTAAGTCCAACTGCGACCGAGAGGTCAACAGTGGTAGAGCCACGCGGCAGCTTTTGCTGTCGCACGGATGGGCCGGCTCGAACCGGGGTGGTACCACGACCTCACAGAAAACCAGCGTGAAGTAGAGGTTTACCTCTGCGTTTCGCTTGGTGAGTGCAGGTGGCCGGAGGCCCTCTTTACTGGAAATGAGGCATTCCATCTTAGTCCTCACGGGTGACAACGCATCTACATATTGATTTGTAATAGAGGATAGATGTAGATGTCTATGGGCCACAGTAAACACTTATCATCAGGTGGACTGTGTGCTCGTTTGTCACCCTTATCCTATAAAAAAAAATCGACGGATCCAACTCGGCTGGGCAGCGTGTGGGAGATTATACATCTTCTCATCAGGCATACCTCAAAACGTCAAAACTAGATTGTACAACCAGTGCGTGTTGCTAGTGATGACCTATGGATCTGAGACGTAGTCCTTTACTGCTGACCGTAGGACGCTCAGCGAGCTATGGAGAAGGCTATGTTCGGCGTTTCTCTGTTTGATAGACTTAAAAATAAGGATATTCTCAGTAAAACCAGAGTAACCGACATAGGCCAAAGCATTAGTAAGCTGATGTGGCAATGGGCCGGCCACAAAGCTCGAAGAACCGACAACCGATGAGAAAAAAAGCTTTTCGAGTAGCAGCTTCTTACCGGCAGATGAAGTGTAGGCCGTCCCCTCACTAGATGGAGTGACGACGTGGTAAGACATGCAGGAAGTCCATAGATGCAGGCGGCTCGGGATTGTGATTTGTGGCATTCCTTGGGGGAGGCCTATGTTCAGCAGTGGACTTGTGAAGGCTGTATAATTATGATGATATAGAATAAAAATAGAAGATGATTATGAACTTTACAAACATTTTAATATTAAGTGGTTGGTTACACACTTTCCTGAATACCATTTATTTAATGGGATACATTTAGGTAAGATAAATTTCGCGATACTCACATGAGTTATTGCCCGTAATTACAGTCGCATATGTGTAACTTTTTCGAGGTCTTAATGAAACTGTTAAATTATTCCGTTGCTGAGTGCCTACAAACTTTTGCTTCTATAAGTTTAAACGTTTCGAGTTTGAGTTAGCAATTTCACGTGTAATACCGAATTTAGCTTATTGAGGCCAAAAAATTATCAAAAGGATTTAAGATTTATAATGTAATTAAAATACTACAGCCGCATCATCACTATTGAGGGATGAGATAGAATGTCGTGGTTTAACGTAACACACTGGCTCACAGTGTGTTTATGACGGCTGGAAACTCTATTTAATACTTTCTATTCCTGAGTGAGTGAGTGTCATGGAACACTGTTTTTTTAATTCGTTAAGTTTGTAGTCAAAACCCTCACACTAGGATTTTCTCCTGCATCGTAGAGGCTTTTTGCATACTAATTGCAGAAAAATGAACTATTAGACCAGGAAAATTTACATGTAGGCCATACAAACATTTTGTTTTATACGGAATTCAAGTCCGCGGCCACGCAGTGACACTGTACCGTTAGGTGGTTTAGAAAGTAGGTGGGTTCTTAAAAAGTCAAGTTTTATAATAAATTATTTTTATTTATCTTACTTCCGCATACGTACTAAGTAAGGTTCTAGGAAGGGGATCACTGACCTGACGTAAGAGGCGAAGTCTAAGCGCTGTTCTTTCAGGGTCGTAGATAGTCAACTAGAAGAAGGAGCCGATTATTGACAGGTCCAACGATGATGATGGCCGTTGGTGGGATGGTAGGCCAACAGTCGGTTAGCTCACGGCTCGGCAAGCCCCTATCCCTAGTGGGATCAACTGCACTTTGAATAATAAAAAATTTGAATGTAGGTAAGCAAGTTCAACGCTCGTTAGTTTAGGTCCACGCGCGATGCGAACTTCAAGCAGTCTCAGGTAGAAATTAACAAGAAATGCCCGAACGGAGACTCGTGATCCTACCGAGTCTTTTGTTTTAGAGATGTGTAAGCGAAACTGTTTACGGTGCGTGGATTAAATTAACTATTTTATGGTTCCGTAGAATAATTATTTTAAATTAATAAAATTTAATAATTGATTTGTCTTTTTTAAAAATGATTTGAAACTTTAAGATATGAATATCTATTTAAGATTATATCTTTATAATTATCCATTTAGATAAATAAATTATAATTATTTGTAAGTGTAAATTTAGACGCACCGTTACAACACAGTCATACGCTTAGCCACTGCACAATGGAGTACTAATCGTAAAAGCGAATATATCGTACGTGACAAGTTTAAAAGTGACTGCGTCTGGTAGTGAATAATTATTGTCACAGTTATTTCCTGCAAGAAAAAAGTCCTAAAAATTCCTAAAACACGGAATGTATGGGAAATGTTTTAGCAGACTTCAAAAAGAGTATGTTCTCAATTTGACCGTATATTGTATGCTTTTTTTAGAATAAGGTTGTTAGACGAGCACATAGTCCACCTAATGGTAAGTGGAAGCTGTGGCCCACTTTCACCTTCATTTATCCTCGATTAAAAGTCAAAATGCAGATGCGTTGTTACCCCTGAAGGCTAAGACGGAACTCCTCGTTTATATGAAAAAAGGTCACCAGTTCTCTAGACGACCCATCCCTGCTACAACCATCATATAGCTGCAGCGTGGCTCTACCACGTGTAAATTCGTTGTCAACCCTGAGGACTAAGAATGTCTCATTACCAGAAAAATGGGGCTCAGTTTCTCTTTGCGTCACCCGTTGGCACTTTCAAACTTTTTCCTTACTTATTTCTGTCCGAGCAGAAGTTCACAAATTCTGGTTTCACGTGTATTCCAGCCAAGCTGTGAGGGATTGAATTTTTGAAGTTGTTTGATGGTGTCCATCGCTTCCGCAGCTACTAATCTGCAGATGACAGTAATATGTTTTGAGGGGATAAGGCATCCTTAGCTATCTTTCTTCCAATTTGTTTACAGGTGTCCTTGGGCTGCACTATCCACTTGCCATTATGTGGACAGTTAATTCGTTTATCACTTAAAAATTATAAAGGAAAATATACACTATGTTTATGAGTTTTAATCTTTGCATGTATAAATTTGAATTATTGAAAGAAACTTAGATGTTTGCTATGTAAATTTTTTTTTTTTTTTTTTATAGGATAGGGTGACAAACGAGCACACAGTCCACCTGATGTTAAGTGGCTACTGCGACCCATAGACATCTACATCTATCCTCAATTAAGATTCAAGATGCAGATGCGTTGTCACCCGTGAGGACTAAGATGGAATGCCTCTTTGCCAGTAAAAAGGGTCTCCGGTTCTCTACACTCACCATACGAAACACAGCAGCGTTAAGCTGCTATTTTACGCTGGTTTTCTGTGAGAGCGTGGTCCTTCCCCGGTCGAGCCGACCCATTCGTGCTACAACTATACCACTAATATAGCTGCAGTATGGCTCTACCACGTATAAAGAGACCGTCTTGCATTTCAGTTGAATATATTATAAATGTAATATATTCAACTGAAATGCAACAAATAAAATGCAGGATAGAGCTTAGCTACGTTGATGTGAACCAAATTGTGTGACATTCATATGTCGCTCACACAAAGACGGTTGAAAAGTAAAGCTAGCGGTATTTCCATACTCCATCTCACGAGCCTTTATTTAACTTTGTATCGGATAAAATAATTCTTGCTAGAAATGTTTGAATATGCATTGACAGTAACAATATCCTTAAACTACCACAGATGGATTTAAAATTAAATAATTTTCAACAAATCAGAATATATTAAATGAAACCAATTTTACGAATTTTATCACGTATAATTATAATTTTTAAATTCCTGACGTTTGGCATGGTAAATCATCCGAAGCATCGGGAATTAAAAAGTTAAAATTAAACGCGATAAAATCCATAAACATAGTTTATTTTAATGTGTAGTATTCGCGTAATTATAAGAAATCATTATAAATTAGTAATTAATTAAATTAAATATGTACTGTTAGCATTGAGGGCAAAAAATAAAAGGAAATATGAAGATATGAAGATAGAACTCTAAATTCCTACCAGTTCTAGCAGTATAAAGTGTCGTGCAGACAAATAAGAGGGATCAGTCGATAATTCTGGGGTATTCTAGTAATATAGGCAAGGAAGTAATAGTAAAAAATGTACGCCAAAAATGAGGTAGTATAAATAGCGGCGTATGGATATCTACTACCTCTTGTCAGTTGGTATCAAAAGAGGCGCCACTGGGTAACTGAAACTGGAAAAGAGCAGCAGCATTTTTCTGATATCAGCTGAAGATATAATCAAAAGCTGCGATTGCCAACTCTCTTAATGAGCTCGGCAACTTGTAGTGTTATGCTATTTACATATATCATTTTACATTATTTTAAATTCATTTTTCCATTCTGTTTCGATTTTCTGCATTCACCTCAAAACTGGATATTTTACATCACCTTTATTTCCATAGGATCCTGTAACGATTTTAAACCATAAGAACACAATAACAAATCATTTCTACTTCGTATTTTCACATTATCAGCACTTTTAAATTGGTGTCAATGGAGTCTACCTTTTTTCGATCTTTTAGCTAGTTTTCCGTAACTCTACAATCTTGGGCTTTGTGTAGACAGTTGCGCTACCTTTTTTCCTATATCAATAATATCTCATTTTCCACTTAAATCTTACCGTTTTCTTATAATAAACCAAAAACAAAAATTTTACATATTTTGTCTTTCTTATTTATATCGTTTCCATGGTAATTATATTCAAATTTGCTACCGATCTGTTATTCCTATTTCGATAATCCCACATAAATCCTCTTTTCTCTTGACCATTTACAAAAAATTTGCGTATAATTTAAATAATTTTTCCGTTCTCTCTAGAAAGGTATAAAAGCCGAACAATCGGTGAAGAAAGGCAGTCTCGCTTCAGTTCGCGAATTGGAAGTATCTCCTAAAGGCCTTATCCCGGGGCCGCACTGCCCCGGGATCCTGTAGCCTCCGTTTACACGTGAAGTCTTCGGCGAAGCCTTCTTCATACTCGGGCCGCGCCACTCCGAAATCCTACAAGCCTCCATCTACCTCAGAAGTCGCTTCGAGTCTACTACAAGCGCGGGGGCCACACTACTCCGGGCACTACTACTACTTACTCCAGGCGCCGAGTGCACCTACCGCCGGCGCTACCTTTGGGCGCTGCAACTGCTAGCTCTAAGCGTTGCGCGCCCCTTCTCCAGGCGCTACGTGCGCCGGCTCCGTACGCTGCGTGTACTGGCTCCAGGCGCTGCGCGCCGTCGCTGCTAAGAAACCTACTTCTACAAGCGCAAACGGCGTGTGCTGGCTTCAGGCGCTGCGTGCCGTCGCTGCTAAGAAACCCACTTCTACAAACGCAACGTGTGTCGCTTCGACTTTTAGGCCCCACTTCAACGCTATATTCCCCTATTCTCTCACCTTTATTTTTTTTATAATCTAATTGTATTCTCACTTCATTCATCATCATCCTCATTCCATTTTTTTTATAAAATTGTAAATACCTTTTATAAATTTAAATATATTGTTTTCTGGCTCTACTTTTGTTGTTTTGTTGTACTTAGGTTAGGTTCTATATTTTTTTTTTTATTGTCGCTGCACGACAAACTATGGCAATAATCTTAGGCAATTTTTTTAAAGTACGTAAAATTGTACAACAAACTCTGATTTATACGCTTTCATGAGCAACAAATTACTCTTTCGTCCTGTCACATATCACCTACCGCTTAATTAAACGGTTCATATTAGTCACGGCTGGCTCATTACATCGTAAGGAATGCTCGGCTTGTTTGTCACAAGCTTTGCTTGTGTCATATAATATCACCCTTGTTTCACTCCATATTAAAGATCTACATCCTAATTGAATTTCCAATTCACCAAATGACTCGTAATGTTTGTTGTGATAAATAATTTAATTCTTATTATTATATTATGATTATTAAGTTTTGCACCTTTCTTTCATAAAGAAATCTCATCAATAATATTGCATTGATTAAAAAAGTGTCGTGCCGTGTAAGAATACCCACTACCCCATATATTCCCGTGGGTATCGTAAAAGGTGACACAGGTAAACTGAGGCAAAAGATGGGCAGCAGCACCTTCCTGATAACAGCAATATTACAATGAAAAAACTGTGGTTGGCAACCCGCTCGCTAAGCGTGGCAACTATGGCAAATATACCCCAAGATGAAAGTTGCGAAGAGACCGCCCCCAGTCCCCGGTGGCCCCGCTATTCCTAGCACGGTGGTGACCATGGTAACGGCGGGGCAGGGGGTGCTAAGAATCTCCGGTGGGGGTTTGGTTGCCACTTACGACGACTCGACCAGCCGACTTATAACGCACGCACCCTGAGTACTGACGAGAAGATCCTGAATATGGAAGAAGAGTGACGCTGGTATATTATAGGATTATCCGAGCTCCTCCGTGAGAGAGGGGGAGGACACGGTAATCCTCGAATCTGGCAACTTGTTTTAACAACGTGAGGGCGAATATTTGTCCCAAGGAGGTGTCGGTTTCATCGTCTAAAAGTCTCTCGTTAACAACGTTGTAAAGATTGGGAGTGTATCGAAGAGGGTTGCGTACCTTATACTCAGAATCACCAAACGGTGTTTGCTGAAGGTCATACAGATTTACGCACCTATCTCAACATATCGACTCGACCCCTTAAGGAGGTAGAGAAAATATATGAGGATATATCTAGAGCCATACATTCCTCCAAAATCCCCTATACCGTGTTAATAGGAGACTTCAACGCAAAACTAGGCACAAGAGAGCACGATGAGCTAAAAGTCGGAAAATTCGGGATAGGGCAGCGGAACCCAAGCAGGGCTCCAAATTCTTTGCCAGAGATCTGTCTGCCTGAAAGAACCAACTGTTGAAGAGACACCTGAGATTTTGAGTGAGATTTAGAGGTTCTATGTGCAGCTATACACGTCATCGGTGGAGCCACACGAAAGTTTGAGTAATGAGGATCCAGGAGCAAACCTTATCCGACGCTATTCCGATGATTTCCCAGACGTCAGTTTGAGCGAGATTAGAATGGCTCTCCAGCACCTTAAAAACGGCATCCCCGGGCGTGGATGGAATCACAGCGCAGCTTCTGAAAGCGGATGGAAAACCGGTACTTGAACTCCTTCAGAAGCTATTTAATTCCGTTTTCGTGGTACTACTCCGGAGGCTTGAAGTAGAAGTGCGATGGTCTTATTATTCGAGAAAGGCCACTGTGCTCTTTTGAAGAATTAGAGACCGGTTTTCCTACTGAGCTATGTCTACGTACTATTTTCAAGAGTCATTACAAATCGTCTCGCCTGCAGACTTGACGACTTCCAGCCTCCTGAACAAGTCGGTGTCCGAAAACTACTATGAGAAAGCCTTTGATTCCGTCGAAATTTAGACGGTGCTGCAGTTCCTCCAGCGGTGCCAAGTAAACTGTCGGTATATCAAAGTACTGAAGTTGTTCGCGCCAAATACTGGTTGTCGGAATCGACGTCTAGGGGGCGCGCGGCTCTGGGCGATACCGGTTTGAAGTTCGGCCAAGCGTGGCAAGAGCGCGCGGATCGCGAGCGAAAAAGGAGTCGTCTGTCAGCTGTGCTTGGAACAGCACGCTGTCATTTTTGTCGGAAACTCGGAATAATTAGGCGCGGCCAAAAAATATACGGTCTACCATTGTGACGCGCATACCTGCTGGATAGCCCTTCCCGGGACTTATTGGGTCCGACTCAGAATCTGTATAAGTGCATTCGACAATATTAGCTAGTGCGGCCTTTGATATTCTAGAAATAACTGTTGCTACGCGAAACGGTAGTGACCTTTGATCCGGAAACTCTGTGTGCGTTTTGTGCGTTAACCTTATACCCAACGGGAGTTAGTGGCTTCTGTAAGTTAGTTAATCGTACGATAGAGTTAATGGACTGTCATCGTGACGAACGAGGAAAGTGACTGTGGTGCGGCGCCGAAGCAGTCTGAAGCGGTGCAGCATTTTGGAGCAGCCTGAAACTCGGCCGCGGCTAGTCACCTATGCTTAACAAGACCCCACACATTCACACCTCCCTGTACACTACTCGCCATCCACTATTACACATACTCACGGCCTGCCCAAGCCTTGGTGCGAAGTTAGCTTCGGATAATGGTAAGTACTATGTGTTTCTAGCGTCCTCCCATATTGCTTATTGTAATTAGGAAATTCCACGTGGCCATATTCTGGCCCCGTCCCTCTGCTGCTCGTCGATGGGATTACTCATGGGCCCTAATCCCGTCACCCTTGATTGGGGCAGCTAGGGGCGTGTACAGAAGTGTTTGCACAGTAGGGCTGCGATGGCTATCCGAGTACAGAACCACAGTACGAAACCTATCTAACTGCGGAGAGGTGTAAGACAGGGTGAGGTAATGTCCCCGAAATTCTTCACCGCTGCATTGGAAGACGTTTTTAAGCTACTGGACTAGAAAAGATACGGTATTAACATCAATAGCAAGCACATCACTCACCTTCGATTAACCGACGATATAGTCCTTATGGCAGAATCACTAGAGGACCTAAGCACTATGTTCAATGACCTCAATATTGTCTCTCTATGGACAATTCTTAAAATCAACATGGACAAAACGGAAATCATGTTTAATGTCCATGTCACACCTATGTTTGTAGTTGTTGGGGAGCACTAAGCTCGAAGTTTTGGACGAATATGTTTACCTGGGACAAATAGTCCGACTAGGTAAGTCCAACTTCGACCGAGAGGTTAATCGACGGATTCAACTCGACTGCGCAGCGTTCTGGAGATTACGACACGTCTTCTCGTCAGACATTCTTGAAAACCTCAAAACTGCTGCTGTGTTTCTTTATGGTGAGTGTAGAGACCCTTTTTAATGGAAAAGAGGTGTACCATCTTAGTCCTCACGGGTGACGACGCATCTGCATTTTGATTCTTTATTTAGAATAAATGTAGATGTCTATGGGTCACAGCAACCACTTACCACTTACGACTGTGTGCTCGTTTTTCACCTTATCGTAATAAAAATGGCCTGTGTTACCAGCCGATCACTTAACCACTGCTAATCATAGGCCTCGTCTGCAGATTATCACAATACGTGGTCCTGCACGTTTATGTCGTTCAATACTGCACTTACAATTATGAGCTTGCTACTTTACTTTTCTTCTCTATTGTCAGTTCTTTGAACTATATGGCTGTCAATTGCTGCTACATTGATAATTGGTATATGATAGCCACTTTTTTCTCCTGCGGATATCATTAAATTTTATCATGAAAAAATTCTGAGCATAGATATTCCTCCTCCCTTAGAAAGTCCTCTCCATTGTCCACTAAATGATTTTGACTTTATTTTTTTGGCCAGTAAAGAACCACTTCTTGTCAAAAACTAGCAACACACACTGATTGCATCTTTTGTATTAAGATTCTGAGGTAGTTTTACTAAATGTAAAAATTTGTTTCACAAAAAGTGATGTTTATAACTAGCCTTTAATCATTTAAAATGCACTATAATTCAGTTTAAATAATAAATAAATGATCAATAAATTGCAATAAGTTATAATAAAATAAAAATCAACATTATAAAAACATATTTAAACATTTTACATAATTTGTGTTTTCATGCCCAATCCAATTAATTAATGGTAGCAAGCTTAATATACGAACCGCCAGTCGCAAATTCAAACAGAAAATAATTAAATTGTTATTGAAAAACAAGCTCGTGAAATACTCTGAGATAATTTCACTACTAATAATTAACGTTCAATGCATGCAGTAATTATAATAAATATTTATTTAACATTTTGTTAGAAATAATTTTGCATGGTGATTTTTGCCTGGAAGTTCGTCTTGATGGATACCACCCTCTTACCTATTTCTGGAGTCCAATGATACTGCCATGATCTGGTCTGAGGGGTATAGAGAGCCAGTACAATTATAGGCTGTGAGACATTACATCTCACTCCACAGAGGTAACAAAGACTGGAACGAAGAGATGAATGGACTTCAGATACAACTTACCATCAAGACTACTGTAAGCTCGATTGTCACTTCAGTTTAAAAAAAAAACTAAAAACTATCAAAATCGTTTCATTGCAAAATTGTAATATTTTATGGTCAAAAATGACACCCATTATTTAAGCTTAAAATTCAAACCACATATGACCCCCATTTTTAATTTGTGTATTTTGCTAACTGCATTGCAAAACGGCCATTTAGTCAGCTGCGACCTGACTTTCATCTTAAACGCACAATTGTGATAATATAGGAGATAGATAATATTATAATAATAATATTACCCATGAGCATTATTTGATGCAAAATAATGAACTCGTCAGAGCATGTAGTTTTTTTTTAATAAATACCATCACAATTTTGGATAAAGTCATAAGAATTGTAGTTAAGAAGACTGAAAGACACACCACCGCTAAGTGAGCGGTGAGCCCCACTCCTCACTTAGTGCTCAGCCACCGCAGAGTACTTCAACTGAGAATTCCTCGGGTAGATTCAAAACACGTGGCGGTAGTGTGTCTTTCTTAGTTTAGTAATGCTGGGATCAATAGTGAAGGGGATTGTGCACGATATTTAGGGATGAGGTGTTCTTCACTCTTATGTGACGCTCATTTTCAGTTTCTTATTTTTATACCTTATTATATTTTATAATGCAGTGGTAGTATGCATACTATAATGATTTTTTATATTTACACGTAAATTAAACGTTCTACATAATAAATTTTACTGATTTTATCGCATAAAATTTAACTTATTTTTGCATGCTTTAATTTCCGACGTTTCGTTTTCCAACAACAAGCAAAAATAGGGTAAATTTAAACGCGATGAAAGTCATAAAACTTGTTTCGTTAAAATGATAATATTTTGAAGTTATTTTAATTTAATAACATATTCTAAGAATCTGAATGACAACCTTGCAGTGGGGCGAGGATTTTAATGTGCACACAACATTCTGCTATAGTGTCCCGTATACGGCGTCACGCCACTATGCTACTACACCGCTATGCTATTATGCCACTACGCTATTACGCTGCTACGCTCCTACGCTTCTCTGCTACTACGCCACTACACTAATACACTGCTACGCTTCTACGCTGCTACGCTTCTACACCTCAAGGCCTCCACGTATCTTAGCTATTCGCCGCTAATATATAAGTAATATTCAAGCGGCTTCAAGTAAGCAGAGTGCTAGCATCTGCTTGAGACAAAATATTATAGATTTTTTTTATTTGCTTTGATTACAAATACATAAACGTGATAAAGTAACAAATTTGGCGGCGTTAGTTACTTACCATCAGTTGACCCAAATACTACCTTGCTTCTTTTCTAAAAACAAATAAGACGGTGACTGTATTCATAAAGTTGCAGACATGCAAATATTAGGTAAAAGCATAATATCTAAATTCCGTCTAAATTACTTCATTATTATTATGTGGTATCTATAAAGTTTTCTCATCTGGTTGGGAAATATAAATATATAATTGTAAATAATCATGGTAAACGTACATAAATATCAATAAAATAAAATAAATACATAAAAAATACATAAATATATAAAACCCAAACAGATGGAAGCCCTCGGCAGGGGAGACCAAGCGGCCGAGGGTTAGGGGGAAAGGGAAAGAAACCGGTGGACGATGCGGGCGGTATCGAGGAGCACCGCCTTCTGCATTTGAGCTTGGAGCAATCCGTCACGGAGTCCCAGTCGCCTCAGATGACCCGAGAGGCTGATTGGAATTAACCCATTCGCAGAGACAACTACAGGTATAATTTCGGCCGGCAGTCCACCCCACATGTCGGTCACCTCGTGAGCCAGGTCCAGATATTTTGTCAGCTTATCTGTTTCGGCTTTCACGAGGTTCTCGTCATAAGGAATGGTAATGTCGACCAAAAATATCCTTGACTGTGCCCGGTCCATCAGCACAATATCAGGCTTATTCGCAAGAATAGTCCTGTCTGTGATGATGGCCCGGTCCCAGTAGAGACTGGCGCGGTCATTTTCGAGCACGACTTCCGGCATGTACTTATAATACGGCAGTTTCCGATCCACGAGACCGTATTTCAGAGCGAGCTCCTTGTGTAGAATCCTGGCTACGAAGTTGTGTCTATGCAAATACTCAGAGTTAGAAAGCGCCGAACAACCGGAGATGACATGCCTAAGTGACTCACCAGGATGGCGACAAGCTCGACAGACGTCGACGGTGCCATCCCTTAGGATGTATCTCCGATAATTGTTTGTCTTAATAACCTGGTCTTGTATCGCACAGACAAAACCCTCGGTTTCCCCACAGAGGTCACCGAAACGTAGCCAGTAGAGGGAGATGACTGTGTCTACGAAAGGCTCGTGTAGACCCTTGTAGAACCTCCCGTGGAGCTCTTTCTCCTTCCATACGATCTCCCGGTCGGAAATGCTGTACTGCCGGGTCCCGCCATTGCTCGTTGGCTAAGGATAGAGGGATAAGTCCTTTATCACAAGAAATAACGTCCTTATAGTATGGATCATCCGCTCTCGTCAGAAAGTAATTACGGAGGCTGCACACTTCGCGATTATGCATGGTAAGCGCGCTTAAAAAGCCGCGCCCACCATGCTTCCGCGGCAAGTACAGCCTCATTACTGACGATCTCGGATGATGCATCCTGTGGGACGTCATTATAGTGCGGACTTTTCTGTCCAGAGCATTTAGTTCGGTCTGAGTCTACCTAAGTATGCCAAAGGTATACATGAGAACAGGCATGACCCAACCGTTATATGCGTGCGTCTTATTCACACCGGACAAAAGCCTGTTAAGCACTTTGGTCAAGCGTGCATAAAACACATCGCAAACTGACTGTTTCATACCCGCCTCATCTACACCGATGTTCTGTGACATACCCAGGTATCGGTATGTTTCAGCCTCGGAAAGGGTCCTTATGTTGATGGGCATAGATAAATCTATGCCCTCAGAGTTAGAAACCCTTCCCCTTTCAACATGGAGGACCGCACACTTATCCGTCCCCAGCTCCATTCTAATAGAATTGCTAAAATCACAAGTGATGTTTAGCAATTCCATAAGATGAGAGCGACTGGAGGCGAATAACTTGAGATCATCCATATAGAAAAGGTGGGTCACTTTTGTACCTCCCTTCCGAAGCTGAAATCCCCTCCCGGAGCCCTCCAGTAAGGTACTGAGAGGGTTCAGAGAGAGGCAGAACCAGATTTGACTCAAACAATCGCCCTGGAAGATACCCCTTCTTATCTTTATGTGGTTCTCCGCAGCCGTCATCCGCTCGCTTAGATGACAAAGGATCGTACTCCACTGCCCCATACACTGCCCGAGGAAGTCTCTAACTGTACAGCCAATCCTGTACAGCTCGAGGACCCTCTTAAGCCATGCATGAGGCACCGAGTCGAATGCCGTTTTGTAGTCTATCCAGGCGGCGGAGAGGTTCCGACGGTTGCGTTTAACCACCTTGCTAATGACCGCGTCAATGAGGAGTAGTTCCTTGGTTCCACGACCACCGCCCCTACATCCATTCTGAGCGCGCGACATCACCTGATTTGAGTTCAGGTGACGACTGACGCTCAAAATGGATGTTAGTGTCTTGTATATCGTGGGTAGACACGTGATGGGGCGGTATTTGCTCGGGTCTGTGGTATCCTGATCTTTAGGAACCAAATGAGTGATCCCAGTAGTGAAGAGGCTCGGGAGCGACTTCTGGTTGAGAGCCTCTTGAAACTGTCGGGCGAGCACAGCGTGACACACCACGAACCCCTTCAGCCAGTAGTGATGCAGCCCGTCGAGCCCCGGACATTTCCAGTTAGGGGCTCTACGGACCGCCTCAACTACGTCATCCGGCGTTATGATGACGGGGTCCATGGGCGTAATATTCGCACACTGACTCGCCACAATTTCCGTCCAAGGGCCCTCGCTGTGGTTTACGGGCTCTGACCACAGGCTGCGCCAGAATGCGATAGTGTCGGCCTGATTCGGTGCTGGGCCCGTTCCACGTACCATTGGCCGCTCCAATGATTCATAGAGCCTCTTCTGATTACTCTGAAAGAGACGATTCTGGTTGAACCGTGTCCACCTCTCGGTATGTCGCCGAATCCGCTTCCCCCAAGCAGCGATTCTCTGCTTCAGGTCGTCTATGCGCTCCGTCAGTTTTTGCGTTATATCCGGCTGGGACAAACTGATATTTGTCCCAGCAAACGCCATTCTGACGGTGCGCACAATTCTCGGCCTATTATTGCCCGACCTGAAGCTTATCAGCCTGGCGATGAGGGCCCTTGCCTTTACGATACGGTCCTCAATCCTTCTTCTCCAGGCTGGGATGGCGCTACTTTATCTAGTAGCGCGTCCAGCCGTGGGAAGATTGGCGCCAACAATACGGCAAACTGCCAGTGCGGCGCCAAAAAGATTTAAGTCCTTCTCGCAAAGGTCCCGGCTGGCTTCCAAATAGGTCACCAGCATTGGGTTGAGAGCCCTCACGACAGCCCGATTCCGCTTGCTTAGGGGTAGCGCGGGAGTCGCTGTCGATTTTCGAGAGGCGTACTGCGCGTTTCCACAATCGCCTCCTCCAATTTACTCTTCATCTGCTCTAGTTCTTGGGTGACGATTCCATCTTCGCCTGAATCAACCAGAGAGGGGAGATCCATGGCGCCCTCTATATGTGACTGCTGGTCTGTGGCCTGAAGAGCCGCATTCCCAGCTATAGCCGGTTCATTCGATGAGGGAATAGCCTCACGTCGTAGTCGTTCGAGTTCGGCATCATCAAATATTTTCGAGCGTATGATGTATCGAACTCGGTCTGCCAGGTTTTGCTCCGTGACGGGAACTGACGGCTCAAGCTCAGCAAAAAAGCGATGCATCCGAGCCCGATACGCTATCCCTCCAGTTTCTTCCCCTTTCGCCCTATAGTATGCCCGCAATGCGTTTATGTTCATATTTTTTGTCCAACGCATGCGGCGTACTCCACCAGCGGCGGGTGCCGCTTGCCGAATCCGAGAGGACCCCGCCGACACCAAGCCGTCTGGTGGGGATGATGGACGCGAGGGGCTGCTAGGTGGTCGTGCAGCATCTCGCGCTCGGCTGGCGGCTCGCATGCTGTCACGTCCAGCGCCAGCTCCAGACGCGCTCCGGCGATCCCCAGGCAGCGGCCTTATGCGCGTTCTATTTTTTTCCATCATCCATTAAATTGGGCGTCAATTAACGGGAGACGCCCAGACCCGGCGCCGTTTAATAGTAGTGTGGCCGTAAGCACAAACGGGCCTTTGCACCCTCAATACTGCCGAGGCACGGCGCTCACACCTCTTGGCAAGGCACTGACTGACTGCGCTGACATAGCAGTTTTGTCACTTAACTGTTATGTCAGCGGGCGAAGGGGTCGTCACTTCCCTACGCCTTTTCTGATGGCGAATTATTACTATTATCTTATAACTACCTTTTGGCTATACCTTTCATTGTATTGGTTGGTAGAGTATATGTGTCGACCTCATGCAGGTGGTAGCTAGAGGAAGCATCTGAGGAGACTGTCAAGGCTGCGGCCGAAAGCCGCGCAACAAGGGACCCCATTCTCTTGAGATGAGCGGTAGACTCATGAGACGTTCTGCGGCTAATAGTCCATGCTGATCATTCAATTGGTGGTGATGCCTTACACTTACATCACGTCTGCAGAAAAGGCGGTCTGGTAGGTTGTGGTACTCACGGAGGGATTTTTGTGGCAAGTGTTCCTATTGTTGCCTAATTCGTGTGATGTACATTCACTGCGGCTGGATTTGATCGTATTTTGTATGGCGTTTACACACATTGACATGCGCGATTTTGGTTGATGTTTGTGCTAACGCACTACCTAGAGGCTTAACCCTCTTTTACTGGTACGCCAGTTATTTTGCTGTGGACCAGTTTCCAACATTACGTCCCCTTCGGGGGGAGCGCGTTGGTTGGTTGGCGCTCGTCGGACACGGCATGTGTGGAGCCGTGTGCCTCCGCCACTTTTTTAATGTGTCTGAGCGAAGCTATCATATGGTATTTGATATAAATATTGTGAGCGTTTTTCGTGTAGGAAGGGATTCATTAATAAAGAATTGACTGATGTAAACCTGATACTAGTGGAATAGGGACGATTTAATGTTCTTAACCTTTTTAGAGCCCTGTCTTCGTGAACCGGCTACCTTAGCTTATAAGGCACTACCAACAGCTTTCGATTGCTCTAGTGAATCCTCCTAGAGACACCTAAAAGAGCTAAGTTACTATACAAACACAACGTAAATAAGGGTCCTAACTAAGACGATCACGCCATAAATTTATTAAACGGCCTATATTTAAACATTTAGAAAGATCAATACGTATATATATATATATATATAGGTTTTAGATTCTAAAGAAAGAAAAAGAGAGGGGGAGGAGAGTGTTACAATATCATAATAACGAATATCTATTAGCTATCTTTTAATCGCGCGCGAACTCGCGAGAACAAGATTGCATTCCCTAGGGACGTCTACTTACATAAGGTGGATTCGTTTATTACCCGTAAAAAATAGTATCCTCCTCTTTTCTCACTCTCCCTCCCCCTCTCCTATTTTTTGCCGTCTACGAAAAGTTGCCATTTCTTGAGGAAAGTGCTTCCTGTATTTCAATTTCATAATATATAAAACAAATACTTGATAATATAGCTTTTTTAAAAAAAATACTTACCCTAGTTATAGGGATTTTATTAAATAATTTTTTCTGATCTTGTTATAGATGAAAATTATTTTTTGTGAAAAACCTTTTTACTTCTAAATAACATAAACATGTTATAGTTCTCTCGCCTCCTCCACATCCATATACCTACGCATACACGCTCGTCGGTTGAAGGTACTCTTGATTTCACCCATTTTCAATATATCGCCAATTTGGTCGATAAACTTTCACCTAGGGCGTCCCTTACCGACTCTGACGTTTACAAGTTTGCTTTGTCACTCTTTCCTCGTTCATTCTTTCTACATGACCAAACCACCGAAGCATTCCTTTCTTAATTCTGGTCACAAGATCATCTTGCAAACCACACTTTTCTCTTATCACACAATTTCTCACCCTGTCATTCAGATTCAGCCCTAGCATACTTCTTAATGACCGCATTTCCACAGCATTTATTATACTCTCGTGCTTATTCTGCCAGACCTAACTTTCACTACCATACATTAAAATATGGTCTAACATAGCATTATGAATTGCCATACGTGCCTTTTTGGACACATTCTGACTTTCCACAATAGAGTGTAGAGCCCCATTTACTTTATTTCCTGCGTTCACTCGTCGTTCTATATCCTTGTCATATCTACCATCCCTGATAAATGTACATCCCAAATACACAAAATTATCTACTTGCTCGACAAATTCCCCTTTGAATATTATTTCACATATCATTTTACTTTCTTCTCTTTCAAAAAACCATAACTTTTGCCTTATTGCGTTCACTTTCATTCCCCTTTCTTTTAATGATCTGTCCATTAATGTAACCATTATTTGCAACTCGGCCGCCGACGACGCAAATATGACTTGATCATTGGCGTACAAAAGGCGTTTGACGGCTAACTTACTAGTTCACTAACTCTTAACCCACATTCTTCAACTCTTAAATTTTCAAACAACTGTCCATAAATAAGTTGAACAGCCACAGGGAAGCCACAATGCCCTGTCTGACACCTTTATGCCAAACCAGTCCGAGTTAGCCTCGTTGATCCTGACACAAGCACTGAAGTACCTATACAGATACTTCAATGCCTGTATCAACCCAGCGCTCAACCCAAATTAGTTCAGTGTTTGCCATAACACATCCCTGTCCACTGTATCATAAGTATTTTCCAAGTCCATGAACGCACAAAAAACTTTTTGGTTTTTGGCCAAAAGTCAGTCATCAGTGTCTTTCATAATTCTTTCAATTAATTTCATAACTATTTAACCTTAGCATTCAGTTTTGCCAAAATGATAAGAAGGCTTTTTTCCCCTATATATTGGGACGGCTTTGCACCAGTCTCCCGATACTCGCCTAAGTTCCCAACATAAATTAAACAAGTTGTACAGCAGGTCTGCCACCACTCCCTTTCCAGGCCTTAGCACTTCGAGAGATACACTATCATATCCGGCTGCCTTACCTGCTTTCATACTTTTGATTGCTTTTATTATTTCATCTTTACTTATCTCTCTATCTCTTTCCTCTTCTTTCGACATTTTTATTTCCTTTAATTCAAACATCTCATCATTCATAAACACGCTTTCAGAGTATTCCTTCCATCTCCTTAAACTCGAAACTTCTTCATTCAGAATACAGCCATTCTGGTCTCGTATAGCGTTAATTCTAGGCTGTTTTGAATGTCATCTAGCAGTTCTTACGAGTTTATAGAACATTTTAATATTTGCCTGGAAGTTATTTGGTACTCATCTATCATTCTTATTAGATCTTTCTTACCTTTTCCTTTCAACTACTTCTTTATCCTCTTATTTAGATGACTGAAGACTGCCTTTTTTCTTTCAATATCATCATTTATACCGCTAGATTAACTAGCCTTGGTTGCTAGTAAATCTAGCCATTCTCTCTTTTTTGCTTCAACTTCCATCTGCACCTCATAATCCCACCATAAAGTGTTATTTTTCCTTTCATTCTTTGTCTTATTTTTACCACATACTTCGGTAACTGCATCGTCCAAACCTTTCTTCACATTATACCACACAGTATTTAAGTCTAAATCATTCATACACTCGTAAGCTCTCTGTTCTTATTCGTTGTAACGCAGTGGTAGACACAGATGTCCGATGCCGCCAACTTCTGAATAGATCATAAATTTGGCATGAGACCAATAATGATCCATCCCTACGTTGGACCCCCAGTAAACTCTTCTGTCTACGACTGCGCTTCTCATTCTTTCCTCCACAATTTTGAGATCTATCATGTTTCTATCATCACCTCCTTCCCATGTATACATGTGAATCTTCTTATGACGAAAGAAAGTGTTCGTCACAAAAATATTATTTAAATAAAACTAATTTTACGGATTTTACCGCGTATATTAACTTATTTTACATTCCCGACGTTTCAAGTACTTTACAGCACCCATGGTCACGGGGGGGACTGAGGTGTATGACGTCCCAATGTCATAGTTAACCACGGCTACCTCCAGATTAAAAATTATTAATTTTTGTTCCGATCTACGCAGTATGAACTTATCATGAAGTCTTGCAGTTGTATGCTTGTGTTGGGATTTAATTTTATTAATTATGGGATCCCAAGCAGATGGTAGCACCCAGCCGTCTTCTCTATTGAAATTAGGATGTTTTTTGATTTCAATAGCCTCGCGAATCATCCTTGGAAGGAATCGGTGTTCTTTAGCGAGGATTTGTGGTCTATCAAATCTAATGTAGTGACGGGGGCGATCTTGTACATGTTCACAGACTGCAGACTTCCCGAAGCGTTTATTCTTCACATCAGCTATGTGTTATTTAACGCGGGTTTTTATGGATGATATGGATATAAATTTGATTGTTCATTTAAATGTGTAGTGTTCACGTAAGTATAAGAAATCATTAAAAATATTATTTTCATACATACAGTGAGGAGATTTTCACCATTCTCATTTATACTTTCATCACCAAACGTTCCCATTATCCTTACCAAGCCTCTTCACGCCAACCTTTCTATTAAAATATTCTAATATATAATAATAGAGTGACCGACATAGCCCAACGGATTAGTAAGCTGAAGTGGCAATGGGCCGGCCATATAGCTCGAAGAACCGACAACCGATGGGGAAGAAAGGTTCTCGAGTGGCAGCCTCGTACCGGCAGGCGAAGTGTAGGGCGTCCCCCCACTAGATGGAATGACGACCTGGTAAGATATGCAGGAAGTCGATGGATGCAGGTGGCTCAGGACTGTGCTTTGTGGCATTCTTTGGGGGAGGCCTATGTTCAGCAGTGGAATTGTGATGGGCTGTAATGATGATGATGATTCTAATATAATTAAAATATTATAATATTAGCCTTGCATTCAATTAGCACCATTCTTACCATCTCCCAAAACTGGTCCCTGATATAAGTGGGCATAAGTGGGCTTATCTGGGGCGTAGACCCCCAGAACAAACAACTTCTTTAAGCCTACTTTCATTCGTATCCGTAGCACTCTCTGGCTTACACATTCGTACTCTTTCACACAATGACCCAATATTTTTGAAAGGATGATACCGACTCCCTGACATACCCACTCGGTCTCGTCTAGACCAGACCAGTACGCGGTATACATGTCATGTGTAGTGGCATCTTTTCCCTTCCGTTTCGTCTCATTTATACACAACACATCTATTCCTCTATCATACACCATATCACATACATTCAGCATAGCCAGACAGGCTTCCGCAATCCACTTTTCACTCCCCCCCCCCTCCCCAGCCTCCCGTTAAAAAAGACGTTGCGGATGGCGAACCTCGTCACCGGTTTTTCTCCCGAAGATTCTTCGCACCCCTGGCCCCATTAAAGGGGCGTTCATTAATCTCTAAGCTCACCGTGTGAAATATAGCAGCATTAAGCTTCTATTACACTCTGGTATTCTGTCAGTGCATGATACTTCCCTGATCAATCAAACTTATTCGTGCTGCACCCATTACATAGCTGCATTGTAGCACTACCACGTTAGGCATGTTATATAAAAGTAGCAATATATCAATCATGTTCAATTCACTACATATATTGTATATAATATATACAATATATGTTGTGAATTTTCATGAACCTTCACTAAAGAAATAGAATGTATAAAAAATAGATGTAGCACTAATTTCCCAAATAGAAATAGTTATGTTAAATCGATCGAAGTATCTTTCAGATTTGTAAAATTAAACTCAACTCAAAGAAATTATTAATAAATTGTCAGAAAGTCAGAAAAACTAGGGGTAGAAAAAATTAGAGTTAAAGATTTGAAGTATATAAAAATAAAATAAGTCCAATTTTAGTAAATTTTGTCAATTTATGTTTAAAAAAAAAGTATTTATCCAGATGAATTAAAAAAAAATCCATAATAAGACCTATTTATAAAGGTGGCAGCCATTATGAATACACAAATTACAGACCAATTGGTATTCTTCCAGTAATAAATAAAATTGTAGAAAAGGTAGTCATACAAAGAGTGAATAGATTCTTAGAGAAATTTAACATTATTACTGATTGTCAACATGGTTTTAGGAGAGGACGGAGTACTAGTACTGCGTTAACTAAGTTTTCGAACGCAATTAACTACAATCTTAATAATGGTAAACAGGTTGTGGCTCTTTTCATATACCATGAGGTACTTTTGGGGCCTATGGAGAAATGTGGAATTCGGGGACCTGTAAATGAATGGTTCCGTAATTATCTATCAAAGCGGACTAATCGCGCTATGGTGAGTGGGATGACTGGCACTGAAGAACATATCGCTCTCGGTGTACCAACCGTTTCTATGTACGGTCCCGTCGTGTACATTACACTAGTGAACAGTGTGGTTAATGTGGTGCATCACTGTGATACCTACATGTACGCCGATGACATGTGCATATTGTATGCTTCCAATAACTTACATGAAGCTTGTGATAAAATACAGGAAGACTTTGATCAAATTACCCAATGGACACATAATAACGGCATAATACTGAATTAGAATTTGTTAATAGTTACAAATATTTAGGATTGTTGGTAGATAGTAGTTTAAATTGGAAATTTCACATTGAAGAAGTACGTTCAAAATTAAGGTCCATTTTAGAGAAATTCTATCAAATTCGAAAAGTAGTAAGTAAACATGTTCTATTAGTGGTTTACTATACATTCATTAAAAACTATGATCTTATTGTGTATATTTAGTATCTATATAAAACAGGTGAAAAACCTACAAACACGCCTAATAAATTTTTTAATAAATTCAAAAGATAAGAAAAGTTGTAAAAAAGAATATGAAAAATTATTTCCCATGTGTAAAATACTCCCTGTTGACACACGGTTAAAATATTTAATAGCAATTGAACATTATTGTACTGACGAATATAAAGTACCTATTATTAATACTTACAACACTTACGTGTGGTAAGGGAAGAAAACTTGAAGAGTAACTATAACTATTATGGACAGCGTTTTAATAAAAACATTGTACCCAGAATCTATAACAAATAAAATTGTTAAGAGAAAGGCCTCCAAATAAAAATAAAAATAAATTAAGCAAAAACCTATTAGAGGATTTTATCCTCTCTGAAAAGAACATTGTTAACAGAGCTATAACACATTGCATATTGTTGCATACGTTTATTAATCGCTTTTTATGTTTGATTTATTTGATTTGTTTATTGCTTTTGTTGTTTTTTTTTTTTATAATTTCTAAATATTATGACATAGTAGTAGTTAACTTTGATATAACTATCTTTTATTTTCTATTTGTTTTTTGTAAGTAATTGTATTTGGCATGTACTCGCCGACAAACTGATTGCAGTTTGGCGAGATAATAGTAAAAATAATGTACTTACCTTTGTATAAATAAATAAATTGAAAAAAAAAATGTTAGTACCTCACTAACTTCTGACCTTTATTTTACTTGTATAACTATTACATCTACTACTTCTGTAAACAATTTGCTTCCCGAAAACGTCCCTACAAACATTGTGTTCAAACAAAGTCTTACAGCTCGGTAACTAAATCGGCGAAGTATTGCGAGTTTGCAACTGTACGGACTCGTACTGCGGTGACAAGAACAAACAACAATCCGATGAACAGTAGTTAACATAAGAAAAAACTTTTGTTTTGGTTGTACGAGCGAAGATTATACGCCTTTGCACAGGTTAACATTTATTTTATTGCTTACTGAAGGATATTTATTTATGTAAACGAACAATAACATCTTCTTCTTCTTTATTAGTCTCCAAAAGACCACTAGCTTTGGTCCTCTACCGTTAGTTAGTTAGTTAGTTGTAGTGATAGTTGTTACGATTCGTCAATAAGGCAGACAAAGGTCTCATACATACTGCCTATTCTATTTTATATTTGTTTAAAAAAAATGTACAATGTACTTATGTGTCATAATTACGAAGTTCTTGGGAGATAGTAACGACAGGTTAACCCAGTGGACAGTTGATAAACGAAAATATTTAAGAGTTATGTCACCAGCGAAACACTTGCTCTACATTGTTTCCACTAATAGTTCACACGGGGAGACATTTAATAAACAAAGTAACATCACTTTTACTTATCAAAGTCCATATTAAACTAATAATAATAATAATTCTTCCAGACTCGATTTCAGTCCAGGCGGCCAGTCTCCGTTGAGACATCTGGACAGGACAGGATTATAGTGCCCGAATTTAAGTGCAAGAAAAGTTGCACTCTCTACTCTCTTTTGCTCATTGTCTGTAACACAGTAAACCGACACGACCATAGAAAAACCAGGCGTAGGACCAACGAATTTACGTCGTTTCAGAGGCATGGGATAAAATATAGCCAATATCTCGTCTCCGGGCTGCTAACTATAACCTCTAGACGGAAAATCCCAACAAACGAATTTTGCCACGACCCGGGTTTCGAACCCGGAACCTCATGATCAGCAACTGCACTCACGACCAATAAACCAACGAGGTAGTCCACATTTTACTACCATTTTAACGAATTAGCATAAGCAGTTAGTCAAGTTCCAGCCAAAACTACCCTGTTGTAGAATTAATTTGCCCTAATCGTCACGATTGTGAGACAAATTGACGACCGCAGTACCAGACATCTCTGACGCATCTTTGACGATGATATCTGTTGCCGGTATGGGTATTATACATCTAGCTTAAGCGAGCCGCTACATCGCCATTTACTTGAAGCTTAAGATTTTTTTGATTTTCTTTGAGGACGAAATTGTATGATGGATTCTTTTACGTCGTCAACGCACGACAAAGACAAAGATCTAATTAGAAATCTATAGTTTTATTATCTATAGTATATGCTATATTATATATAAACATATAATATTATGTTTCACTAACTATACAATAGTCCAGTTAGCGACGAAGTTGTGGGTAAGTGCCACGAGTTGCCTTGTAGTCTGGGGTGAGTTAAGAAGAAGGCAAGTAATTTGTGAGAGTGCCGTGATGCAAAGGCGGTAAGTAAAGCCTAAGAGCCGGTGTCAAACACTGTAGTGCAGAGAGTAGCTTAAAGGTACAGGGAACGTTAGCCCAATGCTGCGATGATCCATATAAAGCTAGGCTGTTTGCAAGAGCAGAAAATTTCAGATGACGTTTGCTCGAGAGCGAATGTAAGGGGTTCTTGTGATGTGCCGGCACAGTCATTGCGCTACAAATTAATGTTTCTGTATATTCTATTCTTATATTTGTAACATTTGAGAGAAAAATATCAGTTAATTCATGAACGTCTTGTAAACGTATTTCCAAGGCTAATGTTAAACGATCACCACCACATACTGGTGGGTTGTTGGTCCTGTAATTGTTAGAGCCCCGGCTGAAGGTTTATTACAACCCACCTGACAAAGACATACCGTCAAATGACGCAAGTCGTGTCCCAGTATGATGTTAGGTGAAACCCATTTCTTGGGAAGGATGGGTCAGCACAGTTGCGTTGCGTATAAGAGCTGGTTGTAGCACGTCTGTTTCCTGTGTTAGACTGGTAGCGGGGCCTTTAACCAAGCCGCCACGTCCTGCAAAGAGGTATTACGGCATTCAGGACTGGAACAGTGCCCAAATTTTTGGAGCTAGCCAATGTGCAACCTCTGCCTAAAAACGGCAGCCGTGCCGACCCTTCCAACTATCGGAAAATTTCAATTACCTACATACTCTGCAAGGTTATGGAGTTTATATTCAACGCGCATGTTAGGGCTTACCTATAGAAGGATAATGTCTTCAGTGACCGCTAATCCTAGGGTATGCTACTCACATATGTGGCAAAGCCCTCGAGAATAGTGGTGGAGCACTTGCTGTTTCCCTTGATATCTTAAAGATCTTAGACAGGGTTTGGCATGCTAGTCTTTTGGATATGCTTTCGGCGTATGGCTTATCTCCTGGCCTGATTGAATGAATGAAGGACTGGGTGAAGGGTTTTGTTACGCTCAGAGAGTGTGATTTACAATCTAAGGCTTTATCACCACTTACCACCAGGTGGGAATGTGGTCAAGCACTGGCTTATAACAAGTAATAAAATGAGAAAAGAATATTAAAAAATTGAAATAAAGCGAACTGTACATTGAATTTCATTAATATAAATATAACTTTATGAAAACACTGAAACTCGAGCAAGATGAAATTAATATTGGAAACTACAGACGTTCAACGAGAAAAATGAAAACGGAGCTCGGAAATCAAGTTTGTTGGATAAATTTTATAGCTCCTATTTTAAAACTTCTAAATGAAAAATGCGGTCAGAGATAACTATTACAATCAGTTATCGCGAAGACAAGTTTTGTATGTATAACAGTTACAAAAGCCACTTGTTTATAAATTTCATAATGATAAAGAAACTAATATAAGAATTGAAAATTGGAAAAAAAATCTTAGAAAATTCGCATTGCTCATGATTATTGATAATTCTAGTGAGAATACTAGGACTAAGTCTTAAAAATATTATATTGTCATCGGTTTAAATACAAAATTGTAGATTATTCAGACTTCTATATGTGGGTAAATATTGAATTATAAAACTTCTTCGCATTCATACGGATGTCCGTACATACAAAACCACACAATACTTTTATTCAATATAGATCACATGTGTAATTCTTATTGAAAGTCATCTTTTACTTTACCACTGGTTCGAAAAAACCTATGTCCTGGGAATAACTAGCATGAAACCCAGCGGGAATTAAAAAAAAAACATATTTTACATTAATGGAAAACACATACAGATAAGCCACTATAAACCGTACTAAAATTGTATTTTGTGTTCTCTTCCTTAGATCGCCTCGATATAAGTAAGGACTATGGAAAAGGCTAGAAAGATAACCTGCAATAGATGACTGTATGTAAAACTATCTCATATAATATGCCAGAAGAAATTCCCGAACTAATTCAAAGATGATAAAATTAATTATTTAAACTCCACACGAGGAGTCACTATTAATCCCAACACCATACCTTACCCACCACTGGTTTTAGGATTAGGGTTACGGGGATAGTGCACGCAATAAACGGAGGGCGAAAGGTGCTCTTCATTATATGTAAGACACCACTTTTTTACGGGACTGGAAGCAGCATCATATGTGCCAGACGTCTGGTACTGCTATTGCAAGTCCTCCTGCCAAGCGTTACGATTATGGCAGATCATCTCTGCAATTGCAGAGGTTTATTTCCATCAATGGACTGTTATAAATAAAATAAGAAAAAGGAAACTTCACATGGAAATTTCATTTCTATTAGCTATATTTTAAGAAAAGGAGTTCTTTAATTTGTGTATGTTAATATTTTATATGTGTTGTACTCGACATCTTATTACATCTACACGTATTTTCAATACGTGGTAGAGCCATGCTGCAGCTATATTATGGTAATAGCACGAATGGGTCGGCTCGACCCTGGAAGGACCACGCTCTCACAGAATACCATTGTAAAATAGCAGCTTAACACTGCCGTATTTCGTATGGTGAGTGTAGAGAACCGGAGACCCTTTTTACTGGAAACGAGGCATTCCATCTTAGTCCTCACGGGTGATAACGCATCTGCATTTTGATTCTTAATCGAAGATAGATGTAGATGTCTATGGGCCACAGCAACCACTTACCATGGCGGACTCTGTGCTCGTTTGTTACCCTTATCTTATGAAAAAAAAACTTTGTTAATTGTGAATCGAATTTATAGATCTTTTTATCAAATAGGCCTTCCAGTATAGCCCCATATAAAGGAAAAAAATCCACCAAAGGGTGGGAAAATAGAGTATGAAGTTTTTAATGTAAACTATTTAGATGACATTCTAGTGATTGAATTAATAACGTCCTAATGATTTCTTTCAATGTAATTCAGAATTAACTGTAATATTCACATAGGTAACATCTGTTAGGCTCATGAAGTTATTTGCACGCTATTAAAACATAATTAACTATCTTTTTTAAATTTTATCTGTCTGTCTCTCTGTCCGGAAATATTATTTTCGGAATGGCTGAGCCGATTTTAATAAGACTTTACGGACAGAAAAAGGCCTGGAAGAATCTAGGCTTTATTTTATCCGATAATCTTGAAGTTTTTTTAGTTGAACTAAAAATTTGTTGATTGGTTGTTGATTATCTTAAATCCAAATAACGACACATTAATAATTCCTATGCAGGGGAAGACGAGGCGAGTCGCTTGTATTATATATATATATATATTTGCAGTTTTTGTTACTAATATAAACAATTTATCTTATTTCATATGTAATTAATTAAATGGATATCTCCAGATTATATTTTTATATTATTTGCTAGATGCAGGTAAAGATGCTTTCATTCAGTGCATGTTATTATTAAATCAAAATAGTATATTATAATATTGTAAAGTTTATGGACAAAATATTTAAATATTTAAACTTATTACCTATTTCTTAATTAATATTATGATTATTAAAATAATATTCAATTTAATATTGTTTAATTTTGTTGTATGTTATTTAATATAGATTTGAAATTCAAGCGGTGTGATTGTTGGTTTTAAAACGGGTGTCTCTTTCTTTTTTTCTGTTGAATAAAACACAGTATTTAAGGCCAAATGCAGAAATGCTCTTAAGGTGTATCGTTATTTGTATATGATATATATATATATATATATATATATATATATATATATATATATATATATATAATCAGTGAAACCTGGATAACTGGGACCTTAAGCCTTTGCAAATGTGTCTCATTTACAAAGGGTTCCACTTATAGAGGTGCGAATAGAGGTTATTTAAGTTATAAAGGTGCGATTATTAAATAAAATAACGTATTTTAAAAAATTATACAGGAATTGTAATCTTTATTAACAATCAAAAAAGCTACTAAACAAAAGTAATTAATCACGTTTTTTATAAACAATGCAAAAATGCATACAGAATGCGTCAATCATAAAAATTTGTTATTTTACTTTGTCTTTTGGAAGTATTAGCTGTAAGATGTTTTTTCAATGTTATAAATTTTATCAAATATGTTTTGGTCACCGAGTGTTGACATTAATACGTACTGATAAAGACGTAAGCCTTCGCTTCGGCATTTTCAAGTAAACATCCGGACGATAGCAAAACCAAACTAACACTGGAGGTCACTTTTACACAATTAGCCAAGTGCGGAATTTGCGGGTAGAATAAGAAGTAGTAAACAAAGGGTACAAACAATAGTTTATCAGTAAAAGAGGTAAAATATACTCGCTGTCTCATTAGAGGTAATTATGACGAATTAAATCGAAAGAACTAATCCCTAAAATATAGTCTCAGTAAAAGATGTAAAACACACTCGCTGTCTCAATTAATAAAGGTAATTATGACAATAAAATCGAAACAACTAATCCGAGCTAAAGATGTTTGTTTTGTCCTACTAACAAAGGTAATTCAGTGCTAAAGTGTTGGGACCTAAGCATTAGTTCCAGCTATGGAGGTTTCTCACTTATCCAGGTCCCACTTAACCAAGTTTTACCGCATTAGAAATTATTTCGAGATTCTAGTAGTTATTTGAGCTTATTATATTATGAAATCCACTCGATGGGGTCAAAAAAATCTTTTGGAAAAAATATCATGTTGTGCTTCAGAATTCAGGGCTTTGGTGGAGATATTATGTGGAAATTATTGCACACCTCGAGCGCGAAGCGAGAGGGGTTCGGCTTTACTGACGACTTAATAAGTTCACGCTACTTGCTCTCTTTGAATTCGGTATATTATTTTATTCCTTTAATTTTTATGAAGTCAGCTTTTACTTTTTATTAAACGTACAAAGTGTTACTTGTTTAAACGAAATAAGAATTGCAAAATAAAAAACAAATTAGTATAAGAAAATATAATTTCATTTAAGATAATCAAAGGCCACTTTTACGGATTCTATCGCGTTTAATTTACTTATATTTTATAAATTTCCGACATTTCAGGTGCTTTACGGCACCCATGGTCACGGAGGACTGAGGAGATTGACGTCCCGATGTGTAAATAGGTCCCCGTCAAAGTTAACCCGGAGTACCTTCAGCTTTTTTAATTATTAATTTTGGTCCGATCTACACAGAATGAACTTACTGTGTTTTGAAGTTTTGCAGTAGTATGCTTGGGCTTAGTTTTAATTTTATTAATTACAGGATCCTAAGCAGGTGGTAGTACCCAGCTTCCATTTCTATTAAAATTAGGATGTTTTTTTTTTTATTTCAATAGTGTCACGTATCATCCTTGGTAGGAATCGATGTTCTTTCGCAAGAATTTGTGGTTTATCAAATCTTATGTAATGGCGGGGACCGTCAAGGATATGATCACAAACTGCAGACTTCCCGAAACGCTGGTGCTTCACCTCAGCTGTGTGTTCTTTTAAGCGGGTTTATACTATATATATAATAGAAGCTCGCTTCAAGATTGGATACATTTGTCCAACGGTTAATTATTCAAAATATATGCTGATGATAACGAATATATTTTGCAGTGTTTGAGAACCAATCAAGAATTTTTATTTGACCTCTCGATTCCTGAACATATAAAAGCGATACTAAAACTTCGTAAAATCGGCTGCAGTAGAAAACTTTTAGATTAAACCCGGTGTAGGTGATAATTTTTGCAATCAACAGACTGATAGAAAAAGTTTTAAATTTATTCCTGGCTATGTCGTGAAAGTATGTGAACTTTTTTCTTCTGAAGAATGTACATACTAGCTTTTTACCCGCGACTTCGCTCGCGTGGCTAATTTAGCAAAATTCGATCACTTTTAAAATCACCTCGGTGTCTGGGTCTCTATGTCTGTTAAAGATTTTTTTTTAATTCTAAAAGACTATTAGACGTAGATTAGGTATTTGGCATAGATATAATATGCTACAGGAACACGTGAATACATATGTCTAGAAACACCCACTATTTTTTATATCGGGCGTGTCTTCCGATGTATCCATAAGAAAGGTAAATTGTCTCGTAATCAAAATTTATTTTAACATAACATAACATTTTACTCTTTACATTCATTCATAAATAATGAGTTTCACGGTCTTCTATCAATTTACGTCATAATGTTTATTTGAGATAATTTATTCATATAATTGGTCCTATTTAATATTGTTTGGCACCATAAAATAGATGTAGATATTTTTTTACGTTCGAGTAGACTGCAAAATTTAGTATACAGCATACTACACATGGAATAAAACTAATGTTACGGTTTTTATCACGTTTCATTTTAACTTTTTAACCCGGGGTTTTTTTACGCATCTTTGAATGAAAGTTCGATAAAAACCCGCGTAAAAGAACATATCGTTGATGTGAAACACCGACGCTCCGGAAAGTCTAAAGTATGTCAACATGTTTAGTATCGTCCCAACCATTATATCGGATCTGATATATAAATAAAAAATCCTTGCAATAGAACACCGATTCCTACCAATGATGATTTGTGAGGCTATTGAAATTTAAAAAAAAAACATCCTAATTTTAATAGGGAAGATGGCTGAGTGCTAACATCTGCTCGTCTTAGCGTTATCCAATTTTTTTAGTTGTTATTAGGAAGACTCTGCTGCCCATTTACTGTTTGGGTAAATATTGTCATAAAAGACACCCACAGGACAATATGAGCTAGTGGCTATTCTTACACCGCCAATACACGATCAATGACGATGAACTACAATAACATAAAAATGTTTTGCTTATCTGCTAAGGATAAGCAAAACATTTTCATGTTATTGTTTTATGTAATTGTATATTGTTAACATGTTACTAGTTAATAAAATAAAATTAAAACCCAAGCATACTTCTGCATTTATTGTATTCTATTCTATTCTTATTCTATTCTATACTATGATATCAGGTCGTCAAAAATCTCAGACCTCCCGTGACCATGAGTGCTGTAAAGTGCTCAAAACATAGGGAATTAAAAAAGTTAAAATTAAAAGCGATAATATCGTTAAAATTAGTTTTCTTCCTTAAAAAATTTATTTACAGTGAACGTGGGAAGCTCTACACACTGCGGTTGTCAGCTCGCCTACCAAGCGTGGCAACTATAGCAAATTTCCAGCTACTTGACAATTTATGCGGGAGGCCTATATTCATTTTAGTGGACTTTTTTTCGTGCATTTTATTTACGGTAGAGTGAAAATAAAAAGGAACATATCCGAAAATATGAATGAAATAAAAACTGCATATATTGTCCCATGAAAAGTAAAAAAGTAGCAGCTTTTTTTTATAGGATAAGAGTGACAAACGAGCACACAGTCCACCTGATGGTAAGTGGTTGCTGTGGCCCATAGACATCTACATCTATCTTCGATTAAGAATCAAAATGCAGATGCGTTGTCACCCGTGAGGACTAAGATGGAATGCCTCGTTTCCAGTAAAAAGGGTCTCTGTTCCTCTACACTAACCATACGAAACACAGCAGCGTTAAGCTGCTATTTTACGCTGGTATTCAAGCTTATATACACGTTACGACTGATAATGGCCGCAGAGAGTTTTTGATCAAAAAAGTGTTCGCTGCGCTGATTCCAAAACGGAATGACATCAACTGGGAAACTTCTCAGATATGGAGGTTTTCCTTCACCGCCGAGAACTTGGTAAATCGACACTTCAAATTGCAATTGATATATAATATGCTGAAATATTTAATAATGCTTACGTTCCATGAAATTTAAGTTTTTATCGGTTTGATTACCGCCTTTGACATGTTAAATAAAATGAACCTTTGTTTAAGTAAAATCTGCTTTCTTTAATAAAAGAGTATATATATAAATATATATATATATAAGTATTTTCTGTGCACGGGCCACAGAGTTTTTGGCCAAAAAAGTGTTCGCTGCGCTGATTTCAACGCGGGATGAATGTAATGTTAATGATTCAATTATTTACATTGTATATTCTGTAGCATTCTTTTATTTAATTATATCAGATACTTACCACTTTTTATTTGATTAGATGAAATAATGAAAACCAAAACTATATTATCTAATAATATCAGCAATAGAAGCGAATGTTTATTGATTTTATCAATAAGGCATAAAGTGATGTCAATTCTGTTAAAAGTTCTGATTGTGTTAAAAAATACGCTATCAGCGCCGTTGTGAAAAACGATTTAGTGATATCGTCAAATGATCTATTTATTGATTTGGTCAAGCTATATTGTGAGATGGTTAACAAACAACAACAAACAACGCCGACGGCGGGGGGGACGACACGGTCGCGTGCCGCTGACAGTCGCTCGACGCGCGAGCAGAACAGTAACTTTAGGGACACGGGGCCGTCGCAACGTAACTAATTTGTGGTGACCGTGGCAGCGATTTCGCGCGACCAGTTTTTGTTTTATGGTCTAGATTTTCAGTATTCGTGCGCGTTACTTCGCTACTTAAATTGTGTAAATGAAGACCGCCTCGGATTAGGTGGTATATTGTTTGCTATGAGTCGACTCGAGCCGCGTGCTTACCTCTGATAGTGTCGATTTTGTTAGCAAATCTGTGCAACGACGAGTAATTGTGTAGTCTAGAACATTAGACGCCGGGTCGACTAATTGTTTAGAAGCTAATGTTTAATTGTACCGTTACGTTAAGTGCCTTAAAGAGTCCCGTTCGGTTTTCGAAATGTTTTGTTGCGGAGTGAACGGAAGTGAACTTTGACCCACCGTTACCAGTCGTGCCGCGTATTACGTTTGTAATTATAATTAACGGGGTTTAGTTTCGTTTTGAAGTTAGTTAAATGTACAATAGAGTTGATAGACTGACATAGTGAATTGAAGAAAGAAATTGACCGTGAGTGACGCTGTTGGAGAATACCACACCTTGGGGCTGTGCCGCCGACTTCAACGGTCCAGTCAGGTCAACCATAATACACACCACTAAACACCACTATACATGCACCTACACACCTACGGCCTGACCGAGCCTTGGGACAGTCGTCGCCTCAGAACCAGGTAAGTCTTATTTATTTACCTCGCCTTCTCCCTATTGTGTAGTATGATAGGACATTTTCCATAAGGGCATTCGGGCCCGAACCCTCAGCTGTCCGTCGATGAGGCTACCATGGGCCCTAGCCAAGGCGACCTTTGCAGGGGCAGTTGTGGGCCGTAACACATATAGATTATTAATTGAAATAAAAACCTTATCAATATTCATATTTTTGATAGACGTATATTGTTGAAGCGCCTGTCAAATTATATTAGCAGTTCTCATGCCAATATTAGTCCGTAAGCTGTGTAGGTATGTTTAAAAAATGTTGTACCTGTAGTCGTTGTAAAATTTAGAGATCAAGTAAAGGTCGATTGAGCAAATTACTGCATTTTACTATTAAAAAGAGATCAAATTCCTATTCATGGTCCTAAATCGAAGCCGGATTTGAAAAAACGTAATTGGACAAGATATTATTTAGTGGAATACGCTTGGGAAGTCTTAAATATTCGTTGTGGAAATACGATATGAGGGAGTGAAGATATTTAACCAAGAAATCTGGAGTCTTAGCCCCTTAGATATTGGACTATTATTTAATTTATTTAACCCAGCACTCATTATCAGGTAGTATTTTGTGTAAATCGACTGCTAATTTATCAGGTTAGTACCAAATTACCTATAAAATAATTACGTATAACTTAAAGTATTTAATCGGCTAAAATTCATTTAATATTGTTTTATATAGTTTCTAATAACCGTCAAATCATGATTAAATCAAATTATAAAGCTTAGTTAAATTATATTGACGATATTATAATTTTTTTTTCTCTTTATTGGTTTAAACTGTTTTTTAAAAAAAAAAATAAGTCAAGAGAGTGTATAATTGAAAAAATTGCATAATATTATTTATTACATACTAAGGCATACCTGTGAAGCTGTTTGATGGTCTGAATTGTATTTGTTACCCTTAATTGTTGTTAATTATAAAGTTAAATATCAAGGTAGTACATGTACCATTTTGTTTAATTATTTAAGAGTTTGAAAAATAAGTAAGGGAATTAGTTTTCATTTCTTTACAACTGTAAGCAAAATTGTATAAAACTACTTATGAATTATATTTTATAAAATATAAACTTCTTGTTTGTATAAATTTCAGGCATTTGCACTAGTCTCCCAATACCAGCCAGCATGCCAGAAGATAAGGAGCAAATTAGGAAACGAGCTAGTTACAAGGGACAAATAACAGCTTTTTCAAATTATTTAAATTCACTGAAGGTATCTTCATTGGCTGCTACTGAGGTAAATGAGTTGCAATTACGTATTAGTAGGATTGAGTCAATGTATGAACGATATGATGAGGTACAATTATCCATCGAGTGTAATACTGATAATATAGACGCCCAGATATCAGAACGAACTGATTTTGAATCCCTGTATTTTAAATCGCTTTCTCTTGCAAAAAGGATCTTAGCAGATCGCATTAAGTCAGATGACGTAAGCAGTGACGGTGGCTCTCATTCCGGCAATCATAAATTTGTTAAACTGCCCACTATTCAACTACCTAAATTTAATGGTTCTTATGATAATTGGTTAGAGTTTCATGACACGTTCATGAGCCTCATACATTCAAATGACGAGATAGATGACATAAATAAGTTTCACTATCTGAGAGCGTCGTTGAAAGGGCCCGCTGCTGTGGTAATACAGTCAATCGAATTCTCGGCAGCTAATTACACCGTCGCATGGACTATATTATGTGATAGATATGATAATAAAAGACTACTAATTCAAAATTACGTGACAGCCTTATTTAATATAGCACCAATTAATAAAGAATTGTCTGTCAACTTAAAACGTCTTATTGACCAAATAAATAAAAATTTACGTGCACTAGAATCTCTCGGTGAGCCAACTAAACAATGGGACACACTTCTCATTCATATTATTACTCAAAAATTAGATGCTAAGACATATCGTGAATGGGAAGAGTCTAAAGGTCGTTTGGAGAAAGATACACCTATTACGTTCGATATATTTTTGATGTTTTTAAAAAATCGAGCCGATTTAATCGAAACACTAGAAATGTCTAATTCTGGTGCTACTAACCGTTTAAATTCTTCTATAAAATATGCTCCAAAAGTTAAGGCAATGGTTTCAGTGCGGGATACCGGTAATAAAAACGGTTCGGCCTTTTCCGCCAAACTGTGTCCTAAATGTAAGGGTGACCATAAGTTAAGCAGTTGTCCTCAGTTTCTTGGATTAAGTAACGATGTGCGTCTACAGTTACTGCCAGAGTATAAAGTATGTTTCAATTGTCTTAATTCAGGACATTATGCAAATCACTGCAAAAAGCCAGGATGCAAAATATGCCACCGAAAGCATAACACTCTCGTGCACGTCGCAGATTACCAGTCAAAACCAATTACAGATATTAATACATCTAACACGAGTAGTGGTAATAATAAGCCCGTTATGCAAGGTCATTTCGAACAAACAAACAGTTCGACAGGCTCACAGTTGTCATCCAATTCTAACGCACATCTGTCATTATCCGCAAAGGTAGGCACTGCATCGTGTAGTGAACAAGGCGACGTATTGTTATCGACGGCATTAATTAAAGTTATAGGTAAGAATGGTTGTCCATATATTGCTCGTGCTATTCTTGATAGTGGCAGTAACGCTTGTTTAATAACTGAAGAGTTATATCAAAGGCTAGGTTTGCCCGCTCAAAATGTAAATCAGTCGGTAGTCGGTATTAATAATGCTTCGGCACACATCAAGAAGATTTGTAAGGTATCGATAAAATCATTGAATGATAACTTCTCTAGTAATCTTCATTGTTTTGTCCTACCATCAATAACCCAAAATGTACCTACTAGATATGTTAATTTGTCAAACTTAAAAATTCCATCTAATATTTCTCTGGCAGATCCTAATTTTCACTCACCTGCTCCCGTTGACATGCTTATAGGTGCTGATGTCTTTTGGGACTTAATAGGAACGCAGAGATTAAAATTAGGGGACGGTCAGCCGATTCTTTGTGAAACTAGCTTAGGATGGTTAGTATCAGGTCCGATAGATTATAGATATGTAAAGAAAGGGGTTAACTTTATTAAATGTAATTTTACAAGAATATTTCAAGATGAGGCTAGTAAAGATTTAGATGAAGATATACAAAAACAATTAGTACGCTTCTGGCACCTCGAAGAGGTAAGCCCTGCGTCTCTTTATTCAAACGAAGAAAAATTATGCGAAGAACACTTTTTTAAAAACACCACGCGACTGGCAAATGGTCGATTTTGCGTGAGGATACCCTTAAAACATAATCCTGACGTATTAGGTGATTCTTGGCCACGAGCTAAAAAGTGTTTACTATCGCTAGAGCGCAGGTTAGCAGGTCAATCTCAGGTCTTTGAAATGTATAAAGAATTTATGTCAGAGTATGAAAGTCTGGGTCATATGGAGAAATGTGAGAATGATAATTTACCACGTAAGATGCATTTTATACCACATCACGGTGTGCTTCGGGAAAGTAGTACTACTACTAAATTAAGAGTCGTTTTCAATGCTAGCAGTCCGACTTCTTCGGGTGTTTCCTTGAATAATATACAGATGGTAGGTCCCGTGGTACAGGACGACCTTTTGTCCATTCTTTTACGCTTTCGGCTACACAAATACGTTCTCACAGCTGATGTTGAGAAAATGTACCGGCAAATAGTCATTCATCCCGATGACCGCTATTTGCAACAAATTGTCTGGCGTGATAACCCTTCAGAACAGCTTCAAGCTTATCAACTTAACACCGTGACTTACGGCACCTCTAGTACTCCCTTTTTGGCAACTAGGTGCCTCCAACAATTAGGCTTAGAGTGTACCGATGACAAGGTTGCTCAAGTGATCATTCACGATTTTTACGTTGATGACTTGCTAACGGGAGGGGATGATATTAACGAGGTTACAGATTTGCGCCGTAAAGTGACTTCCACACTTGCATCAGCTCATATGGTTTTGCGAAAGTGGAAGTCGAATGAATCTCAACTGGTTAGTGAAAATGATATTTCTCCGCTTGATTTGAATATTGGTGGCTTTGAACCGACTAAAACTTTAGGCCTTGGTTGGCAATCACATACTGACCAACTTTGTTTCCCTATAGGAGGGCTATTCTCAGGTAGAACAAAGCGTGATATGTTATCTGTGATTTCTCAGATTTTTGATCCACTAGGACTTCTATCTCCCTGTGTAATTAAGATGAAAATGCTTCTTCAACAGTTGTGGCTGCTCAAGCTGTCATGGGATGAGCAGTTGACGCCAGAAATCAGCAAGATGTGGGCTGAGATAATAGTCGATTTACCTAAATTAAATACTCTACGTATTCCACGTCGTGTTATTTGTGACTCGCCTAGTTTGTTTGAATTTCATATTTTCTCGGACGCTTCTGAGCGAGCATATGGCGCCTGTTTATATGTGCGTAGTGTTAATGATCAGGGTGAGGTTTTAATTCAATTATTGATGGCGAAAAGTCGTGTCGCGCCGCTTAAACCTATAACAATCCCAAGACTGGAACTTTGTGGTGCACTTGTTGGAGCTCGCCTTTACCAAAAGGTTGTAGCATCGCTGAGACAACAGGCTAAGCGCACTTTCTTTTGGACAGATTCGTCCATCGTGTTAGGATGGTTAAAGGTGTTACCTAGCAAGCTACAACCCTTTGTCAGAAATAGGGTTGCTGAAATATTAGAGAAGACTGGAAATTGCGAGTGGAGGCATGTCCCAACAGAGTGTAATCCGGCCGATCATATTTATCGCGGTGTGAGTTGTAAGGATATTTCATCCATGAGTAAGTGGTGGTCAGGACCTGAATTTTTAAAGAAAGAGGTCTCTCACTGGCCTGCAAATTTCTTAAGTATTAATCACGAGTTGCCTGAGATTAAATCGTCAAATGTTATCCTCCACGGAATACTTCATTCTAGCAACAATGAAGATTTAGGTGGGAATAAATTAATTGAATTTAAACGCTTTTCTAAATATACTAGAGTAAATCGGACCGTTGCTTATGTGCTGCGTTTTATTAATAATTGTAGAAAGCAATCCGTTCACGGTCCTCTAAGCAATCAAGAGTTGCAAACCGCACTCAATGTTATTATAAGAATATCTCAGAGTGAATCATTTGAGGAATACACCATGTTAATTAAAAATAAAAGTTTACCCACTAAAAGTCCGTTGCATAAATTTAATGTATTTCTCGATGATAATAAAATAATGCGTGTTGGAGGGCGTCTTGAAAATTCCGATTACTGTTATGAGAAAAAACATCCCATACTTATACAGTCCACTCATTATTTTACCAAATTGCTCTTCAATTATGAGCACATAAGGTTAATGCACGCGGGACCACAGCTAATGTTGGCCACTATAAGAGAGATGTACTGGCCGATTAGAGGTCGTAATTTGGCCAGATCTTGTTATCGACAATGTGTAAGATGTAATAGAATGAAAGGAAAAACCATCTCTCCAATAATGGGCAACCTACCACACCAATGCATCCTTTCTGGTTTTCCATTTCAAAATATTGGACTAGACTATGCGGGACCAATTCAATCTGTTTCTCGCCATGGCCGTGGTTGTAAAATTGTAAAGGTGTATATAGCTATTTTTATTTGCTTCGCGACTAAGTCAATTCATCTTGAATTAGTGGGTGATTTAACTAGCAATACCTTCATATTAGCTTTGCGCAGATTTATGTCTAGAAGAGGGAAACCTCTTAATATTTATTCGGATAATGGTACCTCCTTTGTAGGCGCATACAATGACATTTCAAAATTTATTAGGACGTATTGTAATTCTTTATCTGAGGTAATGGCAAATGAAGGAATTAATTTCCATTTCATACCGCCTTATTCTCCCCATTTTGCTGGGCTTGCGGAGGCTGGTGTCAAATGCATTAAATATCATTTAGTTAGAGTGCTGGGCAATTGTAATGTGACTTACGAGGAACTAAATACCACATTAATACAAATTGAGGCTATACTTAACTCCAGACCACTCACACCTTTGTCAACGAATCCTGAAGACTTGCTACCACTAACGCCCGGTCATTTTTTGATTGGACGCCCCTTGACTTCCTTGCCGACACCAGACTATAAAGATCATTCCGTAAGCTCTTTAACCCGATTTCAACGAATAGAACAATTACGTCAACATTTTTGGGCTAGATGGAGCAAGGAATATATATCAGAGCTTCAACTGCGGATGAAATGGCGTTCCTGTAAAGGCTCTTTGAAGTTAAATTCACTGGTACTCCTAAAAGAGGAGAATTCACCGCCATTAAAGTGGAAGATGGGTCGCATCGTCGCAGTCCATCCAGGCTCGGACGGCGTATCAAGGGTGGCGGATAACAAAACATCGACTGGTATAGTTCGCCGATCATTTAGCAAAATTTGTCCGCTTCCTGAACCTGAAGAATCTGGTTGAAAGGTAGACTTTCAACGCCGGGGGGCATGTTGAAGCGCCTGTCAAATTATATTAGCAGTTCTCATGCCAATATTAGTCCGTAAGCTGTGTAGGTATGTTTAAAAAATGTTGTACCTGTCGTCGTTGTAAAATTTAGAGATCAAGTAAAGGTCGATTGAGCAAATTACTGCATTTTACTATTAAAAAGAGATCAAATTCCTATTCATATATATATAATAAAGTTCAAGCGATAAAATTTTTATTTGATGCTTGCCGTATATTATCCGACCTCCATCACCCTGAGACCCAAACCAGAAGAAAATTGTGACACCCGGATTAGACAAGTGCTTTCTTAAAGTCATTCATGAGAGTGAAAGAGATGAAACTCTTTTTGGCAATAACCTTCATCAAAAGATTAAGGCGTTAAAAGTCATCGAGAAACAAGGCTGCATTTTATCCTATGAATACATTTTAACTAAGGTTTGAAAAATCGGCCGTTAATGATACAGAGGTTCTATACCAGTCTTTGCTCCCGTAAATCTAGAATATCGTGAGTATTAAAGATTTAAAATTAACTTTATTTATAGCTTGGTTTGATTACGTTAAATGAACTGTTATACATAGCATTGAGGTATACAGAAAATATACCATGGTTTTACCTAAACATTTACGCCTGCAAAAATGTTAAAAACTGTCATGAATTAAAATGTAAACGTACGTAAACGTAAAAAAAAACGTTTAAAACGGCCATTGGGAAGCAGCGTCAAAGGTGAGGGTCGTCTGCTATTGAGATTCTACATCCGCCGGCTAAGCGGCACTATTGAGGTAAATAATTATAAAGGGAAAAAAATGTACAGCAGTGGGTTTTCACAAACTGATGTAGAAAGAGAAGCGGTATATTAATATGATGTTGAAGGCTTTAAAATGGAAAGATAAGTAAAATCTTTACAACTTATAATGTTAATTCTTTCTTGTTAAGTATTTCGGGTTAAGAAAATTAATTCGATTTCTTAAATTAATCATTAACACTGGATTGCAGAAACATCAATCCAATTTTCAATATGTATAACAGTAAATAATTAAAATAAAAGTTATCATGATGACCCACTTCCGCAGAGGTTTTCTCACTGAATTGCTTTCCTTTCCTTTGGGCAAGAAAAGATCCAGTCTTCTTGTCACCAGCGGAGACGAAAAGTTATAGTTACTTATATTCCAGTATACATATTGTATTTAGCTATTATCAAATCCGATAATATTAAAGACTTGGTAGGACAGTGGCAAGTGTCACAGTTTGTCCACGTGCAATCCATATATAAATAACGTTTATCCAATACAGTAATATATATAAGACGATTATGTTTAAAAAAGAATTGCTTGATTTAATTTTGATCCTTTATATTTTATAAAACTGAAGTGACAATAGAGGTGAGAGTTCACCTGATAATACGGTAAGAGACTACTTCAGCGCAAGATCAACAATGTGCAAACCAAATGCAACCAAATTCCCTTCAAACCGGAACACAGTAGAGCACGCACTAAGTAGGTAACTACACCGACGAACTCCCCGCTGTCACCAATGAAATTGTTAGTTACAGTTTTAAGTGCTAATTTAGCACGTGCTTGGCAGTGAAGGAAAACATCGTAAGGAACCAAACCATGTCTAAAAATAAGAAAAAAGTATAACAAAGACGTGAAGCTTGCCAACAAGCGTTGGGACAGCACGGTGGACATTTCCTTGCTCTAAAACATTCTTAGAAATGAAAGGAGGTCTGTGCCCAGCAGTGGGATGTATAAAGATTGTAACTTTAACTTTTTTAACTTTGGTATTATGTAGATAATAATAATTCCTTTGCATGTAAAGCGCAATAAAGGAAAATTTTATTACTATATTAAAAAAAACCTTGGTCAAAATAGATTCTAAAAAAAATACTTCAATATTCTCTTCTGACGTGCAGCCTGCGAGTGACAGTTTATATAAAAATTGAAACCATTTTTTTAATCTTTTTTCCTATAGGATTTTTTAAAATTAATTTAACACACATCTTAAGATTGTACAACCAGTGCGTGTTGCCAGTGATGACCTATGGAACTGAGACGTGGTCCTTCACTGCTGGCCGGATGAGAAAGCTAAAGGTCGCTCAGCAAACTATAGAGAGGGCTATGCTCGGAGTTTCTCTGCGTGATACACTTAGAAATGAGGATATCCGCAGTAGAACCAGAATGACCGACATAGCCCAACGGATTGGCGACATAGCCCAATGGGCCGGCCATATAGCTAAAAGAACCGACGGACGACGACGGAAAATAGATTCACAAGTGGCGGACAAAGTGTAGGGCGTCCTCCACTAGATGGAGTGACGGCCTGGTGAGACATGCAGGAAGTCGATGGATGCAGGTGGCTCAGGACCGTGCTTTGTGGCATTCTTTGGGGGAGGCCTATGTTCAGCAGTGGACTTGTGAAGGGCTGTAATGATGATGAAATGATGACATTTTAAGGCATCTATGGATGATATGGGAATATAGTGGTGGAAAGAGGCGACAAAGAGAAACGCGACAGAGCATGAGATTTTTCTAGGTGATATGACTCTTTTTCTGCCTAAGTATCTGTCTGGGTAGGTACCACCCTCTTACGTATTTCCTCCCGCCAAGTACCAGTGCATGTTATACTTTGTTGAGGTTTAAAAGGAGTTGAGATATTATAGAGAGTCATTATGACTACAGCCTGTGAGGCCTTCCTACTTACTCTTCAGAGGTGATATATTGCATCTGTAGCGTTTTTTGTTTGAACTTACTATATGTTGCACTGTTTGTTTGTTCAATTTAATAAAAAAAATCACCATCCCCTTCCGTCCAGTGGTTGGCATAAGGGATGACCAAAGAGTATTAAATCACCTTGTTCTAGAGGCGACTATGGAAAATCCAAAAATCTTATGGATCCGATAGAGGCAGTAAACCATACCAAAAAACGTAAAAACGTAAACGTAAAAAAAAACGTTTAAAAGAGACATTGGGAAGCAGCGTCGAAGGTGAGAGACGTCTGCTGTTGATATTCTACATTCACCAGCTATGCGTGACTATTGAGCCGAATCAGTATAAAGGGAGAGGCCCGTGTATAGCAGTGGGCTTCTATGGAATGATGTAGAAAGAGAAGAGTTATACCATTCGTGTCCGCAGGGTTAACTGCATCTGTAACCTTCTTTATCCAAACACAAAGCTAAAGATGACTGTCGGATGATGACGAATAAGAGGTATACCATCTTATTCCTCAGGTGAAACAGAAATAGAAACATAAACTTTTTTATTCAATATAGATTATAAATAATACTTATGGAAAGTCACAATTTTGTCTAATTACCACTGGTTCGAAAAAAAAACATCTGTCCTAGAAAGGACCAGGAAGAAACCAAGCGGGACGTTTTTTAAATAACAGCATAAAATCATGTATTTTACATAATTTACAACACAACAAATTAGAAATAGCTTGGTAGCGATCACCTCATTCCAAAGGGAATTTGCTTATGCATGTGTAGTCTCCTTACACAAACTTCAAAGCTAGCTGCAGCTGTTTCTTGAGCATGTGCAGTGACTTCAGGTAATCTTCAAGCACTTTGTGATGTAGTATAAATGAAAATCAAATTTGTTTTCATGGAATAATTAAAACTAAAATTGATATTAAAAAAACCATAAATAAGGTTAGCATTATGTTCATCATCATTATCATCATATCGTTACAGTCTTTCACAAGTCCACTGCTGAACATTGGCCTCTCCTAAGGATTGCCACAAAGCACGGTCAATCTTATAAGTATTAGGTTGTTAAAGTAAAAATAAGTTACTAGCTATGAAATACAGCATGCAAATTTTTCCAAATTACCACATATAGGTTGTTACGGCCTACGGCTGCTCCCTTAAAGGGTCCAATCCTCTGGGGCCCATGAGCAGAAGACTTCCCGAGCAGACGTAGGTCGGGCCTCAATGTGACCACGTGGAAATTCCTAATTACAATAAACCAGATGGAAGGACGCTAGAAAGACATAGTACTTACCATTAACCGAAGCTAACTTCGCACCAAGGCTTGGGCAGGCCCCTCCACCTCCCATAGCCCCACCGACCCTCAGGTCATACGGGCCGAATCTCGGGAGATGCGCGCGGTACTTGCACGTGGCTCTTTCCCGCGCACACTTTCTTGACTCCCTACAAATATTTAATCTATTCCTTGTCCCAGTTTAACGTCATTCTCCCCCTTCTGGGGTTGATGACACATTGACGCCTACGTCGTCGGGCGCTCCTACCAGCCTTCCATCCTGCCTTGTCCTGCGATCGTGCCACCTATGCGCAAACTCGCGCAACAGTCCGTAGTTTACCACATCGCTGACGAGATCCGAGTAGTAAACTGGTCCCTGAACCGGACGAACTAGTCCATCCATCATTTTCACTCTTAGGTCATCATACAGAGGACATTCCCATAGAACATGGTGAACATCCTCCTCCGATATACCGCACTCACACATACTAATTTCACACAGTTTCATGTCGCTCAGTCTCTTCCGAAAGCATCCATGTCCGGTGAGAATCTGAGAGGTTTGGTAGTCCGGTGAGACCCAGGTATAACTGAGTCTCAACGCCACGTCCTGGAAAAATCGATGTAGCTCACGTCCTTTTGTATCACACGTCCATCTATCCTGCCAGGCGCCTATCACCTCAGTCCAGATATCGCGATTCCGTCTGCTCAACTCCTCTTTGGGCGCGGTCAAACGTGCTATACCCATCCTACCAGCACGGATGACCTCTAGGTCAGCAGGGAGAACGCCAGCCAGCACCGGTAAGGCCGCCGTGCTAGTGGATCGGTACGCCTTGGTAAACAATACAAGAGCGGAATGCTGCGATCTCAGTAGTACGCTACGAACTGTGTACATGTTTGCACGCTCGTACCAGCACTCTGCCGCATACGTAAGCGTGGACACAAAAACTTCTCTATAAATTAATTTTAAACTCGGATATCGTACACCCCATGATGATGTAGATACGCGAGACATCTTGCCGAATCCCTTGGTCGCTCTTTCAGAGATATCGGATGCATGTTGCACAAACGATAGTCCCGAGTCTAAAACCACGGCTTGGGCAGGCCGTGAGTGTGTGTAATAGTGAATGGCGAGTAGTGTACAGTGAGGTGTGAATGTGTGGGGCCTTGTCAAGCATAGGCGACCAGCCGCTGCCGAGTTCCAGGCGGCTCCAAAATGCTGCACCGCTTCAGACTGCTTCGGCGCCGGACCACAGTCAGTTTCCTCGTTCGTCACGATGACAGTCAATTAACTCTATCGTACGATTTACTAACTTACAGAAGCCACTAACTATCGCTGAGTATAAGGTTACCGCACAAAACGCACACGGAGTTTCTGGGTCAAAGGTCACTACCGTTTCGCGTTGCAACAGTTAGTTCTAGAATATCAGAGGCCGCACTAGCTTATATTGCCGAATGCACTTATGCAGATTCTGAGTCAAACACAATGAGTCCCTGGGAAGCTCTCCAGCAGGAATGCGCGTCACAATGGTAGACCGTATATTTACTGGCCGCGCCGAATTTTTCCGAGTTCCCGACAAAATGACAGCGTGCCAATCGTTAGCACTGCCTAAAGGCGACTGATTACCCTTGGGCGTTTTACGCACGACCGAATGTCAAACCGGTATGACACTGAGCCGCGCGCCCTCTCGCGTTCGTTCTTGAAATTAGCGTTTAGCGCAAACAAACCCCCGTCCCGGACATAAGGATTTAGGTCCGCGAGCAAACCGGGCAGCGGGACAAGGTCGCGACGGCAAGTTGCAAGACCGAATCTACAATCAAACTAGGCCACCTTAGGCAACCCATCAGATCTTGCAACCCTAACCAACGCCTCAAAAGGTAGCCCTGATGTGGCAAGCCGGAGGGTCAGCCTCCATTGGATGCCCCTCCTGGGCGTCGCAGCATTTTAATAAGTCCTGTACTGGACAGAAGTCCGATGACCTCTTTCAAACACCTATCTGTGCCCCTATGATTAGTTCCGCCATCCGACCGGATCAGCTCTGCAAACAGCGACGCTACACGAATCTGCCCAGAAAAATTTTGTGCCAGCAGTTGCTTCAGTGCAGAGCGCACCCACAAATTCCACATGAACGTCATCTGTGGAGACCCGAACGAAACGCACAGATAGTCCCTAGTATAAATTTTCAACAAATAGGCCTAGCCAGGCCACGCAACATATTATCATTTATTATAATAGTGCTGCAGCTGATTTCAATCTGATAATCTCCAAACTAGCTAGCCTGTTAGGCAAGTAGTCCTATGCTCATATTTTAACTAATTTTACAAAAGCATCAATGTTCAACTACAAAATTAATTCAACCAAATTAATCACCGATGCGCATAGGTCAACTTGCAAATTAAACAAAACAATAACGTAAGGGACAGCCCTACTTCTTCGCAAAGCAAAATGATTAAACACTATCATTAACATATACATAATTTTTCAAATAGCGCGCCATTCCATTTCAAATGAATTCAAATTTTCCTTTCAGCAAACAGACGCAACAATCAAATACAGTGATTAAATATATGTACAAAACACATGCAGTAGCATTTAAATGAGTAGATTAAATTCATTTCTTTTAATTTAAACCGCTACAAATAGGCAAATTTCGCGGAAAGCCCAAAGCAGTTTTTAATTTTAATTCAAGTATTTTTTGACTAAGTGCTCGACCAAACCAAATCTAATACCCCTTGACAGCGTGATTCAACGCTCCAGGGGGGCCCTAATCTTCCCACCACCAAGGGGAGGCCACATGGCGTGAACCCGAGATCAATAGAACACAACCGCTAACAGTCGCCACTCGGGTTGTACGCCTTCACTGAGGCCGTCGGCAACAGAACATTTTGACAAGTGGACTGTTGACGGCTTAAGGCTCAGTGGAGGTGGCCGTGGTGGAAGCTAAGGCGGCAGCTAGCCAGGGCCGCCTCCATCAAATGGGGAACAGTGGTACACCAGTCGCGGGCACTCAGCTAACGGGAGTGAGAAAGGTCCAGCGGACCGATGAGTGGTCGTGAAGTTCCTCTCCACACGCTGAAGGGGGGTGATGATACCCCCGCCCCTGGGGGAATTACCCCCCGACTGGTCGGAGGAGGGACCCCTTCCAAACCTAGGGGCCCGGTGGCTGGCCGGCGGGCGCCGAGAGTCGCCCGGCAGAGGGCGTGACTGGGCGCCCCCGCCCGTGGGGGTCGAGGGCCTGGCAGAGCCCCGAGAGGAGATGCCGTTCGCACCCAGGCACAAAACTGCATGATGATTGCCCTGGCAATGCAGACAGGGCTGCCGATGCGGACAGTCTCGCTGGAGGTGCCCTTCCAAAAATGAGCAGCACCAGCGGCGCTCCTTGGTGATAGTTCGCCTCGCTGGAACCGGCTTACCTAATAGTTTCGGGCACGACGTTACCCGGTGATCAGATGCTCGACAATAGGAGCAGGGGGGGGGGGGGGGGTTGACGACGATTTGCCTGGCGGGTTCAGCCTCTCACTGGGCACGTCTCGTAAGTCGTCAACGGTGCGCGCCGCGTTCTCGATCTGCCGGCACTGCTCCTCCAAAAACCGCAGTAGGTCATAGAAGGGCGGAATATAGGAGGCCTCGTCCCCGCCGTACCTCTCCTCAAAATGGATTCGAAGGTCGAGAGATAGACAGGACAGCACGATGCGGAGCAACAAAAAAGCCCATTCGCCCACTGGTAATTCCAGCCGCCTCAACGCATTACAGGCCACCAAGACTGGATCCAACAGGTCCGGACGTAGTCTGGCCCGGTCACTAAGCAGCGGGAGGCTTAGAAGCTGCTTAACATGTTCGTCCGCAATTCGCCGGACGTTGGCGTATCTTCTGGCTAGGAGGTCCCGAGCAGTCTGGTAGGTGTCGTCCGACAATCTCAAGTGACCGACGACGCCTAGGGCCTCCCCCTCCAGTGAGGCCAGGAGGTACGCCATCTTTTGGCTCGGAGTCAAGTCACTCCGGGCGTCCACTAGGCTGTCGAAAAGACCAACGAAGGTCAGCCATTCGGAAAGGACCCCGGAGAACTTTGGCAGGTCCAGAGTTGGGAGTCGTCCCAACAGCTCCGGCTGAAGCTGCTTCAGAGAGGACTCGGACAGATCACTCATCCGAGCTTCACGCGCCTCCTCGGCATACCTGCCTTCAGCCTCGATCAACTCGTCCGTGAGCGAAAAGAACTGCTCATAGTCCGCGAAGCAGGAGTCCAGGACTCCCTTCTCCACATACGAATCCTCGAGCTCAGCGTAAGCCTCCTCCACTGCGGCCCTTCGAGCATCCACCTGCTCGAACCGCTTCATCAAGTTATGGACCCTATCCGTTCGACCTATCAAAGCATGGGCGCTTGTGGCCCAGCGAAACTCAGTCCGCAGACAACGGATCAGTAGCTTGGGCGATGACATCACTACTAAATACAAATTACGACGCGGCTCGAGCACAAATTACAAAGATAACAAATAAAAAATACAACAAAACTTAACAGTTAATAAATGCAGTTCCTATCAAATCGCGTTGAATAGAAATTACACAAATACGAATTACTACGTATCAACCAAATACAAGTTAGCACAAAAGAAAAGACACAAATCAAATTAACAAATAACAAATACTAGTGCGATCAAATCAAGTTAAATTCAAATTGCGCAAATGCAATTACTACTCTTTAGTTCAAATACAAATTACAATACAAACGAAGATACACATCACGTTCGATCAACAAAAAATGCCTAGCTCGGAAATCGACCCTTCGATAAGTAATCCACTACATCTATCCGACAACGATAATTAACCGATTACGTAAAAATAACCATCTATCTACATGACGTATATCTCTAGAAAAACTCCCGCTTGCGCAATTTAGGGCGCGGTTTTTCAAATTACCCACTAACCAAAATAAAGGCAAGCAACAAACAACAAAGGGAAATAATTTTATTATTACGTACAAAAAAATATTTTTACGTATTAAGGACGGGCGTGATTGTAGATACAAATTAAACCAATCAAACCAACGCTCCCTGCCACCAGAATTGTTTAATTTTTATCAAACACTATGGTCGGGATCGACCGGGGAATCGAACCCGGAACCACGCTCTGCTACCAGTTTGTTACGGCCTACGGCTGCTCCCTTAAAGGTTCCAATCCTCTGGGGCCCATGAGCAGAAGACTTCCCGAGCAGACGTAGGTCGGGCCTCAATGTGGCCACGTGGAAATTCCTAATTACAATAAACCAGATGGAAGGACGCTAGAAAGACATAGTACTTACCATTATCCGAAGCTAACTTCGCACCAAGGCTTGGGCAGGCCGTGAGTGTGTGTAATAGTGGATGGCGAGTAGTGTACAGTGAGGTGTGAATGTGTGGGGCCTTGTCAAGCATAGGCGACCAGCCGCTGCCGAGTTCCAGGCGGCTCCAAAATGCTGCACCGCTTCAGACTGCTTCGGCGCCGGACCACAGTCACTTTCCTCGTTCGTCACGATGACAGTCAATTAACTCTATCGTACGATTTACTAACTTACAGAAGCCACTAACTATCGCTGAGTATAAGGTTACCGCACAAAACGCACACGGAGTTTCTGGGTCAAAGATCACTACCGTTTCGCGTTGCAACAGTTAGTTCTAGAATATCAGAGGCCGCACTAGCTTATATTGCCGAATGCACTTATGCAGATTCTGAGTCAAACACAATGAGTCCCTGGGAAGCTCTCCAGCAGGAATGCGCGTCACAATGGTAGACCGTATATTTACTGGCCGCGCCGAATTATTCCGAGTTCCTGACAAAATGACAGCGTGCCAATCGTTAGCACTGCCTAAAGGCGACTGACTGCCCTTGGGCGTTTTACGCACGACAGAATGTCAAACCGGTATGACACTGAGCCGCGCGCCCTCTCGCGTTCGTTCTTGAAATTAGCGTTTAGCGCGAACATAGGTGATAACAGATACTTTACTATCCTTTTTTTATTATTAATAATGTTATTTATATAATTCGTTATGTCATAATTCACAATTTCAACTTCATAACTAAAATTTAAATGTATTAAATCATTAATAATAGGTATCATGATGCCATTAAAATGATATTAAATTCTGAGATAAAATTAGTTATAGGTTATACACATAGCAATTATGTCCATCACATGCCAATATGCATATTATTGTCATTTTAAAATTCCCAACACTATAATAACATATATAAAGTGAAAACTTTTTAAAATTAACTATATATCTTGCAAGCTTTATCAGATTGTGGTAGCGCTGGCACAGTGACAAAATAGCCTAAAAGGAAAATAATAATCGAAGAATAATCACGCTATCATCGTTTTGAAATAACTTTTAGAAGTTCCGCTCTACCACACGGGGTCCCCAAGTTGAACACATTGCATCATTACTTATTAAAAGTGGTTATTAAGGAGCACTTGTGCAAATTTTTAACTATTTTTGCATCCCGGATTCTACTACACATATTATTATACTTCTTAAGAATTTTATTCAAAGATCAAAGATAAATTTCGAGCTACCCACAAATTACATTTCCAACAATATATAGTCTAACCGACTGAATGCTTCTGATGTGTTATATTATGGAAAAAATCAATGAAATTCTGTAAGAAAATATAAAAGCATTCTTCTTATGACGCAAGTTTTTCCTCCGAAGTTTTTGGGAAACAGGGTCGATCAACTTCTAACAAGATTAACAAACCTTTGAATAACGTTAACTATTGGTAGTTACTCAACTATGTGTGTATCATTTGACAAGCTAAAGCCCTACTGAAAACAGACATCTCATTTTTGAGACGGTTTTAGGACAAGAAAAATGTCCGCCACGCTTCTCTAATGCATGTTACGCATTTATTTAAAACATTTTTCTTATTAATTTTTCAAATATACCTACAGTTTAACTCACGATTTTACAATTCAAATTCTCTTAAAATTGCATTCAATAATCAGTTAGGCGAATATCGAAATCGTGGTGTTCGTCAAATATACAGCGAGTGCTTAGCTACCGATTGCTAAGTAAGCATAGCATTAACGGTTAGGTTAAAAATTTTACTTGTAAGTCCTTACTTATTAGTCTATTTCGATGAAGTTATAAAGACAGCACGGCTAATAATATACACTTTCCAAAAAAAAAAAAACAAACACCGTCCGATCAGTACATTTCGGGTCCTCCGAGCGGTAGGACGTATCATTTTTTCCCGTCACCGCGTTGGTGCATACCGATAGCAAAAGCAAACGAAACCGCAACCCATCACCGTCATTGATACTTTGTTATGTTATTTTCATTTAATTTTATAAATTTATTTTGGTTTTAAGTTGTTTATCATTATAATTGGTATTTATCATCAATAAATGATATAAGAGCAATGGTATCAAAGCAAACCTGGTGATGTGCTAATTAACCATGTGCTCGTAAAAATCTGCGTGTCTAGGAAATTAAATATAATATATTGTAACATCCACCAACAAACATATGTTTTATTTTATAGGAGAGGGGGCAAACGAGCATGCGGCGCACCTGATGGTAAGTGACTACCGCCGCCCATGAACAACCGCAACACCAAGGGAATTGCACATACGTTGCCGGCCTTTTAAAAAGGAGTAGGCTCTTTTCTTGAAGGTCCCTAAGTCGTATCGGTCCGGAAAAATCGCTGGTGGTAATCGATTCCACAAGGAAGTTGTGCGAGGAGAAAACATCTTCTAACTCGCACAGTGGTGGACCGCCAATCATCCAGGTGGTATGGATGGTATCGCAAGTTTTGTCGCGATGTGCGATGGTGAAATTGAGCGGCTAAAATTAGTCCGAACAATTCCTCAGAGCACTCCCAGTGGTAAATGTGATAGAATACGCAAAGAAATGCAACATCTCTACGCAGTGCCAATCAGTCGATCGATGCCGATCGGAAAGAACTCGGTCGTCGACGATTCGAACCACTATGCGCTGGATGCGGTCAAGTGGAAGGAGCTGGCACTGGGGTGCCCCGGCCCAGTGATGAGAATAGTATTCCATGTGAGGCCGAACCTGCACCTTGAAAAGTTGCAGGCGTTGAGCCGGCATGAAATACTGTCCCGCTCTGCTGAGCACGCCAAGCTTTTTAGAGGCCAATTTGGCCTTTTCTTCCAAGTGACCATGAAACTGCACGCTACTCGATATGTCGACGCCAAGGATTCCAATACTGGCTGAGGCAACAAGGGAAGTACCTTGAAACTGAGGAGATACGACAAAGGGGTTCTTTTTAGCGGTAAACGCGCAAACTTGTCCCTTCTGAGGATCAAACTGGACTAGATTTAGTCGCCGCCAATACTAGACTTTGTCCAGCAAAGACTCGACTTCAGACACAAGATTGTTCCGGTACTCGACGACGTATTCCCGAGAAATATTGGCACGGCCGGTGTATAGAGCATCACCAGTGCTGTCATCTGAATGCTACCGGTTTGCAATATATCATTGATATGCAGAAGAAACAGCGTTGGTGATAGCACGCAGCCTTGTGGAACACCAGCGTTAATAGGCTTGTAGTCGGATCATGCACCGTCTACAACGACCTTGATGCTCCGATCTAAAAGAAAGCTAGTGATCTAATTGCAGAATTTCTCGGGAAGCCCGTAGGAAGGGATCTTCGAAAGAAGCGCTTTGTGCCAAACCCGATCGAAGGCCTTCGCAATATCCAAACTAACGGCCAATGCCTCCCTCTTGGACTCTACTGCCTCCGCCCATCTATGAGTCAAGAAGACCAGAAGATCACCAGCTGATCGACCCCGACGAAAACCGTATTGGCGGTTACTAATCAGCTGGTGATCCTCAAGGTACCGCATGAGCTGGCAGTTTATTACGGATTACATTATTTTGGAGAACAAGGGGGTGATGGCGATAGGCCTGTAGTTGGACGGGTCTGAGCAATCGCCTTTTTCAGGGATAGGGTGGATAAAAGCTGCCTTTCATGATTTCGGGACTACGCCTAGGGATTAGGAGTACCGGAAAAGACGGTGAACCGGTGTCAACTCCGGAACACACGTCGTCAGCACAATTGGAGGGATTCCGTCAGGCCCACTCGACTTGTTGATATCCAGGGTGAGGAGTGCTCTGCGAACCGAGCGCTGTGAGAACTGCACATCCGGTATGGAGCACTCACACCGCGGGATGGTCGGCGGTGTGTTCCCCCCGTCATCAAGAGTCGAGTTGGACGCAAAAAGGGAGCCAAAAAGGTCTGCTTTTTTTTGCGGCGTGGACCAGTGAGTCGTCCTCCCTGTGCAGAGATGGTAGTGATGGCTTTCAGAAATTTCCTTGGACAGCCTTGGCGAGAGGCCAGAATGCACGGGTTCCCGATAGAAGGCGAACAACTTTCTCGCCAATTCTGCCTTTGAGAAATTTCAGAGAAATTGCCTTGGCAATAACTCTTTTGAAGGACCTGGAGGCGAAGTTATATTTCTTTTTAAGTATGCTGGTGTTTACATTCCGAGTCGCCGAAGCCGCAGCCCAGGCTTGATAACACTCCTGATTACTGCGTAATGCAGTTTTACAGGAGCGACCAAACCAAGGCTGAGATCTGCCTCCAATGGGTACCACAGATGATGGAATAAATAGTTCCATTCCCCGTAGCACCACATCAGTGACAGAGTCAGCAACAGCGCTGGGATCATCCGGCAGGAAGCAAACCCGCCCCCATGGGTAGGATGCAAAAAAAGACCGCATTTCGTCCCAATCCGCCGACGTGTAATGCCAAACATGGCGGCAACCTGCAGACCGCAACCGCGAAGAGCGCGTGAGTGGCACCACACTCCAGATCAGACAATGGTCCGAAGAGTCAAGAGGGGTATCGACGTAAACCTGATATCCGTCCGGATGAGGGGTCAGCGGAAGGTCCAACAGGGAAGGTGTATGATCCTCAACATCTGGAATCCACGTTGGCGATGTAACCAATTGTGTCAGACCATATGCCAAGGCAAAGTCATAAACAGATCTCCCCGCATGATCGGTTAAACGTGAACCGAGCCATTCGGCGTGGTGGGCGTTTAAATCGCCAAGGATCACGATTTCTGCGGATGGGACTTGTTGTAGCAAGGAATTTGTAGCCATTTGGATGTGGTCGGTGAGTCGATCAGTGTCGGCATTACCGCTATGGGATCTATAGAGGCACCCGTAGACGCGCGGATGGTCGTCGCTGTCTACGCGTTGCCAAAGGATGGATAGATCCGAACCTTCAAGACTGCCGAGGCGTCGAGAACAGATGTCCTCTCTGATTTATATGCAAACTCCAACCCGAGGCACAAAGGAGTATTCCAATTTGTACCCGAGTTAGGAGAGATACGAAGTATCAGCCGGAGAGGACATCTGCGTCTCGATCAGAAAGAGCAAGGCCGTCTTCGCCGTCTCGAGATTGTAGTGGACGGCGTTTAGGTTCGAGTGAAGTCCCCTGATGTTGCAGAAGTTCACGGATAGCGTGGCAGGGGTCGCCTTGGTCTTGTTGCTCAGTTTGCCCCGAGCAGTTATTGTGTTGAGCGGAATTTTGTCCCCCCCAGAATAAGCGGGGCAGTCTGAGCACCCACACTCAGGAGTGGAATAGCATGGTCGTGGATGCTCAGCGAGGGATTCTCCAGGGGTGTTGGTACCCTCCTGGGGTAGTGTATGATGTAATTCCGCTACCAAGTTATTGAGGGGAGGGGGGGGGGGGGAATTGGGCCTCCGGTCACCTGCACTCACCAGACGAAACGCGGAAGCAGAGCTTCCACTTCACGCCGGTATTCTGTGAGATCGTGGTACTAACCCGGCTCGAGCCGGCCCATACGTGCAACAGCAAAAGCTGCTGCGTGGCTCTACCACCGTTAAGCATAATATGTGCATAATATATACAGCAGGACAGCAAGCCATGGTAACAATTTCACATTGACATAGCTTTTATGTTGTAGCAGTAAGGTCGGTTTTTAGCCGACTTCAAAAAAAAAGAAGGACGTTCTTCATTCGACTGTATTTTCGTACGTATGTAACGTAACATCATATAAATTAAAATACACAAAATGAAGTGATAAAAAATAATATTATAATATTATTAAATGATTCGGGCGAGTAGTAGTATCTAGTAAAAGTGAAAATCACTGATCGCTTCCTCTTATAATTTGACCCACGCGCTGCTTTTTCGAGCGATGCGTAATATTACACACGTTAAGATCACACGTTGGTGTAGTGTGAAGGAATAATTTATATAGATTTTGTATTCATCATCATCATCATTACAGCCTTTCATAAGTCCACTGCTGAACATAGGCCTCCCCCAAGGAATGCCACAAAGCACGGTCCTGAGCCACCTGCATCCATCGACTTTCTGGATGTCTTACCAGGTCGTCACTCCATCTCGTGGGGCTCGTCGCCCTACACGTCGCCTACCGGTACGAGGCTGCCACTCAAGAACCTTTCTTCCCCATCGGTTGTCGGTTCTTCGAGCTATATGGCCGGCCTACTCCTACTTCAGCTTACTAATCCGTTGGTCTATGTCGGTCACTCTAGTTCTACTGCGGATATCCTCATTTCTAAGTTTATCACGCAGAGAAACTCCGAGCGTAGCCCTCTCCATAGCTCACTGAGCGACCTTGAGCTTCCTCATACGGCCAGCAGTGAAGGACCACGTCTCAGATCCGTAAGTTATCACTGGCAACACGCACTGGTTGTATAATTTCTTTTTAAGGTTTTGAGGAATGTCTGACGAGAAGATGTGTCGTAGTTTCCCGAACGCCGCCCAGCCGAGTTGAATCTGTCAATTGACCTCTCGGTCTAAGTTGGACTTACCTAGTCGGACTATTTGTCTCAAGTAAACATACTCGTTAACAACTTCGAGCTTAGTGCTCCCAACAACTACCGGCATAGGTGTGACATGGATATTGAACATGATCTTTGTTTTGTCCATGTTCATCTTAATACCTATCCGTTGGGAAACACTATTGAGGTCATTGAGCATAGTGCTTAGATCCTCCAGTGATTCTGCCATAAGGACTATATCGTCGGGAAATCGAAGGTGAGTGATGTACTCGCCATTGATGTTGATACCGTATCCTTTCCAGTCCAGAAGCTTGAAAACGTCTTCCAATGCAGCGGTGAAGAGTTTCGGGGATATGACGTCACCCTGTCTTTTGCAATTGGATAGGTTTCGTACTCTGGTTCTGTACTCGGATAGTCATCGTAGCCCTACTGTACAAGCACTTCAACACTTCGATGTACCGACAGTCAACTTGGCACCGCTGAAGGGACTGTAGCACCGCCCAAATTTCGACGGAATCAAAGGCTTTCTCATAGTCCACATACGCCAGACATAGTGGCAAATTGTACTCTTCGGACTTCTGTACAATTTGCCGAAGGGTATGTATGTGGTCTATGGTGCTAAAGCCCTTTCGGAAACTGGCTTGTTCGGGAGGCTAAAAGTCGTCAAGTCTGCGCGCGAGACGATTCGTAATGACTCCCGAAAGCAGCACGTAGACGCGGCTCAGAAGGGAAATCGGTCTGTAGTTCTTCAAGAGAGCGTTGTCACCTTTCTTGAAGAACAAGACCACCGCACTTCTGCTCCACGCCTCCGGTGTAATGCCACCATGCAGGACGGAATTAAAGAGCTTCTGAAGGACTTCAAGTATCGGTTTTCCACCCGCTTTCAGAAGCTCCGCTGTAATTCCATCCTCGCCTGGGGCCTTGCCGTTTTTAAGATGCTGGAGAGCCATTCTAATCTCGCTCAGACTGACGTTCGAGATATCTTCAGAATCGTGTCGGATAAGACTCGCTCTCGGATCGTTACTCACACTTGCGTCTGGCTCCAATGATGACGTGTACAGCTGCCGATAGAACCTCTCAATCTTACTCAAAATCTCAGGTGCCCCGGAAACGATTTTGTATTAATTTGTAGAAATTCAAAGTCCCTACTCCCTATTAATTAGTCCTACATCTTCTGAAATTATTTAATATTACGCCTATAAATTAATTTTATGATTATTATGTTATGGGTAGATGAAGTGTGAACCAGTTAAGATTAGGTTCACTTATGAGCTTAGGCTGTTTAAGATAAATATACATACGTACACATACGTATTAAGACAACGCTTTTTATAGTAAGGGAGCCTAAGCGGAGATTTTGTGATTTACTCAAGCGCGGCAGAATTTCATAAGAGGGGAAACCTTGAATCCTGTTGATTACTTTCACCATAATGAGCCCTTTATGTAGGGTCAAGCGTCTAGGGCAGCCAATCAAATTAGTAAAAAAAAATCGATCGTTAGAAAAACTTGAACGCGTCAGATTAAGGCAAGGTAAGTTAATGACAGGCAGATAAGTGTGTTTTTCATAATCTGACAATTTAAGCGTGATATAAGGAAATGGAAGAGTCACAAAGTTGTAAAATAATCGTTACCTGGACATTCTCGAGCGCGGTTAATTTTATTTTTATTTTGAAGGAAATTAGTCACGGATCACGCAAATTACATAATCAGACGATTTCTAGAAGCAGAAGTAGCTTAAATCATCCATTAATTGTGGTGTATGCAGCCGCTGAGAACTATGTATTTCCCACTTCGCGCCACTCTGCCATCTTTCTCTATTTCTTTTTCTCTCCCACCGTACCCATGGTACGTTTCGTCGCCATGATGCCATCAAAGCTAATCATAACAACGCGTGCATGTACAACGTTTTCCTTTTTTATTATGTTTTTAAAAACATTTATTGAATTCAGTGCAGTAAGTTTGATATATGTTACAACTATGAGTGAATATAATTCGAATTGTGTATTTTGTGGACAAAAAAACATTTGAAAAATAATGAAATTTACGTCGGAAACATTAAAAAAATGCTAGACGGTTTTGGAGTATCGTTATAGTAAACCGGTTCGCAGCAAATCCAGCGGCACATTTAATGCAGTAGAATTTGCGATCGTAGAAGAAAACGAACTAGTTAAGCCGAACTTCGAAAACGAAGATGATTCCACTGACGATGAAGATTGGAAAATGTTTCTTATTTTTAAATATACCTATTTTATATTGTATTTATTACATTTAGTAATTATTAAAATATAAATTAAGAAAAAATTTCATCCGTCAGATTAAGAAAATTCCTCCACATAATTGTCAGATTTTGGGAGGGATTTTGATTATGACAGAATATCATGATGAAGAAATATCACGATTTGCAATTTCAAAAATCGGCCATGACTTTTGGTTGTGTCCAAATCGTGTTTTGAATGAAGCGCTTGAATATTTTTTTTTCTATTTTCTACCCCTTTGTACGGCCACCCCCAACATGTAAACTGGCAGATAAATATTTCTCCGTTATCGGAAACTCGTGGGGCGCATACATTATTAATATCGCCCGAGTATTTCTTTGTGAATGTTTTTTTTTACATTTTTGAAAACCTGTACACGCTCCCCAGACCAGTGAAAGTGCAAACATCATATAACTTTTTTTCTTTTTAGCATCTAATCTAATGTGTTCAATAAAATTTCGTCATTTATAATTGATAGTCATCGATACTGAAAGTCTTCATTTAATATTCTAAACCTTGAAATACCATTTAAGGTATAAAATATGAAATGAATATTCAGTTTACGCAATCATTAGAACTAAGTGACAATTAAAGAGCTCCAAATCCCGTCGAGATTACTTTAGTATGGATAAACGACTCTATTTCTTCGTAAGTACCGATTAGGCGCATTATTAAAGCTTGGCACTGCTTGTAATGTAAAGAACGTGATAAAAAGATGGAAGACAGATGTAACCTTTTTAAAACAACACAACTTATTAAAGTGTAATTATTGGTCAGACAAATTCGATCTCGACTTACGCTACATTTATGATCAATAAAATTGTTGGAATTGCTCTGATAATAATTATTGGATACTTCCCTTGTTTTTACGGATTCGTCATAAAAATTTTATAAGGGCTTTCGGAACGTTGGATATAATTATTTTCTTACTATTACCGGAGTTTGGCCGTAAAGAAAAGATTAACGTTTATTCCTTTTCCAATGGCTTGTAAAATCAAAATTATTTTTCGACAATTTCCTTTTAATAAAAAGTGATTTAATTGAAGGATCGGTTGACCTATGGCAAGTTTTGACTTGATAGAGCCATGCTGCAGCTCTTTTATCTCACAGAATACCAGCGTAAAATAGCAGCTTAATGCGGCTGTGTTTAATGTGGTGAGTGTAAAATAACGTAGGCCGGTTTTGCTGAAAACTGGGCATTCTATCTTAGGGACAGCAAAAAGACACCACCAGGCACAGGACAAGCGGCTTTTAGAGCTTTCCTACGTACGGAAGTGTGACACTCCCAACTTTCAGGCTCTAGGCTACTACCGAGAATTTCTTAACAGAAAACTCAATAAATATTTTTGGGGTGACCCGGTATTCGAACCCTGTACCTCATAATCAGCAGTCGCATTTACGACCTCTAGATCAATGAGGTAGTCAATTATAATCATAAGTACACGACACGTGTTGTCTCCGCCCTTTGATAATAATCCCTTTCGCACTTTCTAGTCGTAAGTGATCCACTTATATTCTTTACTCCAATCTCCATTTCTCTTATATGTTTTGTTGTCTTGTTGTGTCGAGCAAAGTAAGTGAATACTGCTTCCCATGCACATCTGGAATTCAGGTTAAGCATAGAAGGCAGCAGATACATTGTCACCACTGAGGACTAACATGAAATGTTATGTCACAGCACAGAACAGACTTATTGGTACTGAACTGACTGACTGATCGAACATCCCATTGGGTAATGATCAGGTAGAAGCTGACTTGCTTTAAGTTGTAACAGCTGGCACCAGATTGCGTAGGACAGGAACAGAACAAAATTGTTCTTGTAATTCGGAACGTCCGCGGTGTTATAAGTATCAATCTTTCTCAAACGGTGTTATCGATGATACCAGTTTGTCAGCTTTTATGTACCTAGTTATAGATGTAATTAATCATGCTTGACTTAAACAGAATATATAGACAGAGAGAGCTGAACCAAGATACGTAGTACTATTATTTATTCTGTGATCAAGGCAGACCTTGATCAAGATTGAGAGACTCTTGCTACCTGCGTGAAATAATTACCTTTAATCGCGAGGCGCCCCGGGTTATATGCGCAGTCTGAGCTAGCAGTAGCAGTGATATGAAAATAATATTGACTCTGTATCCATCCATCTGTACCCATGATTTTAGCGAAATAAATGATTTGATTTGATTTGAATGGCAAAACGTCGTTACTACTGAGATGTTTGACGTTCCGATGTCACAGTTAGCACGGCTCCTTTCAGTTTAAGAATATTAATTTTTGGTTCGATCTACGCAGAATGAGCTTACAATATCTTGAAATCTTACAGTGGTATGCTTGGGTTTGGTTTTAATTTTGTTAATTATAGGATCCCAAGCAGATAGCAGCACCCATCCATCTTCTCTATTGAAATTAGGATGTTTTTTAATTTCAATAGCCTCGCGTATCATCCTTGGTATCCTTTAGCGAGGATTTGTGGATTATCAAATCTGATGTAATGGCGGGGACGATCTTGAATATGTTCACAGACTAACTTGACATAGACTTCCCAGAACGTTGGTGCCTTACGTCAGCTATATGTTGTTTCACGCGCGGTTTAGTGGACTTTTTTGTTTGCCCTATGTAAGAGAGACCACATTCGCAATCAAGCTTGTACACTCCTGCTTCTTGTAGAAGGATACTACACTGAACGGATGGTAAACATTGACTAATCTTCTTCGGCGGTTTGAAGTATGTTTTAAAAGAAGCTCGCTTCAAGATGTAGCCAACTTTGTCTGTGACGCCTCATACATAGGATAGTACAGAAGACACACGCGCGACCGTGGCCGGCTTCACTCGGTCACTGTGAAGTAGGCGCAAGACCCGAAGCTTGTTGTCTTGCAATACTTGCTCGTCGTGTTGTAGCTCGGCGGCCAGATGTTTTCTTTCACAGATCCCTCGTGCTCTCTGAAACAAAGATTTTCTTGATGATGGTGAGATTCACCATTAAAATATCGGTTGGTATGGGTCTATTTCCCATAGACAGTGTGACCAATAGTGTTATCAGTATTTCGGATGACTAAAACATCTAGGAAAGCTATAGAATTGTTTGCCTCTAATTCCACTGTGAATTGTATTTTAAAGTTTATAGGATTAAGGTGGTCTAAAAATGAAGTTACTTTGTCAGATAATTAAATTGTGAAAGTATCGTCTATGTACCGCTTGTAGAATCTCGGATTTACAGGAGCAGTAAGAAGGGCTTCTTCAAAGTGCTCCATGAATATCTCGGCGACCATGGAATATACAGGTGAGCCTATCGCCACACCATCTACTTTCTGGTAGAACTCCTCCTTCCACAATAGATAGCCAGATGTAAGGCAGTGCTTAAGTAATACTGATATTATGTAGGCATGTTGTATTCATCAAGCTTCCTGGTTACAATTGACATGCAGTTTCCAATAGGTAAGCATATAAATAGTGACTGAACATCAAAACCGAATATAGTTTCATTGTCAGCGAGATGTAGGTCTTTTTATCTCACTAAAAAAATGGTACGAATCCTTTGTGTGTACTCTGGTTGGTACTCTCAGTGGTGACAGAATTTTTGGCAAGTGTTGAGCCAACTAATACGTTGTTGAATCGATCTGGCTTACTATGGGGCGTAGTGAAGCGTTTGGTTTGTGTATTTTCGGTAACCCACACAACCTCGGTGGTTTGGTACACGGTGGTATTATCAAATTTACGTCGACATTTAATTTTTCGGAGTAATTCTTTATTAGATCGCTACATGTGTTAAGCACTTTGTTGTAGGGTCTGTTATGACCTTTTTGTACGTACTTTCGTACGATAAAAGTTATTGTATTTTAAAATTATAACCTAAAATATCCATTATTACCTTAGCATTTCCTTCATCTCCCATAAAGAATAGTGGGCTCTGGTCTGTAGCAATTTCACCAACACTTTAATCTCGTATTTGAGGAGATTTAGTTCCGGCGCTGAACTTCGACGTAACAAGGACGAAATGTCTTGATATATGGCCTCTAGTGCCATGTAGTGGCGGTTAAGAATATCCACTTCCCGTGACAGTGGGAAACAGGCAGGAGATGGGTAGCAGCATCTTTCTGATAAAAGCAATATAACAATAAAAATACTGCGGTTGGCAACTATAGCATATATCCCCCATGATGAAGGTTGCGAAGAGACCGCCCTCAGTCCCCGGCGGCCCCGCTATTCCTGGCTACGGTGGCAACCATGGTAACGGAGGAACAGGGAGTGCTAAGTATCGCCGGTAGAGGTTCGGTTGCCATCTAAGATGACCCGACCTGGCAACATACAACACACGCACCCTGAGAACTGACGAGAAGATCGTGGAGCTGGAAGAAGAGATATATAAGTTACGCTGGCATATTATAAGATTAACCGAGGTCCAAAGAGAGAGGGAAGACACGGTAATCCTCGAATCCGGCAACTTGCTCTATCACCGGGAGGGCGACTATCTGTCCCAGAGAGGTGTCGGATTTATCGTCCACAAGTCTCTCGTTAACAACGTTGTAAAGATTGAGAGTGTGTTGACGAGGATTGCATACCTAATACTCAGAATCATCAAACGGTGTTCGCTGAAGGTCATGCAGGTTTACGCACCAACATCGGCACACCCTATGAAGAGGTGGAGGAAATGTATGAGGATATCTTTTGAAACATGCATTCCTCCAAAACCCACTATACGGTGTTAATGGGAGACTTCAACGTTAAACTAGCCACAAGAGAAAACGGTGAGCTGAAAGTAGGGAATTTCGAAATAGGGTAACGGAACCCAAGGGGCCAGCAGCTGGCCGACTTCATGGAGAAAGAAGGACTCTTTATGATGAACTCTTTCTTCCAGAAGCGGCCCCACAGGAAGTGGACCTGGTCGAGCCCCTGACAGTTCGACAAAAAATTGGATTGACTCCATTATGACGACCAGACCACAACTGTTCAGTGATGTCTCAGTGATCGATATGGTAAAAACTGGTAGCGATCACCAAATGGTAAGAGGCACACTGAATCGAAACGTTAAGTTGGAGAGGTCTCGTCTAATGAAGTCAACGCTCCGTCCCCATCGCACTCTAGTTCAAAGTCCCAAAATCTTTCAGCTTGAGTTACAAAACCGTTTTCAATGCCTAGAAGTGACGATAGTAGATTACGACGCTTTTTTCATTATTTATGCTACGATATATCCTCCGTTTTAATTATAGGGTGGAAAACATAAATTTTTATTAATATTATTTAGACAACATTCTGGTTGTAAACTCAAACTTGTGATGGGTCTAAGTCCATTATAAACGGTGAAATAATTGAATTTCAAAACGAAGTAAAAGTATTAGTACCAAATCATTACAACCAATAGTAATAGTTAAAAAAAATCTTCTTTTTACCTCTTAAGTCTGGGTATTAATTTTTCGATACACTTCAGGAGCTCCTTTGTTTTTGTTTTCGAAGCCGGTTTTAAAAAAATTTACTAAACATCTATCTATATCTTCAGATGGAGATATTCATTTAATAATGATCGAACTTCGCAAGAGAAAAGTTATTTGATCATATCCGGAATATTAATTTATAATTGCTTGAAATAAGTGAACAGGAAACCAAGGAGATTTTATAAAAACATTTTACGTAGAATTACGGAAAGACCTTTTCCCGACCTATTTTACAAATTAGGGCATTACATACGAGAGTTGATTTATCATGAAGGGAACCGCAAGATATATTTTCAATATTGTTTATAGAAGCAACTTATTAAAGGAAGGTTACGGGAACATTATCCCATTTGCATTGCTAGCGTATACGTGTTGCTTAACATTACATTCGTATATTCTGACGCTTTGATATTGCGTTTGAAGGGAGCTATTTTAATATATCTCGTTTCAAAGCATTTAACATTTGTTTTTATTATGTAATATTATTTACTACTTATTGCTACTACATAATTATCTTTGCGCAAGCGGTATACCTCCCTGGTGCACATGGGTTCGGGTTAGCCAGAATTGATAATAACCCTTGGGAATGAGGTGATCGCTACAATGTTTTTTCTATATGTTTTAATATTTAATTGTATGACATATCATATTGTAAATTAATGTTTAATAAAATGTTCCACTGGGTTTTTTTTTTGCTGTTTTTTTCCAAAACCAGACGTATTTTCGAACCAGTGGTGAATAAAAGTAAATCTTGTAATCTATATTGAATAAAATCATTATATTCCTTTCTATTTTACAAAATTTACTCATACATACATACATATAATCACGCCTCTTTCCCGTAGGGGTAGGCAGAGACCAGTTCTTTCCACTTGCTACGATCCTTACATACTTGTTTTGCTTCGTCCACTTTCATTATTCCCTTCATACATGCTCTACGGTTTAGGGTACTCTTGACCTGGCCTTTACTCTTTTTTGCTTATTGCCTGTTTTTATGTTTAAACTTATTTTTAAGATAACTTTTAAAAATCTAAGCACTATATAATTAATATCATTAATTTGCTATAGTATAAAGATTATGTATATCAAGTAAGAACCTGTAATTGGCATTAAAGATTATCTGAGAACTTCTGTTTATATGTATAACGTGCTGTTGGTTCTATGAACAATAAAGAAAAAAAAAGATAAACAACGGTCGCATGTACTCACATCAATCAATAATTTTATATTTATCATTTGTTAGTAGCTATAACTTTAATATCAATGAATTAGTATCATAGCCAGAAGCTATCTTTTATAATTTATCAAATATGAATTAAAAGTTAGCGTGATCAAATCCCGTAAGCGAACCCCTTTGGATTTGATACAGATATTTCCGGCGACGAAAGTAAAGATTTACGATACACTGCTAGCTCTAAAGATTTCTAGAGACACAATATCGGAGTAATGTTTTGAACAGGCCATATGCTCTAGTACTGAGCAAAAGCAACCTAAATTGACTGACGGCTCCATACCTACTTGGTGTAATACAGTCACTGCAATTCTGATTTCAATAACACACCACTCCATAATGTAATTTAACGATCACGGTGAAAACTAATATTTAATATGGCGGCAAAAAGATCCATGTTAAGATTTAGTTAACACAATTCCAAATTCGAATTAAAAAAAATTTTTTAGATTATAGTAAGATAATTAGTAAGAGTATATGAAACACTCTCAAAGAAAAACTTTCGTGACAGCTTCGGTTCGCTGAATTTAACATGAAACAAAAAATAACACTTAAAACTTTGTGTTTCTATGTTTCATTAAATAAATTATAATGAAAGTTTTTAAATATCAACGCTATAACGCTTTAGAACAAAAATAAAAATGCAAACTTTACTGAATATAATTTGATCTAAAACACAATTAAACAACCGCATCGCTGATTAAAGGAGGGTACAAAAAACAAAATGGAATAATGAAATATTTCGTAATAAGTGAGTGAAATAAGCCATGTTGTGGCGGCGTAAAATAATCCACTCATCCCGTGGGTGTCGTAGGAGGCAACAGAAGGGAAAGTAACAGGATTGACGGCAGCATTTTTGATAACAGCTCAAAATAATAATAAAACTGCGGGTGCCAACGCGTCTATGACATCCATATGAAGCAATTTTTGGGGAAGGCTTATGTTCAGAAGTTCACTATTGATACGCTGTAGTGAAATAAGGAATAATTTTCTTTTAATTAAAAAAATACTAGTAATGTTATTAAACATTACTAATATTCCCTTTAACCACTTCTGGTAAGCTTAAAATGCTTGTGTTAGAAGTGGTTCACAACAGTAGTCGAATGGCGGATTCGAACCCACGACCTTTAGAGTTCGCGGTCCGCGCTCTGCCATTAGGCTACTGACGCTTCAAATAACAGTGTTTATCGCGAAAAGAAAAATATTAAAAAATATTTTAAAAATTACTAGCTAAGATCCACTAATAGATAAAATGTTGCCTTTTACCTAGTTTGAAGAGCACATCCCGCCGTCCCTTAATAGCGTACGCTATCCCCGTCACTACTGATACCAACAGCATATCACTAGGAAAGACACACCACCGGCGATAATACGACACTTGTTTCGCCTATAAACGAATCGCATCCTCGGGTGAAATAGACTATGCGGTGGCTGACTGCTGAGACTTAAGTTTTTATAGATATGTGGTAATAGATAATATAATGAAATAATTTAAATGTGCTAACGTAATAGACATAATTGTAGCTATAATATTTGTATACCTAAGGGTTGAATGCAGCGAACATAATTTTTTTAAAGATATATTCTATCTCATTACCTGTATTAACAAATAAATAAAATCTGAATTTGAATTTGAATTAGATATTCTTACACCGCCATACACGGCTATGATACTAGTACTTTAATCCCAAACCCCAATTCCCACCAAAGTTACTCGTAGCTCTATCGCACTGAGGTCCGTAGATCGCAACAAGCAGCATCTACTCACGCATTGTTATGGGTAATATTATCAACATTTGTTAATATTGAACCTTAGTATGGACTCAATTGTTACCATGGAAATCCAAAGAGTACCTTTACCTTATAACCTATTCACTGTAAAAGCTTGCACCCTTTCCATTGTGTAAACCTTTTATTCAATAACAATAAGAATATAATGTTAACGGCTTACTTGCTAGAAGTATGCTTTTATAAAAAGTGTTTTGAGGAATTCTTAGAAAGACTATTGCGTAAAATAATCTTCAAACAAGAGATTGATCCTAAATTATTTTATATTTTTATGCGTCTTAAATACAAAGTTTTCGTATAAATGTGTAATTTATTAAAGACAAATTTTAAAATGTTTGTAATTTAAAATCTGGTTATTAGTTATACGTTATACTTACGACTATACACATAAATAAAATTGATGTGTCTGTTTGCATTGTCAACATAACATCTCTTACTAAATATATATACTATCTGTTTGTTCCGGCTAATCTCCAAAACGGCGGGGCTGATTTTCAAGAGACTTTCACTGGCTACAAACCATTTTTCTATTGAAAGAACTGACCACTTGGTGATTACTGAAGTTAAACATTAAGTTATAAAATATGAATAATGTTCTCATTTAAGAACAATTCAATTACTAACTCCTTGACGCACCAGGTGTAAAATAATTGTATTATCTGTCTGTAGAGTCATATAATTAGGAATTGTAAGCTACATTCTATGTCTAAATTGTTTAAATTATTATAATTGCTATAGATTACCTCTATTGTCTCATTTTTTAATTTATATTACTTGGAAATGATTCCAAATTACATATTAAGTCATTACGCTGCCCAATAGAAGCAGATGTCTGTGTAGCCCAGTCCTTGGCCGAGTTAATAAACAATAAGATAGCACTGTCACACTGTCTTAAATTATCTTTGGATAGGTAATACCTATCTCCAGTCAAACTTTTCTTAATTAAATTATTTATGTCTATTATTATAATTACAACAATTAAATGTCTAATTTAAATTATTATTACATGAAAAGTTATTCATTAATAAATTTAAATCATTTCGTATTTTATTTTCTTGTGGCCAACTCTGTATGTAAGGCAATGTAAACAAAATAATTTTATGTACATTTAAAGTATTTAGATGATCAATATACTTTAATAATTGATATGTAAAAAGGTTGTTATTAAATAAATAAGTAAATTGCCTCTTCTCCCAACCAAAATTATTAATGTGCTATGCCTGCCGTTAAATACCTAGACTGATGACGTGCAGCTGCGTCGAAGGCGGAAGTTATCTGATATGCTTATTTGCCTCCTAAGCATGGCTTTTAACGCAAATTCCAGGTATAGCAGTTCACACTAGTATTTTAGAGCGTGGAACAAAATGTTAAATTGGACAAAGTGGTCATTTTTACTTTTTACGTCCTTGTTCGCGCTGTCTATCACTAGTTAAAGCAGCGTACAGGGAACTGAATCGGGAAAGGCTCATAACAGACACATCAGCACCTCCGCCTTAGAATCTCCTGATCGTCATACGTATACGCTCAGGCATCATCGGTAGATAGGTATTACCATAGCCTGCAACTATTTAATGGTAAAACTCAAGATTATTGTGTTTTGGATTTCAATCGCTAACACTTAACTACATTACTAGGCGGAAACTTAACACCTTTGTCCCCTTATAATAATGTTCACCATAATGATGGGTTTTTGTGAAACAAAATTTATGCTTTCAACTGTACTAAGTATTTATAGTAAGAACCTTGGATCAGACAGTATGATCTAGAAAAGAATAAAAAGAAGAGAGAATTAGAAAAGATGAATCAGGGTTTGCTATCTACAGAGATGAACCCCCTGTAAACTGTTATTCTATTTCATTTACAATGACATTTCCGATTTCTGCTATAAAGGTTTATCTGTCAATATGTTTTGAGGTATCGTGTTTTAAACTATACATTTGGTTAAATTTAATCAAAACAAAAAAGATGCCTTTTTTGAAGAACTACACACCGATTTCCCTACTGAGCTGCGTCTACGTGCTGTTTTCGAGAGTCATTTCGAATCGTCTCGCGCGCAGACTTGACGACTTCCAGCCTCCCGAACAAGCCGGTTTCCGAAAAGGCTTTAGCACCATAGGCCACAAACATACTCTTCGGCAAATTGTACAGAAGTCCGAGGAGTACAATTTGCCACTATATCTGGCGTATGTAGACTATAAGAAAGCCTTTGATTCCGTCGAAATTTGAGCGGTGCTGCAGTCCCTTCAGCGGTGCCAAGTTGACTGTCGGTATATCGAATTGTTGAAGTGCTTGTACAGTAGGGCTACGATGGCTATTCCAGTACAGGACCAGAGTACGAAACCAATCCAATTGCAGGGAGGTGTAAGACAGGGTGACGTCATATCCCCGAAACTTTCACTGCTGCATTGGAAGACGTTTTCAAGTTTCTGGACTGGAAAGGATACGGTATCAACATCAATGGCGAGTACATCACTAACCTTCGATTTGCCGACGATATAGCCCTTATGACAGAATCGCTGGAGGACCTAAGCACTATGCTCAATGATCTCAATAGTGTCTCCCAACGGATAGGTCTTAAGATGAACATGTACAAAACAAAAATAATGTTCAACGTCCATGTCACTCCTATGCCGGTAATTGTTGGTAGCACTAAGCTCGAAGTTTTTGACATGTATATTTACCTGGAACAAATAGTCCGACTAGGTAAGTCCAGCTTCGACCGAGAGGTCAATCGACGGATTCAACTCGGTTGTGCATCGTTCGGGAAATTACAGCACATCTTCTCGTCAGGTATACCTCAAAACTTGAAAACGAGACTGTACAACCAGTGCGTGTTGCCAGTGATGACATATGGAACTGAGACGTGGTCCTTCACTGCTGGCCGGATAAGGAAGCTTAAGGTCGCTCAGCGAGCTATGGAGAGGGCTTTGCTCGGCGTTTTTCTGCGTGATAAACTTAGAAATGAGGATATTCGCAGTAGAACCAGAGTGACCGACATAGCCCAACGGATTAGTAAGCTGAAGTGGCAATGGGCCGGCCATATATCTCGAAGAACCGACAACCGATGGGGAAATAAGATTCTCGAGTGGCAGCCTCGTACTGGCAGGCGAATTGTAGGGCGTCCCTCCACTAGATGGAGTGACGACCTGGTAAGATATGCAGGAAGTCCATGGATGCAGGTGGCTAAGGTCCGTGCTTTGTGGCATAACTTGGGATAGGCCTATGTTCATCAGTGGACTTGTGAAGGGCTGTAATGATGATGATGATGAAACGCCGTCCAATACCATCTCGAGACGGCGAAGCTGGCCTTGCTCTTTCTGACCGAGACGCAGGTGTCCTCTCCGGCTGATACTTTGTATCTCTTCTGCCCGGGGTACGAATTAGAGATATGATTTGTGCCTAGGGCTGGAGTGTGCGTATACGTCAGAGAGGACATCTGTTCTCGACGCCTCGACAGTCTTGATGGTTCGGACCTGTCCATCCTTTGGCTACGCGTAGACAGCGACGATCATCCGCGCGTCTACGGGTACCTCCATAGGTCCCATAGCGGTAATGCCGAAACAGACCGACTCATCGACCAAGTCCAAATGGCTACAGATTCCTTGCTACAACAGGTCCCATCTGCAGAGATCGTGGTCCTTGGCGATTTTAACTCCCACCACGCTGAACGGCTTGGTTCACGTTTAACCGATCATGTGGGGAGATCTGTTTATGACTTTGCCTTGGCATATAGTCTGACACAGCTGGTTACTTTGCCTTCGCGGATTCCAGATGTGGAGGATCATACACCCTCCCTGTTGGACCTTCTGCTGACCTCTCATCCGGACGGATATCAGGTTTCCGTCGATGCCCCTCTCGGCTCGTCGGAGCATTGTCTGATCCGGAGTGTGGTGCCACTCACGCTCCTCTCGCGGTTGCGTTCTGCTGGTTACCGCCTTGTTTGGCATTACAGGTTGGCGGATTGGGATGGTATGCGGTCTTTCTTTGCATTCTACACACGGGGCGGGTTTGCTTCTTGCCGGCTGATTCCAGCGCTGTTGCTGACTCTCTCACTGATGTAGTGCTACAGGGAATGGAACTATTTATTCCATCTTCTGTGGTACCCATACGGAGGCAAATCTCAGCCTTGGTTTGGTCGCTCCTGTAAGACTGTATTACGCAATAAGCAGAAGTGTTATCAAGCCTGGGCTGCGGCTTCGGCGACTCGGGATTTAAACACCAGCATGCTTAAAAAGAACCATAACTTCGCCTCCAGTTCCTTCAAAAGAGATATTGCCAAGGCAAAGTCAGAGCATATAAGCAGAATTGGCGAAAAACTTGTTCATTTTCCTTCGGGAACCCGTGCATTTTGGTATCTCGCCAAGGCTGTCCATGGGAATCTCTGTAAGCCATCACTACCATCTCTGCACAGGGAGGACGCCTCACTGACCTATGCCGCAAAAGAGAAAGCTGACCTTTTATGTTCCCTTTTTGCGTCCAACTCGACTTTTCATGACGGAGGAACACACCGCCGACCATCCCGCTGTATGAGTGCTTTATACCGGATGTGCCGTTATCACAGCACTCGGTTCGCAAAGCACTCCTCTCCTTGGAAATCTACAAGTCAAGTGGGCCTGACGGAATACCCCCAATTGTGCTGAGGACGTGTGCTCCGGAGTTGGCACCGGTTCTAACGCGTCTTTTCCGGTACTCCTACTCCCAAGGCGTAGTCCCGAATTCACGGAAGACAGATTTGGTCCATCGGATACATAAAAAAGGCGACCGCTCAGATCCGTCCGACTACAGGCCTATCGCTATCACTTCTTTGTTCTCCAAAATAATGAAATCCATTATAAACTGCCAGCTCATGCGATACCTTGATGATCACCAGCTTATTAGTGACCTCCAAAACTGTTTTCGTCGGGGTCGATCAGCTGGTGATCTTCTGGTCTGCCTGACTTATAGATGGGCGGAGGTAGTAGAGTCCAAGGCGTTGGCCGTTAGTCTGGATTGCGAAGGCCTTCAATCGGGTTTGGCATAAAGCACTTCTTTCGAACCTCCCTTACTATGGGCTTCCTGAGAAATTGTGCAATTGGATCACCAGCTTCCTTACAGACCGGAGCATCAAGGTCGTTGTAGACGTTAACACTGGTGTTCCACAACGCTGTGTGCTGTCACCAACGTTGTTTCTTCTGCATATCAATTATATGTTGCAAACTGGTAATATTCTTTGTTATGCGGATGATAACACTGGTGATACTCTATACAGCGGTCGTGCCAATATTTCTCGGGAAAACGTCGCCGAGTACCGGAACAAACTTGTGTCTGAAGTCGAGTCTTTGCTAAACAAAGTCTCGGATTGGGGGCGACTAAATCTAGTCCAGTTTAATCCTCAGAAGAGACAAGTTTGCACGTTTACCGCTAAAAAGAACCCCTTTGTCATATCTCCTCAGTTTCAAGGCACTCCCTTTGTTGCCTCAGCCAGTATCGAAATCCTCGGCGTCGACATATCGAATGACGTGCAGTTTCGTGGTCACTTGGAAGAGAAGGCCAAATTGGCCTCTAAAATGCTTGGCGTGCTCAGCAGAGGGGGACAGTATTTCATGCCGGCACAACGCCTGCAACTTTACAAGACGCAGGTTTGGCCTCACATGGAATACTGTTCCCATCTCTGGGCCGAGGCACCCCAGTGCTAGCTCCTTCCACATGACCGCATCCAGCGCAGAGTGGCTCAAATTGTCGACGACCGAGTCCTTACCGATCGGCTCGATTCATTGACGTTGCGAAGAGATGTTGCATCCCTTTGCATTTTCTTTCGCATTTACCACGGGGAATGCTCTGAGGAATTGTTCGGATTAACCCCAGCCGCCAAATTTCACGAATGCACGGCAGAACTTCCAATACCATCCACACCATCTGGATAATTGGGGATCCACCACTATGCGATTTAGAAGACGTTTTCTTCCTCGCACAAGTTCTTTGTGGAATCGATTACCATCAGCGATATTTCCGGACCGATACGACTTAGGGACCTTCAAGAAAAGAGCCTACTCCTTTTTGAAATGCCGGTAACGCATTTGCAATTTCTCTGGTTCCCATGGTGTTGCAGTTGTTCATGGGCGGCGGTAGTCACTTACCATCGGGTGAGCTGCATGCTCGTTTGCCCCCTCTCCTATAAAAAAATATTTAAGGAAATATATTTAGATTAAAACTGCCGATAAATTTTCCGAGGCAGTCATTATTCTTCATCATTAGTTAACAATTACCGTTAACATAAACAATTTTAATTACTGTATAAAGTGTCTGTCTGTGACATAAATTTCTACTCGTGCGATTGCGGTACATATTTAGTGCTGTTAATGAGAGTAATCCAAACATCGGTTTCATTTTGATTAGTTGTGTTATTTATTAACGGTTTCATTATTTCATTAAAGCCTTAAAGCCTTTTTTTTATGTTTGATTACACATTTTCTCAAAATGAATTATAAGAAATGAACGCCGCGGGTTCGAATCCCGCACGGAACAAGTATTTGTATGGTTCACATTCCGGTTCCAGATGTTAGTCCTTGAGAAATTTATATGTGTAAACTGCCAGAAGAAATTCCTAGCGTGGAGGTGACGTTATTTGTCTTTTTTAAATAAAGAAGAGTAAGAATGGATGAATGAATATTTATATCTAGTAGAGCCACGCTGCAGCTATATTAATAATGTAGTAGGAAGCAGTCGACTCGATTGGAGAAGGACCAAGTTTTCAAAGAATACTAGCTTTATACTCGTAACGGGCATTTTTCTTAGTCTTCAGGGATGAACGCATGTAAATTTTGATTAGTTAATAATAGATAATGTCTATGGGCTACAGAATCCACTTACCATCATCAGGTGGACTGAGTGCTCGTTTGTCATCCTTATTTTATTAAAAAAAATGAAATCGCGACTAAACTAAATTGGAATTGCAAAGGCATCGTAGTGTTTCCTTGCGAAATTTGCATCGATGTTCGTTTATATTAAAATTCTTGTAGCGCTCCGTAATCAACGTCTAAAGGTTTTTTTTTATTATAAAAAGTTGGGAGTTCTTTTTAATTTAGGGAAACTTTCAGGCATTTACTAGTTAAATTCCAGCGTTTAGTTGCTGCCAGCTACATACTGTTAAATTATCAGTGTTTGTTGTCTGCAATAGCAAAATTATGCAAAAAATTTCATGAAAAAATTTTATCCCTGATGTTGAAAAATAAGGGATGTAATTTTTACAGTAGTTTTTGTGTTAATAGGCTACATTCTAGTCGTTTTTTCATAGGATAAGGGTAACAAACTTCCACCTGATTGTAAGTGGTTGCTGTGGCCCATAGACATCTATATGTATCCTTGATTACGAATCAAAATTCAGATGCGTTGTCACCCGTGAGGACTAAGATGGAATGCCTCGTTTCCAGTAAAAAGGGTCTTGGGTTCTTCACACTCACCATAGAAAACACACCAGTGTTAAGCTGCTATTTAAAGCTGGTGTTCTGTGAGAGCGTGGTCCTACACCGGTCCAGCCAACCCATTCATGCTCAATAACTATACTAGTAATATAGCTGTAGCTTGAATTATGAACCACTTCGTTATCTTAAGCTTGTGATATTATTTAGTAACTTAGTAAGGTAGTAACGATAAAAAGTAAGGTGTCAAAAAATTATAACTTAGACTTCAGAAGCTATTATGTAGAAATATTTTTAGTTTTACAAATCGGCTTTTAATTTTTTTAAAGTTACCCCACGCACACTAGGATTTTCTTCTGTATCGTGAAGGTAGTTTACGTACACAAATTGCACAAGGATAAACAACCAGACCCAGAATAATTACTTGCAGTCCATACAAATATTTTATCTGTACAAGATTTCAACTCGCTTCCCTTAGATCCACAACTCATTGCTAAGCCACTGCACCATTGAGCCGTCCAATTACTCTTTATTGTTTTCGACGTAAGTGCTATTGATACATTTGTCATAATATTTATGCTAGAATATTTGAAATGCATGTGAGCTTAGTTTTTTGTGCTCATTGTATCAGACAGAGATGCTATTGTAAAAAAAAACTAATAGTATAGATTAGAATCATTTTTATTCAATACAGATTACAGTACACAATACTTATTGAAAGTAATTTTTTTTACTTTTACCACTGGTTCGCAAAAACACTTCTGTCCTGAGAAGACCCACAAGACATTAAAAAAAAACACAGTTTACAATATATTATGTTATTTAATTGTTACGAAAATATTTAGAAACAGCATGATAGCGATCACCTCATTCCCAGGGGTTAATATCAGTCATGTACCCTTTAGTAGTATAATAACTTACTAGAGAATTTTTGCTTAATAAATAATTAAACCCGTTGAAAGTTAAGGTCTGCATATTTTCTGGGATTTTGTTGTAAAAAACGTATGCATTGCTTTGTAAAGGAATAACAGACTCTTTGGAGTCGAGTAGCTGATATAACTTGTGCTGGTTCCTAGTATTTACAGAACGTACATCACTATTTTCAATAAAACCGTTTTTGCTTTTGTGTACTTACATTAAATTCTCGTAAGTATATTGAGAGGCCAAAGTTAATATATTTATTTCTTTAAATTCTTCTCTAACGGATCCCTTCGGACCTAGGTTATAAATTGCTCTTATGGCTCTATATGCTCTATTGCCGTAATCGAGACATTACATATGTTATTATAAGATAGAAGCATTTCATGTTATTCCTCAGTCGAGACAACGCATCAGTATATAGATCGCAACGGTATATAGATTAGATTAGTATAAAGTTTAACTTTTCGTTAGCCTTTTCGGACGACCCTTTACAATTTTTTTATAGGATAGGGTGACAAAAAGCACACATTCCACCTGATGGTAAGTGGTTGTTGTGGCCCATAGACATCTACATCTATCCTCGTTTGCGAATCAAAATGCAGATACGTTGTCACCCGTGAGGACAAAGATGAAACGCCTTTTTCCAGTAAAAAGGGTCTCCGGTTCTCTACACTCACCATACGAACACAGCAGCATTAAGCTGCTATTTGAAGCTGGTATTATGTGAGAGCGTGGTACTTCCCCGGTCGAGCCGACCCATTCGTGCTACAACTATACTACTAATATAGCTGCAGCAAGGCTCTACCACGTGTAATATAAAAAATCCTCAAATACACAATAATAAATATTGAGAGTCACTTTTCTAAACATTCTTAATAAATCGTTCGAGCGCAACGCTCGAAAATAAGCGGGAAGTTCCAGAGATGGACTGCAGGGTAACCGTTTTTCAGACTTTTTTATATTTAGAAGAGACCTAGGTTATAAATTGCTCTTATGGCTCTCTTTTGCATTATTGCTTTGTATGCATTCATCTTAGATTTCATGCAAAAAATTTAATCTCCTCTACTCGTATTCATTAGGTAATAAAAATCCACCGTTGACCTGATTATCTGCTGCTGCTGGATTGGAAGTTTAGTGATTGCAGTCAGGAGTTGCTTTAATCACCTCGCTTGGCAACGGATTTACAAACGCAGTGTCAGACGTCGCGCACCTTTGACGCCGCTGTCCGTCGCGGTTCTAGTTAAAATGTCATCCTGACCGAATTTTGGTCTCGATGGCCAGTCTTAGCGGAGACTAACCATCTACGCAGGACAGAATTATAGAACCCGAGTGTATGCGCAAGTACTTTCACTCACTGTCATAGTCCAATGGGACGATAATTCAATACGACCGAAGAGAGATTAGGCGCAGGACCAACGAGTTAACATGCTTTTCAAGGCACAGAGGTGAAACAGCACCAACTATTTGACTCCGAGCTGCTACTAAGAATTTCTTGACAGAAAAAACCCAACAATTAACTTTTGCCCGACCCAGGATTCGAACCCAGGTCGTTTTAATATAGTTTATGAATATTTATTTGTACCGAAATTTGACTGTATTTTATAAAATTTTTAAAGTTTTAAATATTAAGTAAACTGTATTTCACTTTCAACTGCTCGTTGATTTTCACAAACAACTTATATACAAAATATATAATAAATGCCTTTTTGCCTTGACATATATTTCACAGGTTATTGAAAAAGGACAATTTGAAATCACAACATTCACAATTCATTCTTAAACGTAGGAATTAATATACTCTTTGGCTCATTCAGTCAATATATACTAACAGAGTAATGATTTGTTGGCAACACTTTAAAAAAAAATTGGTGACAATGTACACGCTGTGCGACTGTTTGACCTCAGACCACCTATTTAATGTTTATCATTAGCTGTATGAACGTAACTAATGTACATATGTTTTATTGAATGTAATTTAATTTATATAAACATGATAGATGTATTTTTTAGCTTTCTCCACTTCTTCCCCATATAAACTTTAACTATGCTGAATCACACACTCCTCTGTGCGCTCAGTATGCTTAAAAAGGGATACTTAGTTTTCTTTTCACATATTAATATATCGATATAATACATGATAAGCTACAGAAAAAGGTTTCATTTCGCCGTGAGGTAAGAGATAAGAGTAATCTAAGAGCGTTACGTAATATCTCCAAAACATCCCAAATCCCAAGCACGTAGTCATAGCCTCACATAATATTTTTTTATGTCATACAACATTCTGAAAGTACACGCATTGCTTAGGAAGCCTATAATTTTCCTTTATAGGTAATTGTAAAGAAATAAGGGTTGTTTAAAAAATAAGAATGCGGTACAAACTCTTTGAAATTTCTAAAGTAAATATTGACTGGTTAAGCTAGAATATATTTTAAGATACCAGAAAAAAAATAATAACATAAGGTTTTTTTTTAAGAAAATAATATGTTTGCGGTATATTGTGGCCAGTAGGGGGAAAATAGAGCAAAATAGCTTTAATCGTCCACGCTTTACAAGTGGATGACGGTAATAGTACCAAACGTTGCTAACGCTGGTTGCTAACGTTTGATGCTGCTAACCGTCGTCAATCTGGTCTAGCGCTAACCAGGTGTTTATACTGTCACCTATCGAAGTCATAAAAATTTTCCGGAGTTCCCATAGGCGCCTCTTATGACACCCTCAGTACGAAAATGTGCTGAATGATTTTTCGCTATCACACAGCGAATTGGAAATTGGATGATAGATTCAATCGATAAATGCTTTCACAAAATGAATTTTATGAATTTTATCGCCTTTAGTATTTCATGTGCTCTGTAGCCCGCCATGCCTGAAGTCACGGGAGACGGGCGCTGAGCTTCCTGATTTCAGCGAACGAGGTTTTATTCAACTGTCGTTTTAGTTTCAAAACTAATAATGTATCATCAGCAAATAATACCACATCGTATTATTTATCCCCTACTAGTAAGTACAATCGACCCAGAAGAACCAATACCGATCATAAAAACTTTTTGCGTTCTATTACTTAAATATGAAATAATAAATTTATGAGCAATTTAAGAGCAATGTGTAGTAACCAAGCCGTTATTCAGAAAATCCTTTCACATTTTGCATCTGTCTTTTTACTTTTTTGTGTTTTGCTAAAAGCATTTACGTTAGCAAGTATCTCTCGGAATTTTGTTTTATTCACTAAAATGTTACATAACTCTCACGCGAAACTAGCCGAGACGCATTTAGCACGTTTTCTGCATTACCGAAATTTAAGCAAAAGTGATAGGTATATGATTGAAACTAACTTTAGTGATAATTTTAAATAAATCTAATAAAAAAAAAATAAGTAAATTTTAGTAAATGTGTATAGTAAATGTAAATGTTAAACAATTCTACAAATATATTATTTTTCACGTAAATATCAATAAGCATCGTCAAGATAATTGTAATATATGGTCTAGATCTGTTTCAAAGAAACTATGATGTAATTTAGACCGAATTTTGGTCACTTACACACGGCCAATTCAAAGAATACCAAAATCTTCTCGGGACAGAATTTTAGTGCAGGAGTATATGCGCCTACAAATAAAACACCGCCAATATCCGCTAAAAAAAAACAATAACTGATTTTGACCCAACCCTGGATTCGAAGCCGGGACCTCACGATCAGTAGTCGCATTAACAACCGAAACCAACGAGGTAGTATACAACGAGGTAGTGTTACAAGGATGTCGTCTGTCAGTATTATCGTCTTCATTATCATTTGCCGTAATCGAGACATTACATATGTTATTATAAGATAGAAGCATTTCATGTTATTCCTCAGTCGAGACAACGCATCAGTATATAGATCGCAACGGTATATAGATTAGATTAGTATAAAGTTTAACTTTTCGTTAGCCTTTTCGGACGACCCTTTACAATTTTTTTATAGGATAGGGTGACAAAAAGCACACATTCCACCTGATGGTAAGTGGTTGTTGTGGCCCATAGACATCTACATCTATCCTCGTTTGCGAATCAAAATGCAGATACGTTGTCACCCGTGAGGACAAAGATGAAACGCCTTTTTCCAGTAAAAAGGGTCTCCGGTTCTCTACACTCACCATACGAACACAGCAGCATTAAGCTGCTATTTGAAGCTGGTATTATGTGAGAGCGTGGTACTTCCCCGGTCGAGCCGACCCATTCGTGCTACAACTATACTACTAATATAGCTGCAGCAAGGCTCTACCACGTGTAATATAAAAAATCCTCAAATACACAATAATAAATATTGAGAGTCACTTTTCTAAACATTCTTAATAAATCGTTCGAGCGCAACGCTCGAAAATAAGCGGGAAGTTCCAGAGATGGACTGCAGGGTAACCGTTTTTCAGACTTTTTTATATTTAGAAGAAAGATTAATTTGACTGAATTATATACTGATTTGTTCGTATAATTATATTTGTTTTTTTTATTTGTTGACTATCACTATTGTTGACGAACTTCGTTTATATTCGTGAACAACAGACAGACAACAGAGATAGTGAACAAAAAGAATACAATAATATTTATGCGAACCAACCAATATACAATGTGTTAATTTTACACTTGATCAAACGAAATGTGCGGATACTAGATAAAAAATTATCGGTAAAAAATCGAAAAAAAATTTTTTTATGTAAACTGTTTAAAAAATAAAAGCATTTGAATTTTTTTTTTGTTAAAATTCCCATCCTTCGGTTTTAAATTATTTTCTCTTTAAGTAAACGGTGTATTTTTTTCAAAGTAGTTTTATTTGGAAGTTAGAAAGATTAACTAGCAACAAAAATTAAAAAAACCTACGATATCAAGCAGGAAATTTGTCAAAAAAATAATAATATAATTTTTTTTTGTTAAAAAAATACTTTTCTTTTTAATTTTTGGTCTGTAACTTCAAAACTAGTACATTGAGATAACCTTTTTAGCATGTTTTATTAAACTACGTAGCTTATTGTACAAGTTCTCCAAAATAACATGCGTTCTATCTCTTTTCATTTTTAAAATAATAATCATCAAAGAATGCCATCGGTATGTTGATTTGCGCTTATGCGCCCCACCTACCTCTAATTTGAACACCCCTGGTCGAACAATAGCAGGTAAAGATAAAAAGAGATAGATCAATGAAAGGCGAAACAAGTGAGTGAGAGAGTGAATTGTCGTTTGAATGAAATTTGGGTCTCGTTCTCGTAAGGCAGGCAGCTTTAGCTATTTTAAACAGTTCATCTTGTAACGTTACCTAATTTGCACGTTGAATACGCTCACCATTTTTTTCGTCGTTATGCCTTCTACGATAGACTCATTGTCTGCTCGTGAAGTAGCTGACATTCATTACATTTACGGGTTTTGTGATGGCAACGCTCGCGCCGCCTCTCGAGAGTATCATCAGCGATTCCCGACAAGACCTGCCGTTGACTACAGGGTTTTCTTAGCAGTACATCGAGAATTAAGTGAAAATGGACTGCATCGCCCACATCGTGAACGTGCTTCTACTGTACCGGTGGATGTGGATGAACAAGTGTTGCGTTTGGTGTACCAAGACCCCACAATTAGTACTCGACGAATAGCACTCCAATTGGGGATTAATCACGTCCAAGTGTGGAAAATTTTGAAAAAGGAATGTTTGTACCCTTTTCATTTTCGAAGAGTGCAGAATTTGCACGAGCCAGATTACGTCGGAAGAAGTGTTTTCTGTTCGTGGCTATTGCGGCAAAGACGATTAGTCCCGAAATTCTGTGACCGTATTTTGTGGACCGATGAGGCAAATTTTAACAGAACTGGAATCACAAATTTTCGAAACCTTCACTTGTGGATGCCGGAGGAAAAAAATCCCTTAGCAGTTCGGCCAGCGTCCTTTCAAATCGAATTTTCGATTAATGTTTGGGCTGGAATGATAAGTGATTACTTAATCGGACCATTTATTCTTCCGTCAAGGTTGACAGGCCCAGCTTACCTAACATTTCTACAAGAAGAGTTACCTGACCTGATGAGTGATGTGAATCTACAAACAAAGAGGAAGATGTGGTTTCAGCATGACGGCGCTCCAGCTCACTTCAGCACCATCGTGCGTGATTATTTAAACGAACTATACGGAGACAGATGGATTGGACGAGGCGGACCAGTAGCGTGGCCGGCACGAAGCCCTGATATGACCCCCCTAGATTTTTTTTTGTGGGGCCACATGAAACAGATTTTGTACAGTACTCCAATTAGTACAAGAGAAGAATTGTTACAAAAAGTAATGGCTGCGGCTAGTCAAATAAAAGAAAATCGTACTGTATTAAAAAAAACAGTACGCAGTGTGGCATTACGTTCAACTGTATGTATGGATGAAAATGGTGGTCATTTTGAAAATTTAATAAATTAAATCATTTTTCTACGGTTTCTTTTGTTTTATTCCATAATTTTGACAATTAAATCATTATTAAATCACTTTTGAATTTTGTGCTCAGATTACCTACCTTATTTTTAGTGATTATCTTAACAACGAAAAAAGATAGAACGCATGTTATTTTAGAGAACTTATACAGTAAGCTACGTAGTTTAATAAAACATGCTAAAAAGGTTATCTCAACGTACTAGTTTTGAAGTTACAGACCAAAAATTAAAAAGAAAATTATTTTTTTAACAAAAAAAATTATCTTATTATTTTTTTGACAAATTTCCTGCTTGATATCGTAGGTATTTTTAATTTTTATTGCTAGTTAATCTTTCTAACTTTGAAATAAAACTACTTTGAAAAAAATACACCGTTTACTTAAAGAGAAAATAATTTAAAACCGAAGGATGGGAATTTTAACAAAAACAAAATTCAAATGCTTTTATTTTTTAAACAGTTTACATAAAAAAAAAATTTTTCGATTTTTTACCGATAATTTTTTATCTAGTATCCGCACATTTCGTTTGATCAAGTGTAAAATTAACACATTGTATATCAGTCCACCTTACTGTAAGTATATATTGTGAGTCATAGATCCCGATAAGTTGAGTTGGGTGCAGTGACGTCGGCTTTAACTTTTTGTTAAAAGTTTTTTTTAACCTTTTGTGTTTACCAAGGAATAATTCAATCTTAGTGTTTTCTACATAGTTACATCCCATATTATATTAGGGTGGCACCCTTAGAGATGGAATTATTTCACCAAATTTATTTGGGACCAGCCCTGAAGTTATTTAATTTAAAAAAAAAAAAAACATCAAAATTGCTGCACGATTAGAAAAATATTGCGTAACATACATACACAAAAAAAAACATTCAGTTCAAATTTCCTCCTTTTTCGATGTCGGATAAAAATATAATTCTTTCATGTCAGCAGGAATGTCAGTTGAGGGAGTGTTAAATCTTATAAGTGAATGAGTAAGATATATCTGGGCCTCCCCTCTTTTCTGCAGGTTCCCCTTTTTCCTGTGTTCTCAAATTATTTTATTTTTTAAAGATTCAGCTAACCCCACAAAGTTTTCCTTCTACGCCAACTCTCATCGTTAACCAACACCTAAAATCATTGCAATTTAAAATTCCATTTATGCTTGAGATGTACAGAAAAACGTTAGTAATTTGAGATTACATTTAGAATAGGTAAAATAATCATAAGATTCTTCTAAAACTTAAATTGCAAATACTCATAAGCTTGTTGATAATTCAGTATTATTAAATGTATTGCTGAGTATTCTACTAGGATCTAGGACTTCATTAGTGCCTTGGAGTCCCTCCTACCTTTTTCTTCCGCCGAGCAGTAGTGTGAGCACTGCTGTGTTCAGGTCTAAAGAGTAGTTAGGCCTACCATCATAGTCCTCAGAAGTGGTAACGCATCTGTAGCATTCAATTGGCCATGGGATGTAGTAGCCACTTAACATCTAGTAGGCTGTAAATTCGTGTATTATTTAAATTTTGTAAAAAAATATTTTTAATGAATAGGCACCTAATTTAGCTGAGTACAAAATGAAGACACACAGTTATTTTTCTCTACTAGGATAAGATATTTTTCTTTGCTACATACCAGTATATTTCTTCTTCTATATTCTTCTCGGTCTTATTTCATTCTTCTTTTTAATCTTCTCTTCCAAAATTGATTATAATAATAAACCTTTCATTTCCATAACAAAACAACATAAAGCAACACGGACCGCCGACGTACCGTACAGGACGCAGGCGACCCTCCGTGCCAAAGTATAAGTCCATGTATGACACAACAACACTATGTTTACAATAAAACTAGTTGCAACTGTACTGTCCACTAGACTAAATTTAGTTGCGCGACTGAATCGACGTTCTACAAAAGTCCCACATTGTTAATTTTATGGCGGCGGCGTCAGTCAGTACCTACTAGCCGTCCCTAGATGACGCACTAACTTACTGCGAGAGGCACCCCTGACGCGAGCTTTTCGAGCATTAAACCTGATCAACAGAGAAACAGATTTATTCTTTTGTACTCTGAACGAAATCACGAAACTTGCTTTATGGATAATTAGTTATAAAGTAATATAGTAATATAGGTAATATAGGATTGTAGTGCTTTATCTATCGCATTGGGTAGAAACCTGTAATGTTAGATATAAGTTGGATGTAAATAAATAAATAAAAAAAATAATTTCCTTGTGTTTTTTTATTGTTCGGTATTCTTTTGCTCTAACTTTGCGAACTATTTCTCTTTATACTTGTCTTTTCACTGAAAAGCTTACAGATGACTCATCATCTGATTGTGGCGATGTATTACTTTTTATATTTGTTAAAACTTTATCTTTTATTTGTGTTTTTAATGTTTTTTTTTTCAATATTTTCTCTGCTTTCGCTTCTCTCGCGAGATTATATCATCAAGGTTTTTCACTTTATTTTCAGCTTTCTTTTTTTTTATTATAATCCCTGTCCTTAGCCATTTTAATAAAAGGTCGGGGAAAAAATTCTTTCGTATTTTATATACAAATTCAAGGCAGTTTTTTCAAAGTTTAATTCAATTTAATTTTAATATATATTATGTGGCATTTTGTTCGATATTTTTTTGCCATCTTGGAGGTAGTGACATAATGTCGTTACTGTAGAAATCTTGGAATTTTTGATAAAAAAATGCAACAACTAGTGTTGACTAGTTCTCTCTTGACGTTAACCTAACACTACCGTATATTCTTAATTTCTTGCTTGAGTCTCATTAGTTGTTAGCACTTAAGATTCGAATCGATGATTTTGCTGGCTAATCATACACATAGCATCACCTTATTGCGTGTTAATCCGTGTTTCGCTATAGTCTGTGGAGCTTAATTACGCTTTGACCATGATCTTTATCGCACGTTCTTATCGTGAGTGATCCATTCTTCATCACCAGTGATTAATCTTTTCAAAAATGGTTCGGTTTCATTACGTTTCAATAGAAAATCGCAAATGAGTATACGATTCATTAGGTTTCTTTCAGTGAGCTCGGGTTGTACTCAAATATCGAGCTTTTTTGCATAGGCAGACTTTTTGAAATGATACAAAACTATTTTGTGGTCAATCCTTAACTCCTCAGCTATGTTTTTTTGCGGCTTGAGTTGCATTTTTTTCGTTTTTGTAATAAAACTTGAATGCATCGAATTTCTTCGTTAGATTTCACCCATTTTGGCGGACAGAAAAACAATTTAAAAATGGCGGGAAAGTGTTTTTTTTTTACTTATTTTTCTTAATATCCTATATATATATAGAAATATCAATTATGAAATTTGAAAAAACTTAAAAATATTATTAAATACTAGCTTGATACAAACAGTACAACGGAAAATATTTTTCTTTATTTTATACAAACAAAACACGAAGAAACTTTTCCCCGACCTATTTTCTCTCTGTTTGTTGGTCGGATCTTAATACTTTCTTTTTCTAGTATTAGCCTTTCTCTTTGGCGAAAAAAGCCGCACTATCCTTTTTAATTCTTTTTTTCTCTTTTTTATATTTTTTTTTTCGCAAAAGTCTTCGTATTGTTTAAAAAAAACAAATATGCTTGTTTATTGGAATTTATACACACACAACACATTTCAAGAAAAATTGCAAGATAATCCACTTCAAAAACAAAATCATCATTTTGGGTACATCGGCGACAGTTCGAAAGCATGTCGTCAAGTCCAGTAACGTTCCCAAAACTACTGTTCAATAAACGCGCGAGTTATGAAAGCGGTCATCTTGCACGCGGTGTGACATGGTTAATGTAAAACGTTTGAGTTTACTTACTCTGTAATTATTGTTCTGTTATAAGTATTCTGTTGATTTTTAAAACGAATCAACGGTTCCCAAGTTGATGGATAATTGATTTACACTTTAAATACTAAATAGAATGGTACTTACCACTTAAATTATTATTTAATTGGTAACAAACACACTGATAGCCAGGTTGTGTTATTGTTTTCTCCCATTACTAAGATCAGCCACAATACGGTTGCGTTCATTTAAAATAATTTTCGGTCAATTAGATTAGGATAAGTAAGCTGAAGTGGCAATGGGCCGGCCATATAGCTTGAAGAACCGACAACCGATGGGAAAAATGTTCTTGAGTGGCGGCCTCGTACCGGCAGACGAAGTGTAGGGCGTCCCTCCACTAGATGGAGTGACGACCTGGTAAGACATGCAGGAAGTCGATGGATGCAGGTGGCTTAGGACCGTGCATTGTGGCATTCCTCGGGGGAGGCCTATGTTCAGGAGTGGACTTGTGAAGGGCTGTAATGATGATGATGATTCTGTCAATTACAGCTGCGTTCTCGAAAACGAAGTAAGCGCTGTCTGGTGTAGTGTAGAGCAGTTTAATTGCTCCTTAACTATCTCAAAATGAGAGAAGGCTGTGGCCAACAATATATACAGGAGTATCCTTTCTTTTAGATATTAAGTATCAACTAGTAATAGAAACCGACGTGCTCGCCTTTAATTGGAATGCATATATAATATTATAGTATTCTATGGTTACGCTCATCAGGCCTTATTTTATGTCTAAGTTTATGAAATAAATTTCATTTAGTTTCTAAAGTTGACATCCCTAAGTAAATAAATATATTAAGGAATAATATTATAATACTTAGCTGCAGTTGTTTGTTGATGTATTAAACATAATGTTGATATATGAAACGGAATATACATGCGGTGTTTTTTTATTTTTATTATATTTATAGTACTATATTTTTTATTCATTCCAATTTAATATTTAATTCAATATTTTCCTTCATGTGTGCAAGGAAGTATAATTTTAATGATGAAAATGATCAAAATTGATGGATAACTTGTAACTCGGTAATTTAATCGAACTTCAGTATGAAAGTTTCACTTACAGTTTGTCCAACAATTAATTTGAAACTTTGACCCAGCGCTTACTTCGACGCTAACATTTCTAAACTTAGTCGCTATTAATCATGATTGAAGATTAAGTGCTTGTCTAAACAGAGAAGAGAAGACTTAACTACCTTGAATTCTATTGTAAATTAACTACAAGCGTATGGAAATATAACATTAATTTCTTTTGCGTGAGAAATTTAAAGTTCATAAATTTACAACGTGCTCAGCGGCGTAAACGACATCGTAAGGCCTGCATGTCGGAGTAACATCTAAAAATGTAGTACTATATATGAGCCTCTTCCGTTGTAGAGAGGATTTGAAATAATCACTACAATTGGCAGGCAGTAACGTTACCGTCACAAATATACAAATATAAATATTTATTTATATTACCGTATACAAATATTTTGGTACTAATTGTTTAAAACTTTTACACTAAATTGCACTTTATGATAACTATATATATATATATATATATATATATATATATATATATATATATATATATATATATATACACAGCTATTTTAAGTTTTTTGACTATTTTTTTATTTTTATTTTATTATTTACCCTTCTAAGATCAACCCCTGTTATTTAATCGCGATTTTTAAAACCAATAAAAATTTCCAAGAAATAATGCATATGGCAAAACAACGTTTGTGGGGTCAGCTAGTAATAATATATATTTTAATGCATGATATTTACTGCGCATTGTTTATGAGTGCTTAACTAAATCCGCGCGGTGACATTAAACGTTAGCCAGGTTAATTTATTTTTGGAATGGTTAGTACTCGTAATGCAATATGCGTGCAATGCGACCATATTTCTATTTTAAAGGACGACCATAATAGTTCATTGGCAAATTGTTTTATTCTATTGCCAGATATGAATCTCAAAAAGAAGGAATAATTACCAGATGGTTTGTCTAATTTAAGTCTGCATGTACCTACCTGCCTTGTATCTACATTTGTTAGTTTTCATCACTTTTATCGTGTCAAGTATAGTAAAAGGATGTAATCTACTAGAATAAAATAGATATGCCCAACACATTCAGATTTCATAATATTTAAAATGCTATATACAAGAAAGAAGCGTGCAGTTTTGAATTGGACGATCTCTTCGATAGAATAAGGATGATAAGTGAGTGCACAGACCACCTGATTATTAGTGTATGCTGCGGTTTGACTAGGATGGAATGCCTCGTTACCAGCAAAAAGGGTATTGTGTTCGTAAAAAACACAAAACCCTTTTCACTCACCTTACGGAACACAGCGTTAAACAGCATAGCAGCGTTAAGCTGCTATTTTACGCTGGTATTCTTTGATAACGTGGCCATATCCCTGTCAAATTAATCCATTCATGTTACAGTCATAATAGAGCAGGAGCATGGCTCTACCACGAAAAATTTGTTTATTGTGTTATAAATCATACATGGAACACAGCAAATTGAAATCGATTATCTTGAGTGTAAATACCCGACAAAATATAAATTTGCCAAATAAATCGTTGAACCTGTTTGATCCAACACGAAGATCTAACAAAATTAGTTATTTTTCAATTTCAACAACAAACAGAATCAGTTGGGGATTAATTTGAATTGGCCGTTGGGTTCAACATTTTTATAACGTTTTGTTTTGTTGCTCAGTTCGTGTTGGTCGAAGCAAAACGGTTGGTTACTACGTTAATAATGACAATATCCTCCAGACCGAATTTCAGTCACGGCAGCCAGAATAAACAGAGACTAGCCATCGAGTCAGGACAGGATTACATTGCCCAAATTTAGCACAGGTGCACTCTCTATCCCTTTACTATTACATAGCCATCTACTACATCATAGGTTAACACATTACATAGCCATCAAAATAATATGGAAATATATCACAGTCTTCCCGTAAGAGCCGTGGTAGCTCAGGGGCTAAGCTCTCGCTGTAAATTTCACAGTACACGAACAACTCGGGTGCGATCCCGGCCAGCATCCATGAAATTGTAAATTGCAATTTTAAGTGATGATTTACCACGTGCTCGCCGGTGAAGGAAAACATCATGAGGAAGCCTGAATGTTTGATAAGTAAGAAAAACATATTTCGAAGACTTGTGAATTTTTTTTTCTTGTGATGGTAAGTGGTTGCTGTGGCCCATAGACATCTACATTTATCCTCGTTTGCGAATCAAAATGCAGATGCGTTGTCACCCGTGAGGACTACGATAGAATGCCTCTTTTCTAGTAAAAAGGGTCTCCGGTTGTCTACACTCATCATACGAAACACAGCAGCATGAAGCTGCTATTTGACGCTGGTATTCTGTGAGAGCGTGGTCCTCGGTCGAACCGACCCATTCGTGCTACAATTATACTACTAATATAGCTGCAGCATGACTCTACCACATAAGAAGTTCACCAAAATGCATTGGGGCATCGCGGCCAATATTTCCTTGCCCCTAAAACCCTGAGAAAAAGCGACGCAAGAAGCACAGTAAGAATCTTCCTTTTTATTACTTTTTAATTCTCCAACTTTACAACATATTTAATCAAAATGAAATGGAATAGACATTAGCGATATCAAAACATGTTTTTTAAGTAATAAAAATTATGTAACAAAACAAGGTTAAAGGTGAAAACCGTAATAAGAAATCACGACTGCGTAAAAAAGTTTACTGAAAAGAGAAAAATGTATATCCTATCACTTCCACAACTAAGACAAATCTAATCATCATCATCATCATCATTACAGCCCTTCACAAGTCCACTGCTGAACATAGGCCTCCCCCAAAGAATGCCACAAAGCACGGTTCTGAGCCACCTGCATCCATCGACTTCCTGCATGTCTTACCAGGTCGTCACTCCATCTCGTGGGGGGACGCCCTACACTTCGCCTACCGGTACGATGCTGCCACTCGAGAACCTTTCTTCCCCATCGGTTGTCGGTTCTTCGAGCTATATGGCCGGCCCACTGCCACTTCAGCTTACTAATCCGTTGGGCTATGTCGGTTACTCTGGTTCTACTGCGGATATCCTCATTACTAAGTTTATCACGCAGAGAAACTCCGAGCATAGCGCTCTCCATAGCTCGCTGAGCGACGTTGAGCTTCCTCATCCGGCCAGCAGTGAAGGACCACGTCTCAGTTCCGTATGTCATCACTGGCAACATGCACTGGGTGTACAGTCTCGTTTTCAAGGTTTGAGGTATACCTGACGAGAAGATGTGCCGTAATTTCCCGAACGCTGCCCAACCGAGTTGAATCTTTCGATTGACCTCTCGGTCGAAGTTGGACTTACCTAGTCGGACTATTTGTCCCAGGTAAACATACTCGTCAACAACTTCGAGCTTAGTGTTCCCAACAACTACCGGCATAGGTGTGACATGGACATTAAACATGATCTTAGTTTTGTCCATGTTCATCTTAAGACCTATCCGTTGGGAAACACTATTGAGGTCATTGAGCATAGTGCTTAGGTCCTCCAGCGATTCTGCCATAAGGACTATATCGTCGGCAAATCGAAGGTGAGTGATGTACTCGCCATTGATGTTCATACCGTATCCTTTCCAGTCCAGAAGCTTGAAAACGTCTTCCAATGCAGCGGTGAAGAGTTTCGGGGATATGACGTCACCCTGTCTTACACCTCTCTGCAATTGGATAGGTTTCGTACTCTGGTTCTGTACTCGGATAGCCATCGTAGCCCTACTGTACAAGCACTTCAACACTTCGATATACCGACAGTCTACTTGGCATCGCTGAAGGGACTGCAGCACCGCCCAAATTTCGACGGAATCAAAGGCTTTCTCATAGTCCACATACGCCAGACATAGTGGCAAATTGTACTCTTCGGACTTCTGTACAATTTGCCGAAGGGTATGTATGTGGTCTATGGTGCTAAAGCCCTTTCGGAAACCGGCTTGTTCGGGAGGCTGGAAGTCGTCAAGTCTGCGCGCGAGACGATTCGTAATGACTCTCGAAAACAGCACGTAGACGCGGCTCAGAAGGGAAATCGGTCTGTAGTTCTTCAAGAGAGCGTTGTCACCTTTCTTGAAGAACAAGACCACCGCACTTCTGCTCCACGCCTCCGGTGTAATGCCACCATGGAGGACGGAATTAAAGAGCTTCTGAAGGACTTCAAGTACCGGTTTTCCACCCGCTTTCAGAAGCTCCGCTGTAATTCCATCCTCGCCTGGGGCCTTACCAGTTCGCCAGCTTTTTTAATATTAGGGTAAAACGATATTATTCTTATTTGTTACACTGTCATAGACGGTAACTTTTCTAACTGTTTAATATAATGTGTGAAATAGAAGTGTAATCTTAAAAACTAACATTTTTTCACGCGGTAGAGTAACACTGTGGCTATGTTATGATTGTAGCATGAATGGGTCATCTCGAGCAGAAAAGGACCACGCTCTCACAGAATTCCATAATATAATAAAATATCACCTAGATTCTGCTGTGTTCCGTATAGTGAGTGTGGAGAACCGGAGACCCTTTTTACTTTAAATAAGGCATTTCATCTTAGACATCACAGTTGACAACGCAGTTGCATTTGATTCTTAATTAAAGGTCGATGCAGATTTCTATGGTCTGCCATAGACATACCAAAACAGTCCATCCATCCAGTGCCATCATGTTGACTGTTTGCTCGTTTGTCACCCTTGTTCTATAAACAAAAACATATAGATAGAAAAAGAGAGTGGTACATAACCACACCGAGTCCAACCATCTATAAGATATATATCATTATAAGATTTGAATAGATAATTATTTTTTATTGAAGTCGTTAAACCAAATGTGGTGACTTTGCTGTTAATATTCGAAAGAGGTATAGTCTGTCAGACGTCACTTTTTACAGCATGGTTTGTGCAAAAATTTTAGAAATAATAAAACTCTAGTTTTATTTCATGATTAACTGGTCTATGTCTAATGAAAAACAAAAGAATAAGTATTCTCAAAATAAAAAGAATAGAGCTATTTGCAATATTTTAATGAGATAATTTTTTAAAGATATTAATGCTCAAACATACAAACCTAAACACCTGAATAATCAAACTCCTCTAAAACAATTAATGTTTTACTTTTAAGCGTTCTTCTATAGTGCTAAAACAAAAACAAATCACAACAAGATCCCAAGGACCATTAAGCCACAATACAGTCTCAAAATTGACCCTGAATCTATAAATTAAGTTTAAAGTCTTGACAAAGTGGAGAAGAACATTGCAGCTAAATCTAAAATTCGGTAAAAATTGCCATATGCTATCGACGCGTTTTGCGACTGCTGGAATGGTAAAGTAAATTTAGTATAGTTATAATGTACGTACCATTACTGGCTAAAGGCCTACTCTTACTTCTGGCAATAAATTGTCCACTGTGCTGCTTCAATGCGTGTTGGAGAACTTCACATGTCTTCGTAAATATTTTTTCTAAGACATGCAGATGCACGATATTTTTCGTTACCGCCTAGCACGTAATATTGTATTTAACAATTTTATTGGTTCCGGTAGCTTGCTCGCGTACTGTAAAATTTACAGCGAGCGCTAAGCACCTGAGCTAACACGACTCTCTTCATCTTGACGAGTTAAAATCTCTCCTCTTCGATTGGGCATTCTCTTCCTTAAGTTCTGCGAGTACCTCTTGCATTCCCTTCCACTTAATTAGAATCTTCTACCGAATCATCTAAATCGCTAAATTCGTTTTTTCCTTCTAATCCTTCTCAATCTTCACATCATTAATTCTAAGTATACCTTCCACTGCTGTCTCGTTTTAGTGGCCTACTGTCTTTACTTTGAGTATTCATCTAAAAATATTTAAGAAAATAACTTTAGCAAATGAAATGTGGGGTTATGTCTGAGAGTCACTATGGTAGTATTAATATTTTACTGATCAAACGATTAACTATGGATTTAGAAAGATATGGGTGAGGTGAAGTCTATCAGAATCAATATTTATTGCTGTACTTACGTCTGTGGGACGCTGGCAGCTTGAAACTCCACACGTGTACCGCTCGCCCGCCCGTGTCTATTAAGGGATGGTACTGAGCAAGACAGAGCTACATCACGGCACGTTAAGATCTGGCAAAGTTTTTTGTTAGGTGGTGTCTGTCTGATGCTGGGGACACAGTAACGAGAAACTTCAATGCCCATAAACGCAACAATTGTTGCCTTAATTTTAACGCGATAAACTGAGTGGCCACACTTGGGTCGGTCAACGTCATTTAAATTTCAATGCCGTTGAACGGCGTTAAAGTATACTGACCATTTATTTTTTAACTCAAAACGGGACATGGGTTTATTTATACTCCCCAGTTAGCAGGTTAACAATAAAAAAATATGATATTATTTATTTAAAAACTGCAAAGACCTTCTGCAAGACCCGCCGCAGAAGAACACAAAAACTCTCCGATCACACTCTTAATCTCATGGCTGTTAGACGGGAGATGAAGCTACATTCTTCAACAGACTTGACAGCATACAGGCATCTGAACAGACAGATCTCCAAATGCATGCGGCGGGACTTACGCAACTTCAATACAGCTCGAATTGAAGAAGCGATCGAGCGGAACCAAGGCTCCAAAGTCTTTGCCAGAGATCTGTCTGCGAGAAAGAGCCAACTGTCAAAGCTGAAAACAGAATGTGGCAGTATCGTTTCCGGGACACCTGAGATTTTGAGTGAGATTGAGAGGTTCTATGGGCAGTTGTACACGTCATCGTTGGAGCCACACGCAAGTGTGAGTAACAATCCAAGAGCGAGTCTCATCCGACACTATTCCGAAGATATCCCGGACGTCAGTCTGAGCGAGATTAGAATGGCTCTCCAGCACCTTAAAAACGGTAAGGCCCCAGGCGAGGATGGAATTACAGCGGAGCTTCTGAAAGCGGGTGGAAAACCGGTACTTGAAGTCCTTCAGAAGCTCTTTAATTCCGTCCTTCATGGTGGCATTACACCGGAGGCGTGGAGCAGAAGTGCGGTGGTCTTGTTCTTCAAGAAAGGTGACAACGCTCTCTTGAAGAACTACAGACCGATTTCCTTTCTGAGCCGCGTCTACGTGCTGTTTTCGAGAGTCATTACGAATCGTCTCGCGCGCAGACTTGACGACTTCCAGCCTCCCGAACAAGCCGGTTTCCGAAAGGGCTTTAGCACCATAGACCACATACATACCCTTCGGCAAATTGTACAGAAGTCCGAAGAGTACAATTTGCCACTATGTCTGGCGTATGTGGACTATGAGAAAGCCTTTGATTCTGTCGAAATTTGGGCGGTGCTGCAGTCCCTTCAGCGGTGCCAAGTTGACTGTCGGTATATCGAAGTGTTGAAGTGCTTGTACAGTAGGGCTACGATGGCTATCCGAGTACAGAACCAGAGTACGAAACCTATCCAATTGCAGAGAGGTGTAAGACAGGGTGACGTCATATCCCCGAAACTCTTCACCGCTGCATTGGAAGACGTTTTCAAGCTTCTGGACTGGAAAGGATACGGTATGAACATCAATGGCGAGTACATCACTCACCTTCGATTTGCCGACGATATAGTCCTTATGGCAGAATCGCTGGAGGACCTAAGCACTATGCTCAATGACCTCAATAGTGTTTCCCAACGGATAGGTCTTAAGATGAACATGGACAAAACTAAGATCATGTTTAATGTCCATGTCACACCTATGCCGGTAGTTGTTGGGAACACTAAGCTCGAAGTTGTTGACGAGTATGTTTACCTGGGACAAATAGTCCGACTAGGTAAGTCCAACTTCGACCGAGAGGTCAATCGACGGATTCAACTCGGTTGGGCAGCGTTCGGGAAATTACGGCACATCTTCTCGTCAGGTATACCTCAAACCTTGAAAACGAGACTGTACACCCAGTGCGTGTTGCCAGTGATGTTAATGTAAACGTAATGTGATGATGTAAACGTGTGTTACGTTTTTGATTACGATTAACGGAGATTTAGTTGAGTTTAAAGTTAATTAACTTACTTACTTCGGTCGGCCATGGTAACATCGCAAATTTTACGAAGAGATCGCATCTCCACTGCATTCAACTTGCTTTTATGCTTTTTCTGGCATACCCAGGTTTCGCTGCCATATAACAAAGTCGGTACCAACACTGCGTTATGTATTGTAAGGCGTGCACACTTCACTACGCCTTGCCTTTTCAATAACGCAGTCAGGGCACCATTGACTTTGTTCCCGGCAGGGACACGCCTGTCCACATCTAAATCACATCTTCCATCCCGGCTATAAGCACATCTCAAGTATACAATTTCATTAACCTGTTCTAGACATTCCTGATTAACCCATATTTCACACTTCGTTCTCTCTTCGTCCCTTTCAAATACCAGAACCTTAGTTTTATTAGCATTCAAACGGAGACCTTTAATTTCACATTCCTCTTTCATACACGTGACTAATGCCTGCAGTTCTGCCTCTGATGGTGCAATAAGCATTGCGTCATCAGCATACAGCAGACAATTTACTTTTATGTCACCCAATTTCACACCCAAACAGCTATCTTTCAGCTTCTGTTAACAGCTGTCGAGATACAGTATGAACAGCCAGGAAGATATGACACAACCCTGTTTTACGCCCGTTTGGACGCTAAACGTGGGTGACAGGTCATGCCCTACCCGCACACAGGCTTTACAGTCACAGTAAAGTAACTGCACAGCCCTTAGCAATCGACCATCCACACCATACCCCGGCAACAGTTCCCACATTTTCTTCCTTACAACTTTATCAAATGCTTTCTCAAGATCCAAAAAGCACAGAAAATCTTCTGGTTAGCAGCCAGAAGCTTTTCTGTGATCATGCGGAAAGAAAACATTTGATCCGTGCATCCTCTTCCGGGTCTAAATCCGCATTGTGCCTCCCATAGAAATCTTTCCGATTTCTCTTGCATCCTACGTGTCAAAACTTTCGAGTAAACTTTACTTGCTAAACTGGTGAAGCTGATCGCCCGATAGCACCCGCAGTCAAAATGTGAACCTTTACCTTTATATAAAGGCACAATGACTACGGATCGCCAATCATCCGGGACATCCCCCGTCCGCCAGCACAAATTGCACAGCAGATCGTCGCCTTAGTGCTTGTTAGGCTAACAGACCATTTGGGTAATTTTACAGGAGCAATGTTTTTTTGTTTTTCTATGTTATGACTCAAATAAAGCCATAATATTCGGTAGTTTCCAAAACTATGGCACATCTGGGCTTCTAATAATCCATAAAAAATAAAAAACTTTCTCCTTCACATTGTATAAAACCGGTTTCAAAATGGATATTGGACAAAAAACGAAACTATAATTACGTTAATGGATATACACTACATTCCTTGGGATGTTAGCCAAATAGCAACTAAAAGTATTTTGTGCTTGTTTGCCCTATAGCCTCGCTTCACAATACAAGGTGTGAAATTAAACAAATCTACTGGGAATCATTATTATATGTTATAATAAAATTAAAAAATTGCACTTCTGATCTTATCTAACAGGCCTGAATTAAAATTAAATGTTGAATTTATTTATACTACCGGAGCCCTGCGATTTCACTCGCGTATAATTTTAACGAAATCATAACAATCGAAACAATCAAAAAAACCAGACTAAGCCCTACTAAACCCTACAAATTCCTAAAACCCTCCTAACCCCTATAAACCACTCAAGAAGCCAAATAAACACATACAATTTCCTAAAAACCCCAACAAATCCCTACTAACCTCTTAAATACCTACAAAGCTAACCTAAACCAAACCGAACAAACAAACAAATGCTTAGTTCTTGTGGGAAATATTAATAGAATAGATAAAGATAACTGCTGACGCAAAGTAATAAAATACAGTAGTAGGTATGTAATTATTAGAAATAAAACAAATAATTGAACTGAAAACTATTTATTCAAAAATATAATCACATGTTAGGTTTATATATAAAACGTTGTTTACATGTTAGGTTCACATTGAAAAATGAAAAAAAGATTACACTTTTATAATACCTATGCGATAGGTGAGCTTGTAATAGGTCCACCTCAACTATTTTGTTCATAGTCGATGTCCCTAGTTTATTTTATCTATTCTAATTTTCCAGTCTTTCCATCTTTTCCTTTATCTTTATGTGAAAATTCCGTCTAAATCGGTCCAGCCTGTCTAGAAATTCCCTAATTTGCGAAAAGAGGAACAAACTCTTCAAGGTTATGAGAATGACAGTATGCCAAAAGTATGGTTCTAAACCAGGCTCTTTTTACTGGAAATGAGGCATTCCATCTTAGTCCTCACGGGTGACAACGCATCTACATTTTGATTTGTAATAGAGGATAGATGTAGATGTCTATGGGCCGCAGCAACCACTTACCATCAGGTGGACTGTGTGCTCGTTTGTCACCCTTATGCTATAAAAAAATCCTGTATAACAAACACAAAATAACCTAAAATAATACCACAATGATTGAAATCAACTTAAATTTCGTAGTATGCAGTACTGCGGTTATACCGTTTATCACAACTGGTCCAGGACATAATTTTCAAAGTTATAGATTCACTTTCCACCTCGTTTTACTTGTAAATTCACCGAAAAACTTAATAAATCTCGCAGTTCTAACACCGTTTCGCGTCGTGATAGATTGTAACTAAACAATATGGCGGATCATCGAGGTATGACGTCATGAGCGAGTGGGCTTGTGATTGGTTGATTTGAGGATATACGGCAAACAAGCACGCAGTGAGAATTCCGCTATTGGAATGTTGGTTCATTTGTGGTGGTAAGCCATACAAGCACGAAAATTAAAATTGTAACTGTGGATATTGGTTTTTTAACATCGTCTTTTACTAGTTTATTGGTATAGTTACACGAGTCATTCTTGATTTAGACTGTGTGGAAATAGATTCTTAAGCATATTACATTCAAAGCACCACTTCGGGTCCTTCCAACCTCTTTCCAGAAGAGCTTGGAGTTCTCCTTGAAGTTGTGCGACAACCTTTCGTCCGCTTCCATTCTACACCTTTCACGCACTTCCTCAATCAATGCTTTCGTGTGAACTTTCTGCAGCTTATATCTTTCTTTCATCTTCTCTCTCATATCCTTATCATTACTAGAGGCCAAGAACCATGTTTTCTTCTTCTTCTTTACAGCTTCTTTCACTTCATCATTCCACCATGCGTCTTTTCTTTTACTACTGCCTCTTTTTATTATTTCACACACTTCTTCTGCTGCACTTACCATTCCATCCCTAAGGTTTTGCTATGTTCTTTCCACACATTATTTTATGCCATCGATTGTGTCAAGCTTTTCGGCTACCCTAGCATGATATTTGTCCCTAGTATCCGCTTCCTGAAGCTTCCAGCTTCGGATGCGACAGAAGTTATTTAAGTGTACAATAAAGTTGATAAACTGAAATAGTGAAGTGACGTCAGACTTGAGGTCGGATAAAGTAAACTACCACCTTTGGAGAGAAGCAACGCTGGATCTAACGGTTGGGTCTGGTCAAACATTATACACACTACTCTACACCACTCACACGCACCTACACCTACCTACGGCCTGACCGAGCCTTGGGGCGGTCTTAGCTTCGGAACCAGGTACGTACTATTTATTTACCTAGCCTTATCTCCAATGTGTAGGTCAATTGTCCATAGACCGTTGGGCCCCGTCCCCTGCTGCTCGTCGAATCTACAGCTGTATGGGCCCCTTTATGGTTTATCTTTTGTTGGGGCAGCTAGGGGCGTGTACATTAAAAATAAATTTGAGATTTTCTTATTCAATAAACTACAAAATAGACATTGATGATTATTTTAAGAAATCTAAATGACTCCACATTAATAAATCCCACCCAGGCGAAGACGGAAGTGGTCACTGGTTAAGTAATAAAATAAAATGTTCGATGTATAGTAACACGACTTCAAATGTCTACGAGTCACATGTTTCTTTTAAATTTTTAATTTAATCGGTGACCTAGTGGTAAAATATAAAATAAACAATCCAGGAAATGAGTAACAACGGATTTCCCATATAACAACTAAAATATTTAAAAAAAATGCGTTGGTCAACCCATCCGCCAAGCGTGGCAACTACGCAAAATATGCCTCAATAAAGCATTATATGGGGGAGGCCTATGTTCAGTAGTGGACTTTGATAGGCTGTAACGCTAACGGTTGGTTCATTAGTTCTGTGCCGGCAAGAATCAACATTAGTTTTCTCGTGTTCTATGAAATTATAACGCAAGCACTTACCCCCTAAGCTATAATTGTGATCAGCAGTTTAGGCTGTGCGTTGATCCGTCAACCAGTCATTCAGGACAATGCATTTTATATGTTTATTTAACTTCTGAACCTTTGCTTGGCACTTTAAGTAGCGTAACCTGCAGCTGAAATAGCGGCTCCGTAGTAAGTTTCAATCACGCGTTCTATTTTCTATGGTAATATTCATATTGCAGGCTTTTATATCAATTTAATACAATTTTACCTAAGACGTAACTAAGAAGGTATATTCGTTTAGGGTAAGAGGTTGTTTGTTTGTGTGTGCAAACGCATGTTCCCATTTATCTCTAAAACGGTTGGACCGATTTAGATACGGTTTTATGTAAAGGATTTCTGGCTGAACATTTACACAACTGTTGTGGTTTTTCAAAATTTTTTAATATTGCTTTTTATTCTTATTCTTTAATAGCGCCTTTTTTGTCAGAAAAATTCACGGGCGCGCGCTGAACGACTTACCAAATTTTTATCGTATTTGGATGAATGGCATAGAACGTATACTTAACAAAGTAACATTCATATTATATATATTACGACTAAATGAGTTTTTAAAGACTCATGAATTGTAGAATAACCTTTCGAAAATCTAGAACCATAATTTATCAGACTTAAGCGGCAACCTGATGGATAAGACTTTGATCTCCGTTGGCACCGATGAAATTGTTAATTGCAACTTTAAGTGCATCTCAAAAATTAAAGAAGGCAGATATTTTATGGCTTTGGAATATATTATTACCATAACATTATTATGTTTTGGAGAGACTATTGGTCTGTGGGTTTCACGCACTTTGAATATACTAATGTAATTATTTCCGTAATTTGTCGTCACCACTGGAGACAAAAAGATTGTTTTTTTTTTGGTAAAAGCTTATTTAAGCATTCTGCAAGGAAACGAAGCCAGTGTTCTTGCAGTGAGTAGGACTCTATGATATTTTTTTATTCTTATAAATATTTTATATTAGTTACGTAATTATATTAATTATAAAGTTGAATTATATTTTACAACAAAATTTTGTTTTGATTCTGAATATTGGAGGAATAAGTGAATTTCCCATCCATATCATCCCATGGTTTCCATAAGACGTGATTAAGGAAAATAACATTACTAGAATAAAATCTCTAATCTTTCTAGCAGTGCATCCCTAGTTGTTATAGTTACAGCCTACATCGTACCACTTCTGGGCACAGGCCATCCCTAGTTGTGTTCTATTACAATTACAGCCAGTGAGACATACCATGTTAATGCTCATGGATGACCGCAACTTTGGCCATCTTTGCTTGAAGTTGTTGTACATGTCCAGCTGTGACTGCCTTGTATATCACGTGGTCATAAGCGTGACTGATTATATGGTCACTAGTTCCAATCCCAGGTCGGGCGAAAATTAGATTCTCAGTAGCAGCCCGTAGAATTAGGCGTTGTTCGTGCCACGGAAAGTGCATAAATTCGTTGGTCCCACGAGGAACAAGAGAATGAATGAATAGAACGTGCATTTGTGGGTCACGCACACGCTCGTGCACTTTATTCCTGTATAGCGCAGACAGCTAGTTTCAGTTGAGACTGGCCGGCGTGACCGAAATTCGGTTCGTATGGCATTATTATTATAAGTCCTAAATCAGGCAAACTGTGAGGTCACTTGCCACTCTAATTAATAATTCAAAAATATTCCGACGACCCTTTTTTTTTTTTTTTTTTTTTTGCGGATGGAAAATCATCTAATGACGCCTTTCGCTGTGGGTGGAGCGGAAGGGAGTGTCAGACTTTTACTGACTAAAAACCATCCGTGTTCCTTCAGTGCCCTTACGTTCCGGAGCCGCGGTATCTCTTTCGAACAGCCCGCAGCCCCGGCAGGCGTCGGCCCTTGCGGGCCCCTTCACGCTGCTGACAGCTCTTTGAGGCGCGCGTGGAACAAAACGCGCCGTCGACACGGCCTGTCGTCGTTAGACGGACGGACGGCGAGCTACCCATTGCTCGCCGTCCACAGGCCCGATTCCGACGACCCTGCTGCCATAGTTATGCGGCACAACCAAAAGCTGATATTTTATGAGTTAAATTAATATACCTATGGATTTTAATTAATTTAGTAACAACTTTAAACTAATTTGTTCACAAAACTGTCGTATCACAACTGAACAAAAATGAAACCGCATAACATGTCAACTTAATCAACCAACCGAACAGAGTCCAATCACTCTAGAAATAATATTTCGGACGCCAGCATCGGCTTTTAGCCCAGGCTCGTTGATTGGTTGGGAACAAAATTGATATTGAACCGAAATTCATAAGCAAATTGTTGCAAGGGTCAAACATAGACCAAATAAAAGATAGATGGGGCATTACGTTTATGTGACTTCTTGACTCGCACTCAAGGTTACATCTTCTTTTCTAAAATAAGTATGACAAACGAACACTCAGTCCACCTTATTGTAAGTGGAAACTGTGGCCCATAAACACCTACATTTATCCTCGATTAAGAATCAAAATGCAGATGCGTTGTCACCCCTTAGGACTAAGATGAAACGCCTCGTTTCCAGTGAAAAGAGTCTCCGGTTCTCTACATTCACCATATGTGTAGTGTAGAATAGCAGCCTTAAGCTGTTATTTTACGTTGATATTCTGTAAGAGCGTGGTCTTTTCCCGGTCGAGCCGACCTATGCGTGCTACAACCACAATACAACTGCAGCATGGCTCTACCATATAATCGTTCTTTTGTCTTTCTTTATCAGACCATGAAAGTCACACATATATGTATGCGTCTAGTAGAAACTAAGACCATTTATTGGTTGCAATCGATTTTAGATGAGTACATGTGTTAGGTTCTTACACTAAGTTGATCATGGTTTCGGCGTTACTTGAATTAAATGTATTGTTCTGTCTATATTTCTTAGTTAGTCTAAGAGATCAAAATACACACAAAAGTAAGTGCGGGCGGAATTTTAGTAAAATTGATTTTAGGAGAAGCACGCTTTATATATATAAATTGTTCTGCGGTCGGTATTGGTCTTTCAATTAGGTGTGCGTAATATAAGATCGCCTTGTAGTGGCAGCGTAAGCGAACCTACTATTCCATCTCATCTCCTGGGTGTCTTAAAAGGCGGCAGATTGAAATGAAATAGAATATGGGCAGCAGAATCCTACTACTAATAAATAAAAATAATAAAATATGCGGTTAATAACCCGCTTGCCAATATGACAGCTATGTCCAATAACCTTCTGTAAGACAATCTCTTAGAGTAATTATATATAGGCAATCTATGGAGTACACCTATATGCAGCTGTAGCCTTTTATTGATTTTAATGAATGAAATGAAGAATGTGAGACAGTGAAGTTAGAAAGAACGAAAAATTACTTTAATGCCTATAAATAAAACCCTTAATTACACAATTTTTAAATTTGTATGCTACTGGCACCTCACCTTAAAAATAATTATAACTAAAAATAAAAATTAAAACTAAGCAAACATTACTTCAAACTTATAAAATCCATTTTAAAGCAGGCTTTTATTGGCGTTGCTAGGATCAACATCCGGGTGCATCATCAGATCAGACCAAGTACCATATTATTGTTTCACCAAATTACTTAAGAATGTCTAATTTCAGCTCAATCGGTTGCTGACGCAACTGATGGAAATGAAAACTTTGAAATATAACACCTAGATAAGAGTACAAAAAAGGTAAAGTAATTTATCTAATAGCGTTCTAAGTAATACAATTGACGGCACCGTGGCGCAGTGGCTTAGCAATCAGTTGTTGCGCTGGGGGCCGCGGGTTCGAATCCCGTACGGAACAAATATTTGTATGGCCTACAAATAATTGTTCCGGGTCTGGATGTTTGTCATTGTGCAATTTATGTTGGTAAACTGCCTCCACGGCAGAGGAGATAATCCTAGTGTGGGGTTGACGTTTTTAAGAAAAGAAAAAGAAAAAAAATTAACAAGAATTTTGAAAGAATGAAGTGATTTGGCACCACAATTTTTTTAAGGTCGTATGACTATAATCTTCTCAGTAATGACAAACGGTAAATAATATTGATGTTGCAGTAATGATGATATTAGGACATAAGCTAGATAAATTAAAATCAAAAACACGATTGGTGAAATTTTTCTCCATAGATTTATTAATCAAAGTTAGCTCTTTTAACTCACTAATAACGTTTATATCGGAATCTAGAACATACCAAGATGCAATTTTTATAGAATACGGTAGACAGGTATCATACCTAAATGAATTAAAAGAAAAATTTCTCGAAGTTTGTTAGTTTTTAAGAAATACAATATCTAATTATGAGTCGCTTATATTGAATATTTCGATGTCGTGTTGGTATAATCAATGCTCTTTTCGCGTTCCATTAAGTAATATCGCTATCACTGAATGGCATTCCCAGCGTCACCAATCAGTCATTTGCGACATTCTCTGATGGAAGGACTGTGTTTGCGTTATTCCGAAAATTACAAAAAATAAATGATATTTATCAAACATCCATTTGTGATGTCTTGACAGAAAATGTCACAATTACAAATGAGAAAGGAAGAAATTATTGTGGAGTCACCTTTGGTACAAGTTACTTGTATGTTTAAGCAATACACTGTTTAGCTACGAGTAGATTACTTTACACCAAAAGAAATGTTCTAATTAAAAAGAATCTTGAACAATTGATGTACAGTACAACTTGTTTTAGTGGGGCCTGGATAAGTGAGAAACCTCGATATATGGATCTAATGCCTAGGTGACAGTGGGACAAAACAAACCTCTATATCTGGGATTAAGTTATTGCCATTTTATCGTCATAATTACCTCTATAATTGAGACAGCGAGTGTATATTACCTATTTTACTGAGACTATATATTTAAGGATTAGTTCTTTCGAATTTATTCGTCATAATTTCCTCTCTAATTGAGACAGCGAGTATATTTTAGCTATATATATTTTAGCTATATCCAGGTTTCACTCTATAGCTAATAATCGTACTTACAATACGTAGTAACTGCACTACGGAAGTACGGGTATGCACATATAATTCAAGATTTTTTTTAGTTTGTACAAAAGGTTTTGAATATGAACTTATATTACGACTAGCTTCTGCCAGCGGCTTCGCCTGTGTGTAATATTTAAATTATTTCTAGAAAGAATATAAGTACACCCGGGATAAAAATCATACTATGTTATTCGCCAAGGTGTAGTCTGTTTCTATACCAAAATTGAAAAAAATAGTTCAGACGTTTTTCGTGATTCAGTAACAAACACACAAACTTTCACATTTATAATATTATTATTATTAATAATATATATTTAAAATTTAGGTACACAACTTTTAATGGCGATTATTCTTTCGGTTTATTTATGTTTAACTCAGTCAGTTGGATTGCTTTTTAATGATATAGTACTATGAAGGTGATCTTATTTTGGACCCGTATGCTGGTTAACAACGCAATGCTTCAACTTAATTAATTCCTTACACCTTCTTTGGTGAAACAATAAAAGCTAGTTTTGTCAAATTATTTTAGCTAACTATGAACTTCTTTTTGTTGAACTGAATTCAGTTATAACCTCTCCAAAAAATTGCGTCATTACGGGAAAGATCAGGAGACAAAGAGACAAATGAGTTGAAACTGGAGTCTTGTGAAAGGAAACTTACAAAAACTTACTTTGCAAATGTCATAAAGTTCAGACCACACTTCGGCTCACACTATATGCGTGAGTTGTTCGTTAGTGACGTGAAAGTGATACTTGGAATAGTTAGGTAATGCTAAACGTTTGGACCTGCATGGTTTTATGTTGCCTAGACTGTAAATAAGTATTTTGAGGGCGGGATTTTTTTTTTATAGAATAGGGTGACAAGCGAGCACACAGTCCATCTGATGGTAAGTGTTTACTGGTAAAATACATAGACATCTACAGTTATCCTCAATAAAGAATTCAAATAAAGATGTGTCGTCAACCGTGAGGACTAAGATGGAATGCCTCTTTTCCAGTAAAATGGGTCTCCGGTTCCTTACACTCACCATACGAAACACAGCAGTGTCAAGCTGCTAATTTACCTTCCTACCTACCTACCTACGTCCTTCCCCGGTCAAGCCAACCCATTCGTACTACAACTATACCTACTACTAATAAAGCTGCAGCATGGCTCTACCGCATTTAAATGATTAAGATGATGAGGATCCAATCCAAACAGAGGCAGCGAAGCTTCCGACCACTTTTACCTTTTACAAGTCCAAAATACGATTATTATCGTTTAAGATATAATTACGTTGTTTAAGATTATTGAACGTTATTTAGTCTATGGACAAATTTTCGATGGTCCCATTGTTTTGCTTTTAGATGTATACACTTGGATCGCCTATACTCTCCTAGACTATATTCGGAAGATCGAAATCACCTACCAACAGGGTAAATGAGCCATTTGATATTTTATTGTTGACGACATCCGTAAGATTGTTAATAAAAGTTGTTATGTAATCCTTTGAAATTGGTAGGGGAATACAGGCACGGAAAATAATTATTCTAGATTTGTTATTAAGTACTTACTCTATAGAGACCTATAATTCCTCACACGCTGACTCCCATCTCTTCATTCTCGACGCCCTATAATTTTTCAGTACAGCTAAACAAATACTGCCACCTTCTCTTTTCGTTTGGAAGGACAAAGTGGAACTCCAATCGCGCCTAAAAATATCATATCTATCATCCAAAAGCACGTGGTCGAAAAAGGTGTCATTGAGCCATGACTCTGTCAAAACAATTAGGTCGTAAGACTTTTGAAATGCGTTTATATATAAATTCTCACATTTGGTTCTAAGGCCCCTTACATGTTGGAAATATATATTTAAATAGAGTTTTAGTGTTAAGTTGATAATAAAACATGCATTCACCAATAAACAACAACTTACAGACAGTTCAAGCAACAAACAACGATCTAGAGAGAGTTCAAACAACTTATGTCTCTTATAACTTTTGATGGCGATTTGACATATTTAGGCACAAATACGTGTCCGCTATCGCCTTGCGCAAGGCCTTATTTTCCGGTGATGAGTTTTCAGCATCGTAAATTGCCGGTTTCTATTCGTTACTTAGTCCCAGGTGGCTCGAATTTTATTTATCGTTTGGGTTGCATTTATTCTACATTTATTATACCTGCCAGTACCGAATCTCTAAATCGTGGGCTCGTAAATCTGAACAGAATGGTAAGTGGTCTGGGACTCTTCGGGTTTTTTTGGCTACTCTGGTGCAGTGAGAAATATCAGCTTCATTGATGGGACAACTGACGACTTTACCTAGCTGTTGAACTATTCTGGTTACATTTTCGTTCTTGTGCTCAGGCACGCACTGGAGCTCTAAATTGACAGCGCGAGACATGTGGTGCATTTGATTGCAGTGAGTGGCTAGATTAATGAAGTCCCATCGCAGTGAACTGTTTGCATCACTGAGATGTCGAACCTCTGCTTTTTGGGCTTTAACCTCGGCATTTTATTGCTCGAATTGTTCATTAAAAAATGACATTGATTCTTTGAGACTGAAAACCTCACTTCTTATTTCATTTAGTTTACTAAAAATTCCTGTGGCCCATTCCCTCAGTGCCTCGTTTATGATATCACGTAACTCTGCGCTCGATGTAAGTGCACCGCTACTTAGTACTTGTGGGATGGGTGACTCGCCTGCTGCTTTGGTTGCTTTACGTGTCGTAACGTTACTGGAGGCGGTCGCGACGGGCGTATTTGTGTTGTCGTCTCTAGGCTGCTTACTGTAACAATTGGGCCATTGCTAACTAGGTTGTTGAGTATCCGACAACTTTTTAAGGGTTTTGTCAGAAATTTTAACGCATAGGTTGTGATAACATTGTTTACAACGCGCACAGTTAATACGTCCGCTGTTATTATTTATTTCTCTCAAACAAACAACCCAAGTAATCATCTTAGTTAATAGGTAATAGTTAGGTAAAGCTTGACTGCACCAGCGACACAGCAGCGAGCAAGCCCTTTGATTTGATAGGGACGAAAAATAGCAACTGTCTGTCATCGTATCGGGGATGAAGTCTTCTTCGTGTGGAGTGACTAATAAGCAAGTGATAATGTTTGTGTTTTCACAGGTGCACAAGGTTATAGACACTCCGTACTTGTAATTTGGTAGTCTTTTACGGGGCACTTTTGCGTGCGGCCGTGTTACCAATTTACGAACACAACTTGCTAAATGTCCACTCTGTTAAGCTTGCACACGACGAAGTCCTTTTTTAGGCACAGACTGCAGCAATGTGCAGCCAATGCCAGCTTCAAAGATTTGGGTACTATTCCAGTTCTGAATGAGAGACGGAACAAGCGCGTCAACACAGGAGACTACTCAAGTGCACACACGTCCACTAGCTTCGTTCACGTCTAGACTTCGTAAGGTTTAAAGAAAATGCTTGTTGGTGATACGGACCTGTGACATAGAGGTACTAAAGTGAGGTCATTGAGATGGTACGCTGTTACTACTGTTCAGACGCGAATTGCTAGCAAAAAGAGAAGCAAATATGTCCGCTTTTCCCATAGACACATGCGCCAGCGAACCATCTGGTTTTACCAGCGGTGCTACTCACTACCAAATGTCACACTCTGTGGTAGTAGTCTGAATAGAGTTGAGAAATATAAGTTCTTAGGTTACCGGAAACCTAACTGATAATACTGATATAGAGCGGGAGCGCAGGTCGTTGGCGGTCGCAGGTTTGCACGCTGCACAAAACAGGTTACGGTTACGCTTTTCAAAGCATATTTTCAGTCCTTCTACACATGCAGCCTTTTTTATAGGATAAGGTGACAAACGAGCACACAGTCCACCTGATGGTAAGTGGTTACATTTATCCTCGTTTGCGTATCAAAATACAGATGTGTTGTCACCCGTGAGGACTAAGATAGAATGCCTCTTTTCCAGTGAAAAGGGTCTCCAGTTCTCTACGTTCACCATACGAAACACAGCTGTGTTAAGCTGCTGTTTTACGCTGGTATTCTGTGACAGTGTGGTCCACCCCCGGTCGAGCCTTCGAGCCTAACTATACTACTTATATATCTGCAGCATGGCTCTACTACGTATAAAGCTTGTGGGTGAAATATACACGGAGGGCATACAGTTATCTGCGCGTCCAATGCAATAATGCGTTGAGAATTATAATGGGGTTGCCTCGGTATTGTAGCGTATCTGGCGCATGCGCAAAAAATGTGCCTCCATGCTGAATCGCATGCTGACGAGCACCAACATCATTCTCAGTGGACTAGCGGACAGATGGGATTCACCAATGTTAGAGCGATGGATAAATCTGCATACTGTAAATTAGACACGCCACGACCTGCAGTTGTATTTTAATTTTAAATTTAATTTTATTTAATGTTTATATTTAATAATTTTAATTTTCTTTAATGTTATAGGTATTTAAATTATAATTTTTCAACAAATATCTATAAAGTTTTCTCATCTGGTTGGGCTGTTTAATGTATAATTGTAAAATATAAAAAATTAAATATAAAAATTGTAAAATAGAATCATCATCATCATTACAGCCCTTCACAAGTCCACTGCTGAACATAGGCCTCCCCCAAAGAATGCCACAAAACACGGTCCTGAGCCACCTGCATCCATCGACTTCCTGCATGTCTTACCAGGTCGTCACTCCATCTCGTGGGGGGACGCCCTACACTTCGCCTACCGGTACGAGGCTGCCACTCGAGAACCTTTCTTCCCCATCGGTTGTCGGTTCTTCGAGCTATATGGCCGGCCCACTGCCACTTCAGCTTACTAATCCGTTGGGCTATGTCGGTCACTCCGGTTCTACTGCGGATATCTTCATTCCTAAGTTTATCACGCAGAGAAACTCCGAGCATAGCCCTCTCCATAGCTCGCTGAGCGACCTTGAGCTTCCTCATACGGCCAGCAGTGAAGGACCACGTCTCAGTTCCGTAAGTCATCACTGGCAACACGCACTGGTTGTACAATTTCGTTTTAAGGTTTTGAGGTATGTCTGACGAGAAGATGTGTCGTAGCTTCCCGAACGCTGCCCAGCCGAGTTGAATCCGTCGATTGACCTCTCGGTCGAAGTTGGACTTACCCAGTCGGACTATTTGTCCCAGGTAAACATACTCGTCAACAACTTCGAGCTTAGTGTTCCCAACAACTACCGGCATAGGTGTGACATGGACATTAAACATGATCTTAGTTTTGTCCATGTTCATCTTAAGACCTATCCGTTGGGAAACACTATTGAGGTCATTGAGCATAGTGCTTAGGTCCTCCAGCGATTCTGCCATAAGGACTATATCGTCGGCAAATCGAAGGTGAGTGATGTACTCGCCATTGATGTTGATACCGTATCCTTTCCAGTCCAGAAGCTTGAAAACGTCTTCCAATGCAGCGGTGAAGAGTTTCGGGGATATGACGTCACCCTGTCTTACACCTCTCTGCAATTGGATAGGTTTCGTACTCTGGTTCTGTACTCGGATAGCCATCGTAGCCCTACTGTACAAGCACTTCAACACTTCGATATACCGACAGTCAACTTGGCACCGCTGAAGGGACTGCAGCACCGCCCAAATTTCGACGGAATCAAAGGCTTTCTCATAGTCCACATACGCCAGACATAGTGGCAAATTGTACTCTTCGGACTTCTGTACAACTTGCCGAAGGGTATGTATGTGGTCTATGGTGCTAAAGCCCTTTCGGAAACCGGCTTGTTCGGGAGGCTGGAAGTCGTCAAGTCTGCGCGCGAGACGATTCGTAATGACTCTCGAAAACAGCACGTAGACGCGGCTCAGAAGGGAAATCGGTCTGTAGTTCTTCAAGAGAGCGTTGTCACCTTTCTTGAAGAACAAGACCACCGCACTTCTGCTCCACGCCTCCGGTGTAATGCCACCATAGAATAAATACATTAAATATACATAAAAGAAATAGAATAAATACATTAAATATACATAAAAATATAAAAATCCAATCAGATGGAAGCCCTCGGCAGGGGAGACCAAACGGCCGAGGGTTAGGGGGAAAGGGAAAGAAACCGGCGGACGATGCGGGCGGTATCGAAGAGCACCGCCTTCTGCATTTGAGCTTGGAGCGGTCCGCCACGGAGTCCTAGTCGCTCAGATGACCCGAGAGGCTGACTGTTATTAACCCGTTCGTAGAAACGACCACAGGAATAATTTCGGCCGGCAGACCACCCCACATGTCGGTCACCTCGTGAGCTAGGTCCAGATATTTTGTCAGCTTATCTGTTCGACTTTCACGAGGTTCTCGTCATTAGGAATGGTAATGTCGACCAAAATATCCTTGACTGTGCCCGGTGCATCAGCACAATATCAGGCTTATTCGCAAGAATAGTCCTGTCTGTGATGATGGGCCGGTCCCAGTAGAGCCTGGCGTGGTCATTTTCGAGCACGGCTTCCGGCAAGTACTTATAATGTGGCTGTTTCCGATCCACGCGACCATATTTCAGAGCGTGCTCCTGGTGTAGGGTTATTATTATTATTAGAAAAAACTAAGCAATTCGTACGGGAGTCCATGCATGTTCTATTCCTATATCTCCGTCCGTCTCATATGACTTCTGTTGATGATGTTTTGTAGCGGTTGTGTGCTATCTTAACAGAGTTAGGTCGCATTTCCACCTGCAAGAAGTATCTGATAGTTTGTTAGACAGTAGCTTGCAGATGTAAACTACGTAGCAAGCGTACTCGTGACAGTTTGTCAAACGTTTTCTGCAAGTAGTTAAGAGTGCAATTAATTGCAAGTCTAAACCTGTTCACATCGACTCGTGACAGATCTGTTGGTTTGGTCTTGTTTAATAAAAAAGAGTTAACGACCAACACGTGAATGGTCTCAGGAAAATACTATTAGATTAATAAGGGTTTTATGAGTGCAACTGTTGTTTATGGGATAACCGATTTATTGATTATATAAACTTTGGAATTTTAAAAAAACTCTATAACTTAATAAACTCACACAAGAGTTCTTTAGAACTGAGAATGAATTGTCCTGAAAACTGCATAGTTTAAGAAGAAAATTAAAGATCAAGAAACGTGGAATTGTTCAAGATGATCTTTACAAATATAAATTCTCGATATAAATTCGCGATATCTATAGCTCTCGTGTGAAAATACCTCGGCGATAAGTTGCGATTGTATGTACGCGAGTTTCTCCCAAGATATTTATTACAGAAGAATTTGCTTTTGTTTCTCCACGCCATACCTAATATGATCGGTGATTTGTGATAGTGTCGTGGTAAAAATATTTAAAAGACTGTAAAACTATACTCGTATTAATAGTATAGTTTTAGCACGAATGGGTCGGCTCTACCGGGGAAGGGCCACGCTCTGACAGAATACCAGCGTAAAATAGTAGCTTAAAACTGCTGTGTTTCGTATGGTGAGTGTAGAGAACCGGATACCCTTTTTACTGGAAAAGAGGCATTCTATCTTATTCCTCACGGCTGACAACGCATCTGCAATTTAATTCGCAAATGAAGATAGATGTCTATGATCCACTGCAATTACTTACCATTAGGTGGACTGTGTGCTTGTTCTTTACCCTTATTCTATAAAAAAAATAAAGCACACACCTTAAACTGCTACGTTATCCAAAACTTGACTATACAGCACTTTATTCATTATTTTATTACATCCTATCAAAGTCCACTGCTGAAACTGTTTCCCCTAGATTGTCTCAAAAATAGGTGAATAATAGGTGAACTATGCTAAAAGTAGCCACGCGGATTAGCAAGCGGATTGGCAACCGCAGTTTTTTTTTATTTTATACTTTTGTTTTTATAGAATAAGGGTAACAAACAAGCATTTTATACGTGGTAGAGCCATGCTGCAGCTATATTAGTAGTATAGTTGTAGCACGAATGGGTCGGCTCGATCGGGGAAGTACCACTCTCTCACAGAATACCAGCGTAAAATAGCAGCTTAATCCTGCTGTGTTTCGTATGGTGAGTGTAGAGAACCGGAGACCCTTTTTACTGGAAAAGAGGCATTCCATCTTAGTCCTCACGGGTGACAACGCATCTGCATTTTGATTCGTAAATGAGGATAAATGTAGGTGTCTATGGGCCACAGCAACCACTTACCATCAGGTGGACTGTATGCTCGTTTGTCAACCTATCATATAAAAAAAGGACCAGATGGTAAGTTGGTGCTGTAATCAGACATTTAAATTCTGCATTTATCTTCAATTAAGAATCAAAAACAGACGTATTGCCACCTCTGAATACTAAGATGGAATGCTTCGTTTCTAAAAGGGTATTCGTGAGAGCATGGTTCTTCCCGGTCGAGCCGCCTATTTGTGCTACAACTTTATTTAGAAGAAGTTTTGTTCCTCGGACAACTTCTTTGTGGAATCGACTACCACCCGAAATTATTCCGGACCAATACAAATAAGGGACCTTCAAAAAAAGAGTCTACTCTTTTTTAAAGGGCCACCTGCAATTCTCTTGATGTTGCAGTTGTTTATGCGTGGCAGTATTAATTTACCAACAGGTAAACCGCATGCTCGTTTGCCCCTCTGCTATAAAAAAAATATAGGTGCCGCGTGGCCCTACCACGTACAAAATATTTGTTATTAGGAATTGTTAGTTGGAATATGGGTTGACTGGTAGAGAATGCCTCAAGGCATTAAGCCCGCCCTTTATATTCTTTTGTTTTACGGAATACAGTAAAGATTAAATAAATAAATAAATTATTAGCAAGACACTATGTCCATCTCTTGATTTAACATCTCTTTCTTATGACACTCAAGGGACGATATTGTTATTCTTACTTGTTTATATATGTTACTACGTGGTTGGACCAAGACTTAAAATAAAATAAAAATAAATCGGAATGGCAAATTTTTAAGACATAAATTGTTATTTAAAACTTTTTCTATTTTACTAAATAAAAAATACAAAACCTCAAACAATTAACACAATAATTATTACCGCAATTTGCAATCTGGGATCGTATATTCTAAGTAAATATTTAATGTGCGAACGCAAGGCAATTAAGCAGGCTCTAACTGCATCAGGAAATAATTTATACGTTTTAAATGAGACAGCTTTTCCTAAGGCTCCCATTAGGAATATTAACGTAATAGTAATCTTGCTCTTGATTAATGAAAGTGATAAGCAAATTATTTTCCGTGCTTTCATTGGGGATTATCTAAGAAGCGTGGTAGAGCCATGCTGATGCTATATTATGGTTGTAACGCGAATAGGTCGGCTCGACCCGGAAAAGACCATGCTCTTACATATTACCAGCGTGAAATAGCAGCTTAATGCCTCTGTGTTCGTTTGGTGAGAGTGGAGAACCGGAGAACCTTCTCACCGTGATCGATTTATTCCATATTAATCCTCAGGGGTAACAACGAATCTTTATTTAGATTATTAATCGAGGATAGATGTAGCTGTCATTGGGCCATAGCATTCACTTACCATCAGTTGGTTTTTTAATCGTTTTTCACCCTTACTCTATAAAGAAGCTGGATATTTTTTCATCCATTCTTTCGAAGCTGCCTTTCTATGGGATTCTCGAGAAAATGTGCAAATGGACCACCAGCTTCCTTGCTGATCGGAGCAATATGGTCCTAGTAGACGGTGTATGCTCTGATTTCAAGCCTTTCAACGCTGGTGTTCTACAAGGCTGCATGCTATCACCAACGCTGTTACTCCTGCATATCAATGATATGTTGCACACTAGTAACATTAATTGCTATGCAGACGACAGCACTGGTGATGGCTTTATATACCGGCCGTGCCAATATTTTTGGAAAAACGCTGCCGAGTACCGGGAAAGCTTGTGTCTGCAGTCGAGTCTTTGCTGAACAAAGTCTTGGATTGAGGGTGACTAAATATAGTCCAGTTCAATCCCCATAAGACACAAGTTTGCGCGTTTACCGCATAAAAGAACTTCTTTGTCGTATCTGCTCAGTTTCAAGGTATTCTCCTTGCTGCCTCAGCTAACATCGGAATCCTCAGCGTTGACATATCAAGTAGTGTGCAGTTTCGTGGTTACTTGGAAGGGAAAGCCAATTTGGCCTTCAAAAAGCCTGGCGTGCTCAGCAGAGCGAGACAGTATTTCATGCCGGCACATCGCTTGCAACTTTACAAAGCACAAATCCGGCATCAAATTGAATACTGTTCTCATCTCTGGGCTAAGGCACCCCAGTGCCAGCTCCTTCCACTTGACCGCATCCAGCGCAGAGCGGTTCGAATCGTCGACGACCGAGTTCTTTTTGATCGGTTCGATACACTGGCACTGCGTAGGGATGTTGCATCCCTTTGCATTTTCTATCGAATTTATCACGGGGAGTGCTCTGAGGAATTGTTCGGATTAATTCCAGCCGCCAAATTTCACGAATGCTCATCGCGTCAAAATTCACGATACCATCCTCACCATCTGGATGCTTGACAGTCCAAGACTGAGAATTTTACTAGTAGTTTTTTTCCTTGTACAACTTCTCGTGGAATTGTTTACCACCGGCGATTTTTCCGGGCCGATACGACTTAGGGACTTTCAAGAAAAGAGTTTACACCTTTCTAAAAGCCCGGCAACGCATCTGCAATTCCCCTAGTGTTGCGGATGTTCATGGGCGGCGGTAGTCACTTACCATCAGGTGAGCCGCATGCTCGTTTGCCCCCTCTTCTATAAAAAAGTACATAAGTTGGTGCCATGGTATGGTCACCCTGTTTCGTTCCGTGAGTGTCGTAAGAGGGGGACTATGAGAAATTCAGAAAAATCTTATAGCATTTGATAAATAGCGCCATAACACACAATTAGATATTGTGCACCTGCCGACTACACATTAAAAAATTAAAATAATTTTACGCATTTAATCGCAATGATTTTTTTTTATTTCCGACGCTTCAGACGCCTCTCAGCAGCGTCGTGAAACTGAACGTGATAAAATCCGTAAAATTAGTTCTATTTGAAGAAAAAGAACCTTCTGAAAAATGAGACGTTTTCTCTTGTCCCTTAACTTACTATTTTAGTCAAGTTACGGTTCGGTCCGCCGGCACCAATTTTATGGTCCTATTAACCACGATGTAAAACTCTTTTAAGAGTTGTATATAATTGGGATTAATATATATAAAAAAATATACAGAATACCAGCGTTAAATGACAGTCTCATACTACTGTGTTACTTGTGATGAGTGTAAAGCACCGAAGACCCTTTTTATTATTGGTAATTATAGGCGTCCACGACTAGATAACATAATACAGTCGGCGTCACAAAAATCGCACCTCTTTAAGTTTCTACGTTAAACTACTTTTAAATCTATTTTGTCAATAGTAAGTCTATGAGTATGTCATATCATTGGAAAGATAATTAAATTTACTCATTAGAAAAAATAATGGTTACCATGTGTTTTTACCGTGGAATAAAAAAAAAGTTAATGTCAACAAGAAGAAAATTAGGATTTATTGCATCTTACAAAATTAAATAAAAACATGTTTTGAAATGGTCTAAAATCTAGTGTTACCACCCCTTGCCTTAATTATTGCATCCATACTGTCTTTTATTGATCTAATAAACGTAACAACGCATGTGTCTTGAGGAATGTTGTCCCGTTCCTCAATGACAGCCTCCTCGAGTTCTTGCAGTGTGGTTGGGGCAGGATCACGAGCCCGTACTCGCTGCTTTACATCCTCCCAGTGGTGCTCTATCGGGTTTATATCTGGACTTTGCGCCGGCCACTGCATAACAGAGATCTCGACCTCTTGAATGTAATCACGTACAATTAATGCAGTGTAGCAGCGGGCGTTGCCATGCTTAAAGTAAAACCATCGCGAACAAAATCCGCGTATGGGACCACATGCTCTTCTAGAATCTCCATTATGTATCGATGAGCAGTCAGCGACCCTTGATCACGAGCACCTTCACTCCGAGTAACGCAGTCAAAACTGGTTTTGGCGTCGACCGAATATAGCCACCGGTATCCTAAAACCGTTTGAAAACTTGTCCAACGGATAAACGGAATAGGTTGAGTTGCTGAATGACATCACACTGACGCATCCCTAACTGCAGTAGCGCAATCACTTGAGTGGCTTCACCATCAGTTGTATCCATATTGTGGGGTTTTTGGCTTGCTCCAGAAGTTTTCGTGTATATTATTCAACGTTTGGAAAGTGAATGACCCACATTTTACCTGTACCGGCCCTTTTATAACACATAACGCAGCTAGTGATCTTTATGACACTTATTTTTGAAACATTTTTTTCAACATCTCGTACTGAAGAGATTTCTTAAGTTCATGTCACAAAACGTTTGTTAATTTAAAGATTATTAACGCACTTTCAGTTGGTATCAATACTGACTTGATTAAATGTAAACACTGAAAGCCAGATACTCAAGTAACTTTTTTCGGGGAGGTGCGTATTTTGTGACACCGAGTATATAATAGCATCGGTGTGCATGAGCTTGAAGAGCTCAGCAACAAGAGGGACCGAACCGCGGTGATGAGATACGAAAATTACCGAGCCCACATTACCAGGCTTCAATTAAAAACATTTTATATTATAGATCATCACTTATGTCACATCATACATCAGTTCATACTTCATATTTAAATATTATTTTTAATATGAACGTGTGTATTTCCTTAACTACTAACCACTTTCAGAAACATTAAAAAAAATAAAACAAGCAAGATAATTGAAAACTAGGCATTCTATTTTGGTATTCAAGTGTACTGAAAATTTCGGGAATCCAGGAAGTGACACAACATTACTATTTAAAAATGTAATTATTGCTTTTCGAAGTATTCTCCGCGAAATTTGACACAGTTTTCCATACGATGGAACCAATCATTGAAGCAACCATTCCATTCGGAAGTTGGGGTCTCCAAAATGGCCGTTTTGTAGGCGCCCACACATTCTTCAGGTGATGAAAATCCTTGTCCACGCAATTTATTCTTTATTTTAGGGAAAGTATAGAAATCATTAGGGCTTAGGTCGGGGCTGTACGGCAGATGGTCTAATAATTCTATGTTTTCTTGCTCTAAAAACTCTTTTGTTCTATGTGCGGTGTGAGAACTCGCATTGTCGTGATGGAGGATGATGCGGCGGTTGCAGTTCTCTTTACGGAGTTCAGAAACGACCTGTGGCAAACAAATGCTAGCATACTATTCTGCATTAACCGTTCTTTGTCCCTCAAGAGGAATAGTCGTAACATGGCCAGTTTTGGAGACAAACGTGGCCACCATTTTTTTTGCAACACTCCGTGAACGAACAATTTTATTTTGGCTTTAACTCATTTTCGAACACTCAAATTCGTGACTGGTTTTTTGTTTCGGGTTCGTACGCATATATGCAGGATTTGTCACCTGATACGATGTTGTATACAGCATTTGAGGATCCTGCGTGGAATCTTTCGAGAGTTCTGACGCACCAAGTAACGCGAGCCGCTTTTTACTCTTCACAGAGCGAATGCGGTTTCCATCGGGAAAATAACTTTTTTACACCTAATTGTTCATGCAAGATTATTTGTCTAAAGTTGCCTAAATTTCGCGGTATGTCACATGTCGATCTTCCTCAATTAGCTTACGCACAGCATCAACGTTTTCTTGGGTGACTGCAATTTTTGGACGACCTTGACGGGGATCATCACTGAGCTTGACACGTTCACGTTGAAATTCAGCAAACCAGCGATAAATTGTGGTTTTGGATGGAGCTTTATCACCAAAAGCAGAAATCATCCGGTCAACACACTGTTTTTGTGTTAAACCACTTTGAAAGTCATAATACATCATCGCTCTTGAATTTTCTCGAGTCAATTCCATTTTCTCAACGACTAAACAAGTTTGACAAAACCTTGTGACAAGACCGAGAATCTTTTTTAAAATAAATACGAGTAAATGGTATTCGATTTTTAAAACCAAGGACTTTTCAATTAAAAAAAAATTAATATGACAGGAAGAGTGGAAATATTCCATTCCAGATACTTTAATGCATATGTAATATCTAAATTTGATTTTTAATCAAGTGTAAATGTAGATTTTCTTTGTGTCACAACATCCACTTTCCATCAGTGGGCTGTGTGCTCGTTTGGCAGCCTTATTCTTTAAAAAATTAAGCGATTATAACGAAGTTCTGAGTTTTTCTTCAGTTTTAAACATTCACTGGGTTTTTCGGTCAAGAAATTCTCAGTAGCAGCTCGGAGACAAGAAGTTATCTGTGTTCCACCGCCGTGCAATTCTGCGTCTGATCTCTCTCGGGTCGAGACGGAGTACCGTCCCATCGCACTATGAGAGTGAGATGGCTATAATGGTTTTAAAATATTTAAATTATTAATTATTCATTTTTCAGGAAAAAATAGAATATTAGTTTTCTATATGTAATAGAAATTTTAAATCTGTAGTGTCAGTATTGAAACAAAATTAAATCACCGTCACTGTAAGTTGATCTCATGGGTGATCCCAGCATAGTTGACATTTACATCAATTGTGTATTTGACATACTTAACAATTGAAGTACTTTGAGAGAGACAAAATAAACCATTACAGCCTATTTAAAGCCTCTGCTAAATATAAGTCTCCCCCGTAAGTTACTTCATGGATTTGTCATAGTTGACACACTTGGAAAGCGATGAAAAATATGAGTGTGTTATCACGAAGTTGCTGTTGTCTAAATTCTGTTTCATTTCTCTCCGCCACCTCTATAAACACCCAAGGAGTATTGCGAAAAAATAAACATTAATATATAACGTCTTTTAAAGTCAAATGACAAGCATTGACTTATAAGCAGATTCACATATCCTAGAAATATTTGATCTTCTCTCAATATTCTCCTTTATCGCCGAGCATGTGTTGAATCAGCACGTATGATTACAATAAACAATAATATTGGTTTGTCAAGAATCGAACCTGGATAGGCTTACCATTAGCTATCGACTGAAATAATTTATAAATTTCCGCTAGTTTAAAATGTCAAATCCTGGAAAGTTCTTCAACGATTGCTTTGAAAATTTTACAAAATATTGCAGTGGAATATGCGTGTATTTTTGTATACTCTTTGAAAAACATTTTGAGCCCCAGCAACGCTTCGCCAAGTACAACTAGTGTGAAATACATTTGTGCAGAAAAAATAAAAAACAACATGATTTTGTTCATGAGACCAAGTTAAGTATTTAAACACGAAACGCAATCGCATTACCAGTAAATTTATTGGAAAATACTCAGTAAAATTCTATGTAGCAGAAAGTAATGTTGGCATTACGCCAGTTTGTTCAGAGCAAGTATAGCAGTAAAATAAAATATTAGGATTTGTGGCTGCATTAATGTCGTAACGAAAATTATTTTTGTGAGTATAGTAAAGGATCTGAATTTGAATTAAAATTTTTTCTTAGCCTGCAAAATTTAAACAGTAGATTACTGTTAAAAACAGAAAATAATACACACAGAATAACAAAAAATAACCGCTCTACCACCTTTTGTATGGGGAAGGAAGAATCGTGAAGAAACCTGATATAATTAATAGAATCAGGCGTTACATTGCCGAAGTCCATTATATTAAACTCATACCGACATGGTCATCCCCACGTCATCGTGTCATCCGTGGCAACATAAAGTGGCCGCTTTTTATTGTTACATTAACCGTTTGTTCACTGTCCCATAAAGTAAAGAAAATTATTTAAAAGAACTTAATATAATTTATCAAATAGCGGTCTCTAACGGTTTTTCCAAAAATCTCATTAACAATTTAATTAAAAAGAAACAAAAGCAAGTTGTTCGCAACTCGCTGTACGCGGTTCAACCTAAAAGTGTTCATAGATATGTGAGCAGTTTGTCCTACTTAGGCCCCATATCTGAAAAAATAGCTAAGACTCTTTGACAAAACGGCGTTTATGTAGCGTTCAAAACAGACAATTCTCTTAGAAATATCTGTAAAAATAAAGATAGGTTGGATATTCGTCAAAAGTCAGGTGTTTACAAACTTGTTTGTGACGAATGCCACGCCGTTTACGCGGGTCAGACTGGTCGCAACTTCGAAACACGTTGTAAAGAGCATTTAGCCGCGTACAGGAATTGCAATCTCGATAAATCTCATTTTGCTAAACATCTTTTGGACACTGGACACAACCTAACCAACGACCACTCCTTTAAAGTCTTACATACGTGTATAAAAAGGCTGCGACTGTGTGTGCTGGAACAGTTAGAGATATTAAAAAGTAATACAGTAACGTTGTACTGCTGAATGAACAAACAAATGTTTCTAACTCACCTCTCCTAAATATCTTTAAGCCTGCTCTCTAATAGCAAACAGCCTCGCAATATGATCGTTTGTCACCCTCTTGGTGATCGGCGATCGGTTGCGTGGTTGAAGAGGAGGCGGGCGTTACGCGGCGGTTTGTTTTTAATTTTACCAACTGCTGCGTAAGTCCGACGGTGATTGGTCGCATGTTTTGTCGCATGACGCAGTCGCTCGCTCCTTAAGCATGGAGCGATTGCGTCAGCGGTCTGTATAAAAGGTAGTTGTTTTGACTCGCCGCTCACTTAACAGTTAGCCACCGTAGAGTCTATATCACCTGAGGATGCCTCGTGTAGAGGCGAAACACGTGTCGTATTATCGTCAGTGGTGTGTCTTACCTAGTGTAGTGGTGTTGGGAGTAGCGGTGCTGGGATTAGTGGTGATGGCGATAGTGCACGCAATTGAGGGAGGGAGGGGTTTGCTTTTCAAAGTAGGTAAGACACATCATTTTATTTTATCTAGTGCATGTATGCAAAGTAATTTTTTGTCAAATTTATACCTAATATATTTAGAAAAACTTAATGTTTAGTATTCCTTTAATAATAATTTAAGTAAAATAAAAAAAGCATGTTAGAATCTCTGGCAACAGAAATTACGTTGACTCAAACATTTGTTACACATAATGAGTGAAAGTGTGGCGGGATAAAGTTGCCTTACAGCCTCTAATATCCGTCATTGGCAAAAGGTGCATGAATATGTCTATTGATCATATAAATGACGTCATATTTTTTATGTTCTACACGTGTTTTTTTTTGTTTTGTAGAATATCAAAATAAATATTAAAATATTTTTTTGTGTAAAATAAAGTGATAAACGAGCACACAGTTCGTCTAATGATTAGTGCGTTTAATCCACAGACATCTACATCTATCATCATTTAGAAATCAAAATACAGGAGCGTTTTTACCCCTGAGTAAGATGGAATGCCGTGTTTCCAGTAAAAATATATCCAGATCTCTACACTCAACAAAAGAAAAGCAGCAACAATAGCTGCTGTAATACGCAAGCTAGTTTTACGGCTGCAAGAGCGTGGGACTTTCCCGATTGAGCGATTCCTGCTACAGTCAAATTATAGCTGCAGCGTGGATTAATTTAGTATAAATTACTTTTGAATGTTATTATATTAAATAGTTTTATTTTTCTGCCTAGGCGTCCGTCTCAATAGGTACCGTGATGCAGCCACGCTGCAGCTATATTATAGTTGTAGACTAGAATAGAATAGAATAGAATAATTTTTATTCAATATTGATTATTACATAATACTTATTGAAAGTCATTTTTTTATTTACCACTAGTTCGGAAAATACCTCTTTCCTGGGAAGAACCAGCAAGAAACCCAGCGGGACTTTTATTTAAACATAATTTCACTTAACAATAATTTTGTTTATACAATTTTAAATGAATTTTCATAGAACCAGCATGGTGGCGATCACCTTATTCCCAGGGGTTATTGTCATTCATGTATTACTTGATATTATAATAATCCTTTTTGTACAGTTTTTCTTTAATAAAATTTTAAACTTGTTTATTGACAAACTTTGAACATGTTCTGGGATTTTGTTGTAAAAGCGTATACATTGCCCCATAAATGAATTACTAATTCTGTGGAGTCTAGTAACTGCCATTACAAGCTTGTGTTTGTTCCTAGTGTTTAAGGTATGAACATCCTTATTCTTATTAAAGCTATTTATGTTTTTATGTACATACATTACATTTTCATAAATATATTGCTATTCCAAAGTTAATCTGTTAATTACTTTAAATTTTTGTCTGAGGGACTCTTTTCAGTTTAGGTTATAAATCGCCCGAACGGCTCTCTTTTGCAAAACAAATATAGCTTCAATATCAGTCGCATTACCCCATAGCGAAATTCAATGAGACATTACTCTATGAAATTAACTAAAATACACTAATCTAGCTGTCTCAATATCTGTGAAACTTCTAATCTTTCTTACAGCATATGCTGCAGAACTAAGTCTGCTTGCTAATTTAGATATATATGGCCCCCAATGAAGTTTCGCGTCAATAGTAATAACAAGAAATACAGTGGAATCCACAAGACTCAAATTCTCCCCATTTAAGAGCACGTTGGTTTTCGAATGTTTTACATTAGGTATTGTAAATTTTATACCTTTTGTCTTATTGCCGTTTAAGAGAGAATTGATGGCGTTAAACCAATGTACTAATTTCGATAGAGCCTTGTTTACATCGTCATAATTAATTGACTGCCGTTTGAGCTTGAAAATTAAAGAGGTATCGTCAGCAACTAATACTATATCGTGATTGTCCCCTACGAGATAAGGTAAGTCATTAATATAGATTAAGAACAGGAATGGGCCACGAATCGAGCCCTAAGGAATGCCTATTGATACTACCGATCCGGAGGAACCTTTACCATTGATTACGACTTTTTGAGTTCTGTTACTTAACTAGGAAGTAATAAGTCTAAGCGCCAAATTTTTTACACCGTAATGTTTATTTATTTTTATTTATTTAATCTTTAATGAACAAAGTTGTACATATGGCGGACTTAAAGGGCATTCTCTCCCAGTCAACCATTAGGCTAAACAGAGATATACAAACAAGAGGCGGTGCAGCAGTAATCAATATAGAAAGCGCTAAAAAATATTGTCTTTACATATAAATGTACATATACACACATATACATAGACATTTATACTTAAATACACACAATATATACATATATTCACATATACATGCATACACTACATATATACACAATACATATAAATATTATCTATGTCAGAACAAATATGAAATATACATATATGTGTATGAAACTAAGAGCTGTGTTAGTTCAAACTTGCAATAATTATTTCACATGCTTACGGACTTGATTTTTAAAAATAAACTTGTTGGAAGCTTTTTTAATGTTAAGAGGTATGTCATTACAGAGTCTGATGGCCGTGAGGAGGAAAAATTGAGATAAATAACCAGTACGGTGTAAAGGAGTAAGCAACTTAAGATTAGCCGAAGAACGGAGAGAACGATTATGAGAATCTCCGAAGTATTGAAATTTGGATTTCAGATACTCGCGAGCACATCGATCGTTCAGAATTGTGAAAAGTATAGCATTATTTTTATACATAATTGATGGTAGGGTGGGATAACCCTTCGTCCCTCGGATTGTGCTCAGTTTGGACGTCTGTTTAGAGTTAATAATTCCACGCTACGTATTTATTTCGTATTTCTTTGATTTAATTGAACACATAAAATAAGATAACATAAATTGACAGGAGTTTTTTCTGCAACTTGCAAGTCATCTGTAGTGTGCGTGCATAAGATCTTGAAATCTCTCGGAGCGTATGTGTGAGTGACTTAACAAAAGTATACAATTAATCAAGTGTCAAGTAGGAACGAGAAGACCGTCATACTAACGCATTGATGCATTCATAACCCTCTACTACCGTAAGTCACCACTGCTATTCATAAAACGTGTTCGTAATAGCTACTATCCTAACAAACGGGTCTATGTAAATTGGACGGAACGAGTTTCTGTATGAAATCGTCGATCGATGACCAGATTAGCTGACCCTGCGGCGACATTGCATTTACTACCATTTACTAAACCCTGAACTCCTAGTACTTTGATATTATTTCTCTTGAAGTATTAATATGCCACTGAAACGGACACCGCCCCTCGCTACCTCTCCCGTGGACAAGAGCAAAAATAGAAATGTGGGTGCGGCTGCATCCCTAGTAAATATCGCAATCTCCTCGCCTGACATGCCTTCTCCAAATAACGACGATAATGTTGTGAGGCGCAAATTGGAGATAAGTATAGTATGGATCATTTTATGGAGGAAATTAAAGGGATGCTTACCAAGACTTCAGAGCAATATAATAGCAAATTTTCATCATTACAGACTGCTATGAAAGAAATCATATCCCAAAACAATGAAATAAAGGAATCCATTGATATGATATCGAAACAGTACGATGATATGAAAGTTAAATTTGACTCTCTCGAGAAACAAAGAAAGGATGACCGATTATATATACATCAATTAGAAGGAAAAATCAATACACTGGAGCAAACAATCATCTCATCGAAGCTTGAATTACGTAATATCCCGGCGGCAACTAGTGTAAGTAAGGAAAGTTTATGCAAAATTGTATTAAAAACGGCTAACGTTCTGGAAGTTCCTCTCGAACAGCAAGAAATAAAAGACATATATCGCACCAAAAATAAAACTGGAAGTGTAAATATCATTGTCGACTTGAGTACTACACTAAAGAAAGAAAGAATATTAAAAAATGCGCGCAAATATAACACAAAAAATTACGCGGTTAAATTATACTTTACACCTCTCTAGAAGATCTCTATAGAAGGTCCAAAGAAACCAGTTTTTATCTCAGAACATTTAACGCAGAAAGCAAGGCGCCTTAACTATTTAGCCTGAATATTTGCGCAGGAGAACGGATATAAGTTTTGCTGGACTTCTTTTGGAAGGACATACCTGCGTCAAGATTAGGGTAAACCACACATCAGAGTTGATTCCGAATCTGACTTAGCTACGCTGAGAAACCAAAAATGACTACAGCGAGGAGATATTCCCGGCTTAAATTTTGGGATCTTTTTTCTTATACTGTTTTCATTTGTGTTATGCATGAACTCTAAAATTTTAAAATTTATTATTTTATACCATATTTTTATATATTTTATAATGTATAAATATATAATATGTGTATTAATATATTATATATATTTTATGGTTAATAATATTAATGTATACATAAAATCACATTACACTATTGTTCATTTTAAAAATCGCTTAATAGATTTTCTGTATAAGTACATAGATATAAAAATTATTATTTTAAAAACCCATAGTTGCGACAATGACGTTTTCTTTATCTCAAAACGATAGAACTACAGAATACTATTGTATCGGACATTGATAATATCACTGTTTTCTCATCTTATATTTGTGATGCTTTAGAGTGCAATAACTTAGTAAAGGTATCTAATATGTCCATTAATATTATTGCGCAAAACATACGTAGTGTATACAAAAACCTTGATGGCTTTATGGCATACATATCGCAACTATCTTTTGAACCGGATATAATAATTTTAACCGAATGTCGCCTAGAATTGAAAAAGCCGGTTCCACGTCTTCCGGATTATAAATGCCATTTTTAAAAAAAATGTCTTAATCAAAACGACGGTATAACCGTTTATACCAAGCATAGTTTTGATTGCATAATTACAGAACCTGAACCAACGGGTGCTAATTATCTATTAATTAAAATTAACCCAGATACAGTCATTTTAGCGGTATACAGGTCTCCGTCGATTTACTATATTGATAGTTTTCTAAATACTCTAGAAAGTATTATTCGACCAATAAAGGCTAAAAACATCTTTCTTATTGGCGATATCAATATTAACATTATAAAAGGCAATGAGGATAAACATAGTGAACCATATTTATAACCATATCTAGCTGCTGGATTGGGTCTTTTGCCTGGTCACACTTACCCCACACGTATAACAAATTGCCTAGATCATGTAATGACCAAAACGATATGAAACACCAAAATAATAGTCATGAATAGTACTATCACAGACCACGCCTTAATTCTTACCCATCTATCTTTAGATTCCAATCGCAAGCCTGATAATATTTTATTGATAAAATTAACTATAAGAACACCATAAAATCAGTTGAAGATGTAGATTTTCATTCATATCTCCTACTTGTAATGCAGACATAGAAGCTCATGAATTTGTCAACGTATTATCATCGGCTGTTAAAAATAACACAACAAAAACTAAGCTACCTAGATCTAGACGTACTCTTAAAGCATGGATGACGCCTGGCTTGATCAAATGCATCCGCCACCATCTAAAAAAAACCCAGATAATGAGATACTAGAAATTTCTTACAAACGGTACAGGAATTTTTGTAATTCATTGTTAGGAAAGCTCAGGCGCCAACATGAAACACATCTTTTAAAGAGTGCCAAAAGCAGTAAAGGAACTTGGTCTATCATTAAATATATAGAGAAAATCCTACGGTTTCAGTTGATTAAAAAATTAGCAGATAAAATAATTGCAAATCGTGGTCAACGTACAGTTACAAGTTCGACCCACAGATCTCTTAACTCATTTGTGCGCTATCCACCTGACGAGACGGAGGTAGAATCTACTTTGTTAAGTCTTAAAAATTATTGTGCTATTGGGTGGGATTCTATCTCTGCCGTTTTTCTTAAAATGATAAAAGATATAATTATATTACCACTTACCAATCTCTTTAAAATTTGTTTTGAACAAGGATGCTTTCCAAAGATGTTCAAAAGGTCTCTCATTACTCCTGTTTACAAGAGTGGAGCTCGAGACAGTGTCGAAAACTACAGACCTATCTCTGTGCTGCCAGTTCTTTCAAAAATATTGGAAAGGCTGTTGAATAACCGTTTGGTAAAATTCCTGACCAAATACAATATTCTATCAAGCACGCAATTCGGTTTCAGAACAGGTAATAGTACAGAAGATGCGGTAAAAGGCTTGACAGAATTTGTAACCAATTAGTTGGGCAAATAACAAAAAAGGTTTGCGTGTTTTTCTTGGCTTAGCAAAGGCTTTCGAGACCGTCTCGATTCCCATTCTTGTACACAAATTGGAAAATATCGGAATTAGAAATTCGGCCCTTTCTATTTTTAAAAGCTTTTTAAGTCACCGAGTGCAGAGAGTTAAGATTAAAAATTTTGTCACTTTTGGTGTCCCTCAAGGAAGTATCCTAGGGCCAAGGCTCTTTATAATTTATATTAATGACCTTTCAAATAAAATTTTTTGAACCTTTTGCACGTCATTAATTGTACAATTTCGTCGACTCTAAAAAATGGGTCACTAGACCAGTATAGATCTAAAGATGGTAAAACATGAATACCCATCAAAATAATGATTCCCAAAAAAGCATCAATATCAGGCTTTCTAACCGGTTCCCAATGTAAAGTCGCTTTCTGAGAGGCATACAAATTTGTTTGCTCAATTATGAGATTAGTTACTTCTTCAGAAAAATATCTCGAAAAATAAGCCATTGGGGACGTCCTGCTTGGAAAGAAAACTTTAGGTTTCAAGGTAACTTCATCAAATTTATCTGCATTTGGCCTCTCCGGCCACACACTACTTTTTTTCCAGTCTTTGTCATTCTCACCATATGAGAAAGAGTCAGCGGAAGATTCCGAATAAGATTCCGAAATAGTTCGAGATACTACTTGTGAAGGGCGGACGGGTCGCAATATTTCCTCGTCTTCGCTATCGCTATGTTATATATTAGGTATTCCTATATTATGATCAACATTTTCTCTCATTTCACCATCACTAGAAGAAAGGAAACTCACAGGATTGCGTGTTGATGGTCCAGGCGTTGGACTTCCTCGATTTTAAATAATATTGCGATCCTCTGACATCACACGTAAATCTAGATCGATTTCTGCGCGATCTTTGACCTCGTACTCATCTTCTGATTCGTCTGGATTATCAGGAAGCCCAAACATTCGCTCCAGCTCATTCTCAATATCATCATCATTTAGGTATGCCTGGAATACAACCAGGCAATGGCATTTATACTGCCACCAAAACAAAACAGTGAGCGGGTAGTGGCATATATACTGCCACTAATAAAAATTGAAATAAAACAAGTTACAATATGTTCAGAGTCAAGATTGCACGCAAAACATTAGCAAAATACATACAAAATAATAATCAATAAGTTATCTTACCATTTTAACCAAAATCTAAGAAGATCTAACTGGATGAAAATTTCCATCAAACAAACTCCACTTTCACACAATTATGGCTGACTTAGTTTTGACAGCTTTGAAGTATGTGTCAATGGGACACTCATTTATGACGTAAAAAGATCAATGTTACCATCTGTGAAAAATAAAAGGACCGTCAACGATACTGACAGCAATAAAAAATAGTTAAATTGGTGGCACGTACACTGTCTTTACCTTATAGAGGGTTAAAAGCATCGGAAAGATTATATGATCGTTCATTTTATAGGTCATATAACCTTTGTCTGCTTTTATGAATTCCTACGGTCGCCTACTCATTAAATACCTTGCGACTGTTTCTGGAGAATTTTTTAGAAGTAAATGTTTTTTTTTTTCATCATTGCTTATAAGGGTAAACAATTCTGCATATAAATAGTCTGCATGGTTCTTATAAGAAAGCGATGGAAGGTTTCTTACCATATTACTTCTAAATATCTCCAGGCGTTTTGCATTAATTGGAACAAACACAATTTTCTCAATTACCTGTTTATTGTGCTTATAAGGTAATGAAACCAGTTGTCCACAGTGATCTGAACTAAGTTTTTGAATTATTGATTTGTTGATTGGTACAAAACCTGTAAAAATATTAACCGTGGTAGAGCCACGCGGCAGCTTTTGCTGTCGCATGGATGGGCCGGCTCGAACCGGGGTGGTACCACGACCTCACAGAAAACCAGCGTGAAGTAGAGGTTTACCTCTGCGTTTCGCTTGGTGAGTGCAGGTGGCCGGAGGCCCATTTTACTGGAAATGAGGCATTCCATCTTAGTCCTCACGGGTGACAACGCATCTACATATTGATTTGTAATAGAGGATAGATGTAGATGTCTATGGGCCACAGCAACCACTTACCATCAGGTGGACTGTGTGCCCGTTTGTTACCCTTATCCTAAAAAAAAAAACAAGTTGCACTACACACGTAATTTAGTATCTATATTAAACGAACTGACCACCTGGTGATTATAGAAATTAAATATGCAATTTTAATCTTTCAACCAATGTTTATTAATACATAAAATATGTATATTGTTACTATTTAAAAATAATTCAATTTCTAATTCTTTGCCTAACATACCTTGTATGTTTGATGCACTAAACATGGTACTTCCTGCATCTCTTACCTCATCACTTCATTTAGCCGCCTTATACTTTACTTATCGGTACGAGGTTGCCAATCGTGAACCTTTCATCCCAATCGGTTGTCGGTTCTTTGATCTATATGGTCAGCCCACTTCCGCTTACTAATACTATTGTGGAATTATTATTAAGAAGTAGAGTTATTTCTTGAAGTTATTAATACGGATATCTGTGAATATCCCTCTCAACTGCTCGCTGGGCGACCTTTGTCTGTCTCATGGGGAGGGGGGGGGGGGTGATAATATTTGCCATAGTTCCTACGCTTGCTTAACGGGTTAGCAACCGCAAAGTTTTAATTTTTCACATCCAATTAACAGGCCACGTAATTTACCTGATGGTGAAATACTTCTCTTTTCATAAACATAAATGCACCTTTTAATTGAGAGAGAAAAACGCATGATTTGTAGCTTTTAAAAACGATTTAGTAGTAGTTAAGTTTTCAGAAACGGATCAGCAAACAAGGCAGCAATAAACAAGGCAGCAACGTTTGACTATTACTTTTTACTTTTATCTGTAACACCGTGATTTATAATATATGGAGCGGTACCATTTACTTTTAACATCTATTTTCTAGTTTTTAACGTGCAATATGGTGTACATAATGCGAAATAATAATTTTTAATGTCCCAGACTTAGGCGCAGACCTTTTCATATTCCTGAGAGGGCTACGGAACAATTTGAGAGACTTAGTGAATTTTATTATATTTGTAATCAATGAAATCAAGCGATGTATTACACAAAATATCCAATCTTATATATATTGTTATGCATTGAATTTTATTAAGAAAGAAGATCTCTAACAAATAAGTTTAAATAATAAACGATAGATATTTACAATGACCGAGCGAAATAATTATTTATATTTGAAAACAGAATAATAGTACAAGGAAAATTGATTATTCCTTTATTTCTATTTCTATTTCCTTCCAATTAGGACTGGTTCCTACATTCTACAATAATTTCGTTTTCTGTTACTATCCGTTTTAATTATATTCCCAGATCATGTGGAATTTATTTATTGGTAATTATTCTTTCTAGAATATAATACAATCATTTTATTCAATATTGATTTCATTTAATTATTAATGGAAGTCATTGTTTACTTTTACTACTGTTCATAAATAAACCTCTGTCCTTGAAAGAACCAACAAGAAACCCAGTGCGACTTTTTTAAAAGCATAACTTACAATATAATAATTTTACAATTGTGGAAATATTTAAAAACAGCATGGTAGCGACCACCTTATTTCTAGGGGTTATTATCAATCACGTACTCTTTAGTAGTATAATAATCCTTACTAATAAATTTTTGCTTAATATATATGACGGCACCTGCACCGTTGTAGATGCGGTGACGTCGATCTAGCTAGACAGTATTCTTGTAAACGACACGTGTACCGCACACCTGCGGCATTGCACCTGCGTTGCCGCCCGTCCTGCTTGTATAAAACGGACTGAGCGGCCGCCGTTAAGACAGTCTTGGCTCTGACGTGGAACGGTGCGCTTGTCGTATTCCGTTACTAGTTTATCCTCGACTTGTTGGATAATTAATTCGTGTAAACGAATTAATTATTATTCCTTACTACAAAATCAGTCTCTGTACTATACCCTTTATACTTCCTACATATATTTGAAACCTTTCGAGACATTAGGTCTGCATATTTTCCGGAACTTAAAACGGGTCGACAACTAATGAGGATTTACTTTTACTTTAATATCAGTACGTAAGTATTTGAACCAGTGTTATTTACTATTACCATGTACTCCCCCTCTCTTAGGACCACAGATAATCCTATTATATTCCAGCGCAACTTGTCTATCTCTTCTTCTAGCTCCAGGATCTTCTCGTCAGTCTTTAAGGTGCGTGCGTTATATATTGCGAGGTCAAGTCGTCTTAGGTGGCAATCGAACCTCCACCGGAGATTTTTAGCCTCTTTTATAGGATAAGTGTGACAAACGAGCACACAGTCCATCTGATGGTAAGTGGTTGCTGTGGACCATAGATATCTACATCTATCTTCGAGTACGAATCAAAATGCAGATGCGTTGTCACCCGTGAGGACTAAGATGGAATGCCTCTTTTCTAGTAAAAAGCGTCTCCGGTTCTCTACACTCACCATACGAAACACAGCACTGTTAAGCTGCTATTTTACGCTGTTATTCTGTGAGAGCGTGGTCCTTCCCCGGTCGAGCCGACCCATTCGTGCTACAACCATAATATAGCTGCAGCATGGCTCTACCACGTAAACAAATTTTTTTCCCGCCATTACACAAGTTATTAAGCTCGTATCATTTCATTTAGCTGTACTTATATGATGGAGTGTGAATAAAGCTAATGAAACCTTGTGAAAAGATAATTTTTTCCTCGTGTTCGATTTTCTTTCTAACCCCTCATCAAAGGTATCATTAGTACTACCGTCTGTCTTCGTTTTCGGGAGCATTTCACAAACAGCCTGTATATTACAGCTGTTATTATTATAATGAGACCTTAATTTATGAGTAGACATCGGATTATATGCACTAACAAAGTGCCAAAATGTGCATGCAAATATGCACTAAAAAGACCGAAATATACACTTAAAACTGTTAATATGCCCAAAATATGCGCAATGCAAAATCAAAAAAGCATTTTTATTTTTATTTATTTTAATTAAAGACGATACAAGAACAGCGAAATGTCCTTAAAATTATGCATAGTTTTTATGACAATATAAGTGTTACGGATCGCCGTAACGCCTTTCGAAAAATGAATGAAACGCGTTGGTCTTGCTTAAACAGGAGGCAAGCGGCGGTGAGGAGGAACTTGTATTTTTTCTTGCTGTGTTTTCTTTTCGGTGGCTGGAGAGCGACTGCCGACCGTAATTTTTTTTTTGCGCCCGAAACAATTGGAAAAGGGCTACCCTTTATGTAGGGAGGCGGAAATGCATTACGCATACCACGACAGCCGGTCTATCGTGGTTATGAAGGACTCACTGCCTACCGGGGGAACCTAAATGATACCCTCTAAAACTGCCTTTGGCGACTGACAACCAGCTGTTTAAAGCTTCTTATGCCGTATCGGAAGCGACCCTCTTTTGGAAAAAGAGGGCGCAGGCGGCTATTAGCCGCTGAGGGAGTGCCTACGAAGGCAAATTAATTATGAATAACTTAATTAGAATTGGCCTGAGCCGCCAGGAAGCAGTTCAGGTCGTTTGAAAGTTTATTAGGCGGGACCGAGAGGGAGTTCCTCGGCCTGCGGATGCTATAGTGGGAGGGGAGTGGGGCTGCATAATTAGCTGCCTCACGAATAAAATGATTGGAATGCGACTCTGAGGCTTTGAAGAAGTTCTCAGAGAGTTTTTTAAGGAATTGTTGGATTGTAGGGAGCTCTAAGACCCGATGAAGGTCGGCATTACGGACGTACCAAGGTGCGTTCGTAGCTCGACGACAGAAGAGGATTTGAACTACTTGGAGTTCATTAATAATTTTAGGGTCAGCGTGGGCAAAAATGGGGCCCGCGTAGGACATGACTGGTCGTATACAGACCTTATAAAGGGTACGCTTGTTTCTGAGGGACATTTTACTGTGTCGGCCCAACATACTGTTGAGCCTACCCAGGTAAAAACATGCGTGACGGGTTACTCTTTTGACGTGGGACCTGAAAGTGAGCCTCGTGTCAAGGGTGACGCATAAATATTTGGCAGTCGTATGCCAGGGGACAGGGGCCCCTAGCATACGTATTGGTGGAGTGTTTTTGAGTCGGCGTCGTTTATTATCGAAGTGAAAGGCGGAACTCTTCTCCGGGTTCACATCGATGCGCCATTTTTTGAACCAAGCTCCTAGGTCATGACTTTTGGATCTTGTTCCGTATGAAAGGTAGCGAGATACCTTTACAGTATAGGGCAGTGTCATCTGCGAAGAGGGAGAGGTGAACACCTTTCGATTCGATGATAATGTCGTTGGTGAACAAAATGTACAGGAGAGGAGCAAGTACTGAGCCCTGAGGGACACCAGCTTTGATGGGGCGCTGAGAAGATAGCGTGCCTTCGCGTCTAAAACGAAAGGTACGATGCTTTAGATAAGAGGCCACGAGACGTACTAGACGATCGGGGAGACCTATTTTGTATAATTTGTAGATAAGGCCTTCATGCCAGACTCTATCAAAGGCTTTAGCTATGTCGAAGAAGACCGCGATGGTCTTATGACGACGAGGATAAAAACCGCTGAGGATATATTCCACAATACGGTGAACTTGTTGGGGACAAGAGTGTTTCGCTCGTAAACCGAATTGATGGGCGATGATGTGAGGGTCACCGTCTGTGGGAAACAGATGGACCCTGCTCCCCGCCTCAGCACTATAAATATAAAACGTCTTGGCCCGGTGCGCGTAGCCTCATTTGCTCCGCGGCCGCGTTACGATAACATGCCCTGTTGATAACATCTTATTTTACATGCCTAAAGGCTTAATATACAAGAAAGGTAAGTAAGATATAAGAACAAATACAATTTACATTAAGTAATTACAATAATTAATTTACATTTTAAATCTATGCTAACTCTCGCTATTCATTCGGTGTCTTTATTGGGAGAGTTATTGCATAGTTACAATATTATTCTTTTTATCATTAAATATAAAGTTATATTTTTTAACATTCTGAATAAGGCTGCGCTTGTTTTTCCGCGTTGCTGTGTGCAACCATCGCTAGTTGTCGAACCGTGAGCGCGGCCCGACGATCGTAACACCCTCATGGCTCAGCCCACCGCCCCTAGGTTGTTCAAATAACGTCGGTTACGACAAGCATGTATTTCATTCGACGTATCACGTTGTTTGCATCGTGCACAATAAGTATTTTTCCAAATTTTCAAACGCAAATTTGTGACGTTTCTCACCCAGTATCAATTTGTACGCCAAAAACGACCTCTCTATATTAACTGTCGTCATTGTACAAAATTTGACATTTGGCGAGTCAGCTCAGTCATCCACTGCGCTCGTGCCCTACACGTCTTCGTCACCTAGGTCCCTATTACGTTCCTCCCGCCATTAAACGAAATATGCACGATTGGGAAAAATGCTAAAATATGCATTAACGGCGCAAGTAGACAGTTATATGCATTTACATATGCAAAAATGCAAATACATAACATCCGATGTCTATTTATGAGCTTTGCAAATATAAACAAAATCACCAGGAAGAAGCAATTTATTTGATTTGAAGACAAAATTAAACAAATCTGTTTATTCAAAATTGGAGAAAGAGTCAAATTTCTTAAGTTAAAAAATTATACGAAATAAATAACAAATTTCATCGTCGTTTTTTGTGTACTTCCCTTTGATAACCTTCGAAGTATTGGTTTTGAATTAGCTCTCTGTCCATGTAGATTGATTTTGTTTTTAATTTAGAACGGAATATTTATAAAATAAATATTTTGTGTTAAAACATCTGGCAATCATTAAAAGTATGATAATGTTTTTATATATATTTATATACTCGTAAATGGGTATAATTTTAAAGAGGAAGAACAATTTAAAAAATAAAGAGATGACTATAATGAGTATAATAAGTTATTAGTATGTCTTATATATTAACAGGGATGGTAGACACGACAATTATATAGAGCGACAAGTGAATGCGGGACATAGAAAAATGGGACACTTCACTCTATTGTAGGAAGTCAAAAATGTGTCACAAGAGGCTCGTAAGAAAATTCATAATCCTGTGTTAGCCACTACATTTATGCATAGTAGTGACAGTTGGCTGTGTGAATGAAGATAGAAAGTATAATTAATAATTGTGTGATAAAAGAAAAGTGTGGTTTGCATGATGAGGTTGTAACCAGGATTAAGATAGGAATGCTTCGGTAGTTTGGTTTGGTATGTATGTGTATTGTACACAATTTTTTTAAATCCAAATATTAAAAAGTTCGTATTACAACATATTATGTATTACACATTTATATAATATATAAAAGCCATTTCCGGGAAAAAACTAATATGTGGCCAACAAGGCGAAAATTATTTAAGGCAATTCCGTTGCAGAATACGTTACTCGAAGCGCCGAGTAAACATTCAAAAGTAAAATAAATGTTAATTTAAAACTGTTTGACTTACGATGAAACGTAAAGCGTTGATTTCATTGAATTGCAACAATTGAATTTACGTTGAAGATGTAACACAAAATTAAAAGATATTGCTCATTTGCCAATTACTGTTTGGTTTTTGTACCTAATTTTTTTTTCAAAAACTGAAGTGACAAACGGATATACATACTTATCGGGGCTTTAGATTAGAGCCCGAGGGGGACAGAGCGCTGATCTAATTAGACGTGACCTCTCCAACTTAACGTTTAGGTTCAGTGTTCCCGTTACCATTCGGTGATCGTTGCTGGTTTTTTACTATCGCGATCACTGACACATCACAGAACAGTTGTCGTCTGGTCGTCATAACGAAGTCAATCTCATTTTTTGTCGAATCATCGGGGCTCGACCCGGTCCACTATCTGTGGAGTCACTTCTTAAAGAAAGAGTTCATCATAAAGTGTCCCTATTTCATACGGGATAACGAAATATCTTTAATACGGGATTAGTTTTCAAATTGGAAATTGTATCGAGATAGGTTAACTTTTATCCCCATAAGTGAATCCCTATATTTTTTTATTGAAAATTAAAGAATTTTTTTTAGAACAAAGGGTCGTCGAAAAGAACAGAACGTATTCCTGGCCAGCCAAATATTTTAATTGTACCTTTCTTCAATTTTTCTCTTTATAAAATTTAATAAGTCGAAGAAGAAGATAAATAACTTAACAATTTATTGTTTCAACAGCCTTGCAGTTTTACAAACAAAAAAATACTTAAAAAAAAATGAATTGCTGCAACAAAAAGTCAACGATTATTATAAATTGCTACATTATCAGAGTTACCGCAGCCATGACAATCTGTCGGATTATCATAAGTCGACTCGCGAGCGATTATGCCAAAATCTCGCGCCCAATATACTTAAAAAGGAGTACAAAGTTTTGACTTTACGTATTTATATTTAGATTAATATCATATTTTTTAAAGAAATCATGGCCAATAGGGCGAATAAAGATTGTATTTTTATAACATAATATACTGTAAGAACTTATTCCACTTGTTAGAAATTATTTGAAATGTTAGAAATTATTCTCAAAATTATTAAAATAAAAGAATACTAATGGGTAACAAGCTCTCCTTACTATCAGAAACCATCCTGGAGGCGTGATGCCAAAAAAAAAACAAAGCGTAAGAGCTCAACTTGATTTCCTGCTTACGCAACCAATCATTACCAGCAATAATGCAGCGTACTGCATCATACATTCAGTAAAGAACAATACACTTTGACCAACGGTAACGTGGTCACAAACACATACCGGTGTAATGTGAATGACCCAATTACATGATAACAAGATCTTCCTTGACAACCCTAGTAGAATATCGCAACGGGCATAGTAACGACAGTAAGTCTCGTATGATTACCGACTGATGCCTCTTAGACGCCTGCGCGATACTTTATACTGCTAGAACGGGTGGGAAACTAGAGTACCTTCATTTGTTCGTATTATTCTTTAATTTAATTGAAATATAAATACTTAATTCACTTAAGTAAAGACCCTGAATGGTAAGTTTTGAAACTGTTTTTAAATATAGCTCAATTACATTAAAAATTGGGTAAAAAATCACTGGTTAGCTAACAAGTTACCCTTTCATAATTTCTAGCAAGAAATTCTACATAAATTTAAAATTTGCTTATTTTCAGGATGAACTATAATAAAATAGTAACAATGCTGCGAACATTATTAATTTTTACCTTTAACATGTCTTGATAAGCCTAAAATGCTTTGATTTGAATTTTGAATCCACTATTTTTGATTTCGCTCTCCGCACTCTAGTATTAGGCTACTGTCTCTTTTAACGTCTACTAACGTCCACTTATGATATTCCAAATAATAATTAAATGAAAAACATGTTTTCACTAATAACAAAAACCGTGTTTTGGATGTTATCCATTGCGCAGGAGGCGGCTCCGTGGCGCAGTGGCTTAGCAATGAGTCAGAACGCTAAGGGCCACGGGTTCGAATCCCGCACCGAAGAAGTATTTATATGGCCTACAAATAATTGTTCCGGGCCTGGATGTTTGTCCTTGTGAAATTTATGTATGTAAACTACCCCCACGATACAGGAGAAAATCCTAGTGTGGGGTAACCTTTTTTTAAAGAAAAAAGAAGAACAAAAAGCAGATATTCTTTTTGTTCATTAGTCCATAGCGCAAAAGAAGGCTTTCGCCTGTAGCCAGTCTGGTTATTCTTTGTCTAACGTAAGCGGGAGGGTTATACCGTCATCTACCGGAAGCCACCAAGTAATTGTAGCATTTTCCAAAGTCGCCTCCTTCAATACCTATACATACAAAGGCAAAATGAGGGATAGAAGTCTTACGGCATAGTGCGACCCTTAAATTGCAGTCATCATTATTTTACTCTATATCGACTTACCGTTTCATGCTAGTAATTGCGAATGTGAGGCAGAATTACAAAAGGAAATTAAATTCCAGATATAACTAGGCAGCGAGCCGAGTTGGCAACTTTAATCAAATTACAAACTGCCAAATTAAGTTGTCCTTTTGCGGTAACGACACGTCTGAGCGCATTATGCAAAATTGGCTATTTATTAGGGTAACTTTACAGCTTCGAAATAATGTTTGTAGTTGTTTATGTAATAAATAATTAAATCAAGGAATTAATTGCAATATCAATTTCTTAATTCTAGTAATTTAATAGTCTAGTAAAGTAATAAGTTATGTAGTCTTTAATTAGATTACTTTTTATTTTTTATTTGAATATAGATGTGTTAGTTTTTATTTATTATATTATTTGTTAGTATTATTTATTAGTATGATGTATCATACTAGAGCCGTGGTAGCTCAGAGAGCCGTGGCAGCTCAGACGGTTAGCGCTCGCTGTAAGTTTCGTAGTACGCGAGAAACCCGGGTTCGATCCCGCCGGCACCAATGAAATTGTTAATTGCAATTTTAAGTGCTGATTTACCACGTGCTCAGCGGTGAAGAAAAACATCATGAGGAAACCTGCATGTCTGACAAATAAGAAAAAAAATATTTCGAAGACATGTGAAGTTCGCCAACACGCATTGGGGCAGCGCGGCGGACCTTTCCTTGCCCTAAAACCCTCTCAGAAATGAGAAGAGGCCTGTGCCCAGCAGTGGGACGTGTTTATTGGCTGTCACTTTACTTTACTTATGATGTATCAATATAGTTTTCTCATCTGGTTGGGCTTTATAAATATATAAATGTAAATTAAAATGATGAATGTACATAAATATCAATAAAATAAAATAAATAAATAAATATACTTACATAAATAAATAAAAACCCAACCAGATGGAAGGCCTCAGCAGGAGAGACCGAACGGCCGGGGGTTAGGAAAAAAGGGAAAGAAACCGGCGGATGATGCGGGCGATATCGAGGAGCAACGCCTTTTGCATCTGAGCCCGGAGCGATTCGTCACGGAGGCTCAGTCGTCTCAGACGACCTGAGAGGCTGACCGCGATTAACCCGTTCGCAGAAACGACCACAGGAATCATTTCTGTCGGCAACCACCCCACATGTCGGTCACCCCGTGAGTCAGGTCCACATATTTTGTCAGCTTATCTGTTTCGACTTTCAGGAGGTTCTCGTCATAAAGAATGGTAATGTCCGGCTCATTTGCAAGAATATTTATGTCTATCCGAGCACGGGTTCCGGCAAGTACTTATAATAAGGCAGTTTCCGAAACACGAGACCCTATTTCAGAGCGAGCTCTTGGTGTAGAGTTGTGCCTGTGCAATTACTCAGAGTTAGAAAGCGCCGAACGACCAGAGATGACATGCCTCACCGGGATGGCGACAAGCTTGACAGATGTCGACGGTGCCATCCCTTAGGATGTATCTCCGATAATTGTTGGTTTTAATAACCTGATCCTGTATTGCATAGACCCTCGGTTTCCCGAAGAGATCACCAAAACGTAGCCAGTGGAGGGAGGCACCTGTATCCAAGAAATGCTTATGAAGAGCCTCGTAGAACCTCCCGTGGAGCTCTTTCTTCCATACGGTCACCCGGTCGGAAATGTACTGTATTGCTGGGTCTTGCTATTGCTTGTTGGCTCGAAGTATAGAGGGGTTAGCCCTTTATCACTCAAATGACGTCACTGTATAATGGATCATCCGATCTCGCCACGAAATAATTAAGCAGGCTGCACACTTCGCGATTATGCATGGTGAGAGCGCTTAAAAACCCACCATGTTTTCGCGGCAAGTACAGCCATAATACTAACGATCTCGGATGATGCATCATGTGGGACTTCATAACAGTGCAGACTTTTCTATTGCTAGGACCCTAAATTGGGTTGAGTCAAGCCCTCCTCCAAAGATACTAATATTTCTCTGTCTTGTGGTATTTGGCTCCAGTTAGAGCCGGCGATTCTTTTAAGCTCGTCTTCCCATCGTGTTTGTGTTCCCGGTGGGTTTCTTGATGGTTCTTTCTAGGACAGAGGTTTTTTTTCCGAACCAGTGGTAAATTAAGAAAATGACTTTTAGTAGGAATTACTTGTAATCAATATTGAATAAAAATTATTCTATTCTATATTATTCTTCTTCTGCTTCTTTTCTTTCTTCATAGGGTTGCTCTTACCGTTCATTTCTTGTGTGTAAGTCTCGCTATGTGGCCTACCCGTTTCTACTTTAACTTTTGTGCAGAGCTCAAGGCATTAGTGACTTTTGTCGTAATTTGCCTATTTTCTTTACCTTGAGCATGCTTCGCTCCATTCCTCGTTTGTAATTTTTCATTTTTGGCATACTGCTATGTAGCCAAACATGAAAATTGTATGTTCTTAACAAGCACCATGGTCTTAGTTTTCATACATATTGGCATGTTACTTTTCAAAATCTACTTTAGACTCCAGTTTTTGTTCCATGTTTGTTGTACTCTTCTTATTATTTCTATTTCGTTGTTTTTTTTTTGTCAAAACTGATTACGTTTCTCAAGTATATATATGTTTCTGTTTAGTTTAGCAGGTTTTCATTAATAGTTATTGGTATTCTACAATTATTTGTCATAGTCATAGTCTTATTGAGATTAATTTCTAGTCCAACCTTTGTCTTGTCTCTGATAGTATCACTATATCGTTTGCGAATCTTAGATGAGTTAGAAAGTGCATTGTATGTTGATACTTAGTTTGTTGCAGTCTAGCTTGTTAATGATGGTTTCAAGGATTGATGTACATATTTTTGGAGAAAACGGGTCGCCGTGCCTTACGCCCATCTTTATGGTAAAGGTTGGGCCCAACCTAACTTTATTCTGCATAATTTGGCATTGTATATGCTTTTAATGACTTCTGTGTATACTTCATTGACTCCTTGCTCTCACCAGCTTTCCCGTATACTTGTGTGTATTATCGTTTCGAATACCTTTTGATAGTCGATAAATGCGAGAGTCTTGCCTAGTCTCGATACTTGTCCATAATTAACTAAAGGGTATGTATGTGGTACGTATGTAGCGTCAATTATAGAACTAACTCTAGCATTAATTATGGCGAAGAAGAGCTTGTATAGATTCCATAGCAAAGTTATTGGTCTAAAGTTCCCTATGGGTTTTAGATCACCTTTCTTATATTTATAAGAAAAATATTAGATTCGGACCATTGTGTAGGTGCATCAGATTTTTGGGATATAAGATTGAAAAGATCGGCTAGTAGTGTGGCCAAGATTGCTTGTGCTGCTTTTAATGCTTCGCTTGTAATGTTATCCGATCTATGTGATGTTCCTTGTTTAAGTATTTTATTGCTTCTATTATTTATATTTCCTGTATTGATTTAATGTTCTTTTCACTGTCATTCCTGGTAATTGTTTTCACTTGTAGTTGTTTGGGTCATATTGCTTTTGTGATTATGTCTAAGCGTTTTTTAGAGTTTTTGTCAATCTTTTTCAATCCCTTTTTTCAAATATTGTTGGTTCTGAGGTCCTTGAAGACCTTTTTTGTACTTTCAGTATGATAAGTATGTTTTTATATTGTGTTTTGTCTATATTTTGCGTAATCATGTTTAATATATTTATTGACTAGCTTAAAGAGTGTGGCGAGTTCAGTTTCCATAAAACGCGATTTATATTTTGTTTTCTGTAATTCTTTTCTTATTTATAATAGACCTGCTGTTCGTACTGACAGAATCTTATGGCAAATTTGTTCATCCCCCGTTATTTGGGCTAATGAGCTGCGTATTATAACGTATTATCATACTGGATTGGTCCTGATGTAAATTCATCGCCAACTGCTGGATCTTATAGCATTTTTACAAGTTTTGCTCATATTTTGATATTTCTTCTTCACTCCTTAGTTGTTTTACTTATTTGTTTGGGAAATTGACTTTACTTTGCTTTTAATTGGTTAGTTTTACCGATGCTCTGATTAGCATATGGTCTGACGGGTAGTATAAATTCATAGTACTAATATCTCCGATAATTCTTGGTTGCCTAGACAGTGTAGTATATTTCAATTTAGTATTCACTGTTTGGTGAACTCCACGTCCAGTTTTTGTTTGTCTTCTTTCTGAAATATGTATTTATAATTGTTATATTTTTGTTCTAATGCGAAGTCCACAAGTTTCTGTCACCCGTCGTTTTTTTGCCTTAACCGAATTGTTTCATCACCAAATGTTCTTCTTTCTTTGGAACTCCAATCTTCCCATTAAAGTCTCACATTAGTATAATGGTCTTGTGTATGGTTTCTAATTCTTTATCGACTATTTTGTAAAATTCGTCTATTTTGTACTCGCTTGCAGCTTCAGTTATTACGTATACTTATATGGTGGTGAGCATATAACCTTTTATATTTAAGTTCTGTACTGCGGCTTGTTCTGACATGCTGGTGAAGCTCTCAATATTGGTTTTATGTAATTAGTTTATTATAAAGCCTACTCCGTATTTCCTGGACTATTCGTATTTTCTTTTTTCTGGCCAAAGTAGCATAATATGAAATTCTCATGTTCTTCTATTTTAGTACCTGTCCGTCACTATTCCAAAATTCCTATTATGTTATAAATTTTTTATAGGATAGGGTGACGACGATGACGACAAATCCAAAACGATAGACTCGGCTCCTCGCCGTATGGTAGCGGCGTAAAATCTATCACCCCTTAGTCGCACCATGAGCCAACAATTAAAAGAAATGGCCCCGAGTTCCTGGCGACCCTTTAATGGGGCAGGGGTGCGAAGAATCTCCGGGAGAAAAACCGGCGACGAGGTTCGCCAGCCGTCATGTCCTGTCTCCCGGAGGGGCGAAATGTGGATTGTGGAGGCCCGTCTGGCTACGCTGAATGTTTGTGAAGTAATGAATGATAAGATGGATGAAATATGCGAAATGATGAATGATAGAGGAATAGATGTGTTATGTGTGAATGAGACGAAACAAAAGGGAAGAGATGTTACTGCACATGGCATGTATACCGCTTACTGGTCTGGTGTAGAAGAGACCGAGCGGGTATGCCAGGAAGTCGGTGTATTCCTTTCAGAAAGAATAGGACAATGTGTGAAAGAGTATGTATGTGTAAGCCCAAGGCTGCTGTGGATACGAATGAAAGTGGGCTTAAAGAAGTTGTTCGTGCTTGGGGTGTACGCCCCAGATATGTCTAAGCCCACTTATATCGGAGAGCAATTTTGGGACATGGTAAGGCTGGTGTTGACGAAATGTAAGGAAAATGAAAATATTATTATGTTAGGAGATTTTAATGGAAGGGTTCGGGTGAAGAGGTCTGGTTATGAAAGGATATTAGTAACGTTTGGCGATGAAAGAAGAAACGAGAATGGTGAAGACCTCCGCACCGTATGTGTGGAAAAGAATATTTTTGTGGCGAACACTTTCTTTCGCCATAAGAGGATTCACATGTATACATGGGAAAGAGGGGATGATAGAAGCATGATAGATTTCATTATTGTGGATGAAAGAATGAGGAGCGTAGTGGTAGACACAAGGGTTTACCGTAGTTCCAACGTAGGGACGGATCAATACTTGGTCTTATGCCGAATTAATAGTCTATTTAGACGTTGGCGGCATCGGACATCTGTGTCTACCACTGCGTTACAGCGTATAAGAGTAGAGAGGCTACAAGATGAAGGTGTGAAAGAGAAGTATAAACGCAGACTGAGGGAAAATATAAGTGTGTTGAACGAATTACGTATAAATGATATAGACTTGAAGAATCTATGGAAGAATGTTAAGAAAGTTTTGATGGATACAGCCGCCGAATCATGTGGTGAATGTAAGAGAACGAATGAAAGGAAAAGTAATACGTTGTGGTGGGATGATGAGGTACGGATGGAAGTTGAAGCAAAGAAGAGGGCATGGCTAGATTTACTAGCAACCAAAGCTGGTAATTCTGGCGGTATGAATGATGAGATTGAAAGAAAAAAGGCAGACTTTAGATGTATAAATAAGAGAGTAAAAGAAGTTGTTGAAAGGAAAAAGCAAGAAAGGATAGAGAAGAATGATCGAAGGATATCTGATAAATTCCAGGCAAATATTAAAATGTTCTGGAAGCTCGTAAGAACTGCGAGGGGAAATTCAAAACAGCCTAGCATGAATGATATACGAGACGAGAATGGCTGCATACTGAATGATGAAGTTTCGAATTTAAAGCGATGGAAGGAATACTTTGAAAGCGTGTTTAAGAGTGAAGAGTCGTCCGAAGTAAGTGAAATAGAAATTCCAGAAGAAGTGGAAACAGGTAGGGAGATAAGTGTAGATGAAATAATGAAAGCAATAAAAAGCGTGAAATCAGGTAAGGCAGCCGGATATGATAGAGTATCACTAAAATGCTAAGGGCTGGAGAGGGTTTGGTTGCAGGCCTGCTGTACACCTTGTTTAATTTATGTTGGAACTGAAGCAGATAACGGAAGACTGGTGTAAAGCCGTTGTAGTTCCAATATATAAGGGAAAGGGGTCGCAGCAGGACTGTAAAAACTACCGTGGTATCAGCTTGCTTAGCATTGTGGGTAAACTGTATGCTAAGGTGTTAATTGACAGAGTTATGGAAGAAACTGATGGAAAAATTTGGGATGTGCAAGCTGCATTTAGAAAGGGGGTGGGGTGTATGGATCTAGTCTTTTCCATGCGCATGATTGCGGAGAATTTTTTTGACAAAAACCAGAGAGTTTTTTGTGCGTTCATGGACTTGGAAAGGGCTTATGACAGAGTGGACAGGAACGTGTTATAACAAACACTGACCTCATTTGGGTTGAGCACTGGTCTGATACAGGCATTAAAGACTCTTTATAGAGACTCTAGTGCTTGTGTCAGAAACAACGAGGCCTACTTGAACTGGTTTGGCATTCAAAAAAGTGTCAGACTGGGCTGTGTAGCTTCTCCATGGCTGTTTAACCTATTTATGGACAGTTGTTTACAAACTTTGAACGGTGAATAATGTGGGTTAAGAATGGGTGAGTTAACCGTCAAATGCCGTTTGTACGCCGGTGATCAAGTCATATTTGCATCGTCGGCGGCCGAGTTGCAAATGATGATTAATTTAATGAACGTGTCATTAAAAGAAAGGGGTATGAAAGTGAACGCAAATAAGACGAAAGTGATGGTTTTTAAAAGATAAGAAAGTAAAACGTTATGTGAAATAAGAATATTAGGGGAGTTGATTGAGCAAGTGGATGAATGTGTATTTTTGGGATGATTATTTAGCAGGGATGGTAGATATGATAATGATATAGAACGACGTGAGAACGCAGGAAATAGAGTTAATGGGGCTCTACACGCTATTATGAAGAGTGAGAATAAGTCAAAGAAGGCACGTATGGCAATTCATAAATCTGTGTTAGTCCCTACTTTAATGTATGATAGTGAAAGTTGGGTCTGGCAGAAGAAGCATGAGAGTAGAATAAAGGCTGTAGAAATACGGTCATTAAGGAGTATGCTAGGGCTGAATCTGAATGACAGGGTGAGAAATAGTGTGATAAGAGAAAAGTGTGGTTTGCAAGATGACGTTGTGACCAGGATTAAAAAAGGAATGCTTCGGTGGTTTGGTCACGTAGAAAGAATGAACGAGGAAAGAGTGAATGTTTAGGCCAAACAATTAACATTTGAAATTTGCATTCAACACTCGTGTCCGCTCGCTGACTTTGTAAAGGTCACCAATGATGCTTTAAATTAAAAATAAAAATGCTTTTGGGTTTTCCGCGAAATGTTTCATATTTGTGGCGGTTGTGATTAAGAGGGCGAATTTGATGTGCTCTTTGAATGCGTGTGCATATCTTTTTTTAAATGTATTTGATCATTGTGTTTGTTTTGTTGAAAAGAAAATTAAAATTGAATAACACTGCTTGTGCCGAATGGAATAATAATCATTCCTCTCTTTGTTTTCACATTTTTGTTGGCACTGTCGAAGATATTTATTTGGAAAGAGAAATAGGGCTGTCTCTTACGTTTATCGTTTTGCTTAATTCGTCTGTTTTAATCTATGCGCATCGGTAAATTAATTTGTTTGAATTAATTCAGTAGTTGAGTATTGATGCTTTTGAAACTTGGTTGAAATATAAGCATAGGACTACATATCTAAAAGGCTAGCTAGTTGGGAGATTATCAGATTGAAATCAGCTACCGCACAATTGAGTAAATTATTATATGGTAGATGGCTTGGTTATGCCTACTTGCTTGAAAAATCATACTAAGGACTATCTGTGCGTTTCGTTTGCCTCTCCACAGACGCCGTTCATGTGGAACTTGTGGGTGCCCTCTGCACTGAAGCTTAGGTGGCCACGCTGGGCCGCTTCGCTTGATCCGGTCGGATTGCGGAACGAATCATAGGGCCACAAATAGGTGTTTAAAAGAGGTCGTCGGACTTCTGTCCAGTAACAGGACTTATTTAGGTGCTGCGATGTCCAGGAAGGACATCCAGTGGAGGTTCGACCCTCCGGCTTGCCCACATTGAGGCGGTATATTTGAGGTGGTGGTTAAGGTTGCAAGATCTGATGGGGTGCCTAACGTGGCCTAGGTTTTGGTTGTAGATTCGGTCTTGCAACGTGCCGTCGCGACCCTGTCTCGCTTGCCGGTTTGCTCGCGGACATAAGTCCTTATGTCCGGGACGGGGGTTTGTTTAGGCCAAACAATTAACATTTGAAATTTACATTCAACACTCGTGTCCGCCCGCTGACTTTGTAAAGGTCACCGTCGCCCCACTACCGTGTGCGTTGCTCGGCAGAGGGCGCGGGCGCAGAACGCGAGTGCGAAGTCAGTGGCTTGCCAGCAGCGGCGCTGTCGAATAGCGAATTTTTGTGACCGCTGCATCGGTTTCGCGCGACCCGTTTTTTAGGGTTTTGGAGTCTAGAATTTGAGTATTTGTGCACGTTTAATTTGCTATTGAATTTGGGGTTTCGTGAAAACCGCCTCAAATAAGTTGTACGTTCGTGACAAGAGGCTTGTATTGAATTTGACTGATTAAAGAAATTTCGTTTGAAAGTAATTGCATCAATTGTATAGTGTGTGTATAGTATCTAACTTGCTATCTGACATACGGTCTGGAATTTGAAGCTCGCATTCCATTTCGAGGGCGTGGCCCAGTTAATTGTTTTTGGAAGTTAAAGTTGATTTGTGACGTCGCGTTAAGTGCCTTTTGTGTGTTGACTATGTAATTAGTTTGCGTGTCAGCTTGGCTGATTTTGAGTCTTGATCCCGCATTAAGACTCAAAATCAGCCAAGCTGACACGCGTAGATTTAATATCGTACGAAGGAATTTAGTTTGTTGTTTGTAACGCGGAACTTTGTGACCCTAGAGAAGGTCGTGTTCGGTTCTAGAAATAATTTGTTGCTGAGTGAAAACGGAAGTGAACTTTGATCCACCGTTCATTAGTCGTGCCGTGTGTTACGTTTTTGATTACGATTAACGGGAATTTAGTTGAGTTTGAAGTTAATTAAATGTACAATAAAGTTGATAGACTGAAATAGTGAAATGAAGAAAGAAGTTGTCAATTGGTGACGTCCGCTTGAGTGATACATCATGGTGGGGCAGCATCGGACCAGGCTGCTGCCCGATCACCTCATTTAGGTCAGGTCACATATATAAACACTATTACACACCACTTACATGCACCTACACCTACACCTACCGCCTGACCGAGCCTTGGGGCGGTTTTAGCTTCGGAACCAGGTACGTACTATTTGTTTACCTAGCCTTATATCTATTGTGTAGAATGATTATTCTCCATAGGCCGTTGGGCTCCGTCCTCTGCTGCCCGTCGATAGGACTACTGATGGGCGCTAGTCCAGTCTACCTCTTTTGGGGCAGCTCAGGGCGTGTACAGTGACAAAGCAAATTTATGTTTCAGAAGTGAACGGAAAAGTCAGGAAGGGATGCCCTAGACGAAGATTTATCGACCAAATCGGCGATACATTGAAAATGGGTCAGATTAGGAGTACCCTTAACTGACGAGCGTGTATGCGTAGATATATGGATGTAAAAGAGGCGAAAGAGGTGTGTCAGGACCGTGCCAAATGGAAGTCCGTAGTCTCTGCCTACCTCTCTGGGTGACAGTGGTGAGAGTTTGTGTTGATAGGGTGACAAACGAGCACACAGTCCACCTGATGGTAAGTGGTTGCTGTGGCCCATGACCATCTACATCTATCCTCGTTTGCGAATCAAAATGCAGATGCGATGTCACCCGTGAGGAGTAAGTTAGAATGCCTCTTTTCTAGTTAAAAGGGTCTCCGGATCTCTACACTCACCATACGAAACACAGCAGTGTAAGCTGCCATTTTACGCTGGTATTCTGTGAAAGCGTGGTCCTTACCTGCTCGAGCCGACCCATTCGTGCTACATCTATACTACCAATATAGCTGCAGCATGGCTCTACCACGTTACTTTTATTGATTCTTTTTGTTCTAATAGGCGATCGTGTGATGATAAGGTTTTGATATTGTAAGTTGCAATCTGTAGCTGGTAAAGATTTTTATTATTTTTGTTCTCTACAACTGTGGTTTTTACCTTTGGAGGGTTTTGGTGAGTGGTAATCAAACAAAAGAGTGACTTTCAATAAGTATTATTTATAATCTATATTGAATAAAAAAGTTTCTGTTTCTGTTTCTGTTTCTGTTTCTGTTTCTGTTGTATGTTTTTTTTTACATTTGTTCGTTATTGGGCTCTGTGTAAGAGGACCGGCTTGTTTGTTATAGTTGTTTTAGTTACTGTTTGCGTTTGTTGTACTTTTATTGGTTAGGAGGCCAAGCATACCCGGTTTTATTACTCTCTCTGAGAAACTGTATCAAAGTTTATTACATAGGTCTCCTCATAGCTCGTGTCATATCAGGGATATTTGCCGTAGTTGCCACGTTTGGTTTGGTTTTTATCAAGAAGGCGCTGTTGCCTTTCTCTTAGTTTGTTTCCCTCTATCGCTCCTTACGACACCCACAGGGCGATGTCGAGTAGTAGTGAATATGTGAACACAGGTTTAACTCTATAAAATTAAAATTATTTAAACTATTAAAATAAAAAATTCTTAAAGTATAAATTCACATCTACCTCTATACTTTGATGTCTATGCAGGTCAATTCTAGACATCTAAAAATTTAAATACCATGAGGCCGTAAATGGACAAGAACCGGCTGCAAGCGTGACAAACTAATGATTTTTTATATTTACGCGAAGACTACACATTAAAAAGATGAAGATAAGATGGAATGGTGCTGCACTCTGCATGAGATCCTATAAATAATTAAATTAAATCGAAACCTAAGCATACCACTGCAGGAATTCAAGATGCTATAAGCTCATTCTGCGTAGATCGGACTAAAAATTAATATTCATAAACTGAAGGTAGCCGGGCTAACTATGACATTGGGCCTTCAAAGACCTCAGTGCCCCCGTGACCATGGGTGCTGTAAAGCATCCGAAATTTCGGGAATTAAAAAGTTAAATTAAACGCGATAAAATCCGTAAAAATTAGTTTAATTTAACCTGACAAACTAATCAAATCCTCAGTAGTGAACATCAATGTGCTAATGATGAGGGAAATCAAGATGCCGATTTTAATGCTTTTAAATGTATTGTAGTGCTATGCATGGGATAAGATGTCAACCTTAGATCTCATAGGCCGATTGTGGGCGTAGCCGTAAGCAGTATGAGAGTATCTCTACTCCGCTCATCAACCGGGCTGCCTGAGTGGCTGGTTATGAATAACACATTCCAGAAAAAAAATGCATGTTTACTGTATCATTCTTGGAAAGATTTTTATGCGGAAGTAGAAAAAGTTGAGCAGTAGAGAGCAGGTTGTAGGGCTTCATAACTGCCAAGGAGTCTTTGGACTGTCCTCATATGATCACATATAGCATGAACATGGAATAAAAAAAACTCGGTGCAGAGCCACGTGTGTCCTTCAACTTCCTGCATTGCTTACCAGGTCGTCAATCCATCTAGAAGGGGACCACCATACACGCGACTTACCGGAACGAGTTATTCGTTCTAAGTTTTTTCCGAACAACGATTTTAATAAAAAACCATATTCTTGTTTAGAATCCGCTTTCATCAATATTCATTAAGATATTTCTGTTATGATCTAGTTACAAAAATTCTTAATGATTTAAATAACAAAAAAGTTGCTTCGAAAAGATGTTATATCATCGTCATCATCATTACAGCTCTTCACAAGTCCACTGCTGAACAAAGACCTCCTCCAAGGTATGCCACAAAGCACGTTTCTTAGCCACCCGCATCCATCAACTTCCAGCATGTCTCACCAGGTTCTCACTCCCTCTATTGCAGGCTACAATTCGCCTACCGGTACGAGACTACCACTCGAGAACCTTTTTTCCACATACCGATGTCGAGGTTCTTCGAGCTATATGGCCGGCCCATTAACACTTCAACTTATTAATCCGTTGAGTTATATCGGTTACTCTGGTTCTACTGCGCATATCCTCATTTCTAAGTTTATCATGCAGAGAAAACCCGAGCATAGCTCTCTCCATAACTTGCTGAGCGACCTTGAGCTTGAGCTTCCTCATACGGCCAGCACTAGCAACACGCACTGGTTGTACAATCTCGTTTTCAGGTTTTGAGGTATACCTGAAGATATTATATGTTTCAACAAAATGTTAGTGTTAGAAAAGTTTTAAGTACGTTTGCTTCCATACGGACATAAAAAACATTGGTAAAGTAAATTTTATCATGTTACCAAACATTTGAATTAAGTTAGATAACATTTTTAAAGGAATATCAATAATTTATTCTAAATGAAGTTATTTCAGGATATTTAATGAATAATGCAAAATACACGGTGGTGACTTTGGAGAATTCGATACCCCATTTCATCCCGTGGATGTCGTAATAAGCAACTATTAGAAATACACAAACACACAATTACGTTAACAATTTATACCTAAGCCAGTTTGTGCTATTTGTTTGTGCAGTTTGTGGCTGCCCAATACTCTTGAGATCTGGTCTAAAACACCAAGCTTTTAAAATTCTAAAACATTTATCCGAGAAAATTATCGTAAATTTACGTAAGTAAGAACAACTGCGTATTTTGGCAAATATCAATACTGTGAATTGCTGTTTTTAAAAGACACATGGCTTTCCTGGGACTAGGCAACTCAGGGATGTGCCGAGTCTATTTCTTAACCGAAGAAACGAAAAAAGTCTTTATCCCTTGCGTTTCTATTAGAAAAATTATACGGATGTGTCTACTCGATCTCGGAGCAAACCCGCCACATGTGTTGCATAATTTAGACATGATATATTGAGAAAGGATAGTAAAATGCTTTTTGGGAGGAAATATTTTTAAGCACAATAATAATTCTTTTCGACCTGATGTATGTATCAATTATTGTTGTAACTTTTTCAACAGAACTTTTATTTGTGGTAGAACCACTTCAGTGGTCTGCACTATGCCTGTAGCAAGAACGGGTCAACTATTGCGAAGAAGGTTCACGCTCTCATAATATTATACCATCGTAAAACAGCGAAATAGGAAAACTAGAAATAACAGAATAATGCTAATTTGGTTTGAATGGTTGTTACGAGAACTGAAGACCAAAGAACTGAAGCCGAATCTTTTAATTGTATATAAGCATTGAATCTTATTAACCGTGTAGTGGCAGTGTAAGAATATTCACTGCCCCATACCGTCCCGTTGATGTTGTAAGAGGCGACGAAAGGAAGCCGAAACAGAAGATGGACAGCAGCAACATTCTGACAACAAATCAAAATAATAAAACTGCTGCTGCCAACCCGCCCACGAAGAGTTAAAACTATGGCAAAACCCTCTCTATTTGGGAACCATTGAGGAAGGCGTATGTGCAGCAGTGGATTTTTATAGACTGTAATAGATGAATGAATTGAATTTTAGTCTTTGTGGGCAACGAGATTTACTTACTATCCGTTTGCTAATTTGTCACCTTCACAACCAATACAATACCCAAATAGTACAATGCAATATAAATTACATTAAAAAGCAGCTCATTTATAAAAGAGCAGAAGGCATTAACGTTCACAAACATTTATATGCTTTCCAATCACATCATTTCATACTCATTAAGTCTGTAAAAAATTGTAATTAATATGATAGCTTTGTATTTTATTAATATGTGTACTTTGGTACGAGAATATTAATTATGTGCAGTAGTATCACCATATGCGGTTTTTAATCACAGTATAATACACTACTATTGTGAAGTTTTTTTAAAAACAATTTTAGGAGTAAACACTACACTAAGATTTTTTTCTGTATTGTATAGGTAGTTTAGATAAATACACAACTTCACAAGGTTGCTTTGTATTGACGATGACGGTCCCGTGGGTGCCGTAAGCGACGACTATGGGAAAAGCCAGAAAATTCTTATAGTTTTCGATAGATGGCGCTATATCTATTTAGTTTACGGCAGACTTACAAACCCAGTCCGACGACGTACAGCGCCTAGCTCGTGAGAGACCCCTTTTTTTTTTTTTTTTTGCGGATGGAAAATCATCTAATGACGCCTTTCGCTGTGGGTGGAGCGGAAGGGAGTGTCAGACTTTTACTGACTAAAAACCATCCGTGTTCCTTCAGTGCCCTTACGTTCCGGAGCCGCGGTATCTCTTTCGAACAGCCCGCAGCCCCGGCAGGCGTCGGCCCTTGCGGGCCCCTTCACGCTGCTGACAGCTCTTTGAGGCGCGCGTGGAACAAAACGCGCCGTCGACACGGCCTGTCGTCGTTAGACGGACGGACGGCGAGCTACCCATTGCTCGCCGTCCACAGGCCCGCGCCTACGGTGGTCGGGGGCCACGACGTAGCCCCCGACGCCCGGGGCGTCTCCCGCGGCGGCCGGGAAGGAAAGCTGTTGCTCTTTCCTTCTCCCGCTCCGCCACCTCCTTCGCTAGCATCACTGCTTCGCAGAAGGTGGTGACGGCATCCCATTCCGTCTCGCTCCGGACCATGGCTTCGACCAGAGCCGGACGCGAGAGGTCGCCGCCGCCTATCGCCGCTACGAGGACACGGCGGTGCTCCGCCCAAGCAGAGCACACCTCCACGGTGTGCTCCACCGTGTCCTCCGGTCGATCCTCGCAGTGGGAGCACCCGGGCGTTTCCTCCCGCCCGATTCGGTGCAGGAACCTCCCGAACACACCGTGTCCGGTGAGGACCTGCGTCAGGCGGAAGGTGAGGACGCCGTGGCGTCTCTCAAGCCACTCCTCAAAGAGGGGTCTTATCGCCGCTATAGTGGCGTGCCCAGCACGGGGTTGCGACAGTCGCTCTCTCCATGTCGCCATGAGATCATGCCGGAAGTCTGTCCGCTGCGCGACAACTTGCCGCGGCAGCGGGGTTTCCCCCCGGCATAGTGCTGCCGCGCGCCATTCGTGCAGGCGCGCGAGGACTATCGCCTCCAGATCCCATGGCGGCAATCCGGCAAGGAGGCTCGCCGCCTCGCGGGAGATCGTGCGGTAGCCGCGAACCATCTTTACGGCAACCACCCTTTGGGGCGCGTTTAGGTGGTGGACGGCAAGCCGCGCCAAACCACGCACCCACACCGGGGCCCCGTAAAGGGCCATGGACCTCACGATCCCCGCGTAGAGCCTCCGGCAGGAGGCGTTTGGCCCCCCCAGGTTCGGCAGGAGCCGCCTGAAGGCAGCCCCGGTCCGTTCCAGTTTGGGAGCCAAACGTCGGAAGTGCTCAACGAAGTTCCATCGGCCGTCGAGGACGAGTCCTAGGTACTTCAGCGTCGACTCGACGCCGATGGATACCCCTCCTACCATCACTGAGGATCCCGGTGGTGGCCTGTTCCGAGGACCATGGAAGTGCATGGCCTCGGACTTGTGCAGAGCCACCTCGAGACCCAGTTGCCGGATCCTCTCAACGACTATCGCAACCCCGCGTGTCATAGTTTCCGCCGCCGCCTCGTACGACCCCCCTTGTGCCAGTACCAGCGTGTCGTCAGCGTAGCAAACTACGCTGACGCCGGTAGGGAGGTCGGCGCGCAGCACCCAGTCGTAACCGATGTTCCACAGGGGCGGCCCCAGAACCGAACCCTGTGGGACACCGCACGACATCTCTCGCCGGTTCCACTCTCCGTTTCGACCGGGGTAGATGACGGCCCTGTCCGTCAGATAGTCCCCGACTATACGACGGAGATAGGTCGGCACCCGGTGATACCGGAGTGCCTCCCTAATGCAACTCCAGGGCATGGAGTTGAAGGCGTTGGCGATGTCGAGAGACACCACCAAGACAACCCCCCCCCTGGCCACTGCATCCCCCGTCGTGAGGGCTCTCACGCGCATGATGGCGTCCACCGTAGAGCGCCTCTTGCGGAAACCAAACTGGTGTTCCGCAAGATCCGGCCCCGTCCCCGCAAGGTGCTCGGCGAGGCGGTTTGCAATTACTCTTTCAAAGAGCTTGCCCACCTCGTCGAGCAGCACCACGGGCCGGTATGCGGACGGAGAGTCCGCAGGGCGCCCCGGCTTCCGAATGAGCACCAGCTTCCCCGTCTTCCAACGAAGCGGGAATTGGCCTCTCTCCAAGCATGCGCTTAGGAGCCCCTCCAGTCGGGGCCCGAGAGCCTCCGAGGCCAGGACCCAGGCTTTGCCAGGCAAGCCATCGGGTCCTGGGGCGGTATTCCTGGCCTTGAGCCTACGTACCGCCACTCTCAGGTCTACCCCGGTCCCTTCCGGGATGTCGTCGTCGTCGTCCTGGTGGTCCGCTTCCGGCACCGCAGGTGGCGGAGCCATAGGCGGGGGCGGATGTTCCCCGCGCGCAGGGAACAGAGCGCTCACCACATCCTCCACGAGCTGAGGCCGGAGACTCTGCGTCAGCGGGGGGGCCCAGGTGCGGAGTTTATCCCGCACGATCTTGTAAGGGCGCCCCCACGGATCTCTATCGAGAGTCTCCAGCATCTCCTCACGGGCCCGATCCCGGGCCCGCAGGACAGCCTCCCGGAGGGCGGTCTTTGCCGCTCTGTATCCCTCGTACAGCTCCGCCTCAATGGCTGCCGCATTCGGTGGACGAATGCGGAGCCTGCGATGCCTGGCGTACAGGTGCCGCGCGGCGACACACGCCTCGCGCAGAGACGTCAGCTCACGCGACCACCAATACACCTGACGCCGGGCGCTTCCTGGCCGGACGCGGGGCATTGCCACGTCACATATCTCGGACATGGCCTCCTGGAACCACCCTGCCTCATCATTGACGTCGGCAGGCCTGTCCGGTGATGACACCCAGGCCTGCACGATCGAGGCTTCCAGGAGGAGCTCCCGGTCCAGCTGCTTCAGCGCCCAACGCGGACCACTCGGGGCCTGTTGGACTGGCGCGCTCGAGGGCTGGGTGGAGACGTCAAACCGGATGTACCGGTGGTCGGAGTAGGTCTCCACCCCCTCCATGACACGCCAGTCAATGGCACGCGGCGACAGAGCGGGGCTAGCGAACGAAATGTCCACCACCGACTCGCCCCGCATCCGCACACACGTGGGGACAGAACCCCGATTTAGGACGACCAGGCCTGTCTCCAGAGCCCAGTCTTCCACCATCCTACCCCGCACATCTGTACGACGAGAACCCCAAGCCAAGTTCTTGGCATTGAAGTCCCCGAGGACAAGTACGGGGAGGGGATTACTTCCGACGACGACTGCTCTCAGCTCTGCAAGAGAGTTGTGAAACTCGGCGAGAGATCGGTTCGGGGAGAAGTACACCCCCACAACGACGAACTCCCCGATCCGTGCTGCTACGCACCCCTGACCCCTCCTGACACCTTCAAGGGTCGGGGTACCGGCGGCGGCTGAAGAAATGATGGCCACTGAGCCGTTAAGGTCCGCCACCCAGTCCTCCCTAGGCCAGACAAAATACGGCTCAGCGACCACAGCGATGTTGATTGACCACTGCGCCATGCTCTGGAGCAACAGATCCTGAGCGCAGGCGCAGTGGTTGATATTCGCCTGGAGGAAGCTTAATGGGGCCGTTATAGGCATTCCATTTCAGCTTCCTCCACGGGGCGCCTCTCTGCGGGCGTCGGTGTCGCGGCGGCGGCGGCAGCGACAGTGACAGCGGCGGCGGCGGCGGCGGCAGTCGCGACTGCGGCGGTGGCCACAGAGGCGGTGGCGGCGGAGGGCCCTCCCCTACCCGCGGCCTTGGCCTTGGCGGGTGGCACGCAGGCCTTGCTTCCGGCCCGGTGATCGGCTGGCTTGCCGGTCGCCGCACATGCATCACAGTGCGGCGTGGCGCAGCAGGTCGCTGATATGTGTCCGGGCTGACAGCAGCGGAAGCAAAGGCCACTGCGGTCAACCTCCGAGGCGCATTTCACAGATACGTGGTGCCCCACGAGACAGCGGTAGCACCTCAGAGGTCTGGGCTCCAGCAGCTTAACCTGCGCTGAGACCCAGCCCACCAGAAGCCTTCGGCCCTCCACTATGGTTTTGGCCGCCGTAACAGGGCAGCACACCGTGGCGACATGCATACCCTGTTGGTCCGGGCGTATGGCGCCTGACCTGACCTGGTCAGTAGTGCACCCCCCGGACCTGGCGACGGCGGCCACTAACTCCTTCTCCGATACCGAGTCGTCCAGACCCATGATGCGCAGGTCTGCGCATCTGACGGGCCTGGACACTCGGGCCTCGTCCGCGTCCAGGGACGCTCTGAGCTTCGCAGCCAGAGCGTCCGCGGTCGCGCCACTGGATTCCCCGGGGATCTCCAGCATACGGGCCCCCGTCTGGGTGACTTTGAGCCGGAGGCCCCCGGTGATCCCGAGCTCCCCGAGATCCACCGCCTCTTTCGCCTTCGCGAGCAGATCGCGGTAGGTAACGCCCTTCTTTTCCGCGTCCGGCTGTAGTGTAATCACTACAGCTGCGGTCTTCGGGGCGCGGAGCCTAGCCGCCATCTTGCGCGCCCTGAACTGGCGCTGCCGCTCCTGCTCTTTGGCCTTTTTGGCTGCCTTCTTCCCCTTATTTTTGTCCCCGACCACCTGCCAACCGGCTTCAGCCGTGGGAGGTGTAGGGAGCTGCGGGGGCGGTGGCGGCGGCGGCAGCTGGCTTGCCGCTGGCGCTGGCACATTCGCCGCAGGCACTGGGGCTGGCGCAGCCACCACCTGTGCTGCCGCTTTGCCCTTTTTTGTCTTCGCCTTGCCTCTCTTTCCCGTTGCCGGCTTAGCCGGAGCCGGTTCAGCCGGTACCGGTTTTGCCGGAGCCGGCTTTTCAGGGGGAGGAGGGGCAACTGCAGCCCCGCCCGAAGGCTGGCTGGACGGCCCCGGCCTGGATGCGGCAGCTGTGGCCGCCGCGTACGAGACCGTTGCCGGCCTCGCCGCCGTCTTGTTTGCCCCTAGGGGGGGGCGCAGGACGATGCCCTCCAGCACGGAGAACCGGTGCTGGAAGGCAGCCAGCTCCTGCCGGACCAGGTTCAGAACCTGGTTCTCCACCGGCACGGGCTGGCTTGGGCGCTGCGTCTGGGGCGCCGCGCGAGAGGCAGGCTCACGTAGACTGGCCAGGTCTGCGCGGAGCTTCTCGTTCTCCTTCTGGAGAGTCTCCATGGCGGACGTCAGGCGGGCCACTTCCGCCCGCAGCTCCGCTACCTCGTTTACATTAAGCTCGGCCCCAACAAAGTTGGCCTCCGCAGCCGCCATGATGGAGGCGGAGGCCGCGGGAATGGCCTTTAACTTTGAGGAGGCCTTTTGCTTGTGGGCCACGACCTTGATCGCGACCTCCACCTCCTTTACGAATCTGGCCTTACGCTCCACCTCGGAGCCGCCAGTCGCATCCGTCTCTTCGCCTGATACCCGAGCCGTATCGCCCGGGTGGCGCCCCTCCTCGGCATGCTTTGCCGCTTGTTCGGCCCTCTGATTGTCAGAGGGCCCCCTCCCCTTGCCTCTCAGCCCGCCCCGCCTGTTGGTGGGGATTTTCCGGGCCGAAGTCTCCTCTTCTCCGGCTGACGACCCCTGGTCGCCATCCCGCCTGGACCGCTTGCGGAAGAACTTACTGGTCTCCGCGGTCCCAGGATCCACGCGTCGGGAGCTCTCTGAGCCTCCCACGCTGCTCGATGCGGCGTCGGACTCTGTCCCCGCATCGTTCCTCCTCTCCTCTACGTTGCCGTTGCCGGCGGTTTTGGTTTTTTGTTCTTTATTTTCCATATTTGTACCCACGAGTATGGGAGTAATTAAATGTCCACCTTGGCAGTGACCCCTTACCAAGGTAAGCAGATTTAGAGGATTTATTACTCGCCAGGGGGTCTGCAGGTACCCTGGCGAGGAGCGCACTATCGACTGATTTGTTCATAGAACCCCGTCAGCCATCCATCCCCTCGCGGTGCGTCGCCGCTTGAGATTCGGGGTAACTTTTTATAGAGGTTTTCTCCCTCGCGGTCCGGGCGGTTAAGCCAAGACCCTCGGTCCCAATCAAAGCCGCGAGACATGATCCACGACACTTCGATACTGGGATTACGAGACCGGCGGTGACAGCAAAGGATGAATCCTTCACTGTCTGCCCGGAGGCAGGGTAAGTGCACACCGAGCCCGCCCTCACTCCTCTGCTATGCCCTCTGCTGATCAGAGGGTCACGCAGTGGAACGCGCCGTTGGTCCGGGACGGACCCCACCCATGTCAGAATAATTAGCCGCGGCAGTAACCTTCCCCAAGGAGTAAGAATTTCTTCTCATTTCTCGAGGAAGATTACTGCCGCGCCCAGGGTGCACCGGCCCAGTAGCTGCTCTTCCCTCCAGACGTATCGAGAGGGACCCGCAGCTACCAGGCACACGTGGAGGACTTCTGACTTCGCACCCCATCGTGAGAGACCCCTGGCACTGCGATCGTAAATCTGCCAACAGAGGCCAAACATGAGCATTAAAGCAAGTTCTCCCTACAACGGAATATACCCATTTCCAACACTGACGCACTATGGCCTGATCAAGGATAATGAAGAACGTGTAGGTGTTGCGTATTATGACAGCAAGTATAGGTTGGCTTGAAATGGTAAGGACCATAATTACATAACATACAAGCGTAAAAAAGCAGCAAAGGAATCGGAGCCAGAGATAACATTTACCAGTACTGAGGCATTCTATCTTAGTACTTAAGGAAAACAATGTCACAATGATCAACAACAACTTCACGATGTTTTTCTTCACTGCCTTTGAGTGCTCAATTAGCCCTTAAAATTGCAAATTTTTAGGTGCCGGCGGGGATAGCACCTGGGTTGCTCGAGTATTGTGAGATTTACAGCGAGCGCCCCCTGAGTTACCATGGTTATCAAGAACTATCTACATACAAATATACCATAATCCGGAGACACTGTAGTGTCTCACGCCAAGTACACGTTCAACATATGTATATGTATGTAAACGTGCAGGCGTGAGACTACAGTGTATATATTCTCGAATCAAATGTCAACATACCTCACCAAATTTTTTACTTCATATATTTAATTATTAACGAAACTTCAACACTTTATACAGTCATTAATTATTTTGTTTATGAATTGTTTCCATATAACACTAAAAATTATTTCTATCTATCAATTATTTCATACTTTTCATTATCTCAAATTTTTGCATGCTCAGTTTTCCGATTCCACAAAAGATTTTATTAATTTCGGTGGAATTTTTTATCTTTTTAAAGATTATTGACTTGAATGCTTGTCTTTTGAGCCGTATTTTCATTTACTCTTTCTTAAAACTAATTCAAAATTAACTAATAGCAATTGTTCAGTAATAAACCGCAACTCACAAAATTTATACCGAGGCACAATGATCTGCTACGATCGGAGCGCCGGTCACACCTAGTGGCAACATTGCGACGTAATATGCGTTGTAATAATCTGTGGAGTTAAAAAAAGAGAAGAGGAGGGTAGGAGGCGAGACAAGCCATACACATTCTCTTTGTGTTCGTGATGTGAACATCTCTCCAAAAACTTTAAAAAGGGACTACTCCAGAGTGTACCGTGTACAATCTAATTGCTAGTGTATTCTACCGTGTAGAAGAAGCTACCAGGAGCTGTCAACGTTTGCTGATCTTGGGAGGCTGGCTAGTAAGACCGTGAGTAGTTTGTTGCTGTTTTTGGTGTGATTTTGTGACTGCGGTAACTGAACGTTTCAGGGGATTTAGAATATCAATACAGTCCACTATATCTAATAAAATAATCCCAATCCGCCACATTTCTGGTCCTTCGAGCCGGATATATTCGAATTAGTGATCTTCGAATAATAATTTTCTACCCTTAATTCGCGTCCCGTGGACGTCATATATTTGAGTAAAACTACGCATTTAATTAATTTAATATCCCTTATTTAATTTGCCTCTTTTTTACCTGGATGTCCATTGCTCGCGGTGCGTTTATAAAGTATTAATTTTGTAATTTGTTCATAATGTCGGATAAATTACAAATAAAAAGGCAAACACTTATTTTTAAAAAGGAATACCTATTTGCTAAATTACAAAAGGTTTTCGATATCGCGAGATCCCAAATAAATGATCCCACACAAATTCAGAATTTCTTAGCCGATTATTCCGAATTAGAAAGTGTCCGCTCAAAGTTTGAAGAAACAGTGTTAAATATTATTGAAATAGATATATCATTAAAACCGGAGACAAGATTGTCAACGCGAGAATTAGATACATTTGATGAACTTTATAAGGCATGTAGGTTGCAATATTTAAGATTAAAACCGGACGAGCAGGCATCCCTCAGTAGGAAAGATAGGAGTGATGTAAGGCCGTCATTACCTAAATTACGTTTATTTGAATTCGATGGTGATATTGAGAAGTGGACCACATTCTACGATACATTTGTATCACTTGTCCACAATCGAGATTTCGATGAAATAGATAAGTTTCACTATTTGCTTTCATGTGTTAAAGGTTCGGCATTAAACATTGTTAAAAAATTGCCCATAACAGCCGCTAATTATACTGTCGTATGGCAAAGTTTATGTAACAAATATCAAGATGATCGAATACTCGTGGGTAGGTACATCGACAAAATGATAAACTTTACGCCGTTAAATAAAGATACTACCGCAAATCTTACTTTATTTATCGAAACATTCGATCACTCTTTTAAAGCCATCGAGGCATTAAAAATTAAAAATTTACATGACTATTTATTTTGTCATTTAGCCTTACGTGGGTTGGATGCGCATACTAGGAGGCTTTTTGAAGAAAATCGGGATCAAAATTCACTTCCATCTTTTTCGGAATTAATTAGTTTTGTAAATAAACAAGTTAAAGTACTCGAACATTCATCGAATAGTACGATGTCGTTACAATCAAGAAATAAGTCTATATGTAACAATTACAAAGGCAACAATAATAACCACTACAAAAGTTATTCAAAGACAGTTTTAAATACTAATGTGTCAAATTATAATAAAAATAAAAAAATAATTTGCGCGCATTGCAATCAAAATCACATGATTTATAGATGCGATCAATTTCGTAAATTGACCGTAGATAAAAGGATTGACCGTGTCAATACCTTAAAATTGTGTCATAATTGCCTAAAAGGAAATCATGATACCTCAACTTGTAAAAGTGAGATGTCTTGTGGTGTATGTGCGTCACTACATCATTATCTATTGCATAGGGAGCCAGTGAGCGACACGCTCGTGCCAACATCCACCCGTCCATTGTGCTCTGACTCGCAAGTGCAACAAGCACTCGTCTCGTCTCAGGCTATGAGTGACTCAGAGCGTTATACGATAGATACGCTTCATTCCAATAACGCTCACTCGGGTTACGGTGTTGTATTGGGAACGGCGCGCGTGTTAGTAATTGATAGTAGCGGCCAGCTTCAATACTGCCGTGCAGTTATTGACTCTGGAGCTCAGAGCTCATTTATTACAACTGAGTGTGCTCAACGTTTGGGCTTACCTCGAAAGAAGTGTTCGTTTAATATTTATGGTCTCGGTGGAGAGGCTGTAAAAAATCACGGCATGATTACATGCACATTAAGGTCCCTACACACTGACCTACCTAGTTTTACACTGAACATGGTCGTAGTGACTAAGGTATCTGCTGATATGCCTAACGTTCGATTCCACTCGGACGTTATTAATAAATATAAGAATTTTAATTTAGCTGATCCATTATTTTATAAGCGTTCGCGTATCGATATACTATTGGGCAATGATATAGTTTCGGAACTAATTAAGGATAAACCTTATATTATTTCATCGGATATACCAAGCGTGATCGATACCGCTTTCGGGTTTGTTGTAAGTGGTAAACTTTATAGCAATGATAAGGACAATTTAAAAAATTATAATTTATCAGTCTCATTTGATGAACAAGAGTCTTTAGATCAAACGTTGCGTAAGTTTTGGGAAATCGAAGAATTGCCAAGCAAACCCTCGATTAATCCTTTGGAACAATTAGCGGAAGACATTTTCGTGGCTCGTTATAGTCGTACTGAGGATGGTACCTATTCAGTGCCGTTACCATTCATACCAGACCCGCCTCCGTTGGGCGCGTCACGAGCGGCAGCCGAGCGGCGACTCTTGTTCACCGAGGGCAAGTTGAATCGTTCACCTGTATTACGACAAGCCTATTCAGAGTTCATGTGCGAATATGAAAATCTAGGGCACATGGAGCTTTATTCGGGGGACACCCCAAGCAAATATGTGATACCTCATCACAGTATACTTAAGCCCAGTAGTTCCACTACTCCTTTGCGTGTGGTATTCGATGCCTCGGCTAAAACGTCCACGAACGTTTCGCTTAATGATATTCTATTGACCGGGCCTAATCTGTATCGAGATATTGGGGCTATAATATTGAATTTTAGGTTGTTTGAATATTGTTTGATTTGTGACGTATGCAAAATGTACCGGGCAATTAAACTGAATCAGTCAGATAGATGTTATCAACATATTTTGTATCGTCATTCGCCTAACGATGCCATTGACGTTTATGAATTAAAAACTGTCACTTACGGCTTAAGTTGCTCACCGTTCTTAGCTATCCGCACCCTCTTACAGTTAGCCTATGACGAGGAAGAACGTTTCCCACTCGCTGCAAAGGTTGTGCGCGAGGGCGTGTACATGGATGACATTCTATATTCTTGTAGTTCATTGTCACAGATATCTCGGTTACAAGATGAACTTTTAGAGATGTTTAATTCCGGTGGCTTTATACTCAAAAGGTGGGCGAGTAATAGTGCAAAAGTTTTACAACGCGTTCCGTTAGAAAACCGAGAGTGTCCTGTTACATTTATGAAAGATGGTAACAAATATTCAGTCAAAGTGCTAGGTCTGAAATGGTTCCCTTTGACTGACTGTTTTTATTTCACAGTAGATAAGACTGATAAAGTAACAACTAAACGTTCTGTTTTAAAATTATTAGCTTCTATTTACGACCCCGTGGGTTTTATTTCACCGTGCATTTTCATCGCGAAAGAGATAATGCAAGATTTATGGAAGCTGGGCATAGGATGGGATGAGCAGCTGCCAACTGACGTAACTAAGCGCTGGCTTAATTACGTTGATGATCTCCCGCGACTAACGGCAATCAAGATAGATAGACATATGCTGCTACCAGAACAGACCGAATGTGAATTGGTCGCCTTTTGTGATGCAAGCTCTCGCGGTTATGCTAGTTGTGTGTATGTGATCAGTCGTAACGATAGAGGTCAAACTAAAGTAGGCCTGGTGACAGCAAAATCTAAAGTAGCCCCCGTCAAACCATTAACTATCCCGAGGTTGGAATTAATGGCGTCAGTTTTGTTAAGCAAATTAATTAGATATGTCCGTGACATTTTAACTCGTGTAAAAATTACTCGTATTACTGCGTTAACCGATTCGACTATCGTGTTGACGTGGCTTCAGACAGAAGCTTACAAATTAAAGCCGTTTGTTAGTAACCGTGTTACTCAGGTATGTGAAGTGTTACCTCCACACTGTTGGCGTCACGTGAGTAGTGAGTGCAATATGGCAGACATATGCTCGCGCGGAGCGTCTCCGTCACAGCTCGTGGAGTGCAGTGAGCAGTGGTTGAAGGGCCCATCTTGGTTGTACGACGACTATTCGCAGTGGCCAGTGAGAACATTTATCAACCAACATGAAAGTAATACACCCGAAATGAAATCAAATCATACATTAGGCTCCTTCAATTTAATCACAAATGAAAATAATTCGATAGAGGAGACTAAGTTAGAGTTCTGTGACCGAATCTTTTCCAATTTCTCTTCTTATTATAAACTGCAACGTACGTTTGCTCGAATATTGAGATGGTTCCGACTCAAATCCGGTCACTCGAAGCAATCAATACTGACGACTAACGAATTAAATACTGCCCAAGATGTTTTAATTAAATTAGTACAAAGTGCATACTTCGCAAATGAAATAAATAGATTGTCAAAGGGCACAAAGTACGTTCCGTCGTTGAGAAAATTATCTCCATTTATTGACGAACGCGGATACCTCAGGGTGGGGGGTCGAATAAATTATTCAGCGTTACCTTATAACGCGAAGCATCCTCGTTTATTACCTAAAAATAGTAGATTTACCTTTTTACTTATTGAATATTTACATAAAAAATATTTACACGTAGGTCCACGCACCTTACAAAACATTATTAATCAAAATTTTTGGATTTTAGCATCCCGTCGCATTATTCGGTCAGTTTTGTCCAAATGCAAAATTTGTTTTAAACACAACCCAGTGCTCTTACAGCCTGAGATGGCACCTTTGCCAGCAGCCCGATTGATACCTTGTAATGTTTTTGAGCATGTAGGGGTGGACCTCGGTGGTCCGTTCTTTACAAAAGAAAGTTTACGACGAAATGCTAGGGTTGAACGGTCATATTTAGCATTATTTATTTGTTATTCGACAAAAGCTGTACACCTTGAAGTCTTATCGTCGTTGTCATCGGACTGTTTCCTCGCGTGTTTAGACAGATTTGTAGCGCGACGCGGTGTGTGCTCCTTCCTTTATTCGGATTGCGGAACTAATTTCATAGCTGCTAGTAAGCATTTAACCGAAGTACAAAGATTTATGCTCGAACAAAAAAACAATATATTAGAGGGTTGCTCAAAACGACAAATTATATGGAGATTTAATCCCCCTGGTGCACCACATATGGGTGGGCTCTGGGAAGCTGGAATTAAATCCGCCAAGTATCTATTAACGCGAGCCATAGGAGAAAAAAGTTTGACGTTCGAGGAACTCACAACAGTGTTTTGTAAAGTAGAAGCGATTCTCAACTCGCGGCCGCTTTGTCCGTTACCAGCTAGTGATAATCCTGATGAGTTCAACGTTTTGACTGCGGGACACTTTCTAATTGGAAAAGGGTTAACAGCAGTACCTGAGTATAATGTAGAGGATATAACAATAAATCGATTATCACGTTGGCAATATATTCAAAAATGTTCACAAATGTTTTGGCGTAGATGGAGTCACGAATATCTAAATACGCTGCAACAGAAAGCAAAGTGGCATTCGGATAGATCTAATATAAAAATAGGTGATCTCGTAATCATAAAAACTGATAATGTACCGCCGTGCAATTGGCCTTTGGGTAGAATTGAGGCTCTTCACCCCGGTCCAGATGGGATTGTTCGTTGTGTTACGCTTCGCACTCAAAAGAGTACTCTACAGAGACCAGTTAATAAACTGAGTCCTCTACCTTATTCAAATTAGTTTTTACGTGTATTAATATTTTTTTTTTCTCGTTGAGGACATTCTGTGTCTCAGCGTTATTTTGCATGTTCCGTAGCTTAAGTTATAATATTTTCTCTAATATCTTTTTCATATAGTTAGGAGAAACCATCAAGATGGTTTCGGTGGGGGGTGTGTTCAGTAATAAACCGCAACTCACAAAATTTATACCGAGGCACAATGATCTGCTACGATCGGAGCGCCGGTCACACCTAGTGGCAACATTGCGACGTAATATGCGTTGTAATAATCTGTGGAGTTAAAAAAAGAGAAGAGGAGGGTAGGAGGCGAGACAAGCCATACACATTCTCTTTGTGTTCGTGATGTGAACATCTCTCCAAAAACTTTAAAAAGGGACTACTCCAGAGTGTACCGTGTACAATCTAATTGCTAGTGTATTCTACCGTGTAGAAGAAGCTACCAGGAGCTGTCAACGTTTGCTGATCTTGGGAGGCTGGCTAGTAAGACCGTGAGTAGTTTGTTGCTGTTTTTGGTGTGATTTTGTGACTGCGGTAACTGAACGTTTCAGGGGATTTAGAATATCAATACAGTCCACTATATCTAATAAAATAATCCCAATCCGCCACAGCAATAGAGGTGAAGCAATTTTGGATTTTCTGGAGCATTTAATAGGCATTTAGTTTTATTTTAAAAAGTAGATATTTTATGTTTTATAGCAAAATTAAATTTTTGATACTTAAATTTTAAACATTAACTAATAGCAATAGAGATAGAGCAATTTCGGATTCTGCTGGAGCAATTAAGGAGCAATTAATTGACAAACAGTTTAATTTTAAAAAGTAGATATTTTATGTTTTATAGCAAAATAAATGTTTTCAATACTTATTTTTTTTAAATTAATTGTAAATTAACTAATAGCAACAGAGGTGCAGCAATTTCGGATTCTGCTGGAACAATTAGGGAGCAATTAGTTGACATACGGTTTAATTTTAAAAAGTCGATCTTTATGTTTAATAGCAAAATTAAATTTTCGATAATTATATTTTTTAATTAATTCTAAATTAACTAATAGGAACAAAGGTGGAGCAATTTCGGATTCTGCTGGAGCATTTATGGAGCAATTAAGCATCATACAGTTTAATTTTAAAAAGTAGATATTTTTTGTTTTATAGCAAAATTAAATTTTCGATAGGTAAATTTTTAAAAATTAATTATAAATTATCTTAAAGCAATAGAGGTGGAGCAATTTCGGATTCTGCTGGAACATTTAGGGAGCAATTAGTTGACATACGGTTTAATTTTAAAAAGTCGATATTTTATGTTTAATAGCAAAATTAAATTTTCGATAATTATTTTTTTTTAATTAATTCTAAATTAACTAATAGGAACAAAGGTGGAGCAATTTCGGATTCTGCTGGAGCATTTATGGAGCAATTAAGCAGCATACAGTTTAATTTTAAAGAGTAGGTATTTAATGTTTTATAGCAAAATTAAATTTTTGATAATTTTTTTTAATTAATTCTAAATTAACTAATAGCAATAGAGGTGGAGCAATTTTGGATTTTGCTGGAGCATATAAGAAGCAATTAGTTGCATACAGTTTTGTTTTAAAAAGTAAGTATTTTATGTTTTAACGCAAAACTAAAATTTTAGATACGTAAATTTTTTAAAAATTAATTATAAATTAACTAATAGCAATAGAGGTGAAACAATTTTGGATTCTGCTCGAGCATTTAAGGAGCAATTAAGTGGCATACAGTTTAATTTTAAAAAGTAGATATTTTTTGTTTTATAGAAAAATTAAATTTTCGATAGGTAAATTTTTAAAAATTAATTATAAATTATCTTAAAGCAATAGAGGTGGAGCAATTTCGGATTCTGCTGGAGCCTTTAAGGAGCAATTGATTGGCATACAGTTTAATTAAAAGTTAAGTTTTCTTAAAATAGCATAATGAAATTGATTTGTACAAAAATGAGATAGATTGATTAAATTTTCTTGAAATAAATCTACTCATATTATCTTACGAGTGCAAGTCAGTTGTTGTAGAGGTAGTTAAAGAGCAAAAAAATTTCTTGACCTTGACGTGTTGAGAGTAAAGCACAAGCTCAACCGCTTCGCGGTATGAGGTGTGCGATATTTGAAAGAAAAAGAAATTGTGTACATTACAAAAGATATGAAATCCAAAAAAAAACAGTTTCACTGTAAAGCATCGCGCCAAGTACACTTTCAACTATAGTTACAAAAATAATAATTACATTTTTACAAAAAATTATAAAATAAAAATAAAACCAAGTAAATGTCCTCTAGATGCGGCGTACATTGGCTACCCTGAGTACACATTGGAGCATAATTTCCATCAGCGCGCCGGAGTCTGTGTTTACGTCCGCAACGACATCTGATGTAAGCGTCTCCGTCACCTTGAAGACCCCACTTTCTATACGATCTGGGTATTGATAGACACAGGAATGGATAAAATTATTTATTCTTATCTCTACCGATCGCACAGTGGCGACCAAGAGACAACTAGGCTGTTTGAACACCTCAGTGAAGCCTCTGATTTAGCTCTAAATCGGTACCCTAATGCTCAGTTGGTTTTTCTGGGGGACTTTAATGCCTGTCATCAGGACTGGCTGTTCCCATATTAGAAGACCGACTACGCTCGGAGAGAGGCGTGGAATTTTGCCTTGTCGCTGGGGCTCTCCCAGCTGATACAACAGGCGACTAGGATACCTGATGTGGATGGGCGCACAGCCAACTGCCTCGACCTTCTGCTAACGATCGATCCAGACAGGTACGATGTTCAGGTTACCTCACCCTTGGGAACTTCTGAACACTGTCTGGTAAAATCTATGTTGTTATATTCCCCACCTAATTACGATTTCCACGGAGTACGACGAATGTGGCCATACAAGTTAGCAGATTGAGATGAGATGCGGCATTTCTTTGCATCTTATCCTTGGCGGCAGGTCTGCTTCTCCTCTGAAGACCCATCGAGCTGCGCGGATGCCATAACAAATGTGATAGGTCAAGCGATGGAGTATTTCATCCCCTTTGATGACGTGCCCATTGGTGGTAAAGCTCGCCCTTGGTTTAACGCCGAGTGCGCTCGTGCTGAAAAGCACAAGCATATGGCGTACTTATCCTGGGTCGATGATCGAGACCGTAAAGCTCCGGAAGAAGAAGAGAGCCTTTAACCAAGCCGCCAAGTCGTGCAAAAAGGCATTACGCCAAGCTAGTTTCGACCGCATTAAACGCATCGGCACAAAGCTCTCTGTCAAACCATCTGGCAGTAGAGCTATTTGGTCTCTCGCCAAAGCGGTCGAAACAAACTTCTGTCGGTCTACACTGCCTCCGCTGGTAAAACCAAATGGCTCACTGGCGCATGCGCCTAAGGAGAAAGCGGACTTATTTGCTTCTCTTTTTGCTTGCAATTCGCGTCTGGACAGTAGCAACAGCGTACCATCTCTATTACCTCACTGCGGTACCTCTATGTCTGAGGTCCGTATCACCAACAAGGAGGTTCATAAAACCTTGCGAAGTCTAGACATGAACAAAGCTAGTGTACCTGATGGTATACCAGCTATAGTTCTAAAGATCTGTGCACCTGAGTTGTCTCCTGTGTTGACACGCTTGTTCCGCCTCTCATTCAGGACTGGAATAGTGCCTAAATCTTGGAATGTGGCTAATGTGCAGCCTGTGCCTAAAAAGGTAGCCGTACCGACCCTGCCAAATGTCGGTCAATTTCAATTATCTTCATACTCTGCAAGATTATGGAGAGTATATTGAACGCCCACCTCATGGCATACCTAGAGCAAAATGATCTCCTCAGTGATCGCCAGTACGGGTTTCGCTGAAATCGATCAACTGAGGACCTTCTAGCGTATGCCACTCACATATGGGGCGAAGCCCTCGAGAACAGTGGTGAAGCATTTGCTGTTTCCCTCGATGTTTTGAAGGCTTTTGACAGGGTTTGGCACGCTAGTCTATTGGGCAAGCTTTCAGCCTACGGCTTATGTCTGGCCCCTGGCCTAATTGTCTGGGTGAAGGACTTTCTGAGTGAATGGTCTCTCCGAGTCGTTGTTGATGGCTGCTCATCCGATACTGTGGCGACTAACGCCGGTATTCCTCAGGGGTCCGTTCCCTCCGCAACTCTCTTCCTACTGCATATAAATGATCTACTCATTCCCGGTGTCTATGGGTATACAGACGACAGCACAGTTGTGAAGCGATACCAACCAAACGCCCGGGCCAGTCAGGATTAAATCCAGTCAGAGAGAGAGGCTATGGTTGAGCGTGTGAGTCTTACACTACAGGCAGTCTCCGAATGGGGCGAGGCCAATCTTGTGAGATTTAACGCCTTCAAAACACAAGCGTGTCATTTTACCGCTCAAAGGAGCCCGCTCACCTTGGCTTCTACTTTCCGGAATGTTTCCTTGGAGTACACAGTATCCTTCAGTTGTTAGGGATTGAATTTTCTCCGAACCTAAACTATGGGCGGTTCATTGAGTCCAGAGCCAAAGCAGCCGTAAGGAAACTTGGTGTCGTTGCATGTGTGCGGCGGTACTTCACGCCGCGTCAGCTTCTTACCTTATATAAAGCGCAAGTCCGGTCGTGCATGGAGTACTGCTGTCACATATGGGCTGGTGCTGTAAAATACCACCTGGCAGCATTGGACTCAGTGAAGAGACGCGCTAAGAGGCTCATTGGTGACCTTGATTTGGTTGAAACCAATCTTGTCAGCCTCAAGCACAGGCGCAGAGTAGCCAGTCTCTCAGTATTCTATTGGATGCGTTTCGGTGAGTGTGCGCAGGAATTACACGCCTTAATTCCTCCCTCTCCTTTCCACCTTCGGACAACCAGACGGTCGGCGGGTCTTCATCCCTTAATTGACGATATTCCACGCATTAGAACCAAACGGTTTGCTTCGTCTTTTGTAATGCGTACAACAAATCTAGGCGTCTTCAAGGCAAGAGTGAATAGGCCTTTGTTACGATAAGACAGTGCGATTTACCATCTAAGGCTGCATCATCACTTACCACCAGGTGGGATTGTGGTTAAGCACCGGCTTATAATAAGTAAAAAAAAAATATTTTTACTGCTAAATGCTGATAAAGTAAATTTTCATTAATTATTACGACTTACCTCTAACGCTGCCAATCGTAAAAGACAAAAAAGAATTTAGACATATTTAGTTGAGAGCCCTATCTGACATAGTTCCCTTTGCAGGCAGACTGATAACCACAGCTTTTAATTTTGATATTCTAGGAAGAAACTGCTACTCGTCACCTAATTCACATCTGATGGTCCATTACTCTCTATTATTGTGACTGTCTCGTTGGTCTAGCGGTTCTAAACGCGACTGCTGTTCATTGGGTCCTGGGTTTGAATCCCGGGTTGGACCAAAATATCAGTTATTGAGTTTTTACTTCAAGAAATTCTCAGTAGCTGCCCGAAGTCAGTCAAATATTTTCGAAACTTCGTAAGAATATTATAATAAACAAATATTACAATTATTCTACTCTGATATTGGGCATTCGTCTCATTCTCTCGAAGTTTAGTTTTATGAAGATTTAAATTCTACCCCACCACGTGTTAAATGCTCCATATTATTTTTCTTTATTCATTAATAAATTGCTACATATGTTAAATCTATTACTTAACACTGTATATTGACTAAGGAATAGAAAAGTTTTACAAAGATAACATTTTACAGTAACATATAGTAACAGGAATTTACGAGTATATCATAAATAAAATGAATGTTTCCTTATTTGTCTCGTATGCGTTCCCCTATAGCATTAATATTGCAAACGCAAAGCATGTGGGATGTACTACTATGGCTAAGAAATCAAAATTCCAACGTTTTGTCGTATGAAATCGTATCTAACCATCATATGGTACATATAAATGATATAAAAAGCACATTGTCAGAAAGTAAAATGATTGTTGAACTTATTATTTTTTTATAAATCGATTAATTTCTATTTTTCGGCTTATATGGTGTAGTGTTATACTACTTACGTATCATTTTTCATTATTTTAAATTCATTTTTCCATTCTGTTTCGATTTTCTGCATTCACCTCAAAACTGAATATTTTACATCACCTTTATTTCCATAGGATCCTGTAACGATTTTAAACCATAAGAACACAATAACAAATCATTTCTACTTCGTATTTTCACATTATCAGCACTTTTAAATTGGTGTCAATGGAGTCTACCTTTTTTCGATCTTTTAGCTAGTTTTCCGTAACTCTACAATCTTGGGCTTTGTGTGGGCAGCTGCGCTACCTTTTTTCCTATATCAATAATATCTCATTTTCCACTTAAATCTTACCGTTTTCTTATTATAAACCAAAAACAAAAATTTGACATATTTTGTCTTTCTTATTTATATCGTTTCCATGGTAATTATATTCAAATTTGCTACCGATCTGTTATTCCTATTTCGATAATTCCACATAAATCCTCTTTTCTCTTGACCATTTACAAAAAATTTGCGTATAATTTAAATAATTTTTCCGTTCTCTCTAGAAAGGTATAAAATCCGAACAATCGGTGAAGAAAGGCAGTCTCGCTTCAGTTCGCGAATTGGAAGTATCTCCTAAAGGCCTTATCCCGGGGCCGCACTGCCCCGGGATCCTGCAAGCCTCCATTTACACGTGAAGTCTTCGGCGAAGCCTTCTTCAAACTCGGGCCACGCCACTCCGGAATCCTACAAGCCTCCATCTACCTCGGAAGTCGCTTCGAGTCTACTACAAGCGCGGGGGCCACACTACTCCGGGCACTACTACTACTTACTCCAGGCGCCGAGTGCACCTACCGCCGGCGCTACCTTTGGGCGCTGCAACTGCTGGCTCTAAGCGTTGCGCGCCCCTTCTCCAGGCGCTACGTGCGCCGGCTCCGGACGCTGCGTGTACTGGCTCCAGGCGCTGCGCGCCGTCGCTGCTAAGAAACCTACTTCTACAAGCGCAAACGGCGTGTGCTGGCTTCAGGCGCTGCGTGCCGTCGCTGCTAAGAAACCCACTTCTACAAACGCAACGTGTGTCGCTTCGACTTTTAGGCCCCACTTCAACGCTATATTCCCCTATTCTCTCACCTTTATTTTTTTTTTATAATCTAATTGTATTCTCACTTCATTCACCATCATCCTCACATCATTTTTTTTTATAAAATTGTAAATACCTTTTATAAATTTAAATATATTGTTTTCTGGCTCTACCTTTGTTGTTTTGTTGTACTTAGGTTAGGTTCTATTTTTTTATTTTTTTTTTATTGTCGCTTCACGACAATGGTGGATTTAACAAGTACGCATGCAGGGATAAATACGATAACTTTTAAAAATATCAATTTTGCAAGTAAGTAGATGGTGTTGCGATGGGCTCACCGGTATCTCACATTATTGCCGATTTTTACATGGAGGATTTTGAGGAGAAACCCTGCTTACTGCGCCTATAACTCTAAGGTTCTAAAAGCGGTACGTAGACGATACTCTCACAATTTTACCATCAGACAACTGCATTTTTAAAACATCATAATTCCATAAACTCTAAAATGCAATTTAGAGTGGTAAATTATTTTGCTAAGTGTAGCAAAAATACTATTACCACTTAGAGGACACACAAAAGCACACATTAAGGATTCAGACCATTTTGTCAGTGAGATAAAAGACCTATGTCTTATCGAGTGTGAAACCATGGTCAGTGTTGATGTTCGTCTCTATTTACATGCCTACCTGTTGAAGACTGCATCTCAATTCTAACTAGGAAACTAAAGGAAAACAACATGCCAGCAGAATATGCACTATTACTCAGACATTGCCTTACGTCAATTTATTGTTGAAGGAAGAGTTTACACTTTAGTTTGAGTTTGAGTTTGAGTTTACACTTTTACAAGCAAGTAGATGATGTTGCGATGGGCTCACCAGTATCTGCCATTGTCGCCAATATTTTCATAGAGGACTTTGAGGAGAAAGCCCTGCTTACTGCGCCTGTAACTCCAAGGTTCTATAAGCGGTACGTAGACGATAATTTTACAGTTTGACCATCAGACAAATTAACTGCATTTTTAAAATATCTTTATTCCATAAAATCTTAAATTCTATTTACTATAGAGTTTGAGACAAATAATTCTTTAGATTTCCTGGATGTGTTAGTCATTTGAAATCCTAACAACACCATAGGTTACACTGTGTTTAGAAAAAAGACACATACGAACCAATATTTAAGCGGTGAATCGCACCATCATCCTTCACAGTAAGCTACCGTGAGCGGTTCTGCACAACAACAAGCTTCGAGTCCCGCGCCTACCTCACAGTGACCTAGTGAAGCCGGTCACAGTCGAGCGTGTGACTGCTGTACTACCATATGTCAGAGGTGTCACAAACAAGATTGGCTACATCTTGAAGCGAGCTTCTATTAGAACATTCTTCAAGACGCCAAAGAATATCAGTCCGTTCTTACCATCCGTCAAGTGCAATATTCCTTTACAAGATTCAGGAGTGTACAAACTTGATAGTGACAACAAAACGATCTATCGAAAACCGCGTAAAAGAACACACAGCTGGCGTGAAACTCCAACGTTCCGGGATGTCCGCAGTTTGTGATCATATCCTAGACGGCCCCGCCACTACATCAGATTTCATAAACCACAAATTCTTGCGAAAGAACATCGATTCCTGCCAAGGATGATACATGAGGCTATTGAAATTAAAAAAATCCTAATTTCAATAAAGGGGGAGGCTGGGTACCACTGCGTGCTTGGGATCCTGCAATTAATAAAATTAAAACTAAATGCAAGCATACCACTGTATGACTTCAAGGCCCAATAAGTTCATTATGCGTAGATCGGATCAAAATTAATAATTAAAAAAAGCTGAAGGTACTCCGGGTTAACTCTGATATCGGGACGGCAACGCCCTCAGTCCCCCTTGACCATGGAGGACTTTGAGGAGAACGTCAGGAATTCATAAAAGTAAGTCAATTAAACGCGATAGAATCTGTAAAATAGTTTTATTTAATTGTTTTGGTTAGTTATGACTAATTTTTTTCGGCTGAGAAATCCTGAGTTTCGGTGTTTGTGCAGCCATGTAATAATGTATTTCACTAAATAGACCACCTCACTCGCTCACTTCGAGCTCAGCCGCCGTCGAGGGTGGATATATAGGTTGCTTGCAGCGATTCATGCTCAAAAAGATCGCTTTACAGTCAGGTCTGGCAACTTTACCAATGGATGTTAACTTTGGCATCAGGGGTGTACTGGTACAAAATTACGATTAACACTGAAAACGTAACTTTATTCGAGATACGCCATGTTTTGGATGAAAATACAATAACTAATTGATAGCATTGCTTTCGATATGTCAACATGAGAGTTAATTTTGGCGTTTAATTTAAACGGGGAATTATGCTGGCGCGGAATTGTGTCTTAATATTATAAATACGGAACATTTTATACATAACTTTAAAAAAACTATACTTAATATATTGGCAATGACAGCATAAAAAATATCAAACTAATTAAGTTTTAAATAGAATATAAAATCACACTGGTTCGATGTTAACTCTTACTTTCTTCTTTGTCTTTTTGACTTAATTTTAATATTCTTCTGTGCTAAGGTCGCTAAAGTACAACTATATATTTCTTCTTTTGACTTCCCAACATTATCAGTATTAAATATTTTAATATTCAGTTTATGCTTTAAAACTTTCATACACATTTGTTTTATTAAGTTGATCTCCATTAGTATGTTCAATATTTTCTGTATAATATTGTGGCCTTTTCTTATATTATTTATATATATTAGTGGCCATTCTCTCAAAATTTTTTATAATTTAAAAAACCTTATAATATTTATATTTCACTTCACTTCCTTGATAAAGGCTCTGGCGGTGCGCGTGCATTGTCGCAGCGGACGTCTCCCACCGGTGATTTTTCCAAGCCGATACGACTCAGGGACCTTTAAGGTACGAATTATTTCCTTTTGAAAAGGCCAGCCATGCCTCAGTATTTACCTTGGTGTCGAAGTTGTTTAGGTAAGAATATAAAATAAAAATAAATATAAAATTAAATCGACGCCAAAACAATTCAGCTACATATTTAAGAGAAAGTCGTAGTAGATTAAATTTGTTTTTCTCATAACTTGTAACGTCTTTCTTTTCAGTAGCAATTTTCTTATTTCACCGTTTTGCAATTCAAGAATCATAACATTACTTATGTCTATGCTGAATATAATATGTCGAAGATCTGACATTATGTCGGATGACAATGAAAAACCCTCTATAGACAAACGATCTTATTTAAAATTCAATAAAAACACATTTATTTCTTTGAGTAAAAATTGCTGGGTTCTTGTGTGGATTTTTTGCCTAAAACGAAGAGAAAATATGACTTAAAATTCTTTTATAATTTCACAGACTACGTATATGTGTTTTTACGATTTGAATCGCAAGTTGTATCTTTCTATCATCGCAACCAAATTGCTTAGACTGTGCATGCATATGCTTATAATTTCTCATCATCATCATCATCATTACAGCTCATCACAAGTCCATTAGCTTCCCGCCGGAATATAACAATGCACGGTCTTGAGCCACCTGCATCCATCGATTCTTGTGTCTATTACAAGTCCATCAATCTAGTTTGGGGAGAGGCGCCTTAGACTTCGCTTATGGGTACGAGGCTGCCAATCGAGAACCGTTCTTCGTCATTAGTTGTCGGTTCTTCGGTTGGCCCATTGCCACTTTAACTTTATGATCCGTTGGGATATGTCTGGGATATGTTTATTACCTTTATCTGCGCGGAGAATCGTGATATCTTGTCTTATGCGTAATTTTTTCAATGCATTAAATTCACCTTTGGCAAAAAAATATACAAAACGCGAAAAGAAAAGACACTTAAGCATGTGTGCACGTAAAATAGCATGCGGCTATGTGTGGGAGTCTGGATGTGTGCGGGGGCCTTGAGAGGCGCGCGGGACGTGCAACGTGCCGTCGCCGACTGCCCTGGCCGAGGGCTACTACCTAGTATTTGGCGTCTCGTATCTCCAATCTCACGCACCGCACGCAATTACAGACTGCGCTTTATACAAAAATAATGCCTACTCATTTGTATGTAATTAATATACCTTTATTTAGTGACAATATTTATTTATAGGTATGACACATATATGTCATATGTAATAGTCTAAAAGTATATATTTGTACTTGTGTATATATATATAAAGATAATTCATAAAAGTTAATTTAAAATTGATCGTAGTTTTTACTACCTAAATACATAAGTTTACATTATATAACTAATATATATATTAGTAGTATAGTTGTAGCACGAATGGGTCGGCTCGGCCAGGGAGGGACCACGCTCCCACAGAATACCAGCGTAAAATGGCAGCTTGACACTGCTGTGTTTCGTATGGTGAGTGTAGAGAACCGGAGACCCATTAACTGTAAAAGAGGCATTCTATGTTAGTCCTCACGGGTGATGACGCATCTTCATTTTCATTCTTTGTTGAAGATAAATTTAGATGTCTATGGGTCACAGTAACCACTTACCATCAGGTGGACTGTGTGTTCGTTTGGCACCCTATCCTATAAAAAATAAATAATGAAACGCGATAGAATCTATCAAAGAAATTTTATTCAATGTATAATGTTCGCGTAAATATAGGAAATCATTATGTAAACCTATCCTACGTGACGATATTCGGTGGTGGATAGAATTCTTTTACCGATACTACACGGCTACTACATAGACCTTGAGTATTAATAATACTCCCTAACTCATTCAATACTGTGCCATTATTCATGTATTTCAAGTGATGGCCGGGTTAATTTTAAGTATTCAATTGGTGCACGGTTAAATACCGTTGATTTATGTAGGTTGCGTTCTGTCCCGCAAAAACATCTAACAGTGTTTTATTTACAGACAAGAACTATTTTGGAATTTGTATTTAGGTTATAGTTGAATATTTAAGACGAATATGAATTGCACGAGTACAAGAAAGGGTATATTAAATATTTAGAGTACGTGAATTGTGTGCCAATGTGCCTTAAAATGTGAGAGATATCTACATTGTGTTTCATGAAGATTTAATGAAGATCATAAACAACGTACATCAAAATGAAAATAATGGAATTATCCAGCTAAGTTATCAATCTTATATTAGTCCTTGTTAATGAGCCCGCATTGTTGAAACTAGGACCAAGTTAGTCGATAAATCATCTAAAACTTTATCGTTGATTTTATCACTTTAATTTAAAATGTGTAATTAAGTGAAGTCAAAATCTTTTCATCACATTGATTATTACAACACAGGGATAAGAGGACTGTATGATTAAAATTAATAATTTTGTACAGCCGATTTCAATATAAGTTATTAAGAATAACACAATAACTATTAGTCTGACGTTAATCAAATTCATATGGAATACCACAGGAGAAGTATCAGCTTTCAAGTAAAAAAAGAATCAACGAAATCAGTTCTCCCAGTAAAAAGTTATGAGGTAACACACATAAAAAAACATACAGTAGAATTGAGTACTGTCTCTTTTTTGGAAGTCGGCAGAAATTAATGCAAGATCTTAACAACTGTTCTTACTTATGTAGTCCCGTCGAGAAATTTTAACTAAGTTATTTAACTGTTATTATCCTTAGAATAAAATTTATCATTATAATTATCATAATAACTGTAGCCCGATATTTCATAGGTCGCTACTAGCATTTTTATCCTACTCGGTCTGACTATTGTTAATTCAAATTTTAATTTGTTTTAGTTAAGTCATCTTGTTTTATACTGAATCAATTATATTTTTTTAGTAAATGAATTCCTAAGTCGTTAACCGTAAAATTATTCTGCGTCAGAAAACAAAGAAAAGTTAAACTTTATCCTTCAGCTCCGGTCTTTAAGTACCTTTGTGACATGGAGAGCTCGAGATAACTATTTAACAAACAGAATTTAATTAAGTGCGTCGCTCCTTTGACTCAACTAAGCGGTGTTAAATACGCGTAGGATGTTGTAACGGAAAGAGAATAAGTAAAGGTTTATAAGTCTTAATATAACATCACAAAGTTGGCGTGTTTCTCACAAAATAATAATGACATTTGCTTTTGCTTTAGTTACGTAGCAGTGACGTAAGGATCGCTTTCTATCCTTTCGAAGGTATTGTAAGGGCCGATTTACTTTGGATCAATAATTGGCAGATGTCCACCGGTGCTACGGAAAACAGCGATCGATATTGAATATTTAAAACAAATTAAACGTCGATTAACTTGTGTGTATGTGTGTGCGTGCATGCGTGGGTGCGTGCTTGATGCATGCGTGCGTGCGTAGGTGCTTTCGTGCATGCGTGCGTGCGTGTGTTTGTGCAGGCGTGCGCTCGTGCTTGTGTATGTTTGTATGTGTGTGTGTTTTTGGTCAATAGATTAATTGCAGGTCACAATTAATGGAAAAAAATGTAGGAATTCGATGTACGCAGGTGGCACAAATGTGTCTTATGTTTTTCTTTGTGGGAGAATAGGGGGCTTATATTTAGCAGAGGAGTTGTAAAGGGATGTAATGATAGTAATTCGTAAAATCGAACTTTTATATTAATATATAATAGTTTAAAAAATATAATAAAAATTTATCCTCAAATTGTACAGTTATGTTACTTTGAACATAGAAGTGTCATCACATCACACGTTTACTTAGCACATTTGCTATTTAGACCGGAAGTCCTTTACTAAAGTATTGCGCTTTGCTTATCTCAAAATGTGCGGAAACAGAAGTGTCAAATATTGAAAATGTCCAAGATAATTGAAGTTTCGCTTCTATAGATGTGCTTGATAAAGTAAATAATAAATTTGAACACATAGTTTTATTTAAACATAGTTTTTTTAATAGATTTACAATTACAGAATATATTTTATTACCCTTAATCTTATACCGTGTAGAAGCGTGCAAATTATTTAATACAAAGAAAACAGTTGAACTTAAAAGAAACTCCAAACAAATTAAAATAATACATTAATTTCACATTTTGAAGTCAGTGCTAAGATAAAGAATATAGAAAATAATTAAAGCGCCTGTGCCCAGATGTTACACGTTTATAGACTGCATCTTTACTTTTTAACATATTTTGTTAGCTTCGCATGTATCTATTTATCTACATAACGTAATTTTAATGTAATTTTCACCAACTTGTAGACGGCCGATTGAGTTGAAAATTTAAACTCGTATCAAAGACTGATCACAATACAATTATTTAATAACTTTATCTTAGAACCCTGATCATGTTCACCAGGATAAAAAAATAAGTTTATCTTTAGCGTGTTTCTTTAGTTTTTTTTAGAACTATAATGTAATTATTACAAATTGTGTATATTGTGCAGAAGATTCGCGTCAATATCAAAAATCATTACTAAGTGTATTAGTTCTAAACTAAAAATAAATAAGTATTGTCTCATGGGTGTCGTAAGAGGCAACAGTGGAAAACAAATAAGGAGATGGGTAGCAGCGTCTTGCTAATGACAACAAACAGAAAATTAAAAACTGTGGTTGCCAACCCTCCTGCCAAGGTTTTTTTTTATAGGATAAGGGTAACAAACGAGCACACAGTCCACCTGATGGTAAGTGGTTGCTGCGGCCCATAGACATCTACATCATCCTCTATTCCAAATCAAAATGTAGATGCGTTGTCACCCGTGAGGACTAAGATGGAATGCCTCATTTCCAGTAAAAAGGGCCTTCGGCCACCTGCACTCACCAAACGAAACGCAGAGGTCAACCTCTACTTCACGCTGGTTTTCTGTGAGGTCGTGGTACCACCCCGGTTCGAGCCGGCCCATCCGTGCGACAGCAAAAGTTGCCGCGTGGCTCTACCACTGTTAAAAAAAGTGGTAAAGTTGGTAACAATGAAAATTAACCCCCTTATGAGGCAATCTTTAGGTAGAATTGTGTTTAGTAGTAGGAGTTAGCAGAAGCTAGTACTTTGATAATCACATAAAATATTGTACATAATTTTTATGGAGTTGGGATGGCAAGCGAGCACGCAGTTCACCCGATGGTAAGCGGATGATGCGGCTCATAGTCATCTGTAACTATCCTCGATTTAGGATCAAAATGCAGATGCGTTTTGTAAATGTAACCCCTCAGTAAAATGAGTCGCCGTATCTCTACACTCACTACACGAAACACAGTATTATTCTGCTTTTTCACGGAGGTACTTTGTGAGAGCGTGGTTCTTCCCCGGTCTAGCCCACCCATTCGTCCTTCAGCTATTTTATAGCAGCAGTGTGGCTTTACCATGTAAATAGAACAAAGTTAATACCTTTACAAAATGTAACTTCATTTTACAGATAAAATTATTACTGTTCTTATATAGGAGAGAGGCAAACGAGCATGCCGCTCACCTGATGATAAGTGACTACCGCCGCCCATGAACAACATCAGGGGAATTTCAGATGAGATGTAATTTTAGGAAGTGTAAATGCAAATGTACGGCAAATGTCAAAAATTTTTATTACATTAATTTAAATCTCAAAACCTTTAAGGTTTCAAACGACATTAGATTTGAAATTAAATAATGAAACCAAATCTAATAAATATTAATACCGTACCACATCAATTAAGAGCCGTGGTAGCTCAAGTCGCTGTTAATTTCACAGTATGTCAGCAACCCGGGTTCGATCTCCGGCGACAGTAATGTAATTGTTAACTGCAATTTTAAGTACTTACCTGTACTTCAACGCCGAGAGAGAAAAATCGTGATTTCGAAGAAATATTAAGTCCGCTAACACCTATTTAGGCAGCGTGGTGGACACTTCCTTGCTCTAGAAACCCTCTCAAAACTAATAGGAGGCCTGCGCTCAGATGTGGGACGTATAAACTCGTAGCTTGTAATTTGTTTTTATAAAAGTTGTAATAAGTTTTACAACACACTTAAATTATTTTGAAATAATCTTATGAGTACTGTTAGAAGTCAACTCTACTCATGGAATTATTTTTCGTTTCATAGCTAAAATAATATCTAGGGTGGAACGGTAATTGCGCCCAGTCTATTAGTTCAACAATACAAAAAATATTATGAAAAAATATCTAATGATTTCTTATATTTACGCGAAGACTACACATTAAATGAAACTAATTTTTACGGAGTTTATTTAACTTTTTAATTGTCGACGTTGTTTCCCATTGAGGTGTTTGACGTATCGATGTCATAATTAGCCCGGCTACCTTCAGTTTTAAATATTAATTTTTGTTCCGATCAACGCAGAATGAGCTCACAGTATCTTGAAGTCTTGCAGTGATATGCTTGGATTTGGATTTGATTTTATTAATTACAGGATTCAAAGCAGATGGCAGCACCCATCCATCTTCTCTATTGAAATTAGAATGTTTCATTAATTTCAATAGCCTCGCGAATCATCCTTGGTAAGAATCGGTGTTCTTTTGCGAGGATTTATCTATTAAATTAAAAACTATTTGTCTATTAAATCTAATGTAATGGCGTGGACGATCTTGAACATGTTCACACACTGCAGACTCCCCGGAACGTCGGTGCTTCAAGTCAGTTATATGTTCTTCCACGCGGGTTTTAATAGATCTTTTTGTTTGTCCTATCTAAGAGAGACTACAACCACAATCCAGCTTGTACACTCCTGCATCTTAAAGAGAGATATGAGGTATAGTAAAAATTGACTAATCTTCTTCGGCGGTTTGAAGTGTGTTTTTATTAAAGCTCGCTTCAAGATGTAGCCAACCTTGTCTTTCACTCCTCTAACATAGAGTAGTACAGCAGGCACACGGTCGACTGTGGCCGGCTTCACTCGATCACTGTGACGTAGGCGCGTGAGCCGAAGCTTGTTGTCTTGCAATACTTGCTCGTCGTACTAAAGTTCGGCGGCCAGATGTTTTCTATCCCACGGTAGCTAACTGTTATGGATGATGGTGCGATTCACAATTAAAATATCGATTGGTATGGGTATTTTTCATACGCTGTGTGAAAAATAGTGTTATCAGGATTTCGGATGACTAAAACATCTAGGAAAGCTAAAGAATGGTTTGCCTCTAATTCCACTGTGAATTGTATTTTAGAGTTTATGGGATTAAGGTGGTCTAAAAATGAAGTTACTTTGTCAGTTAGTAAAATTGTGAAAGTATTGTCTATGTACCACTTGTAGAATCTTGAATTTACAGGAGCAGAAAGGAGGGCTTTCTCCTCAAAGTCCTCCACGAATATGTCGGCGACTACGGGAGATACAGAATAGCCCATCTCTTTGCTTGCATTCTGTTTGCATCTACTTGCTTGTAGAATTCTTTCTTCTACAATAGATAGCCAGATGTGAGATAGTGTTTAAATAATACTGCATATTCTATAGCCATGTTGTTATCTTCTAGCGTCCTAGTTACAATTGAGATGCAGTCTTCAATAGGTAAGCATGTAAATAGTGACTGAACATCAAAATTGACCATAGTTTCACTGTCAGTGAGATGTAGGTGTTTTATCTCACTAACAAAATGGTATGATTCCTTTGTGTGTTCTCTGGTATGTCCTCATGGTTATGGTTACAATATTTTTGCCAAGTGTTGAGCCAACTTATAAGTTGGTGAATCGATCTGGCATACTATGGAACGTAGTGGAGCGTTCGGTTTGTGTATTTTCGGTAACCCATACAACCTCTGTGGTTTGGCATATGATGGTATTGTCCAATTCACGTCGAGATTGAATTTGTTTTTTTTTTTAATTTTTTAAAAAGAAATGCTCCTGCTAACTACGACATCGGAACGTCAAACACCTCAGCCCCCCCCCCCCGTGATCATTTAAAGCACCCGAAACTTTGGGAATTAAAAAGTTAAAATAAATGCGATAAAATCCGTAAAAATTAGTTAAATTTAACAAATATCTAAGTTATATATAATGATGACCTGTTGTTAATGTTGTATAACATAAACTGTTGGTAATGTTAATTTTTTAAAGAATAAGGGTGTCAAACGAGCACAAAATCGAGCAAAAAGATTAAGAATCGAAATGCAGATGCGCTGTCACTCATGAGGACTAAGATGGAATGACACTTTACCAATAAAAAGGGTCTGAGAGCATGGTCCTACCCCGGTCAAGCCAACTTATTCATGCTGCAGTCATAACATAGTTACAGCGTGGCCCTAACGTTAAATATAATATAGCCGTAAAATAAAAAAAAGAGTGTTTAAACTTTGGTGTCCTTTCTCCTTAACTTAAAATGTTGAACTTAAAATCCGGTAACACGTTACCGCAGATTACCTCAGCGATGTGCTTGGCAGCGAAGAGAGCTAACATTTGCTTTTAAATGAGGCTTCAAGTTCACCGACTGTAATGCACTCGGTTCGTATTTTATCCACAGGATGCATTTTGAAGATTTACGTGATTTGTGGCCTCTCAGTGCTCTTTAACACATTTCTATTAGCCACGGTTTATATAAGCATATTTAAAAATCAATATATTTTTTCTGAAGCCCGTTTTGGTAGGTGCCATTCTCTTACCTATTTCTGCTGCCAAATAGTACCGCTACTATTTATTTATTTTCGATAAATCGAGCTCGTTGCTATTAGTGGTCACAGAACAGGGAGCGAACCCGAGTTCGGATTGAAACCCGCCTAGATCAACGTAATTGTTTATTGCAATAATAATGTGCTAATTTAATTGTGCTTAGCAGTGACAAAAAATCATTAAAAATATATAAATAGGGAATAAAAGTATTTCAAGGACATGTGATGTTCGCCAACACGCACAGAATTAGTGCGGCGGACTTATCGCACCACATTATCCTCAGAAATGAGATGAGGCCAGTGCCCTGTAGTGGGACGTATAGAGGCTGTATCTTTACTTATTAGCTACTTGCCCCGGCTTCAATAGGATAGGATCTATTTGTGGCGACGCTGTCGCCGCTCTACCAGCGAAACGCATCAAAGCCTAAATCACGCTAACAAAGTTCCAGACTACTGCGGTATTTATAGATTAGCTACAAGCTATACGGAGCGTTGGCCGCTCCTCGGGCTGAACAACTTGTGAACAACGTGGTGTTATTTAGCTTTAATAAAATCAAAGATAATTTATTTTATTACATTTTCGTTTTTAAAAACACTTAAGATTTTTAGATAAAATGTAACATTGATCCTTCCTGGTATTTTTCTGTTCGTTATATCATAATCAATTTAGCCATTTAAAAATTATCCCGGACAGACAGACATACATTTTAAATACTGCATACTAACACTTCTATTTTATTTATCTGTACTGGTATACTCGTGGACCTATGGTTTTATTTGCAACACTAATGTAGCTAGCAATTTTTAATGCACGAATTACAAAATGAACCTGATGTGTAATAAAATTAAGAAAGAGGTAGCTCTTTTTTATCCTTAATTTTAAGTGCTTATTACGCACTATATGCTGAACGAAAACGTAAGTAACTCAGAATGTTGATTAATTAAAAAAATACAAGATCATTGGGCAGTGCGGATTTTTCCTTACTCTGCTCAGTAGAAGGAATTGTAAAGATCCTATATACTTTACTATTTCTTTAATTATTAAGAAAAAATGCTTGAAAAATAACGAAAATAATGTAGCCGGTGGAAGGAAAAGGGGAGATCTCCCACCGGGCAAGGTGTTCTGCCCGGGGAGCGGCCAACGCTCCGATTGGTAGTTCGGAGCTATTCTATATATGCTGCTTTAATTTCGGAACTTTGATAGCGCGATTTAAGCTTCGATGTGTTTCGCTTGTGGCGCGACGACAGCGCCGCCACATCACCCCCCTGCTCAGACCGGAGGTCGATAGTGCGATTGCCGGTGAAAACGGTACAATATCCTGTATCCGGTCTGCCAAATCTGCCAGCACTTCCAATGACGCGCTGGGTTGCGCGGCTAGCACGGTCTGGATACTCCTCGGCAAACGGCTGGTCCAAATAGTCTGCAGGAAATCGTCAGGTACTTGGGGTCCTGCTAGGCTCTGGAGGTGTCGCAAGAACTGTGAAGGCTTCCTGTCACCCAGTTCCTCGTGCATAAGAAGTTGCTTCACTTTCTTTTCGTGTGAGGTACTCAAACGCTTTATGAGCTCTGTTTTAAGCTTTATATATTTATCACTGGCTGGTGGGTTGATAATGATGTCTTTGACCTCTTTGGAAAATTGATGGTCTAGCTGGCCGATGACATAACTGAACTTTGTGGAATCGCTCGTGATACTAGATATAGCAAATTGGCCCTCAACTTGTGCAAACCATATTTCTGGTTCTTCCGGCCAAAAAGGTGGTACACGCACTCCTACCTTAAAAACTTCGGATGACGTATCGGAGGCGTCAGTGGAAGCGCGCTCTCCGCTTACCCCCTGTTTAGATTGTTGGGTGTGGCTGCCGCTACTTGCATCTTCAAATTTATCTCTGCGATCCATTATTTTGGTATTCAAAGGGGTGTCACCAATGTGGGTTGCGTAGGTAAAATAATAAAAACTTTTTAAGAAAAAAATTAAACCGCCGAAAAAACTGAAAAGCAAAAAATAATAAACCTTTTTTATTTAACCTTAATAACTAAGCTCTTAAACTAATTTAAGTATACCTAAGTATATATTTTTGTAATTATTTTGAGTTTTTAATTAACCCTAATAACTAACTTTTAAAACTAATGTAAGTATACCTAAGTAATTTTGAGTCGGCGCCAAACAAGCAAATTAATTAATTTTACGTAATTAGCCTTCGATCAACAATACCAACTAGATATCGGGTTGGAGCAAAAAATACGTCCAAGTAAATAACAGCGCACTGGAGACGTGAGCTCTTATTTCGTTTAGTTGATTTGAAACACAGCCAATGTAAACACGTTTCACAATACCGCAATGTATTTTTAAAAGTTGCAAGAATAATGTCCGAAAAAGCATAAATTGCTTTTTCGGGCATTATTCTTGCAACTTTTGCGTACGTGCAAATGTGCGAGGCCCGAGGCCATCAGCAAAATTCGGCGCGTACGGCGCGTATGGTGCGGACAAATGTGCGTTCAGCTTTAATGTTTATCGCTGAAGATTTCACGTTGCATTGTTTATTTGATTTTGATTTAGTTATTTCTTTAAATTTAAGGTAATTTAGTGTCCTTTGTTCATTGATTGTTTGGCGCCGACTCAAAATTACTTAGGTATACTTACATTAGTTTTAAAAGTTAGTTATTAGGGTTAATTAAAAACTCAAAATAATTACAAAAATATATACTTAGGTATACTTAAATTAGTTTAAGAACTTAGTTATTAAGGTTAAATAAAAAAGGTTTATTATTTTTTGCTTTTCAGTTTTTTCGGCGGTTTAATTTTTTTCTTAAAAAGTTTTTATTTTATAATTTTTCGTGGCTATAATCTACTAATTACTACATGCTTGGTTTTTGACTACTTTCAAATTAGCTACCTACCTTAATTTAGCCTTTAACTGTTATATAATCCTACTTTAACTATTATTTGTTGTATAATAATATAAATTCTTTAAAAAAACAGGCTTTATATACCACAATGGGTAGGCCTACAAAAATGCTGCTCGAATGAGAAAAAGATATTTAGAAGAATCTAATAATGAGAAAAATAAAAGTTTTGAAGCAAATAGAAAGATAATTAGATTAACACGTTCACAGGAGTGTTTAAATTAGCGCGAGAAAAGATTGTCGAAGATGAAAAGCTACAATAACGATAGGTTATGGCAAGAATGTGAAGAACAACGCGCTCATCGTTTAGGTCTGATAAGAGAGCGACTTTCAAATGAAACTGAAGACGAACATTTGCTACGTTTGGATGCTGCTCGTAACTATTCTGCAATGGTGTTACTTCACGAAACTCCCGAGGAGAGAACGCGATAAGCGGCTTGCGAGCGAAGAAACCAGTGTAATGCAGAAAATTTTAAGAAAGCGATTAATGTTTATGCTGACTTGCCGTGTTCAGTATTCGAAAAAAGTTTGTATCCTCAGCAACGTACGATATTGCAAACTACAAATTTAGGCTCTATTTTCCCTAATGAATTGGTAGCTTTAGATAATATTATTACTTGTTCACGATGCTCAAATAATATTAAAAAACAACACTCCACCGTAGGCCTGTTGGAATAAAATGTCGGTAGCTGTAATGCCTACAGAAATCGATGACTTATCGGAAATTGAGAAACGTTTTATTTGCAGAGTAGGTAGTGCCATTTCTTAAAATAATAAAAGTTCAAAATCGTTTGAGCTAAGACTGGTGCAAAGGGCAGGCAATTATTTTTGTTTAGGATGTGGTCGAGCTGGCGGAGCAACTTCCGCTTTAACCTAATCAAACTGGATTAGTGATTGTAGTAGAAAGTCGTGAAAATTTAGAACGTTCTAGGGAGTTTCAAATAGATGTATGTAAACTTCAATTAGCATTGCAGTGGCTCCTTATGAATAATGCACTCTATAAAGATGTTCGCACGTGCACATGGTCATAATAGTGAAGAATCAATTGCTGAACGGTCAACTGTACCTACAAATAACTATACTGCCTTGAGTAACAATGTATCTATATTATATGATTCTTTTCATCAGGACAATGAACGATTTAGTCCAGAGTCACGTGGTCGGCAATGCACAGGGATTGCAACTGTTGCTAGTGTGGCATTTTCTCTGATAAATCTCAATAATTGGTGTAAAAGCGACATAGATTACATGTTATTGGTAGGAGATAAATATTATAGAGACTGTATTGCGGCTCGGGCTAACCCCAATTCCGAAGAAGAACATATCGAATATTTGGCTGCCACTGAGCTTTTACCTAATATCACATACAACAATCAAAAAGTTGATATCAATGTTCGTCTTGAATCAGCCTTTAATGGTCACGTAGACAACGACAATAGTGAAGAAGGATTTCCCAATTTGTTAAATGCTCTAATAAATGTATTTGCTACATATGGGAAGAAACCTCCAGATAATGTTGTTTCAAAAGATGTGAACAATTGTAGTGGAATTTTATCTGAAGTAAAATTAGCTGTCGAATCTCGTGTGATGTTCACAATACAATAACAATCAGTATCTGACGGGCTCGTTAATGGTATTGTAAAAATAATAAAATGGCCATCACTACGCAGGGATCAACTAGAGGAAGGAGAATTACCTGATTACGTATTAGTAAAATTTGACGATGAAAGCATAGGAAGCAGTTTTAGTCTCGATAGCGATAGCTGTGTCGCCATACCTTCAGTGATAGCCACCTTTTAAGGTACGGAGGGTAATGGCGATATTGAGCGCAGGATGTTGCCGATAATTTTATGCTGAGCCGTCACGGTTCACAAATTACAAGGTGCGACCCTTGATAAAGCTGTAATCGACCTCGGAAAGAAAGTGTTTGCCAAAGGACAGGCATATGTGGCACTAAGTAGAGTAAAAACACTTGAGGGTATTGCTATATCAGATTTAGAGCCAAATAAGGTATTACACAAACCTCACGATGAAAGAGCTTTAGCAAAAATGCAGAGACTGAGAGGTCTACACACAAGAGACTGACAGCTCTAAAGCTCATTCATCGTGAGGTTTTTTTTGTAATGTAATGTAATGTAGTGTAATTATTATGTAATGCAGTAATACACCACTCAGAATTAAAATCTGTGAGTAAAAAATAAATCTAAACCCTATTTTCCCACCCTTAGGGTAGACATTTTTTTTTCCAAATTTATATGGGACCAATTTCGAGGTATACCCTATCCAGTAAAAAAAGAATTATCAAAATTGGACTACTCTGTAAAAAGTTATGCGTGGTCATACATAAAAAAAATATACACGTCGACTTGAGAACCTCCGTTTTTTCGTCGGTTAAAAAGTTACTCACAGTCTTTTGGTATTTACTCCGAATTACAACGCAACACTATATACATATATATATAACCTTCGGAACTTTGATAGCGCGATTTAGGCTTCGATGTGTTTCGCTTGTGGCGCGACGACAGCGCCGCCACATCACCCCCCTGCTCAGACCGGAGGTCGATAGTGCAGTCCGATTGCCGGTGCGTCCTTAATGCCGGTGGGGAATGCATGCTGTGTGCGTAAGGGCAAGTGACGCCGGTGCGAATGATATGCCGGTGTGTAATGCATGCCGTACTACGCACTTGCAAGTGATGCCGGTGAGAACGATGATCCGGAGCAAGTGCCAGGGATTGCCTTGTAGTCTGCGGTGAGTCGAGAAGAAGGCAAGTAATCTGCGAGAGTGCCGTGAAGCAGAGGCGAGCAGTAAGGCTCAGAGCCGTGCCGAACACTGTAGCGCAGAGAGTAGCTTGAAGGAACAGGAAGCATTATTATTCCAGTGCTGCGATGAACCTTTTGTAAAGCTAGATGGCTTGCAGAATGTGAAGACTGCAGACAATGTCTGCTCGGGAGCGAATGAATGGGGTACTTGAGTAAGATGACGAAGTTTTTGAAATTGTAGTTTCCGAAAATTGTTGGTTGCGTGTTCATATCACGTCGGGGTCACCAATGTAGCCGGTGGAAGGAAAAGGGGAGATCTCCCACCGGGCAAGGTGTTCTGCCCGGGGAGCGGCCAACGCTCCGATTGGTAGTTCGGAGCTATTCTATATATGCTGCTTTAATTTCGGAACTTTGATAGCGCGATTTAAGCTTCGATGTGTTTCGCTTGTGGCGCGACGACAGCGCCGCCACAATAATATATTTATAGTGTGATAAAAGAAGACGTTTTGCTCATAATTTCAGCGTCTTTATAACTCCATTAAGGTTCGATTTCACAAAAAAAAAATTCAAGAGTATGTTATTTTAATTCTTATGTTACGCGATATACTCGTCAATTATTGTGAATGGATAGTAATGATTATTTTTACTGAATAGGTAATACTATAGGGATGGTCCCATATAAATTATCGTAAGGGATAGATAGAAATTTAAAGACATCTTAAATCAAGTAGCGTATGAGTATTTGACCATTAGACATTAAATATAAATTGAAAGCCATCTATAAAAAAAATTTAATAATATCCACTTAATAGCATCTGAAGTTGGAGCTTTATTACCTCTATGCAATAAGTCTTATCACCGACTGCTGTAGATGTTATGTGGAGATTTTTTTTATTTTTCGTTACTTGCTTTTTTTGTAGGCTTTTTCTTTTTATTAAGATACCAATTTTAAATGAAACTTTTTAACGTAACCAAAGCGTTTTCAAGTCCCACTTTTATTAAAATGTTTCTGCTCTTACCGCGACAAAAGCAAAGTAGAAAACTCTTTGTGTCCGCTCTAAATAGCATGAGTGTCACATGACGTGTCAACGCGGCAGACAGATTAAATAGGTCTCGTCGTTTAGCAAAAAGCCTATTTATTTGCTAGAGTATTTTAAACATAGTCGACTCTATTTTTATTGATGGTTTGTATTATAACACGCTTTTATTAGCTTGAACTGCACATATATGATGTAATGGAATTTCATAACTAAATTTTTACCCACTTCTGGACGTATAAGTAATCTGAGGTGAGGCCTTTTGGTTAAGAATCCAGCGTACGGCTTATCATCTGATCTGATTTACTGGGTATAGGACTTTCTGAGTGAACGGTCTCTCTGGGTCGTCGCTGATAGCTGCTCATCCGATCCTGTTGCAAGTAACGCCAGTTTTCCTTAGTGGTCCGTTCTTTCCGCAACACTCTTTTCCTGCTACATATTAATGGTCTACTTATGCCCGGTATCTATGGGTATGTAGACGATAGCACAATTCTGGAGAGATACCATACAAGTCCTCGGGCCAGTCGGGCTCAAATCCAGGTCGAAATACAAACCAAGGTAGAGCGTGTGAATCTCACACTACAGGCAGTCTCCGAATGGGGCGATGCAAATCCTATGAAATTCAACGCCTCCAAAACACAAGCGTTCAATGCAAAAAGAAGCCAGCTCACCTTGATCACTTCTTTCCGAAATGTATCACTGGAATACACCGACCGACTTCAGTTGTTGTGGGTTGAGATATCCTCAAATATAATTCATTGAGTCCAAGCCCAAAGCAGCTGCAAGGAAGCTAGGAATCCTTGCAAAGGTGCGGCGATAATTCACGCCAAGACAGCTGCTTACTTTGTATAAGAGTATTGCTGCAATATATGGGCTAGTGCCGCAAAATGCCACCTAGAAGCTTTGGACTCAATGGAAAGGCGTGCTAATAGGCTTATTGGTGACCCGAATTTGGTTAAAACCAATCTTACCAGTATTGAGCACAGTCGCAAAGTAGCCAGCCTTTCGGTTTTCTACAAGATGTATTTTGGAGAGTGTGCGCAGGTTTGCTACATCGTTCATCATGCGTACAGCAAAGGAGCGGAATAAGTTGTCAGCATCTGTGTTTCCATCCGATTAAAATGTCTTCAAGGCAAGAGTTAATAGGCTTTTGTTAAGTCAGTTCGTTTTACCATCTTAGGCTACATCACTACTTACCATCAGGTGGGATTGTAGTTAAACGCTGGTTTAGAATAATATAAATTAAAAAAAGGTTTGTTGCAAACAGATTACAGTTTAATAATTTCATGACCATGACCACTAAAAGTACTAACATTTAATAGAATCACACAATCACACAGGTCATTACCATTGCGTGTTGCTCAAGCTTTCTTTTAAAATAATAAGTTTATTACTAGCCGAGTAGTACTAGCATTATTCTGCGGGTTTTATACTCGTAAAAGTGACAGAGGGAAATGAAACACTCCATGGAAGATATCGGCAGCAGCAAATCCCTGACAACAACTCAAAAAAATTAAAACAGCGGTTCACAACCCACATGCCGAGCGTAGCAAAACCCCTCCCCATTAAGGTGCAAATTATAAGGGAGACATATGTGCACCAGTGGAATTTTGCTAGACTGGAATGTATGATTAATGTTTTTAAAACAGTTATCCTTATCGATAGGAATTTTGTTATAAAACACCATGAATAAGATATTTTTATCAATATGTTACTACTATAAATATTTTTTTAACATTCAACTCTTTATAAATATTACTGTTTTACTATTTTAAATAAAACGCAATCTTGGAAAATGTGATCTTTTGTATTAAACTAAAGGCAAAACGTTAACCGTCGTAATCAGAATGTAAAAGGATGGATAAGCTTTTTTAAGAAGTGAGTCGTAAAGTCATTGCCATGTTATGATCTCTGTATTGTCTAAAACATTTTCTTCCCACAAAATCATGCTTGTCTAATCGCTCATATTACCCATAATTGATTATGCAGACGTGTGTTGCCCAGATCTGTCCCAAGATCTTCTGAACAAGCTGGAATGTCTTCTTAATATCTGTATAAGATTTATTGTCGGCCTTCGTAAGTATGACCATATTTCGCAATATAAATCTAAGCTAAATTGGCTTACAATCCGTCAGAGGCGCAATTCCAGAATATTGCTTGTTCTCTTCCATTTTAAATGACCCATCTTTGCCTTATTATCTGGAGAGTAAATTTCACTATCTCTCCTCATCTCATGATAGGGTTCTACGTTCTTCTTCTAACAACAAATTCTATATTCCTGTTTACTTCAGCGAGTTCTATGGTAACTCCTACACAGTTCAGGCTACACGCCTTTGGAACTACTTTGCCGATGACATCAGAAAATCACCCAATTAGTACGCTTTTAAAAATTTGTCCGTGATCGTCTATTGAAAACAACGCCTTTTACATGATTCATCCATTTAATATGTATTGCTAAACAGACGCATATATTCATAGGTATTTGTATGTACTAATTATATATGTATTTAAATATGTATATATGTAAGTATGTATTTGTATATATATGTCATATATCTGTATATATGTATGTATACGTCATATATGTATAGTTTATTTATTAGTAAATTGTATGTATTATGTAGTTAATTATTATTTTGTGTAGTGTTATTTTATTCTATATTGCCGCACCTACGTCAAATTTTCACCACTCCATGGGTTGACTGGCAGAGAATGCCTCAAGGTATTAAGTCCGCCGTTTGTATTCTTTTGTTTTAAAAAATGCAATAAAGAATAAATAAATTAAAATAAGTTTTTTTTACTGCTGATCAAAACGGCTTAAATATGTAAAGTTAAGTATATTAAGTACTTATACTTATATATACTTAAGTATATTAAGTAAAATTATATATATTTTAGTTATATATTAAGAGTATCCTTAATAAACTAGTGTTTATGCTTAAGTATATGAATCTGAAAGAACCAAGAGAGATGTCTCAGAATCGTGCCTAATGGAAGTCCGTAGTAATCTTCTGTGTTACAGGCGTCAGAATTCATGTATTTTATTTATTAAGGCTATTTAAATAGTTGAAACAATTCATAGCCAATCCCTCGATGTTCTGTACTTGTAAAAAACATTTAAATTAGCGTACTTGAGAACTAAATGTTTAATTAACTCACCTACTACAGTGTTGTTGCAGCGCAAATGACTTACGAACTCCGATAGATGTCACTTAGATTTTTTCTTGTTCCGTGATGGCAGTTTACATCCAGACCCAGAACAATTATTTGTAGCCCACATAAGTACTTATTCCTTGCGGTATTTAAACACGCGGCCCTCCGCGCTATAACTCATTGCTAGGCCACCGTGCCACAAAGCCATCAAATAAGTAGTTAAATACACTAACCGTGTGCGTGTAGCGAAATCAAAACGTAGGATGTATGATACTGCATTTACTAAGCGTAATGACTAACTCAAAGCTGAAGGAGGCCCATGTTCAATGTTAGTGTTTTATGGGGTAATGAAAATGAAGACGAGCAAATAATGATTTACACATAATCCTTTTACTATGTGGTAGTTTCTTTATCTGCCTAAAAGTACATCTGAATAGGTACCACACTTTTACCTATTTCTGTGTTTAAAGAGCTGTTTGCTGTTCTGAAGTGTATACTATATAATGTGTATAGACAACCAGTATAATTAAAGGCTGTGTAACAATACATCTTAGTTCTTAGATGTGACTATGCAGCTGTAGCCTATTTCGTTTGAAACTGGTTGCATTTGTGTGACCATGAGCTGCAGTAAACAGGTCCCATCACGTGATCAGTCCACTTCGTTAAAAAAAATAATAAGCTATGTCATAATACAAGCCGCGCTAGAAAATTTTCTTTACTTTGAAACATTAGTAACTATTTACTGCACATGTTATTTACTAACATGCAGATTAGTAATTTTCACAAGAATTAATATCCAATTGAATAACATCAACACCCACAAGCACAATGACATAGATTGTCTAGTTTGTCTAATATTCGTAAGCGCGCCTGTTGATCATAAGTTCCTGGCTTCGAAAGCGGGTCGGGGCAAAATCAGTTCATCGTACTTTTAGGTTTTTCTGTCAAAAAAATCTCAGTAGCAGCCTGGAGTTAGAAAGTTGGCGATGTTTCAACTCTGTGCTTAAGAAAACATGTTACGCTTGCACACATTATAACCCTATCCGGCGCAGATGGCAAATCTCTGTTGAGATTGTCCTCCTTGTCTAACATTTGATTTCACATTATTGCTATATTAATATCCAGAATCCAACAGTCATTTCTAGTCAAACGAATACTTGACGCAAAATATATACCGTAAGCATACACAAAACAATGTTAGGTGTCTTGAATATCTCACACAGAGACGTATGTGATGTGCACAGCTTAACTGTATTACATTACATTTCACAACAACTACATTTATATTTTATATGTTCATTGTTTCATTTAATATGTTCAAATGTATATTGTGTGTATTCATTTAACATGTTTAAATATAGCTACGGTTTTTACGTATAAATAATGCGGTAAATCATTATTTTTCTATTTATTTAATGATATGATTTTACTTAACAATGCAGGAAATTCAATAGATATTATGATCATATCTAATATTTGCATGTCGCCAACTTGTTAAATACAGTGACCTTCTTATTTTTTAAAAGATGCAAGGTTGCATGTATGTCAACTGATCGTAAGTGACTACCGCCAGCCGCCAAAAATGTTACCTTATCGCATAATAATATTTATTTATTTATTTATTATCAACAGCAAATACAACAGTCATACAAAGATCATTTTCATAAAAAATTCAACACATTATAATTGTATTTCTTTTTATGGGTAATCACAACATGCACTAATTATTTTGGAAAGAATAAAAACTAAATTACATCATTGAATAAATACAAATTATTAAAAAGAAATAAAATTACTTGACAATATTAAAAATATCTTAATTGTCATTTTATATTATATTAATCAAACTATAAAAATCAAAAGCAATTCCAATGTTATAACAAATAATTAATTAATTTGTCAATTTATAGAAATTGATTAATTTTGATTTGAAGGTGGATAAACTATCGCAATTAATTTCGAGGCCAGAAATCTTCGAGGACAGTTCGTTATAAGTGCGAGCCAGTCTGGCTAGAGGGGAATATTTTCCCAAGTTAGATCTATAAAGGCATACATTGAAAAAGGCCTGCGGATTTCTAGGCATTCTTGATGGCACCTTAAAGTTAAATAATGTAACTATTCCTGGACAATCAATATTATTATTGAGCGTTTTGTATAGGAACATCATCTCTGAGATACTTCTACGATTGATACGCGATTGTAGTGATGTGATGTTAAATTGCGCTAATTGTCTTTCGTAGGAATCATTAGTTTGATAGCTATTCAAACGATACGCAAGATGACGCAGCAGTCGCTTTTGTATTCTTTCGATTTTAATGCTATGGATTTTGTAGTGCGGATTCCAAATTTGACTGCAGTATTCTAATTTACTTCTAGCCAGACTACTGTAAAGTTTGATTGTAGTAGAGGGGTGCCTAAACTCATTGGAATTCCTCAATACAAAACGACTTAGTAGCTGATGTGGTTATATTATCTATATAGTTAGTAAATTTTAATTCGCTCTCTAGTATAACGCCTGAATCACGTATCGCTCGAACTGCAATTAGTTTCTCAGTACCAATATAGTATTGACTCTGTATATAATTTTGTTTTCTGGTAAACCTAATAAATTGAAATTTTTGGCATTGAGAAACATTTGGTTGTTATTACACCATTGAACAAGGCTGTTGAGATCATCTTGTAGTAATTCGACATCAGAGTTGTTTCTAATAGTTTTAACTATTTTGAGATCATCAGCGAATAGGTAGATCTTAGAGTGATGAAATATCGAAGCAATGTCGTTTATAAAGATGTTAAAAAATATTGAACCTAAGTTTGAGCCTTGCGGTACACCGGAGTAGGCAATATATGGTTGCGAGGAGTACCCATCAATCACCACGGTCGAAGATCTACTTTGAAGATATGATGCACACCAGTTTAATAATGTCCCACTAATACCAAAAGCTCTCAGTTTAATGACAAGTAGTGCGTGATTAACTTTGTCAAAGGTCTTGGGGAAGTCTGTGTATATAGCATCCACTTGTAGTTTATTATCAACGTCCTCAATAAAATTGGTGACATATAAGAACAGATTTGTGACAGTAGATCTACCAGCCAAAAAACCAAGTATTGTATTTTAACATTATATACTATTATATTCTGTCCCAAGCAGATGCTTGCTTGAAGGCGCTTGACCAAAGGTGTGGGGCGAAATAGCTAAGCTACGTGGCGACCTTGAGGTGTAGAAGCGTAGCAGCGTAGTGGCGTAGAAGCGTAGCAGCGTAGATGTGTAGCAGCGTTGAGGCGTAGATGCGTAGCAGCGTGGCGGCGTAGAAGCGTAGCAACGTAGTATCGGAGGGGCGTAGCGGCGTAGTAGCATGGCAACGTAGTATCATAGGTGCTTAGCGTCGTACATAGTAAATTATAGCAGTAAGGAATATTGTATCTATCCATGCGTGCTAAAATCCTCGCCCCGCTGCATGGTTGTCACTCAGATTCTTACAACATGTTATTAAATTAATATCATTTTAAATATATTACCAATTTGAATGAAACTAATTTTACGGATTTAATCGTAATAATATTTAACTAATTTTTTTTAAATAATTTAACTTACGTATTTTTGCTTGTTTAATTACAGACGATTTTGGGTGAATTTTGGTTTAATAATAAAAAGAAATCGTTATATATTACAATTGCATAATAAAATATAATAATATGAAGATGAGGAACTGAAAATGAGATTGACATAAACCATGTCAGGTAATCATTTTGTGTGAGATGTTTTAAATATGATAGTAAAAAAGGATTAAAAGCCCGTCGCTCACAGTCCACATATTGCTTAGGGGCAGGCAAAATGATGCAACTGCGGTCTACATTATCTCACCTTTTTATATAACTGTTATTTATCGATACATTATTTCCTTTAAATGCATGACTCGATATTAAATTACAGAATGACATGCATCTAATTAGTATTTATATCTACTGACCACTAAAATAGAAGTGGTTTTTTTTTAAAATAAGAAATAAAGTTAAAGTTACTTACACTAATTTTTTGGTATTGTTTTAATTCACACGGGATTTATATTTCGTCGTTATTGCAATTTTATAATGAAAAATTGAGAAACAAAAACTACAATAACTGTAAACAATGCAAAGTTTTAAAATTCAGTTCATATAGCATACAACTTGTTACAATTATTTACCGTTTACATACATTTAAAGACCCATAAACATTTACATCAGATACGTTGTCACCACTGATGGCTAAGATGGAATGCATCTTATCCAGGAGAAATGGTCTCCGGTTGTCTACACTCACCTAACAAAGCACAGCAGCAATTAGCTGGTATTTCACGCTGTTAGTTTATGAGAGCGTGGTCCTTTCCTAGTTGAGCCATCCCATTAGTGCTACAACTATAATATAGCTGCAGTATGGCTCTACCACTTATAAATGGCTTTTTTCCATGATGCTCTAACAAGAATAGTATCACTGTAACTAGCATTATCTATTGTGATTGCTGCTATGCGTATTCTCACTTTTCCACCGCTAAGACCTACTACATTTTTGGAACTGTAGGTGAACATCTCATCTCATCATCATCACTTGGTGGGTGGCGGAGTGCTAACGCGGCTATGGCGAATGAGAATGGTTAGACGATTATCAACGTTAAATATTTATATTTTATTGGGAATGAGGGTAAAACATAAAAGGAAATACGAACAAATGAAGATAGAAATCTAATTTTCCACTCGTTTTAGCAGTATAAAGTATCGCGTAGGTAAGTAAGAGGCAGTAAGGGTCAGTAATTCTACGAGTCTTACTGTCAAGGTATGTTGCGTTGCTGAGAGGCTGCCCTGTGTAACATTGAGATGGTTATTTATGCTATTAGTTTGCATACTTTGGTGTTATCATGTAATTGGTTCCTGAGTAAGCAGGAATTGTTACCGAGTAGTGTTCTTTTATATAAATAATTTTCAGAATAATTTCTAACATCAGAAGTGAAATAATTTCTTTATCAGAAGTGGGACAAATCTCTGTTATCGCTCACATAATGTGTTGGTGAAAGACTATGACGCGCCTCACGTTTTATTTTTATATTAAATGTCTTAATGAAGTTTGTTGTCCTGTTTACAAAATTGACGAATCGTTAAAGTGTAAAGTAAAAGCTTAAAGTGAAATGTTCTATGCAATATTTTAAAATTTAAAATATTGTACAATCGACTTCAATATAAATTATTAAGAATAACTAAAAAAATTATTGGCCAGAACTTGATGAAATTTATATGGGACTATATGTGAAGCACCAGCTTTCAAATAAAAAGAATCATTGAAATCGGTTCACCCAGTAAAAAGTTATGAAATAACACACATAAAAAATATACAGTCGAATTGAGTACCGTCTTCTTTTTAAGTCGGTAGAAAAGTTAAATCTTTTTGTTCGATTTTTATCAAAGGTAATTTTGTTATTCCTTAACGTACCCAAATATGTTAACAAATGTTGAAAGAAATATTGAAGAAAGGTATCTCGTTACTATGTAATTAGTTAGCTATTATTTCATAACAATTCCAACGACGTATGTTTTATATATAGCTCTCATACAAAACTTTAGAGAAATCGTTAATTTAGTTACACAATCCGCGATCGCGCGTGTTCCCTCAGAAGTGGCGCGACAGATGCGCTTAGTCGCGTAAAAGTGCCGTGACGGCCGAGGGGTGAGCGGCTTAGAACCCATACCGTATAGTAGTATATTATATTTTTTGAATGACTGAGGTTCTACAGAAGAAGGTCTAGGACAGGTTGAAATATCCGTCTATTTCCACTGCAGACCTGAACAGTTATGTAATGAAATGAAAATTAAAGTTAATGAAATTTAAAAATAACAGGTTTTCAAAAATTATTACACGCGTAAATGAAATGGAACAAAAAATAATACGAAAATCATTACATTAAATACAAAGCTTAGTTATAATTAAATACGGTAAATTTGTTTAAAAATAAAATAACCTAATAAATACATGGTACATAAGCCGGAATTAATGCTACGTTAAAGAACTTAAAAATTAATTTGCTTACTGTGTGCTCGTTTGTCACCCTATCCTATAAAAAAAAAACTAGTTTGAAGGGCACCTCCTGTTCTCCCTCAATTGCATGCACTATCCCCATCACCATTAGTACAGCGTAGTGGTGATAGGATGGTTTGCTGGTTGCTCTTTAAACTAGATAGGTTTTATTGAGCGGTTATAAGCAAAGTAATTTTCATCAACTTTAATATCATAATTAATGCATCCATTGAAAGTAAAATATTTCGTAGTGAAATTATCGCAAAGTATTTCATGAGCTTGTTTGTCAATAACAATTTAATTATTTTCTGTTTGAATTTGCGACGGGCTGTTCGTAAATTAAGCTTTGGTTCTACTACCATTATTAATTGGATTCGACAAGCTAACACAAATTATGTAAATTGTTTAAATATGTTTTAATAATGTTGATATTTATTATGTTGTAACTAATTGAAATTTATTGATCATCTATATATTATTTTAACTGTCATATAGTGACTTTTAAATGATGAGAGGCTAGTTATAAGCAACTTATCTTGAAACTAATTATTAGGTTTTTAATATAAATACCTTCGAATCTTAAAACAAAAGTTACAATTAGTGCGTGTTACTAATTTGTAGAACAAAGAAGTGGTCTTTCACTGGCCGAAAGAATAAAGTTAAAAGCATTGAGCAGACAATAGAGAGGTCTAAGGTAGGAGGAAGATCTATGCTCAGAGCATTTTGCAGGGTAAAATCTAATTATATCCACAGAAAACAAAAGTGACTATCATATACCAATAATTAGAATGTAGTAGAAATTGGCCAGCCATATAGCTCAAAGAACTGACAATAGGGGAGAAATGTAAAGTAGCAGGCTTTAACTTATAAGTGCAGTATTGAACGACATAAACATGCAGTACCGTGTATTGTGATAATCTACAGAGAAGACCTATACACAGCTAATCAGCAATGGTTTTGTGATCGGCTGAAATGAGATAGTATTAAAACTACGAGTATCTTTAACACCCGTTACACAGGGAAAGGGATCCTTTGAAACCCGAGTTCAATCTTGCTAACACCAATGAAATTTATTTACGCGTAGTTCATAACATATTATTGTGATAAATATAATCTGGATTTCTTTCTACTTTGTACCTAGTTAAGTAAGATATACAGGGTTTTTGAAAGTACGTGTAAATAATAAAATTTATTATTATAATTTATTTGATACAGACAACACAGGTCCATTACAAAATTAAAATTATATTTTTATATTATACCTTAAATTTTAATTATAATTATTGGTTAATCAATGATATTATTACATATTATTATTAAGTTTTTAATAAATTTGAATAATTAATAATTATTAATTTAATAATTAATATATATTATATAATAATTAATAATTTAAATAAATAATTCTTCTGATTTTATTTCAAACTATCCCAAATTTAATGTGATTTATGGGCAACCACCACGCGTACGCGCGCTCTTCTACCATAAATATGCGATTCAATTAACAACGTTTTTGCTGACCGATCGACCTTTACGAATGTGTGCGTGCGTAAGTAAAGTAGTAGGCGTGAGAAATTTATGAATGAAAGCTTATCTTGTAAAAAATATGACTCAACAAATTGTCATATGGGTGGAGTTATAAATGATATTTATCATTTGATAATGGATTGTTTTCCGGAACAAAATAAAAGGAACGGCTGTAAGTGGAGTACTTATATTACCAGGGTGGTCTAAAAGTTTCCGACCTCAACGTGAAGATGGCAGCACTCATCAATAAAAGCTGGAAAATAAAGTTTTGCATCTTTTGAAAATTAGGCACCAAAATTTCAGCCATTTTGGACGCGTAGATAAATTAAATTAAATTAATTATTCCTTAACATTGATTAGTAGACAGTATTTTTCCGAGGCCAGAACCACCCAGGAAGCATGTTAAAATGCTTTTATTAACAGATTTGATAGTCGTTTGAGTGAGTTGATGTGAGTGTTTTTGGAAACATGGAAAAAAATGGTAGAGAGATGTCATTAAACATTTGTTTTCAAAAGGCAATATATCTACGGAAATCAAAAATGATTTGGACTTTGTGTATGGCGAGCCTGCACCATCATTTATCAATGTGAAATTTTGGGCAGCTGAATTTAAACGTGGCTGTGAGACCTTGGAAGACGATGAACGTTCGGGATGTACAAAAACTGCAACTACTGACGATAACATCGCTAAAGTTTACCAGAGAGATATCAGAGGCTATGAAAATGTCCAAAAATGTGTTTGTTACATATTAAATCAAGATTGACATGAGAAAACTGTAAGCGCATTGGATGCCGCCTTTGCTCACGTTACACCAAAAACATGTTCGAATAAACATTTCCAGCTCTCTGTTGGCGCAGTTTAGGTGCAATAAACCCGAGTTTTGGCGCCGATCAATTACTGTAGATGAAACTTTGATACACCATTAAACGCCTGAAATAAAAATACAGTCAAAACAGTGGACTGCAAAGGGGGAACCGGCTCCAAAAAAGCAAAAACTGTTTTTTCTACTGGGAAAGTGATGGCGACTGTTTTTGCGATAGTCATGAAGTTATCTTAATTGATTATCTTCTAAAAGGAAAAACCATTACAGGGGCATACTATTCATCGTTGCTTGACAAACTGAAGGCAATAATTGTTGGAAAACAGCCACATTTGCAGAAAAAGAATATCCTGTTTCGCCGTCTCCATGTGCCAACCACGTGGTTGCCATGGTGAAAATCCACGGATTACGGTTTGAACTGCTTGATCGTCCGCCTTACTCACCATATCTAGCCCCAAGTGACTTTTTTGTGCCCTAATCTAAAAAGCGTTCGGAGGACAGATATTTTCGTCAAATGAAGAGGCAATCATTTTCATGAACAATTATTTTGCAGAGAAAAACGCCGAGTACATTTGGGCGGGTTAAAGAGATGCGTGTATCGCTGAAAGAATTATGTAGAGTTACAAGGAGACTATGTAGAAAAAAAATTAAGAAAAATTGTCTTGTATCTTTGTTAGGTCGGAAACTTTTCGGATCACCCACGTAAATTTGCTGAACATTCGTGTTTTCCAAACTATTTTGGCATTTTCATAATCCAAGGAAGTAAAAATGGTTTTCGGTTGGTTTATAGAAATTAAGTTAATGATAATACTGGCTTAACCATCATGATTACAATTCCTTTATAAATACAAAATTTAAAAAAAATCTTGTTCTTATTTTTCACTTTATTGTAGAAATGAAAGGACCCTACTTTTTTACAATAAAATCGTGTTAAATATTTCTAAACGCTCTATCAGCTCAATAATGAGAGTTCTTTTCTAAAATACTATCACAATTTTATCTTTAAATAAAGGAACATAATTTTGAGTTATGCACAAAGGAAATGAATAATTAAATTTGTTCATTTCGTGAAAACTTCAGGAATGGTAGGTAATGGGAGTACTTTATACATACATACATAAACACTCACGCTCGTCACCCCGTGGGGCAGGCAGAGACTACGGACTGCCATTTGGCATCCTGACAAAAACCTCCGTTAATTTAATACCATACCGTCTCGGTTATAACTTATCACCTTTTTTAAACCTTTCAATATCATTAATAAGATTTCATTATGAAAGGAAGTCTTTTTGAATTCTGCAAACTTAATAATCGACCGAATTAAATTATTAATCACAACGAATATAACGAGTCGTTTGGCAAATTTCAAATCCAATTAGGATGTAAATCTTTGGTATAAAGTGAAACAAAGTTGATATTATATGACACAAGCAAAGCTTGTGACAAACCAGCGTAGCATTCCTTACCATGTAATGAGCCAGCCGTGACTAATATGAAACGTTTAATTAAGCGGTATGTGATATGTGACGGGACGAAAGAGTAATTTGTCGCTTATATCAGCATATAAATCAGAGTTTATTCTTCAATTTATTTTCACTAGTTTCAGTTTCACTGTGTCGCCTCTTTTAAAACCAACTGGATGACAAGGGTAGTGGATATGCTTATAATGCTATGTATACTACCACATTTTTTTGTAATAAATATTTAAAATTCATAGAAGTAGTTTGACTTTTTTAAAAGCCTACTGCTGGATACGGACATCTTCTGTTGTAGGAAAGATTTGCCTCAATCATCACGCTTGGTAGGCTGATTGACGCTCGCAGTATCCATCTATTTAGATAATATGACACAATGGAGCTGATCTGAAGATTGTCACTGATGTTGGCCCTAGTAATACATGTAAAAGCTTAATTTATTTAAGTATTGTATATTATTAAATAGATTTATGATAAATAATGATTTCTTATATTTATGCGAATACTACACATTAAATTAAACAAATTTTATCGCGTTTAAATTTATTTTTTTGATTTCCAACGTTTCGTGTGCTCTACAATGCGAAACGTCGGGAATTAAAAAGTTAATAATAAAATCCGTAAAATTATTTTCATTTAATAAATTCTGAGTTGCAGAAAACTATTAAAATTTCAAGCCATATGTGACAGTTTAAGAATATCATTACAGTCAATGCATATTCAAACATTTCTAGCAAGATTTATTTTATCCAATACAAAGTTGAAACATCAGTCTCGTGAGATGCAGTATGGAAATACCGCAAGGTTTACATTTAAACCATCTTTGCGCGAGCGACATATGAACGTCAAACAATTTGGTTCGCTACGACGTAGCTAAGCTCTAACCTGACTGTTGTTTGATGCGTTTCGGTTGACTGTTTTACATTTACATAGAAAATATCTTAGTGTCTTTAAATAATTCAAAGTTATACTTACAAAGCTTAAAATTCATAAAGTTTGTGTATTTTTTTTCATAAATTTGAGTAACGAACAAACTAACTCTCCATATAATGACAAGTGGCTAGTACAGCCCAAGGATACCTGTAAACAAATTGGAATAAAGATAGCTATGGATGCCTTATCTCCTAAAACATATTACTGTCATCTACTAATTAGTGTCTGCGGAAGCAATGAATACCTTCAAACAACAAGCCAAAGGCAAGGCAAAACGCCCCTACGATACAGGAGAAAACCATAGTGTAAGGGATTAAATAAAACTCTTTTACGTATTTTATCGCGTTTAATTAACTTATTTTATATTCCCCAAGTTTCGGTTGCTTTCTAGCAACCATGGTCACGGGGGACTGCTGGAAAGCATTCGAAACGTAGGAAATATAAAATAAGATAATTAAACGTGATAAAATCCTCAAAAGTAGTTTTATTTAATGTGTAGTGTTCGGGTAAAAATAAGAAATCATTATCATAGTGTAAGGGCTTTGACTACAAATTCAACGAATTAAAAAAATAATATTAATAACGCTGTTAACATTAATGAATATTTCTGCTAACCATTCTAAGTTTGCTTATAATGAAAATGCATGAAGTGGCTGTAGTCGAATGGTGGATTCGAACCCATTATTTACTGAATTAGCAAAACACATCCTTATCCAATATGATATTTTTGCTTTACTTAACTACTAAAGTTTTTTTTATTTTAAAAAATTTTTCAGCGAAAAACATGGACGTAACTACGACATAGGCCAATCATAATACATTTCGATCCATATGAATTCGAACCTATTACCTGAGAACCTGTAACCTGTACCTATTATTCTTTAATGAACTACGCTGTTCACTAAACCGCATGGTCGTCTCTTGTAAAAATGTACAATATTAACATAATCTATTTTATATTACATTTTGCAAAATAATTACAAAAGAGTAGAGACTAAATTTACCGACGACGCAACAATATACAACGATTTATATTTTCACTGAACAAAAGCGCAATATGATCTCAAGAATGCGAGAAAAAAGGCAAGTTTAGAGTTTACATTGTGGTTCTTAGGTAAGTAAAAAATACGAGTATAATATTTCTTTTCACCCGTGGCGATGAACAGAGGCAGTTATTTTAAAAACTTCACCGCACATGCATCTTACGGACCGCTAGTTTAAGCGAAATTCTGTGTAATAATTTCGGTAACGGTGGCCAGTTTCAACGGAGACTAGCCATCTGCACAAGCATGGGCACTACCTATTACCTCACTTTCATAGTCCTATGGGTGGGCAATCAGACATGACTGGAGAGATCAGGCACAGAACCAACGGATTAATGTGTTTTCCGGGGCACGGGGGTGAAACGCCGCTAACTTCCTAAGTAAGAGCTGCAATGAGAATTTTTTTTCAATCGTCGAAAAAAAAATCAAGTGTGTAGCAGGAAAAGCAAGCCGGTAGCAGTGTTTCCAGCCGCCATAAACTTACTGTAAGCTACAAATATAAGACAAAGTTAAGCGATGAGTATCTCACATTAAATCACGACATTATATCTCATCCATCAAAAGTGACAATGCGTCTGTAGTGTTCTTAATTAAATTATAAATGTTAAGTTATTTTGATAATAATTACACATAAACACTCACGCCTGTCACCCAGGGGTCACAGACAGAGACAGATGTCATAGAGGGGTAGGCAGAGACTACGGACTTCAATTTGGCGCGTTCCTGACACACCTTTCTCGCCTCCTTACATCCATATATCTACACATACACGCTCGTCGGTTAAGGGTACTCCTAATCTGGCCCATTTTTAATGTGTCGCCGATTTGGTCGATAAACCTTCGTCTAGGGTGTCCCTTCCCAACCCTGCCGTTCACTTCTGCAACATAAATTTGCTTTGTCACTCTTTCCTCGTTCATTTTTTTCTACAGGACCAAACCACCGAAGCATTCCTTTCTTAATACTTGTCACAACGTCATCTTGCAAACCACACTTTTCTCTTATCACACTCTTTTCACCTTGTCATTTAGATTCGGCCCTAGAATACTCCTTAAGGACCGCATTTCTACAGCATTTATTCTACTCTCATGCTTCTTCTGCCAGACCCAACTTTCACTACCATACATGGGACTAACACAGCATTATGAATTGCCATACTTGCCATATTTGACACATTCTGACTCCTCATAATAGCGTGTAGAGCCCCATTTACTCTATTTCCTGCGTTTACTCGTCGTTCTACATAATATTATATCTACATAATATTCTAGATAATTATTTTAGCCTTAATAAAGCGAAATTCGATATTACACTTGAAACTGCCAACTCAAAATCGAAACATTTAAAATTCCAGAAGTAAAAGTTTGTAGGCACTCAGCTACGGAATAATTTAACAGTTTCATCCAGACTTCGAGAAAGTTACACATATGTGACTGTAATTACGGGCAATAGCTCATGTGAGTATCGCGAAATTTATCTTACCTAAATGTATGCCATTAAATAATTGATATTCAGCAAAGTGTGTAACCAACAACTTAATATTAATATGTTTCTAAAGTTACGTTAAACCACTTACTAATGTTTCTTGAGACGTAAACGCTAGGACAGTTTTAATATATTAGGATTAAAATAGAATAGAATAGTTTTATTCTACATAAATAACAAGAATTTTTATTCAAAATCATTGAAGCTTTTACCACTGGTTCGTAAAAAAACTGACAATTGTAGGATTGTACGTCACGTCAGAAGTGAAAACTACTTAGCTTCACAAACACACATACACACATACGAGAGAATTTGTGGTATATTAAACCTGATATAATAGCGGGGGGCCGTCTAGGATATGAGCACTGACTGCAAACTTCTCGGAGTATTAGTGTTTCAAGTCAGCTACATGTTCCTCTAAGCGGGTTTGAAAAATATTTTTGTTTGATCTATATACCAGATACTACATTCACAATCAAGCTTGTACACTTCTGGGTCTTGAGGGATGTTACACATTACAGATTCATCATCATCATAATTACAGCCATTTACAAGTCCACTGCTGAACATAGGCCTCCCCAAGGAATGCCATAAAGCACAGTCCCGAGCAACTTGCATACATCGACTCTCCAACTAGTGGGGGCCAACCTACACATTTTTTATAGGAGAAGGGGCAAACGTGCATGCGGCTCAGCTGATTTTAAGTGACTACCGCTGCCTATTAACAACTGCAACACCAGGGGAACTAGGGGAATTGCATATGCGTTAAACTTTTAATTATATGTAAAAGATTAAATTTTAGCGGTAAACGCGCAAACTTGTATCTTCTGGGAATTGACCTGGAATTTAATTAGTCACCCGCAATCCGAGACTATGTTCAAAAAAGTCTCGACTTCAGACACAAGTTTTTTCCGGTACTCAGCGACGTTTTTCGGAGAAATACTGGCACCGCCGATGTATAAAGCATCGCCACTGCTGTCGTTCGCAAAGCAGTGAACGTTACCGGTTTGCAACATATCATTGATATGCTGAAGAAACAACGTAGGTAATAGCACGCAGCCTTGTAGAACACCAACGTCAATAGGCTTGTAATCGGAGCACACACAGTCTACTACGATCTTGATGCTCCGATCAGCCAAAAAATTGGTGATCCAATTGCACAATTTCTCGGGAAGCCCATAGAAAGGGAGCTTCGAAAGAAGCGCTTTGTGCCAAACCCGATCGAAGGTCTTCGCTATGTCCAAATTAACGGCCAATGCCTCCCCTTGGACTCGACTGCCTCCGCCCATTTATGAGTCAGGTAGACCAGAAGATCACCAGCTGATTGACCCCAACGAAAACTGTATTGGCGGTCACTACTCAGCTGGTGATCCTCAAGGTACCGCATGAGCTGGCAGTTTATAATGGATTCCATTATTTTGGAGAACAATGAGGTGATAGCGATAGGCCTGTAGTTGCGGGTCTGAGCAGTCACCTTTTTTAGGGATCGGGTGGACAAAAGCTGTCTTCCATAATTTCGGGACTACGTCTAGGGAGTAGGAGTACCGGAAAAGACGCGTTAGAACCGGTGCCAACTCTGGAGCAACCGTCCTCAGCACAAGTAGGGGGATGCCGTCAGGCCCACTCGACTTGTGGATGTCAAGGGAGAGAAGTGCTTTGCGAACGGAACGCTGTGCGAACCGCATATCCGGCATGGAGCACTAACACCGCGGGTAGTCGGCGATGTGTTCCCCCTATCATTAATTGTCGAATTGGATGCAAAAAGGGAGCCTAAATGGTCAGTTTTGCGGCATGAGCCACTGAGTCCTTTTCCCTGTGCAGAGATGGTAGTGATGGCTTACAGAAATTTCCTTGGACATCCTTGATGAGAGACCAGAATGCACGGATTCCTGAAGGAAGGCGAACTAGTGCGACTCCAACTCTGCCTATGTGCTCTGACTTTGCTTTGGCAATGACTCTTTTGAAGAACCTGGAGGCGAAGTTATACTTCTTTTTAAACATGCTGCTGTTTACATCCCAATCCCATACCCTGGGATCAAAGAAAATCCCATACCCTGCGGCAGATTGTACAAAAGACAGAAGAGTATAATCTGCCACTGTGCCTTGCATATGTGGACTACGAGAAAGCCTTTTATTCCGTCGAAATTTGGGCGGTGCTGCAGTCCCCTCAGCGGTGCCAAGTTGACTGTCGGTATATTGAAGTGCTGAAGTATTTGTACAGTAGAACTACGATGGCTATCCGAGTACAGAATCAGAGTACGAAACCTATCCAACTGCAGAGAGGTGTAAGACAGGGTAACGTGATATCCCCGAAACTCTTCACCGCTGCATTTGAAGACGTTTTCAAGCTACTGAACTGAAAAGGATACGGTATTAACATCAATGGCGAGTACATCACTCACCTTCGATTTGCCGACGATATAGTCCTTATGGCAGAATTGCTGGAGGACCTAAGCATTATGCTCAATGACCTCAGTAGCGTCTCCCAGCGGATAGGTCTTAAGATGAACATGGACAAAAAAAAATAATGTTTAACATCCATGTCACACCTATGCCGGTAGTTGTTGGTAGCACTAAGCTCGAAGTTGTTGACAAGTATGTTTACCTGGGACAAATAATCCGACTAGGTAAGTCCAACTTCGACCTAAAGGTCAATCGACGGGTTCAACTCGGCTGGACAGCGTTCGGGAAACTACTACACATCTTCTCGTTAGACATACCTCAAAACCTGAAAACGAAATTGTACAACCAGTGAGTATTGCCAGTGATGACTTAAGGATGTGAGACGTAGTCCTTCACTGCTGGCCGTATGAGGAAGCTCAAGGTCGCTCAGCGAGCTATGGAGAGGGCTATGCTCAGGGTGTCACTGCGTGATAAACTTAGAAATGAGGATTTCCGCTGTAGAACCAGAGTAACCGACATAGCCCAACGGATTAGTAACCTAAAGTGGCAGTGGGCCGGCCATATAGCTCGATGAACCGACAACCGATGGGGAAGAAAGGTTCTCGAGTGACGGCCCCGTACCGGCGGACGAAGTGTAGGGCGTCCCCCCGCTAGATGGAGTGACGACCTGGTGAGACATGCACTAAGTTGATGGATGCAGGTGGCTCAGGACCGTGCTTTGTGGCATTCCTTGGAGGAGGCCTATGTTCAGCAGTGGACTTTCTGGAGTGAAGGGCTGTAATGATGATGATGATGATGATGATTTTTACCCAGAAAATATTGTGTAATTGCTACCATTTGTTTTTTTTTTATTGTTTGTTGTTCAAAAATCGTCCATACTTCTACTGAGAAACCATATACCCCTACATATTAGTGACAAGTCAAAGAGGTGTACAATTTTTTAAATCACAGAAATAATGTTGATTTTGATGGTATCTCATTCCAACATATTTAAATAACAATATTTATAATCACTAACTAGGTACAAATTACTATTGATACAATTCTTAATAATTTAAAAAAAAAATCTTACGTAAGTTCCAAGCATTTTAGGCGAATTTTGACGGATTTTTAATAGATAGATGTAAAGACAAAAAACTGTTGTGAAACAGTGTTATTGAGGAAATACCTTATAATCAATATTTCCATACTAACTGAAGTGTAAATATGGCCACATGCAAAAACACAACGAGCTGACTCATTCAAACGGAAAGTTGTTAAGTTTTTTGTCTCTCCTGAAAAGTAACGATTTTCGGATACTCCTCTATGCTTTGAGACCAGCGATTTTTTACTAGCAATCCGCCTTGACTTTGCGCGGATGATTTCTGGACCTCGAAAACATCACCACCTACCAGGTAGGATTGTAAATCTTAACCATACAGGGACCTCTATTACTCAAGGGTTTTTAAGAGGAGTTCAGTTAAAAATACACGCACTAAAGACTAATATATAAAGGGTTCTTTTATTCGGAGAGAAAAATAGTCTACTTGTTTCTCGACGCTTGTCACATGATTTGCCTCTTTTATGGCCCACCTTTATTGACATCACAATATTTTTGTCCAGTTTTGGACAAAAATATTTTGAATTTGACAATTATGGAAAAGCTTCTTTAAATTATTTAGTAAAAAGCAAGTAAAAAGAAATTGGATTTTCTATTTTAGAGTCAAATTTCATGCAGAAATTTAAGTCGAACGTCACCAGGATAATTCGATTGTGGACACATGGCGCGCGATTTTTACAAAAAAAAAATCACGTTCAACGTTACTTACGTGTTTCCAATAAGTGACGAAACGTACGTGGGTGAAAATTTGATGCATTATATTATTTATGTGTGTGGTTTTCGTTAACGCGCTATTTATTTAAAACCGACATGATATACTACATAATATAAAATAGCCATGACATATAACAGACATATAATATGTAAAAATATATATGTACATATACATAACATACATAAACACTCACGCCTGTCACCCAGAGGGGTAGGCAGAGACTACGGACTTCCATTTGGCGCGATCCTGACACACCTCTCTCGCCTATTTTACATCCATATATCTACGCATACACGCTCGTCGGTTAAGGGTACTCCTAATCTGGCCCATTTTTAATGTAACGTCGGTTTGGTCGATAAACCTACGTCTAGGGCGTCCCTTCCCGACCCTGCCGTTCACTTCTGCAACATAAATTTGCTTTGTCACTCTTTCCTCGTTCATTCTTTCTACATGACCAAACCACCGAACCATTCCTTTCTTAATCCTTGTCACAAAGTCATCTTGCAAACCACACTTTTCTCTTATCACACTATTTCTCACCCTGTCATTCAGATTCAGCCCTAGCATACTCCTTAAGGAACGCAAAATATATATGTGTTAAATTAATATGTAGTGGTGTACTTATCTTTATATATAAAAATTACGTGTCACGTTGTTTGTCCGCGATGGACTTCTAAACTACTGTAGGTACTCATTTTAAAGAAATTTTGCACACTGTGTGCATTTTGGTCCAACTTGAGAAATAGGATATTTTTTATCCCGATAAGTGCCCTTAATATTTTTTATTAGGAATTTAAGGATTTTTTTTATTGGAGAAAGGGTCAGCTCAGGAAAGGGCAGAACAACGTTTGCCTGGTCAGCTAGTATATTAATAAAATTACATTACACGTAAATGTGTAGGTATACACGTAAATATAAAATACCATTTATAGATGCATTGTTCATATACATACATACATATTTATATATATATATATATATACATATACATATAAATATACATATATTCTTTAAATGACGCCAGCTGGGATTTTTTAAGTTAAAACTTCTTCAGGCGCATTGGGAGATTTTCGAATATGTAAAATCTTATGAGTTTGTTTCAACAAAATGCTAATGTGAACAGTATATCTGTAGCTTTAAGTATGACCGGTTGCAAGTATGATATGTGCGTTGGACACTTTTTGCATTGATAAATTTTTCTACTTCTGTCCATCTAAAGGTTGTCTAAAAGATAACGCTTTTCACGATAACACCGCCCATTGTGACACTTAAACCCTTTTTCTTTCGTTCAAGTATTGTTTTGATGACATAGAATAAAGTTATTTATCTAAAATCACGTCACTAGCATTGAAACTTGTAAAGTATAATATATATTTAACAGTAACTTAATTGTATTTAGAAAGTATGCCTCTTATTTATAAAGTGGTAGAATGGCGCTGCAGTTATAAAATATTGCAAATATTTTATAGCTTAATGCAGCGTGAAAAAGCAGCTTAATGCTGCTTGTGTTTAGTATGAAGTGTATAGAGAACCGGATACCAATTTAAATTGTAAAGAAGCATTCTATCTTAGACTTCAGGGGTGACAAGACAATAGATGAAAATAGATGTAAATGGCTATGAATCATCAACATCTACTTACCATCAGGTGGAATGTGTGTCCGTTTTTCTCCCCTATCCTATTAAATCCCCGATTATAAGTGATTTATTTGGATTGTAAACACTTATATCTATCATGTCCTCGATAAAAAATCAAAATGAGGATGCGTTATCACCACTGGGGACTAAGATGTAACGCATCACTCACTCATCACTCACCATACAAATAGTGGCAACATTTTGCTGCTAATCCTATTTAAACAGTCACTTTGGACGAGAGTATTTATTCCCCGGTCTAGCCGACCAATACATGTTGCATTATAGTATATCGAGTGTTAAATATAAATTTTAATTAATTCGAAAAAACATTGAACTATAGCAATGTAATATTAGGAACGACAAATTGAGGTACAATTATATTTGTGACAGAGATAGCAAAGTAGATTAAGGTACAATTATATTTGTGACTGAGATAAATTTTGCATACAAGCAAAAATAATAGTGTCAAAGAGGTGAATTGCCGGATAACGTGATAGACGCTCGAAGGGGGTGTTTGATTGATTCATTTAATTAAAAAGGGAGCGGAAGAGGGACGGGCATAAATTTCCAAACGTGTGCTACTGTATTCGATTTTAAATAATCTTTTTTCGCAAACCCTCAATATTTCAGTAGTCTGATTGATGATTGAGAATTTCCGTGTATTGCAGCGGTAATTTTTGTATTCAAATATTTAAAAGAGTAGGCACACATGCGGTGCGGAAAAATCAGGATATTTTATTAGTTTAAAATAACTAACAGTTAAAAATTATTGTTCTATGTAATAGAGCCTGCAAATATAATGCTGCTAATATATATATTATTTATTTTAACACGAACGAGTCGGCTTGACCGGGGGAGAACCATGCTCATTCAATATACTAACGTAAAAAGCAGCTTAATTCTGCTGTTTTGTATGGGTGTAGAGAAAACATAATATTATAATATCTATACAAATAAATAAAATTGAAGTATCTGTTTCTAATGTCAAAATAACAGCTTTTTAGTAAATGCCTTAGAACGTATATACAGTACTTATAACAAAAACGCAATTTTTTAAATTTTGTCTGTCTGTCTATCTGTTTGTTCCGGCTAATCTCCGAAACGGCTGGAACGATTTCGTTGGGACTGGTAGATAGCTGATGTTATAAGTAGTAATTTTGGCTACTTATATTTTACAAAAGGGATCAGGGTTTCGCGGAACACAATTAAAACTTTAAATAACACGCGGGTGATGTTGCGGGGAACAGCTACTTCAAAACAATAGTTGCACCTTATACTTTAACTAATTATTTCTAACTACAAAAAAAAAATCATGCTTTCAATTTGTCTTCATATAATGTGTTATATTAGAATTTTTATTTCCAAGCGCCAACCACTCAATCTAATACTGTTGTTTGCCCTATGGTTGCGGAGGCGCATTTGGTGGTATGACTTACATATAATAAATTTATAGAAAGCCTTATTTGTAATATGCAGTCGGGGTGAAATTCAATACCACATATCATCCTGTAGGTGTCGTAAGAGACGACAGGGAGAAATAATGGGCAACAGCGCATTCATAATAACAAAATACATATTAATAACACTTACCCGTCACCCAGAGAGGTAGGCATAGACTACGGAATTCCATTTGGCACGATACTGTCACACCTCTCATTAAGTATACTCTCATTATAATTAAAAACAGAAAAATTGCGGTTTTGCCAAACCTGCTGCCAAGCGTGGCAACTATAGCAAATATTCCCCTTTAAAGCAATCTATACATCATGTGGTGATCAATATAGTACTGGGTAGGTCATCTAACGTTTGAAATTGGAACTATAGGTTGTGTTGAGGTTGGAAGGTTTGATGACATTTCCGATGTGACAGAAAGTTGTTTTGTGTTTGACATTTATGAAACGGGTCACTTTTCGCTTGATCAAAGTTGGGAAATATTAAAAACTTATTTCGGAACTGTGAGTCATCTACTCAAACTGTACGAAAGCAGATGTATGAAATTGGGTGCTTGAAATCGTCCGTAACAGTTATACAAAAATATGTAAGTAATAAAACAATAAATTATAAGCATAAGTAAATGGTTTTTATTTCTGTAGTGCTTGGGACAATTACATAAACATTTTTTCTTAAATTGAAATAGAAAGCTAATGCTTTTGCTTTAGCAAAAATGAAACGTTATTAAATATCTTTCTGTACTTTGTCTATGGCAATTGATTATTAAGGCTATTTTTATAATAAAGTAGCCATCCTAATCAGAAAAAATAATCATAATATTGAAACATTAACGCGAAACTGTAGTGATTAACATTGAATAGAATAGTATATTTAGAAAACGAATGAATATGCTGTCATTAAACTAAAAAATATTTGAATATTATCCTACACGACTGAATAGGCTGTATGGTCATTGATCATTGCATATTCCGAAAGAGATTTAACTTGGTAACTTCGAGTTGCAGCTTATCATTCGGCATGCGCATTTTGCATTGTAGCTGTTTTTTTTTGTAGATTTCGTGTTTTTACTTTCGTGGAATTATTTTACTTGACCCTTGAATTTTCTATCGGATCACATGACAATAGTTTGTTGCGCCTACATAATGAAAATAATGTTGTACTTAAGTTTTGAGAATTGAGTTTTATTTTACTTTTTTTATAATAACTACGAAACTGAATTATTTTGTGTTCTTTTCTATTTATAGAAACAACTTATCATAAAAACGAGTAATTTTACTACATTACTTACAAGTCATAAAACATAAAATAAAAACAAAACCCCAGGACCTGCAAAAATATGATTCTTTGATATAAGTAGCAAATGTTTAAATTTTCAAACTAAGACATATTTTAAGTTTGTTCACGCCGGGCCCAAGTTTGTATGGAATCAAGTTCATCTACTTTACGAAAAAAAATTGTCAAATAGAATGTGCCAAAAACGCAATTTGCGGAGCTAGTTCGTGAAACTGTTGTAGTTGGATAAAACAATCCGTGTACGTACTCGTCCAGTGCACTCAACCGAAAACATCGCTGCTGTTGCTCAGAGTGTGCGTGAACAACCATCAACATCGACTTGTCATCGTTCTCAAGAGTTGAACTAAAGCCGCATGACCATCCGATGCATTTTCGGTTTGTTCAATCTTTACAGATGAAGTTCATTTCCACCTCGGAGGATACGTCAGTAAGCAAAATTGTCATATCTGGGGCTCAGAAAATCCACGCGTCATTGTGGAGAAACTGATGCATCCACAACGAGTAACTGTCTGGTGAGAATTTTGATCTGGCGGCATTATTCTTTTTTTTTTTATTGGAGAGGGGGCAAACGAGCATGCGGCTCACCTGATCGTAAGTGACTACCTCTGCCCATGAACACCAGTGGAATTTCAGATACGTTGCCGGCCTTTCAAAAAGGAGTAGCCTTTTTTCTTGAAGATACCTAAGTCAAAAAGAAAAATCGCTGGTGGCAATCGGTTATGTGAAAAAACAATTCTTCTAAATCACACAGTGGTGGACCGCCAATCACCCAGATGATATGGATGGTATCGCGAGTTTTGTCGCGATGTGCGATGGTGAAACTGATCGGCTGAAATTAGTCCGAATCATTCCTCAGAACATCGTGATAAATGCCATAAAATACGCAAAGAGAAGCAAAATCTCAGAGATGGTATCAGTATTCCATGTGAACCATTTTTATTTTTGATTCGGTCATTTTTATTCAAACATGAGCAAGGCAAAGCCGTTACAGGGCGATTGCTACCGCACTATGCTAAGCGATGTTTTATTTCCCAAAATTGAAGAGCATGACATAGACGACATATGGTTTCAACAAGACGATGCAACGTGACATACAACTAACGTAACAAGCGATCCAATTCGAGCGAATTTTTCTACGTGGTAGAGCCATGCTGCAGCTATATTAGTAGTATAGTTGTAGCACGAATGGGTCGGCTCGACCGGGGAAGGACCACGCTCTCACAGAATACCAGCGTAAAATAGCAGCTTGACACTGCTGTGTTTCGTATGGTGAGTGTAGAGAACCGGAGACCGATTTTACTGGAAACGAGGCATTCCATCTTAGTCCTCACGGGTGACGACGCATCTGCATTTTGATTCCTTATTGAGGATAAATGTAGATGTCTATGGGCCGTAGCAACCACTTACCATCAGGTGGACTGTGTGCTCGTTTGTCACCCTAACCTATAAAAATAAAGCCACCTCGATATGATTTGACTTCGTTCGACTTTTTTTGTAGAGAGCCGTTAAGGACAAGTTTAACGCTACCCATCCAAAGACGATCGACGACTTAAACAAGAAATCGATGTTGCCAATGACGAAAGAGAGGCTCAAACAATCGAAAATATACTGAAAATTGGGACCGATCGAATGGGGTATTGTAAGGCTAGCTGTGGCAGTCATTTGAATGATTTTGTCGTCCTTGAAAGTTTTAATCTTTCTAGTAAACTCATAACTAAGAAAAAATAATCATTAGTTTTTTTTTATAGCTGATTCAAATTCCAAAACTTAAATGGCCCTCCAAATAGTAATACTTACCCTTCACCTAAAGGAGTAAGTCGAGACTATGGACTTCCGTTTATTACGATACTGACATACCTCTCTCACCTCCTTTATATCCATATATCTACACGTACATGCTTGGCGATTAAGGACACTCTTCGTAATATTAAAACCAGAAAAAACTGCGGCTGCCAACCCCACTGCCAAGCGTGGCAACTATAGCAAATATTCCCCTTCAAAGCGATCTATCCTTTAATACAATAGCAAACTTTTAATAGACTGTAAAAGCAATGTATAACACTATATTATATCAAAATTATAAGGTAAAAGTATAATTTCTCTTGCGTATCAATCTTTGTTAGAAAAACTGATAATAGCGTTTTGTTGAACTGAAGTGAAGATTGGAAAAGGATATAAATGTTCTTCTATCAGTCCGTTACTTAGAGTGTCAGCGATTCCTTCCATTAATGTCTTGTCATTTGAGTTATTTTAAGGCATTCAGGTTTTGGCAGTGAAGTATTATTAAGCATTTCTTTTATATTTCATTAAGTTCTGATTAATGCACATTGTAAAAAAAGTTTTGCACTGGCGTTTTGCATATCATCCGTGTTTGTCACTGTGAAATTTTTACGCCTGCAGCGTCAAAAGTGCGAGACATCTATTATTTAGATAGTAAATCCGACTACAAAGCAAAACTGTTAAGTCAAATTATATTTGCAACTGGAGACGACCGTGCCCAGTCGTCGCCTTATACTTACTGATTAAGAATTAAGAGAAAAGACTTTATAATCTCACAGAATATCAGATTAATGCTGATGTGTTTTGTATGGTGAGTGTAGAGAACCGGAGACCCTTTTTACTGGAAAAGAGACATTCCATCTTAGTCGTCACGGTTGATAACGCATCTGCATTTTGGTTCGCAAATAAGGATAAATGTGGATGTCTATGGGCCACAGCGACCACTTACCATCAGGTGGACTGTGTGCACGCTTGTCACCATTATCCTATAAAAAACATAACTGACATATATGAACTGGATTTTATGTACCTACTGAGTACCATCATTCACTTCGTCCCATTTGCCATCAGGTGGACTAGGAGTTAGATTGTCACTTCAATTTTACGTAAAAAATAGTTGAATATAGGCATGCTGTGGCTGCAGCACGAATGGGTCAGCTCAAGCGAGGAAGGACTCGTTCTCAAATAATGACAGCAGAAAATAGGATCAAAATGCCGCTGTGTCATTTTTGCTATTTTTACATAAAAAAGTGGTTTTAATGGGTTATGGTGTAGACTTATCAAGACTGCATGGAGTGGTAAACACGATAGCTTTTGAAAATACGAGTATCAATTGTTTAACTCAATCTATTTTTTAATCTCTTTATCTGGAAAGCCATGGAATGTAAATGGCAGTTAATTTTCTTTTGTTTAGTTATAATATTTTTTTTTGGCTGCGAAATCTCGTGTTTTGAGCTGTTAATAATTTATTTTACGATTTTATTTATTTTACTATATGGTTTGACTTGTAATAATTTATTTTACTAAATACACTTTGCTGTGCCTCACACCGCGGTTGGCCGCCATCGGAAGTGGATTACTGTCGTTTGCTTAAAGCAGCGGTAATTAGCAGCAAAAACAGCGATAGCTGTAGAAATATAAAATATTCCAAAAATCATTCATTGATCATTTTAAAAATATTTGACCAAGGTAATATAATTATATATTGTAGCCGGTGGAAGGAAAAGGGAAGATCTCCCGCCGGGCAAGGTGTTCTGCCCGGGGAGCGGCCAACGCTCCGATTGGTAGTTCGGAGTTATTCTATATATGCTGCTTTAACTTTGGAACTTGTATAGTGCGATTTAGGCTTCCATGTATTTTTGCTTGTGGCGCGACGACAGCGCCGCCACATATATAATATATTATTTTAGGTTATATTATTTTTATAAACACCGTTTTTTATTACAATATTTTGTTCCGCTAAAAGTACGTAGGATTTATATATAAATATACTTATACGTACCGGCAGGCGAAGTGTAGGGAGTCCCCCACTAGATAGAGTGATGACCTGGTAAGACAAGTAGGAAGTCAATGGATGCAGGTGGCTCGTGACCGTGCTTTGTAGCATTCCTTGGAGGAGACCAATTGTCAGCAGTGGACTTGTGAAGGGCGGGAATGATGATGATGATGATGATGATGATACGTCTTGGACTTTATGGAGTGACGTGAAGGTGTACTTCGGTGAATAATACTGGAACTCCTCGAAGAGCACAACTAGGTGTGCCGAGTTTGGCCTCGTTTTGTTAGTTACGATGAAACTTTACCTCCAGACTTGATAGGGTGACCTGAAGGTGTACTTCGATGACTGCGACTGGAAATCCTCCAAGAGTAGAAATAAGTGTGCAGAGTTTGACCTCGTTTTGTTAGTTTTGATGAAACCTTATCTCCAGACTTCATAGAATGACCTGAAGATGTACTTCGGTGAATGCTACCGGAAATCCTCGAAGAGTAGAACTAGGTGTCCCGGGTTCGGCCTCATTTTGCTAGTTATGATGAAGCTTTACCTCCGGACTTGATAGAGTGATCTGAAGGTGTAATCCGGTGAACACTACTGGAACTCCTCGAAGATTAGAACTAGGTGTGCCGCGTTTGGATTTGTTTTGTAAGTTACTATGAGACTTTACCTCCAGACTTAATAGAGTGACTAGAAAGTGTACTTCGATGACTACAACTGGAACTCCTCGACGAGAAGTTATAGGTGTGCCGAGTTCGGGCTCGTTTTGTTAGATATTGTGAGCCCTTACTTCTGGACTTGATAGAGCGTACTGCGATCATTCAACTTATAATAAAGCTCGAACTTCTCGACGAAGAAACCTAGGTGTCCTGAGTTTGAGCTCGTTTTGTTAGTTAGTAAACGTGGTAGAGCCATGCTGCAGCTATATTAGTAGTATAGTTGTAGCACGAATGGGTCGGCTCGACCGGGGAAGGACCACTCTTTCAGAATACCGGCGTAAAATAGCAGCTTCACACTGCTGTGTTTCGTATGGTGAGTGTAGAGAACCGAAGACCCTTTTTATTGGAAAAGATGCGTTATCACGGGTGATAACGCATCTGCATTTTGATTCGTATTCGAAGATAGATGTACATAGATGTCTATGGGCCACAGCAACCACTTACCATCTGGTCGACTGTGTGCTCGTTTGTCACCCTTATTCTATAAAAAAAAAGTTGTGAATAGACCTTACCTCCGGACATGATGGAATAACTTGTAGGTATAATTCGGTAACTGCTACTGGAACTCTTTGACGAATAGGAGAACAATTTTCATTTTTTTTTTCAAGATTATATGAGCATGATTCGTGCACTTTTGGCTTTTCTAAGATTTGTTTTTAAATTGAAATTTATAATTAAATATCGGAATATTGGAAGAATAGTAATATTTATAAGGGTTTTAGTGAAACTTGCGTGTTGTTCTTTAAAAATTTACGTATAATCATGTTATACGTAATTTTTTAATGTGCTTAAGGCATGCACTATTGGATCAGCCAATAGTTTTCTATTTATTTTTATTCTTAATCGAGTTTGTGGAATGAGCATACACTACTAAAATTACTACTATAATAAAATAAAAGTCTCAATAAAAAGAACAAGTCTAGTTAAAAAGTAAAATGAATAAATTATGTTGGCGCTAAAACAACTTATAATAAAAGTAAAAATAAATTAAAAATTAATGAAGGCTCCCCTACTCGAAACGTGTTCACGATACTACGGAAACCTTCATGCGCGATACTGTTTCGCACTTGGCCGGTTATTCGTTTCATCGAATTTTAAATCACAACGATTCTAAAGAAGTTTTCACTTCCAAATATACAGTCGAATTTTAGATCCCCTGCTTTTTTGATGTCAGCTAAGAACATAAAAGCATGCTTGTCATTATTATTTGAATCGGATAAAAAGTCTGTTTCATAACAATGCAGTGGATTCAGGGAGCAGAATAAATGCCCTCGTATTGATGAAGAATTATGTTCCGGGTGGGATAATCTTTTGGATGGGAATAATATTACAAGGTTCCTTTTTTTATTTACTTTAAGCTTTTGGTTTAATAAAATAAGTTGATAGTTTTTATTAAAATAATAAGAAACTTATTAGAGTGATTGAACTAAAATATATTATTTGATTTACAACCTTCTGAACATAGGCCGGTCATATAGATTGCTTCAAAGCCTATAGTATATTTGATACCCACCTACTTACATACCTACCTATAACACAGTTACCAAGCTTGGCAGGCAGATTATCCACCGCATTTTATATACTTATCTTTGAGTTTTTGTTAGGACAATGCTGCTGCCCATGTCCAATAGTCGTTATTAAAATGAAAATTTGCGAAACATAATTTGAACAAATTAGACGCACTTTACCGGCTTTACCGATATCGCAAATTACACATAGCACGCACGGCACGGTATAGTTAAACACCGCTAACGTCCTGACTCTGGGTTGCTATTGAGAATTTTCTTGATAGAATACCCCAATAACATTTAGAATCGCCCCGAACCTGGGGCCACCAGCAGTCGCATTTACGATCACTAGACCAACGAGGCAGTCTTTATTAGCCATAAAACATTGGACTATGACAAATCCCTCTTAAATTTGGAGAGGGCTTTACCAATTGTAGAATATTCAAGTGGTGATGATACTTTACCATCTGGTAATGAGTTAAATCACCGAGCACGTTTTAGCATTACCGCAAGTATAACTTCGTGACTACAACCATCACAGTCTATCAAAAGTCCACTGCTGAATATAGTCCTCATCGTAGATTTCCTCATAGGATGGATATTTGCACTATTTGCCACGCTTGGCAAGCGGGTTGGTAAACGTAGTTTTTTTTTATTTTTTGTTGCTTTACCGCCTTCTCCCAATGTGTGTCTCTCTGTCGCGTCTTATGGTACCCACGGAACGATATGGAATAGTGGATATTCTTCCACCACAACACGGCCACTGTTAACCTATGACGATTTTCTTATTTGTCATCAAGTGAAAAGGTAAAAATGTTTTATTTAACATGTTGCTATTAAAACCATAAATTTTTTTATAAAATTTCATATTCTTTTTTGCGGCCCATAGACATCTACATTTATCCTCGATTACGAATCAAAATGCAGATGCGCTGTCACCCGTGAGGACTAAGATAGAATACCTCGTTTCCAGTAAAAAGGGTTTCCGGTTCTCTACACTCACCATACGAAACACAGCAGCATTAAGCTGCTATTTTACGCTGGTATTCTGTGAGAGCGTTGTCCTTCCTCGGTCGAGCCGACTCATTCTTGTTACAACTATACCATAAATATAGCTGCAGCATGGCTCTACCACGTATAAAATATTATAAAATATTCAGGTAATGTTATATATTACATGCAAACAGATGAGCAGAGCGTACGTCAGGCTGCATCTGAACGCTTAATCGATTTACGTACTGTCGAAAAATTTGTGTGTATTACATTTTAGCCACTTTATCTAAACATTTAATGCCAAATTTACGGAAACTAATATATTGATGGTTATGACTTTCGTCACAGGATGTTCTCATTGTCGGCTCGAAACATATTTTTGAAAAATCTAAATAATTTAAATCGATTCTATGAGGTCGGAGTTCAATGAGGACATCTACGACGTTTTCTACTACCAGGGCGGCGCCACTAGAAAGTGAAGTATAATATTTGACAGATTTCATAGCGGGGAAATTAATTTGTTCGGAAAATGTAAAAGTTGTTGTTTCTTTCCGTACTATTAGCTATATTTCATATTAATAACATTAAAAATAAATAAAAAAAACCACAGATATTCATAAAAGTAGCAAAATAAAAAAGTTAAAAAAGTGCAAAAAATTAAAGATCATACCACTGACGCATTGTTTTGTGTATTAATATAATGTTCTAGAAACTGATAAAGTTTTATTAAAAACCAACTTCTTAATTAAATGTAACAAAAAATTTTACCTCAGTGTCAACTAGCGACATCTGGTGAGCAGAAAATGATTAGGCCTCATTAATCCACTGTTCATTGGTTAATTCACCTTATATTGACAAAAGAGCATCATGTGTATTGTAATGATGAAAAATACAGAAGTTGAACCTGTTTTGTCACGTTTGATAAGTTAAGTGGTGATTATTAAAGCAAGAAACTAAAGATATTTTTCTCACGGAACAGTCCGATTTACGTAAACAGATGTAATGATTCGTCATAGCTTTAATAGATAACGATATAACTATCCCCTTAACACCATGTAAATTACCCTGTCCAGTTACGAGCAGAAAGGTTAAAGATGCAAGTCGTCAAAGAAGAAGTAAGTAATTGCTAGTTCTAATCCTCAACAAAATCCAACCACATTTTTATATAGAATACGGACGACTAACGAGCACACAGTCTAGCTGAAGGTAAGTGGACGTTGTGGCTCACAGACATCTACATCTATACGCAGATGTGCTTTCACCTCTGAGGACTATGATCGAATGCCTCTTTTCTAGTAAAAAGGGTCTTCGTTTCACCTTACGCAGCACAGCAGCATCAGTTTCACCTTACGCAGCACAGCAGCATCAGTCTGCTATTTTATGGTATATGGTATATAATTAAGAATAAATTATTAATTTGTGGTAGAACTAATTTAATATTAATTTCAATACTATAAAGTATTGAATATAATATAACGTGTATCATATTAATTATCTTTTTTCCATAATATTTACTACAATCATACGGGTTCGATACCTGCCCGTACTAATTAAAATATTAATTGCAATTTTAAGTGCTGATTTACCAAGTGATCGGCTGTGAAGGAAAACATCGTATAGGAACAAGCATATTATTTGGGAAAGAAATAAAAAATATTTCGAAGACAGGAATATTTAAGATAAGTAGGTGTAGTAGACACTTCCTTGCCCTCAAAACACTCAGAAATTAAGGCCTTTAATTTAGCTTAACTTCAACTAACTAACAATCAAGCTATCTTACCAAAAGTGTCCACTTATCCTCTGGATGATCCCTTTTGAAATTAATTAAGGATACTTTATTAGATTATCTCTTGAGATTTTTTTTGTAAATCTATCTATATTATGTCATAATAATTATAGAAATATATCTACACAGGGTTATTTTGCAATAACTGGCCAAATTTGCAGAGAATGTTCTGAATAAATATAGGTGAAGGTTAATTAATTAAAAAAATGTCAAACATTCTGTCCTTTTTATCTTTTAAATTCTAAATGCGTGGTAATGCATTATTTTAACTGATTTTACTGCACGCGCACACATTGGTAAGGGTCGAACGGTAGGCAATAACGTTGTTGCCCATAAATCACCTTCAATTTTGGATAATTTTAAATAAAATCCACAATCTGATCATGAGCCTTCCCCTTTATAGTCGTATTTGTCTCGATCGTTACGCTTGGCAGGTGGATTGATGATGGCAGTACCAGAATTATATTGTCTATATAAAAATTTTTTAATTGTTTTTATTCATTTTCTTAATATTTCGATTGGTTAAATAGCTAACTGGGGCTGCTAAGAATTTCCGGTGGAGGTTCGGTTGCCACCTTAGACGACTCGACCTGGCAACGTACAACTGACGCACCCTGAGGACTGACGAGAAGATCGTGGAGCTGGAAGAAGAGATAGACAAGTTACGCTGGCATATTATAGGATCATCCGAAGTCCGTAGAGAGGGGGAGTACACGGCAATCCTCGAATCCGGCAACTTGCTCTATCACCGGGAGGGCGACCATCTGTCCCAAGGAGGTGTCGGATTTATCGTCCACAAGTCTCTCGTTAACAACGATGTAAAGATCGAGAGTGTGTCGACGAGGGTTGCGTACCTTATACTCAGAATCACCAAACGGTATTCGCTGAAGGTGATACAGGTTTACGCACCAACCTCGGCAAACCCCGATGAGGAGGTGGAGGAAATGTATGAGGATATCTCTAGAGCCATGCATTCCTCCAAAACCCAATATACGATGTTAATGGGAGACTTCAATGCAAAACTAGGCACAAGAGAGAACGGTGAGCTCAAGGTAGGGAAATTTGGAATAGGCCAACGGAACCCAAGGGGACAGCAGCTGGCCGACTTCATGGAGAAAGAGGGACTCTTTATGGTGAACTCTTTCTTCCAGAAGCGGCCCCACAGGAAGTGGACCTGGTCGAGCCCCGACGGTTCGACAAAAAATGAGGACAACTGTTCAGTGATGTCTCCGTGATCGCGCGGGTGAAAACTGGCAGCGATCATCCAATGGTTAGAGGCACACTGAACCTAAAAGTTAAATTGGAGAGGTCTCGTGTAATGAAGTCAACGCTCCGTCCCCCTCGTGCTCTGTTCCAAAGTCCTGAAACCTTTCAGCTAGAGTAACAAAACCGTTTTCAGTGCCTAGAAAACTGCAATGAAGTGGACGATATGAATGACAAGCTCGTGGAAACTGTCCATGCGGTCGGAGCTAAGTTCTGCAAGACCCGCCGCAGAAGAACACAAAAACTCTCCGATCACACTCTTAATCTCATAGCTGTTAGACGGGAGATGAAGCTACATTCTTCAACAGATGGACTTACGTAACTTCAATACAGCTTGTATTGAAGAAGCGATCGAGCGGAACCAAGGCTCCAAAGTCTTTGCCAGAGATCTGTCTGCCAGAAAGAGCCAACTGTCAAAGCTAAGGACCGAGTGTGGCAGCATCGTTTCCGGGGCACCTGAGATTTTGAGTGAGATTGAGAGGTTCTATGGGCAGCTGTACACGTCATCGTTCGTCAAGTGTGAGTAACGATCCAAGAGCGAGTCTTATCCGACACTATTCCGAAGATATCCCGGACGTCAGTCTGAGCGAGATTTGAATGGCTCTCCAGCATCTTAAAAACGGCAAGGCCCCAGGCGAGGATGGAATTACAGCGGAGTTTCTGAAAGCGGGTGGAAAACCGGTACTTGAAGTCCTTCAGAATCTCTTTAATTCCGTCCTCCATGGTGGCATTTCATCGGAGGCGTTGAGCAGAATTGCGGTGGTCTTGTTCTTCAAGAAAGGTGACAACGCTTTTTTGAAGAACTACAGACCGATTTTCCTTCTGAGCCGCGTCTACGTGCTGTTTTCGAGAGTCATTACAAATCGTCTCGCGCGCATACTTGACGACTTCCAGCCTCCCGAACACGCTGGTTTCCGAAAGGGCTTTAGCACCATATACCACAAATATACCCTTCGGCAAGTTGTACAGAAGTTCGAGGAGTACAATTTGCCACTATGCCTGGCGTATGTGGACTATGAGAAAGCCTTTGATTATGCCGAAATTTGGGCGGTACTGCAGTCCCTTCAGCGGTGCCAAGTTGACTGTCAGTATATCGAAGTGCTGAAGTGCTTGTACAGTAGAGCTACGATGGCTATCCGAGTACAGAACCAGAGTACGAAACCTATCCAATTGCAGAGAGGTGTAAGACAGGGTGACGTTATATCCCCGAAACTCTTCACCGCTGCATTGGAATACGTTTTCAAGCTAGCTAGCTAAGCAAGCATAAGGGTATACTATATTACTCTGGTATTATATGAGAGCATATTCCTTAAGCGGGCAAGGCGATTAATTTGCACTATTACGTAGTGATGAACTTTTCATATGTGGTATGCTGCATGGCAGTATAATCGCATACAACCACCCTATCCTTTTTTCTGCTATATATTAACGATTTATGCAATCCAAGTGTTGCCAGCCTATTAAAAAGGGGTGGGCCCTTTTATTAAAAGTGCCTTAGTCGTTACGGTCCAAAAAATCGCTGGTGGTAGCAAGTTTAAGAAGTTCTGCAATAATAAAAGTTATGAAAGAAAGGGTGATAAACAATTCCAACGCAACACAAAATCAACTTGATGGTAAGTAGATTCTGTGGTTTATAAAAACATATGTATTTGCTCGGTAAGGGATCACAATGGAATACGTTGTCGTTTTTCAGCACTAAAAAAACCATACTTTGTAACCAGAATAAGAATATCTGGTTCTCATCACACACTATACATATAACACTGCAGAATTATGCTTCTAATCCATAGTGGTGGTGGTTCCGAGCGTGGTTCACAATCGAATCACGTAAACTACCACGTAAAATACGTTAACTAGTTTTGTAGCTAGAAGTGTAATTTGTAATTGAAATCGTTATTATTCACTTACTAAAGCTCAGCACAAGTCCACTGCTTAACATAGGTCTCTCCCATAGATTTCTTCAAAGTACGGTCCGTTACAATCCACCTGCATTCATGAACTTCCTGCGATTTTCATCAGGTCGTAACTCCATCTCGCCAGACTCTGCGCTTGCAAGTACACGGCTGCCACTCGAGAAATTTATTCCCCATCGGTTGTAAATGCTTCGATCGCTATATGGCCGCGCTATTGTCACTTTAGCTTAATGATCCACTCGGATATGTAAGTTACTCGTGTCCTAATGCGGATATCCTCGGAAAGAACTTTATTACGCAGGAGGATTCCAAGCATAGACCTTTTCATAGCACGCTAAAATATTTTGAACTCCCAATTTGCATTGAAGGACCACGTTTTAAAAATGAGAAATCCAATACATACATGAAATAAACTAAAATAGCAACAATGATGAACGTTTCTAAAAAGCTCGCTTGTGTTTATTATTAAATGTTATTAAAATAATAATGTTATGTAACATTTCTGAAGGGATTTTAGATCAGAAATTTCGCCGCACTATCTCAAGGCAAGTTTGCCGAGTTTACTTGTCTTTGAATCTTAAATATTCCAGTCTGACAGTTTACCTGATGATATTTACATTAAGCGCCAAGTACATAATAAATCTGAATTTCATATTATTTCGATATAGTCAGTCGTTCCGTTGGTTGATGGCATTTGCGTTTACTCGTATATTGGGTTACTCTGACAAAGTAAGCGCCATTACTATATAAATAGCTTTCACACACGCAGCCTGTAGGCAAGCTATAGACGGAGGACTTATAGTGCCCTGCGTGTTTAATATATCTTCCTCCAGACCGAAATTCGTTAACGGCGGCCAGTCAGCCATCTGCGCAGGACAGGGTTGTATTGCCTGAGTGTGTGCGCAAACACAGGTGCACTCTCTATTTCCTCAATCTCATAGGTAAATGGAAAGGCAATCGGACACGACCGGAGAGATGGGGAGATCAGTTGCAGGACCAGCGGCTTTACGTGCTTTCTGAGGCAGGAAGTAAAACACCGCCAACTTCCTGAGTTCCTGAGAATTTCTTGACAGAAAAACCCAATAACTGATAATGGCCTGACTCGGGATTCGAACCGACGACTTCATGACCAGCAAGTACATTTCCGACTACTAGAGGCGAGGTGTTCAATATAACAATGCTTTAAGAATTCTGATGATTATTGCCCCGTTATTGTGGTGTGGGTTAGGGATTGTTTCTGAAGTGAAAGCATATGGATTTAATGCCATCGTACTCGGCAAAATTTTGTTTTTATTTAAGCGCTCTGCTCTTATTTTACATTTATTAGTATTTTTTAAACTGCTATGAGTGTTAGAAACTCGAAACAAAGATTGATTATTACGAATTTTACTATAATAAAGTAAAATAAATAAATTTAAAACTTTTATTACAACTTAGTTAACGTCATTGTAGAATTTTTGAATTTTGTCTCATACAGCAATTCAGTAGGCTCATATACTTGCAACAATGTTTAATATTTTCTTTAATATTTTTATTTTTAGACTATCGATCCGCACTGGCTTTGCACGGGTGATTACTGGATCTCGACATTAGCACCATCTACCGGACATGGTACTTGTGTATTTAAACCAACCAGGGACCCACCCAAATACATAAAAAAGTTTTATCAAAATCGGTCCAGCCGTTCACAAATGATTATCATTCAAACCTCTGCCAATTAATTAATATTTATGTAGTGAAATCTTTTACTGGTTGTTTATTGACCAGGACACTCTTTTCTCTCCGTTTGTTTGCCGTAATAATAAACAGATTGTAACTGCGACTATCTGCAATCGAGAATTCTTCTCTCCATATCTATGTAACACTAATTGCACCCCATTTTATTGTAGATGTTGTATATTTAATTTCAATTGCTCTATTTTCATTCGTAAAAGTGAAATATAAAAAAATCTTCATCGGCTCGTAAGAGTTTTTGAAATATTTATCCATCTCCACCAAGATACAATTTGGTGACAATGCCTAGAGGCCACTGAAACTTGAAATATGACGGCTCCGTGGCACAGTGGCTTAGCAATGAGTTGTTTCGCTGGGGGCCGCGGATTCTAATCCAACAATTATTATTTCTAGGCCATACAAGTATTTGTATGGCCTAGAAATAATAATTGTTCCGGGTCAGGGTGTTTGTCCTCGTTTAATTTATGTTTATAAGCTACCTATACGATACAAGAGAAAATCCTAGTGTTAGTAACGTTTTTATAAAAAAAACGGTGGAGTATTATCCATGTATATTATAACAACTGTTCCTACAGAAATCGCAGTAGCATTGTTATTCTACTCTCTTCTCTGTAATGTATGTAAGTATTCAATTCTAAAGTTTACACAAGGACTGAACTAAAGAATCTATTAATGAAAAGCGTAATAACGTATTAATATATTCTTTACTTAGGCATTCAAGCGGTTTTAAATTTAGAAAATATGCGGGGGTGAGTACTGTAGGGTCCAAAGGATCACTACTTAATACATAAAGCAGGCGACAATTTAAGATACACTCGATTTGAAAGGGTGTTTTAAGCATTTCTTTTTACTTGTGGATTTGCTTGCCTATTACGCAAAACAAATGGTTTTTTATAACCTTAATATTGGACTCCCATAATTCCCCAAAATTTGGAGGGCTTTAAGTGTTGAGTTTCCAAATAATACGATTATCAGTGAGCACCTTATTGAATGCTTTATAATATTCTTGAGTTTGCAAAAGGCACTGTAATTTTTGTAAATATGAACGCGAGACGTCTAAATTAAATGTTATCGCTGCTTAAAAAATTACACGGACCTTTCCGAAAGATAAGTCTCTTAAACGCAGCCTGCGTTCTTGGCACCATACCGCGGGGAGATGGATAGTATGATATTTTTTTTGTTGTAGTCTTTTATAATTGTAATAAATGTTGTACAATTTTATATATTTATCTTCATATACACTGAAATGTATATAGGCGGACTTAATGCCTGAGATATTATTGACCAGTCTACCTTAGAGTAGCGCAGAGATAAAAGTTAAATGTTATTAAAATGAGTATACTATTTGTACTTTTATTATACATCATCTTAATGTTAATAGTAGAATTACTTTCTGAAACTTTGAAAAGGACATTAAAAGCTTACAACGTAAAGTTTTCGTATGATATACCAATTCCAAGTTTCGAGACAAAGTTGCTGGGATCCGTTCTGTAAACATTCCTCTAAATTTACAAATCAATACAAAGACAAATACTGGGACACGTTTAGCAAACCATCGAGAATTACAAGTATACTTGTTATAGGACGGATTGCCTTTTGTTTTTTTTTTATTTGACGTGACAAACGAGATTACAACCTACCTGATGGTAAATGGCTACTACCCATTGACACCAACATATAACAAAGAAGTGTTGTCTTCGCTGAGGTCTTAGACGGAATGTGTGCAATTATTGTGATATTTGGTTTTGCTATATCCCTTCAGACAGGGATACAGTGCAACGGAATACCCCGACGGTTTCAAAAGTAGATAATTTGAATGGTGCCGGCAGTTATAAAAAACTTGTTGTTATTGTACTGTGAGATTTACAGCGAGCGCTTAGTCCGTGCCCGTGGCAACAAGATGAAATTGAAATAAATATTGCGAAAACATGAGAAGACAGGCAACACGCATTGGGGTAGTGCGGTGGACACTTCCTTGCTGTAAAACCCTCTCAAAATGATTTCATGAATGATTAGAAAATATTTTATTTTCCAAATTTATCCATATGAAATAGTGTTTTTTCAAACAAAGAATGTTATCGGAAATATGCTAGGTTGACAGAAATTGTAAGAATATCCAGAGATAAGAGATTTTAAATGATATTACCGACGTCTAATCGAAATAGAAATATAATGCAAGCTAAGCTCAAAAACAAACATTCCAGATAAGTTTTTCAAAGTCAAATAAAGTTTTAAACGAAATTTCTACATCTATACATATAAATAAAGTTATATTGTCTGTTTGTACTATCAAAATAGCTGCCTTATATTGAGCAGAGGGGGTAATTTACATACCAATAAGTCATGAATAATTATTTTTAAATTTCTTGTCTGTCTGTCTGTCCAGGCTAATTAATCTTTAAAACAGCTTAACAGATTGTAATAAAACTTCGACAAACAGATAGAGAACAATGCCACGAGTGATCTAGGCTATATATTTGACAAAATAAAATAGACATTTAAAAAATTACTCAGGCGAAGCCGGAGCGGGTTGCTTGTCTGGATATAAGACAGCTAAAGCTATTAGCCAACAGAAGAATATTCCAATAGCCAACAGATATATAATGTTTGAAATTATTGCTCTCAATCTCGGCCTTTATAGTTTGTATTAATTAAATAACTGAAACTACACTCTCAAGCAGTTACATGCGTGATATTTTGATAATATTCTTTCATTTTTGAGACATCAAAAACTTGTCAATCGTGACAGACGATACTTGGTATAGCCACGCTGCAGCTATATTATGGTTGTAGTATGAATGGGTCGGCTAAACCGAGGATCAAGCTCTTACAGAATACCAGTGTGAAATAGCAGCTTAATGCTTCTGTGTTTCGTATGGTGAGTTTAGAGTACCCATTTTACTGGAAATGCTGGAAACAAGACATTCTGACTTCGTCCTCAGGAGTGACAACGCATCTGCCATTTGATTCTTAATTGAGGATAGATGTAGATGTCTATAGGCCACAGCATGCGTTTACCATCAGGTGGACTGTGTGTTCGTTTGTCACCCTTATTCAAAAAGGGGACATTTGATACACGATAGCTGTATTATACCTTTTCATTTCTTTCATAATAATAAAGAAAGATGTGCGCAGTTCACACGCGGTAGAAGTGAAATCTTTAGAAAACTAAGCTTAGAGTAGGATAGGATAGGATCAGGAGTACGAGTAGTTTATTTTAGCTAATAGCGTTATAACAAAGTACATTAAAATTAAAATCAACCCACGGAGGGTACAGTTCCATAGTAAGGCATTTGGCCTTAGAAAGTACGGGTCATAATTTGTTTAACCCATGACTTTCAAAGTATAAATTACACGTTCCAATTTTATTTAAGCTTGATTCAAATTAGTCTAAAGCTTAATATAAATAAAATATATTCTGTAACTGTTGCGAAAAATAAAAGTTTCAAAGTTCAATTTTTCAACAATAATATCTCTTATATTATTGTAAACGGAATGTTACAAATCTTTTTCAAATTAAATTGAATTCGTTTTGTTTAACTTTTCTAAGCTTTGAGTTTGATGTAGATTTAGTTTATTTCGCAGTATAATTACTAATGTATTGTGTAACTAGAGAGTATATTATTTAGTTTATGAAGTCAAAGTATTATCACATAGTTCAGTACTGTACTATGTGACATTTCTTGGGGTAGGCCTGATGATGATGATACACTTTTTGCCACACATATATCTTTATATATTATGTATGTAATCATGCATATATATAAAGAATTATCTTCTGTAAGTGTGTTGTTACTGACTTCCACCTAAACGGCTTGACCCATTTTGATTTTTCTCCGTGTCTTTTACTGGGTTACTGAATGGTTTAAATTCACAATAAGACCTATGCGAAGCCGTAGGACAAATCTATACGGATTGCTAGTGTAGTAATATATGTCAAACTTACCGTGTGGTGACGTCCTAAGAGAAACTATTACCACATTTCGTCCCGTAATCGTCATAAGATATAACTATAATATATGCCAGAAGGATCTCATGGCTTCCAACGGATGGCATTAAAATCACTTTGTTTACGCTCGACGTAAAATACCCAAACAAAGGACGGGAGCAGTGTTAAAAGGGCAAGACTGTATCTGCGATCGCCAATCCGCTTGCCAAGTTTGGCGATTAAGGCTTTTAAGAGCTGGCGATGAAGAAGGTGTCATCATCCATCTATCCATTACAGCTTAAAAATTCCACTGCTTAAAATAGGCGTCCCTCATAGATTGTCTCGTAGGGGCTATTTTTGCATAGTTACCACGGGTAGCAGGCTGGTTGGCTCAAACTCAAAATAATAAAGAACAGCAGATTTTGCATAATTTAGAGTTGTTATCAGAAAGACGCTGCTGCCAATCTCCTGATTTGTTTCCTTCTGTTGCCTCTTACGACATCCACGGGACTATATGGAGTAGTGGATATTCTTACACCGCCACCACACAGGGGAAGAAGGTGTCATACAGTTATTTATTTAAAATGATCACTTACGTCATAATAGTTGTAAGTTATAATCCAATTGTATTGGATTTGAAACTAAATCTCACCAATAAGGAGATTACTCGTCACCAAGCTTAGGTACCTTAGGTAAAAGGTAAAATGCCGTTACGTGCTACACAAAAACAATTTGAACTATTTAATGAATTACTTCAATATGTTACTCCTACAATAAAGTTACGTAGACCCTTCCCAAAACATTTCTCCAAGTTGCAAGTGGAAACAAAGTCAGGCGAATTGGTAACAACATTAGCAAACTATCGCAAAGTGTGTGAACAATTATTGCGGTTGCTTTTTAAAAGATAGGCTGAGGCGATTATTATTTTAAATTAATAAGATATCGTTCGGTGACATCGAAAACCGGATACAGACTCGGACCAGTCGCTCAGCCGATCCGCATATTGAATGAGGGTTAGCGGTCTGTGTTGGCAAATAAATCCAAAACAACGCGTTACCGTTGTTATTGTAATTTGTGAGGTTATGTGTAAATAATTAGTAATAATGTGATTAAAAATGACTTATTTATGAAATATAACGCCATATTTTTGGAAATTTTACAGATCTCTTTTTGCAGCAAAAAAACTGATCAATTCGGCATTTTTGTAGGACGTTGATTTAGCTGCGCAACTAGATTTAGTCTTGTGATTTACCAAAGGGAAACCACCAGCGTATGGCTACTCCCCTCTCGTTAGCCGGTGGCCCGTGTTGCTATGTAATCAAAGGGCAAATATTGACTTTTTTTAACTGCAGTCGTAGCAGTTTAATGGACAAAACAATAAGACATGGATGCATTAAAATGCCATACGACCAATGTCTACCCGTGATTAGAGAAATATTCCCAGACAGAGTTATTTTATGCTGAGGGGACATCCAATTTTACTGCTAGGTACTTTTTTCTGCCTAGGATTCCGTCTGGATACGTTTTTTACTAATATAAGCCAGCGCTTGACTACTATCCTACCTGATAGTGTTGATGCAGCCAAAGATGGTGAAACGCAGTGGCTTAACAAAAGCCCATTCTCACTTGCCTTGAAGACACCCACATTCTAATCGGATTCAAAGACAGCTGCTTGCCACTTATTCCACTACTTTGCTGTACGCATAACGAAAGATAAAGCAAACCGTTTAGTTTGAATGCGTGGCAAGTCGACAACGAAAGGGTGGAGACTAGCTGAGCGTCTGGTTGTCCGATTTTGGAAGGGAGAGGGAGGAATTAAGTTATGTAATTACTGCGCGCACTCACCGAAATTTATATTGTATAAAACCGAAAGGCTGGCTACCATCACCAAGGAAAAACAGCTGCACTGCTGTGTTTTGGCCTAAAATATATATATGTCGGTGCGTCTATAAAATATCACTTGGATCGAGGTGGATATGAGTGTATATCGAGAAACTCTCAATTGTTTGTGCAGTATAAAGTTCACTGTAGGCGCCGTGCGCGAGAGATGCCGCCGAAGTCATTCTACGAGTGTGGTCATTCTACTAGTGCTAAGATAGTGTGGTGGTTATGTTCGTTGTTGTAATTCTTCTATTGCAGGCAAGGAGGTTTGTTGTTGCTGAGAGGTTGCCCTGTGTTACACTTAGATAAGTAGTGTTGCTGTTGGTTTACATATTTTGGTGTTATCATGTAATTACGTACCTCACGTTACACTGGTGTGTGATTGTGGTGGAGACGTGTTACGGTGTGATCGAAATGTAATTTCACTATACTGAATTTATAGTGCGTTACGTTGTCTTATTACTGATAATTATTAAACTGCGTAAGCAAGACAGCAAGTTGAACATCCGCTCTCACACTTTTATTATTTTTAACAACTAACGCTATCCTGATGTATTTCTGAGAGACCACAAATTGGAATCCTTTGTTGAATTCGCCGACATGTATTTGATTTTATTAACTTTTTTGTTGACTTTTTGACGTCTGTAGCTTTTTTCAAGTTGATTGCAGGTGTATGATTGCAAAAGTAGCTTATCATAGGTGAACTTTAAGTTTGTTTGCCCCCTAAATTTTATAGAAAGTAATTTTTCCATTTAACATAAAATATACGTTCGCCTTTAACTTGTTCCGTATTTTGTTGAGGAGCGATGCGTTATAATTCTATTTGTCACAACGAAGCTAAAAGGCGAAGCATTCACAGCTAATTGTGGGAGCACCTTAACTTTTATTAGTTCCATTCTATTATTCATTTGGTAATGAAGTTTAGTTCTATAAAATACAATTTATAAATTTAATTTCATGTAAGTTTAACTTTCAATCGTTATATTATGTTCAATTGTAAATAATAAAAAAAAACTTAAACTAGAAACTTAATTATAATATAGTCCTACTCCCCGCGGTATCGTGCCAACAAATTTAACTAAATATTATATATGTGTAAGTTACCCCTTTATAAAGTTATTTTTGTGATTTGGATAGACACTTGTACTAGTTTCACAATACTTATTTTAAAGTTTAGTGGCGTTGTTATCGTGTAGTAGCGGTGTAAGGATATCCACTACCCTATATCATGCCGAGGATATCGCAAGAGGCGACATAGGGAAACAAATGAGGAATTGGGCAGCAGCGTCTTCCATTAACGCATAAAATAAAAAAAAAACTGCGGTTTTCAACCCGCTTGCCCAGCGTGGCAACTATGGTAATACCCCCCCCCCCCCCCCTGTGATGCAGTGGAATTTAATGGACTGTAACGGTATTTCTGCAGAAACTAGAACTCGAATTTCACAGTTTTTTTTATTCACGTTTATATTTTAAAATAATTTTAAAAATCCATTCCTATGTGAATTTAATTGAGTAGGTATTTCATGTACGAGCATATACTATTTCAAGAAGTACCAATACTCGAGCTTTAAAATTGTGTCTAAATTTCGTGCAAAATTCAATTCTATGTAAGTTTGTTTGTGGCCCTTACATTATTTAACTCGGAGGCACAAAGGGTTTACCGTTTCTGCGCACACCGAGGTGAAATTCTTTACCTACTTCAGTCTTCTCTGATTACGACAACTAAGGGTTTGCAGGGTAAGACTGAATACGCGTAAAAAGGTCTCCATTAATCTCTACACTTACCATGTGAAATATTGCAGCATTAAGCTTCTATTTCACTCTGGTATTCTGTCAGAGCATGGTATTTCCCTGGTCGAGTAAACATATTCGTGCTGCACCCATAATATGTGCTGCATTATGCAATGCTGCAGTGTAGCACTACCACGTTAGGTGTGTTAAATAAAAGTAGCAATAAATCAAACACGTAACTACCTCATTCATTCTTTATGGCATTTTTACTACTTGTTTTATTAGTATAATTATTACGTCTATTTATTCACTAAACAATTTTCTTACCGAAAACGTCCCTACAAACATTCGTGTTCAAACAAAGTCCAACAACTCGGTAACTAAATCGGAGAACTATCGCGAGTTTGCAACTGTGCGGACGCCTACTGCGGTGACAAGAAGAAATATTCGAGGAACAGTAGTTAACATTAGAAAAACTTTTGTTTTTGTTGTACGGGCGAAGGCTATAAGGCTTTGCACAGGTGAGCATTCAATTTATTGTTTACGATTATTAAAGTTACGATTATCAGTGAGCACCTAATTGAATGCTTTATAATATTCTTCAGATTGTAAATGGCACTGTAATTCTTTTGAATATGAACGCGAGGCTACTAATTAATACAGTTATCGCTGTTTAAAAAATTACACGGACCTTTCCGAAAGATACGAGTAAGTCTCTTAAACGCAGCCAGCGTTCTTGGCACCATACCGCGGGGAGATGGATTGTATGATATTTTTTTTTTGTTGTAGTCTTTTATAATTGTAATAAATATTGTACAATTTTATTTATTTATCTTCATATACACTGAAATGTATATAGGCGGACTTAATGCCTGAGATATTATTGACCAGTCTACCTTAGAGTAGCTCAGAAATAAAAGTTAAATGTTATTAAAATGAGTATACTATTTGTACTCGTATTATACATTATCTTAATGTTAATAGTAGAATTATTTTCTGAAACTTTGAAAAGGACATCAAAAGCTTACAACGTAAAGTTTTCTTATGACATACACTTCCAAGTTTCGAGACAAAATTGCTGGGATCCGTTCTGGAAACATTCCTCCAAATTTACAAGTTAATACAAAGCCAAATACTGGGACCCGTTTAGCAAAATATCGAGAATTACAAGTATACTTGTTATAGGACGGATTGCCGTTTGTTTTTTTTTAATTAACGCGATAAACGAGCTTATAATCCACCTGATGGTAAATGGCTACTGCCTATTGACACCAACATATAACAAAGAAGGTTACAGAAGTGTTGTCATCACTGAGGTCTAAGATGGAATGTGTTACAGCGTGCAATTATTTTGATATTTGGTTTTGGTATACACCCTTCAGACCGGAATACAGTGCACCAGAATACCCTGACGGTTTCCAAGGTAGCAAAGAAATCCTACCATCTACGGGAGAGCCTCGAATATATAAATAGACATATATTTTTGAAGTGAAAACTTCGCTAGAATCGTTGTGATTTGAAACTCTATGAAACTAAGAAGCGACACTAAAAAGCGACAAACATATATATGTATAGTATTTAGCCTAAGAGAGAATGAGATAGAATACAGTATACGGTGTTAGCTATTATTTCGGTCTCCTTTTCTGAAGGTTTCAATTTTATCGCGTGTGAATTGCAGACATTTTTTTTTATTTCTGCAGGTTTCCTTGCGATGTTTTCCTTCACTGTCGAGCAAGTAAATCAGCACTTAAAATTGCAATAAACAATTTTAATAATTCCGGTAGTGATAGAAAACTTGTTGTAAGCGTGCTGTGAAATTTACAGCGAGCGCTTAGTCCGTGACCGTGGTAACCAGAAGAAATTGAAATACAACACTATTGAAGTCATTGAGCATGGTGCTTAGCTCCTCCAGCGATTCTGCCATAAGTACTATATCGTCGACAAATCGGAGGTGAGTGATGTACTCGCCATTGATGTTAATACCGTATCCTTTCAAGTCCAGAAGCTTGAAAACGTCTTCCAATGCAGCGGTGAAGAGTTTCGGGGATATAACATCACCCTGTCTTACAACTCTCTGCAATTGGATAGGTTTCGTACGGATAGCCATCGTAGCCCTACTGTACAAGCACTTCAGCACTTCGATATACCGACAGTCTACTTGGCACCGCTGAAGGGACTGCAGCACCGCCCAAATTTCGACGGAATCAAAGGCTTTCTCATAGTCAACATACGCCAGACATAGTGGCAAATTGTACTCCTCGGACTTCTGTACAATTTGCCGAAGGGTATTTTTGTGGTCTATGGTGCTAAAGCCCTTTCGGAAACCGGCTTGTTCGGGAGGCTGGAAGTCGTCAAGTCTGCGCGTGATACGATTCATAATGACTCTCGAAAACAGCACGTAGACGCGGCTCAGAAGGGAAATCGGTCTGTAGTTCTTCAAGAGAGCATTGTCATCTTTCTTGAAGAACAATACCACTGCACTTATACTCCACGCCTCCGGTGTAATGCCACCATGGAGGACGGAATTATACAGCTTCTGAATGATATTACTGACGTCTAATCGAAATAGAAATGTAATGTTCTTGTTCTGTTCTTTTTAAAAACGTTTACCCCACACTAGGATTTTCTCCTGTGTCGTGGAGGCAGTTTACAAACATAAATTGCACAAGGACAAACATCCAGACCCGGAACAATTATTCGCAGGCCATACAAATACTTGTTCCGTGCGGGATTCGAACCCGCGGCCCCCAGCGCAACAACTGATTGCTAAGCCACTGCGCCACGGAGCCGTCAATGCAAGCTAAGCTCACAAATAAACATTCCAGATAAGTTTTTCTTAGTCGAGCAAAGTTTTAAGCGACATCTATACATGTATACATATAAATAAAGTTATGGTGTCTGTTTTTAATATCGAAATAGCTGTTTTGTATTGAGCTGAGGGGGCAATTTACATGCCAATAAGTAATGAATAATTATTTTTAAATTTCTTATCTGTCTGTCTGTCCAGGCTAATTAATCTTCAAAACAGCTAAACAGATTGTAATAAAACTTCCACAACCAGATAGAGAACAATGCCTCGAGTGATCTAGGCTATATTTTTGACAAAATAAAATAGACATTTAAAAAAGATTTAAAACGCCATAGTCGAAGCAGGAGCGGGTTGCTTATCTGGATATAAGACAGCTAAAGATATCATCCAACAGAAGAATATACCAAAAGCCAACAGATATATAATGTTTGAAATTATTGCTCTCAATCTTGGCTTTTATAGTTGCTATTAATTGACATGCGTGATATTTTGATTATTTGTTAACCCATGATTTTCAAAGTATAAATTACACTTTCCGATTTTGTTTAATTTCGATTCAAATTTTTGCTACTCGTACAACCACAATATATTTTATATATATATTTACTTAATTTATATTAAGCTTTAGTCTAAAATATAATAAATATAATAATAAATTAAATATAATCTGTAACTGTTGCGAAAAAAAAAGTTTCAAACTTCAATTTTTCAACAATAATATATATCTAATATATATAAACGGAATGTTACAAATCATTTTCAAATTCAATTGAATTCGTTTTGTTTATCTTTTCTAAGCTTTTAGTTTGCAGTGCAGATTGAGTTTATTTCGCATTATAATTACTAATATATTTTGTAACTAGAGAATATATTTTTTAGTTTATGAAGTCGAAGGAATATAACATAGTTCAGTACTGTGCTATGTGATATTTCTTGGGGTAGGCATTTGTCTGCAGTGGACTTGTAACGATGATGATGATACACTTTTCGCCACACATATATCTTTGTATATTATATATGAAATTATACATATGTAATATATAAAAAAATATCTTTTGTACGCGTGTTTGTCACTGGACTCTCCCTAAACGGCTTAACCGATTTTTTTTTAAGTTTTTAAAGATCCAGAACTTACCTGTGCGAAGCCGTAGTGCTAATCTATGCGGATCGCTGGTATAGTAATACATGTCATACTTACCGTGTGGTGACGTCTTAAGAGAGACTATTACCACATTTCGTTCCGCGATCGTCATAAGAGATAACTATAGTATGTGCCAGAAGGATCTCATGGCTTCCAACGGATGGCATTAAAATCACCTTGTTTACGCTCGACGTAAAATACCCAAACAAACGACGGGAGCAGTGTTAAAAGGGCAAGACTGTATCTGCGATCGCCAATCCACTTGCCAAGTTTGGCGATTAAGGCTTTTAAGAGCTGGTGATGAAGAAGGTATCATCATCTATCCATCCATTACAGCTTAATACAGCTTGAAATTCCACTGCGGAAAATAGGCGTCCGTCATAGATTGCCTCATAGGGGCTATTTTGGCATAATTACCACGCGTGGCAAGCTGGTTGGCTCAAATTCGAAATTATAAAGAACCGCAGATTTTTTATAATTTTGAGTTGTTATCAGAAAGATGCTGCTGCCAATCTCCTGGTTTGTTCCGGCTAATCTCCGAAACGGCTGGACCGATTTCGATGGGACTTTCACTGATGTTATAAGGAGTAACTTAGGCTACTTGTATTTTAGAAAAAGAATTAGGGTTCCGCGCAATATAATAAAAACCCTAAATTACACGCGGGCGAAGTCACGGTGAACACCTAGTTTAAAATAAACTCTAACGTCATAAAAGTTGTAAGTTCACTCCAATTGTTTTGGATTTGAAACTAGATCTCACCAATAAGCAGATTACTCGCCACCAAGCTTAGGTACCTTAGGTAAATGTGCAACACACAACCAATTTAAACTATTTAATGAATTACTTCAATATGTTACTCCTACCATAAAGTTACGTAGACCCTTCCCAAAACATTTCTCCAATTACAAAGTGGAAACAAAGTCAGGCGACTTGGTAACAACATTAGCAAACTATCACAAAGTGTGCGAACATTTATTGCGGTTGCTTATTAATAGACAGGCTAAAGCGATTATTATTTTAAATTAATAAGATATCGCTCGGTGACATCGGAAACCGGATACAGACTCGGACCGGTCGCTCTGCCGATCCGCATATTGAATGAGGGCGAGCGGTCTGTGTTGGCAAATAAATCCAAAACAACGCGTTACCGTTGTTATTGTAATTTTTGAGGTTACATGTAAATAATTAGTAATAATGTGATTAAAATGAGTTATATACGAAAATTAACGCCATCTTTTTGCAAATTTTACAGATCTCTTTTTGCAGCAAAAACTAAACAATTCGGCATTTTTGTACAGTGGACAGTTGATGCGTATAATATCTTTAGGCCCCTCTGCGAATAAAGAAACTTAAGAAATATCACCAGCGAAGCACTTACTACATCGTTTCCACAAATAGTTCACACGGAAAGAAATTTAATTTAAATTTAACGTATTAAAATACACATTAAACTAACAACTATAATAATTTCCTCCAGACTAGATTTCGGCTAAGGCAGCCAGTCCCAACGGAGACTAGCCATCTTCGCAGTACAGGATTATAGTGTATGTACAAGCAAGCTTGCACTCTCCATTCCCTAACCCTCATAGTCTGATGGTACAGTAAACCGACACGAACTGAAAAAGAACTGGTGCAGGTCCAACGACTTTACGTGATTTCCGAGACATGAAAACGTAACAACGGATTTTGGCCCGACTCGGGATTCGAAGCCGGAACGTCTTGATCAGCAACTGTGCTCACAACTTCTAGACCAACGAAGCAGTCCACATTAAACTATCATTTAAACCAACTGATAACAGCCGTTCCAGACATCTCCCATCTTTGACGATGCTGTGATATATATAAACTATACAATAGTCCAGTTGGAGACGAAGGTGTAGGTATGCCAGAAGTTGCCTTGTAGTCTGTGGTGAGTTGAGAAGAAGGCAAGAAATTTGCGAGAGTGCCCTGAGGCAAAGGCGTGCGGAAACTTGTAAAGATAGGCTGTTTGCAGATGCAGAAGACTTCAGACGATGTTTGCTCGTGAGCTAATCTAAGGGGTTTTTGTGAGGTGGAGGCACAATCGTCACACCACAAATTAATATTTTGTATATTCTATCCTTACATTGGTTATATTTTAGAGAAAAAGTCAATGTTAATTTACAAGAGAAAATCAATTTACGAATATCTCGTACATGTATACCCTGGGTAGTGCTAAACGAGCATCGCCACATACTGGTGGCAGGTTGGTCCTCTACTTGTGAGAAGCCCGGCCGAGGGTTGAATACAACCTATCTGGCAAAGACATACCGCCAATCGACGAAAGTCATGTCCCGGTATGATGTTAGGTGAAACCCATTTCTTTGGGAGAATCGATCTGGACATTTAGGTTACGCATAAGAACTGGTTGTGGTTGTGGTTGTGGTGACGCAGCCGTTTCTTGTGTCAGATGCAGCACCGCTGGCCAACCGTAGATAGTTGTGGGCCCAATTAATGAGCCAGCCACTCATGAAAGACTGATCTTCCATCTTACGAAAAATACTGAAATGGCTCCACCATACTGATTGGCAAACGGAGGTTACCTCATACTTGGGAACGTCTGACTACTATCTGGTGAAATATGTGTATTGAATATTCCCCACCTAACTACTATTTCATAAGTATGCGGTGAATGTTGCTATACAAGTCAACATATTGGGATGACATGCGGTATTTTATCCTTGGCGACAAGTCTGCTTTTCGTGTAAAGATCAGTTATACTCCGCGGACGACCGATGTGAAACGTCTTTAAAACATGAAAAACCTTTTACTGACGTGCCCATTGATGGTAAGGCCCTTGGTTCAACGCCGAGTGCACTCGCTTCAGGTATGAACCATAAGAACCTTTTAACCAAGCCGCTTAGACCTGCATAAATGTATTACGGCATTTAGGACTGGAACAGTGCCCAAATTTTAGGAGTTAGCCAAAATGCAGCCTGTGACTAAAAAGCGTAGCCATGCCGACCCTTCTACTATCTGCCAATTTCAATTACCTACATACTCTATAAGGTTATGGAGTGTATATTAAACGCCCATCCCATAGTTAGAGAAGAATGATTTCCTCAGTGACCGCCAATACGGGTTTCGCCAAAATCGATCAAGTGGGGACCTTCTAGCGTATGCCACTCACATATGAGGTAAAGCCCTCGAGAATAGTGGGGAAGCACTTGCTGTTCCCCTTGATATCTCAAACTAGGACAACTATGGCATGCTAGCTTCTTGGGTAAGCTTTCGGCATATGGATTATTGCCTGATTGACTGGGTGAAGGACTGGGTGAAGGCTTTTGTTATTCTTAGACAGTCCGATTTTCCATCTAGGGCTCTATTGCTCATCACCACTTACCACCAGGTGGGATTATGGTCAAGCACTGTCTTATAATATGTAAAAAAAGTAAAAAAAGCTATTTAAAAATTGAAATAAAGATTGAAACAATAATGGTTCATTGGATTTCATTAAAATAAACATAGCTTTAAGCATATAATGAAACTGGAACAAAATGAATTAATATTGGAAACTAGAGACGTTCATAGATAAAAATGAAAACGGAGAACGGAAATCAAGTTTGTTGCATAAATTTTATAGAGCTGAAAACTTTTAAATGAAAAACGCGGTCAGAACATTAAGAAGAAGAACATTAGCGTATAATAGTAGCTGCTCTCACAGCAGCTACTATTTTATTTTTCGTATGCAAAGTGACGGGAGCCAGGGATCTGTTTAAATTAGACATATGTATTTTATCAGATGGTGGCTTTTTTTCTGTGTAGGAGGCCGTCTGGGTAGCTAGTTTAATTACAGACTAGTAAGCATCTCATCTTTGTACTCAGAGGTGACAATTCATCTGTAGCCTTCTTTGTTTGAAGTTGGCTGCAGGTGTCCATGCAGTAGCCACTTACCATCAAATATAATGTAAGTCACTTGTCATTTTAGTTTAAAAAAACATTCTATCTTGAGAGATAACAATGCGAAGCGGTGACAACGTATCTGCATTTTGATGCTAAATTCAGGCTAGATGTATGTATCTATGAGCTTCAGCACCCTTTTGCCATTATTACCCTTACTTTAAAAAATATAATATGCACTTAAACAAAAACACTCACATGTTCAATACCTACTCGAATACCGATGTATATGTAAAGCGATAAAACTAGAGCTAAACGACGTTATTTAAATGTATAACCAAAACTCAATGACGTATAATTTTAGTACATGGTAGAGATATGTAGCTGTATTATGGTTGCAGCGTGAGAGGGTCAGCTCGTCCACGGACGTACCACACTCTTACAATATAATTATATCAATGTTTCGTATGGTGAGTGTAGAGAACCGGAGACCCATATTACTTCTCAGGGGTGAAAACGCATATACATTTTGATTATTAGTTGAGTATATTAAAGGAATATCCGTTGAATTATGTGATCATTGTTACATTTATTCTATAAAAATGTAAAGTTAACCTAAATTTGTTTGACTTTTGACATTAAATAAAGGTAAATTTATTTAAAACTAGTTGTTCCCCGAGACTTCGCCCGCTTTACTATTGGATTTAATGGGTTTTAATTTTTTGCGCAGAAACCTAATTCTTTTCCTTAAATAAAAGTAGCCTAAGTTACTCCTTGTAACATCAGCTATCTGCCAGTGAAAATCTTGTCAAAATCGGTTCATCCGTTTCGGAGATAAGCCGAAACAAACAGACAGACAGACAGACAAAAATTTTAAAGATTGTTTTGTTTTAAGTTCCGTAAGTACTTCCATATGCATTTAGTAAAAAGCTGTTGACATTACAAACAGACACTTAAATTTTATTTATTTGTATAGACTAGCGACTCCCTCCAGTTTAGCTGGGGTAGGATCTTTTAATGTGGCATTATTTATATTTAACATAATTAATCAATTTTATTACCATTTAATTTAACAATTTTTCGTTTTTATAAAAAAAAATCTTCAGCTTTTGAGCCTAAAATACAGGCTTTGATCACTCCTGGCATTTATACATATATGTTCGTGAAGTTTTATTACAATCGGTTCAACCGTTATGAAGGTTAGCCAGGACAGACAGAGAGACAAAAATAACCCCTCAGCTCAGGTACGTATCAAAAGTAAACATCTAAAGTACAAAGGTTCAACCTCTAACAACTTACTAAAGCTATCGCAAACTGTGAACTGCGTCAATACTGTCTTAGCTAATTTGAGTATTGTTCGACACTTTATGTAAATTTCATGAAAAGTAAAAGTTAATCTAATATATTATGGATTTTATTGCGTTTAATTTTAACTTTTTTTTTATTTTTAAATTCGAGACGTTTCAAGCCTTTGGTCGCAATGCCAAAACCTCTGCCATTGTCACGGAGGCTGAGTTAACCCGGAGCATCTTTAGCTTTTTTAATTATTAATTTTGATCCGATTTACACAGTATGAGCTTACTGTGCCTTGAAGTCTTGCAGTGGTATGCTTGGGTTTCGTTGTAATTTTATTAACTACAGGATCCCAAGCAGGTGGTAGTACCCAGCTTCCATCTCTATTGAAATTACGATTTTTTTTAATTCCAATAGCCTCACGAATCATTCCTGTCAGGAATCAAATCTAATTTAATGGCGGGGGCCATCTAAGATATGATTACAAACTGCAGTTTTTCTGGAACGTTGGTGTTTGACGTCAGCTATGTGTTCTTTTACGCGGGGTTTTTTAATGATCGTTTTGTTTGCCCTATATACGCAGGACCACATTCACAATCAAGCTTGTACACTCCTGCATCTTGTAGAGGGATATGACACTTGACGGATAGTAAAAAGTGACTAATCTTCTTTGGCGGCTTGAAGAATGTTCTAATAGAAGCTCTCTTCAAGACGTAGCTAATCCAGTCTTTGACACCTCTTAGTAGTACAGCAGTCACACGCTAGACTGTGGCCGGCTTCACACGGTCACTGTGACTTAGGTTTACGTAGGACCCGAAGTTTGTTGTTGTGCAGAACCTGATTGGCGTGCTAAAGCTCGGTGGCCAGGTGTTTGCTGTCACAGATACCTCGTGCTCTCTGTAATAAAAAATTGCCCATGGTAGGTAACTGTGAAGGATGATGGTGAGATTCACCGTTTTAATATCGGTTCGTATAGGTTTTTTTTCTATAAAAAGTGTGATCTATGGTGTTGTTACGATTTCGAATGACTAACACATCTAGGAAAGCTAATGAATTATTTGCCTTCAACTCCATAGTAAATTGAATTTTAGAGTTTATGGAATTAAGATGTTCTAAAAATGCAAATGCACTTTGTCTGACGGTAAAATTGTGAAAGTATTGTCTACTTACCGCTTGTAGATACCTTGGAGTTACAGGTGTAGCAGGGGTTTCTCCTCAAAGTCCTCTATGAAAATATTGGCGACAATGGGAGATACCGTTGAGCCCATCACAACACCATTTACTTGCTTGTAAAACTCTTCCTTCCACAATATATAGCCAGATGTAAGGCAATGTCTCAGTAATTCTGCATAATCTGCTGGTAAGTTGTTTTCTTCTAGTTTCATAGTTACAATTGAGATACAGTCTTCTACAGGTAGACATGTAAATAGAGACTGAATATAAAATCTGACCATGATTTCATTGTCAGTAAGACATAGGTATTTTATCTCACTGATAAAATGGTATAAATCCTTAGTGTGTATTCTTGTGTTTCCTCTGAGTGGTGATAGTATTTTTGCTAAGTGTTGAGCCAATTTGTAAATTTCGAATCGATCTGACTTGCTATTGGACGTAGTGGAGCGTTCGATTTGTGTATTTTAGGTACTTAACTTATACAACTTCGGTGGTTTGGCAAACGCAGGTATATATTATCGAATTAACGTCTAGATTCCATTTCTCAGAGTATTTCATAATTAGATCGCTAGTTGTTTAAAGCGTATTAGTTGTAGGGTCTGTTTTGAACTTTACGTACGTACTTTCATCCGATAAAAGTTGTTGTATTATAAAATTGTAATCCGACGTATCCATTTTAATCGTTGCGTTACATTTATTTGCCCGGATAATCGTGAAATCTGGTGTGTTACGTAAGTTTTTCAATGCATTAAATTCATCTTTGGAAAAGTTTCATTTCGGCGTTGAGCTTCTACGTAAGATATACGAAATGTTCATTACCAATATTATTTTTATACAGACAGTCGTCAACACTACAGATAATGTCCTCATACCGGATTTTTCGCGGTGTTATTGCGAAATTCATACCTTTGGCCAAAAATTTTACTGTCGCGTCGTCCAGAGGTTGTTTTGACAGGTTATAGACCACGCCTTGTTTATTACTCGCCTCTATTGTCAATGGTTGCGTTCCGTTCTTACGTTGCCATTGATGTCATACATTTGATTCGGTTGTTAGTTTATGGTATTTATCTATATGTTTATTTTTGCATTCATTGTATTTAGTTGTCTCACGTTTATCTAAAGTTCCATTCTTACAACTAAATGTCAATAAAACAGTCTTTTAATCACTGGACGACTTGTCTATGATTTTATTTATGAAACATAGATCGGTACGTTTTTGCTGAATGACAGTTATTAACAACTTTTTCCTTGCCTGATTTAAGATCTTAGCGCTTCCTCGAATGTATTTTTTTAGTAGATATTTTGACACACGTAGGAATGAGATTATGGTCTCTGTATCTCTTCAAGAAAGAACATCAGTCACGGTTCATACATGCTGTGACCGACTATAAAATATCGCGAACACGAGTAGTGTATGTATTAATCAGTTCCCCCAGGGCACAATCTTAATCCTGAATTGAAAATATATTATTTAAAAGTCGAGTATCATGGAACGTTACACTTATGTATTTCGTCACTTTTGCGGTTTTGATGTAGTCATCAGAACTATGCAGTAATATATACTTAACTAAATAAGCCAAGTCAATGGCTAAAACCACAAAAATGAATCAATAATCTTTCTAACCTTTTCAATGTTAAGTATCTAAGACACAGGTTCTTTGACTTTTGCTCACGCTTTGACAGCTCTCGTGTCATAATACCACAGACTGCATAGAGACCCTCATAATACGTTCCGTTCTAAGTATTAGTGCATTCTATATTCACTGTTAACTTATCATTTGCAACTTTTACCTTGAGGATAACCAGCTGATTAGTGACCGCCAATACAATTTTCGTCGGGGTCGATCAGCTGGTGATCTTTTAGTCTACTTAACTCATAGATGGGCGGAGGCAGTAGAGACCAAGGGGGAGGCATTGGCTGTTAGTTTGGACATTGCGAAGGCCTTCGATCGGGTTTGGCACAAAGCTCTTCTTTCGAAACTCCCTTCCTATGGGCTTCCCGAGAAATTATGCAATTGGATCACCAACTTTCTTGCAGATCGAAGCATCAAGGTCGTTGTAGACGGTGCATGCTCCGACTACAAACCTATTAACGCTGGTGTTCCACAAGGCTGCGTGCTATCACCAACGCTGTTTTTTCTGCATATCAATGACATGTTGCAAACTGGTTGCATTCATTGCTATGCGGATGACAGCACTGGTGATGCTCTATACACCGGCCGTGCCAATATTTCTCGGGAAAATGTCACCGAGTACTGGAACAAACTTGTGTCTGAAGTCGAGTATTTGCTGGACAAAGTCTCGGATTGGGGGCGACTAAATCTCGTACAGTTTAATCCCCAGAAGACACAAGTGTGCGCGTTTACCGCAAAAAAGAACCCCTTTGTCGTATCTCCTCAATTTCAAGGTACTCCCCTTGTTGCCTCAGCCAGTATCGGAATCCTCGGCGTCGACATATCGAGTGACGTGCAGTTTCGTGGTCACTTGGAAGAGAAGGCCAAATTGGCCTCTAAAAAGCTTGGCGTGCTCAGCAGAGGGCAGGGGCTCCGCAGTGCCAGCTCCTTCCACTTGACCGCATCCAGCGTAGAGCGGCTCGAATCGTCAACGACCGAGTCCTTTCCGATCGACTCGACTCATTGGCGCTGTGAAGAGATGTTGCATATCTTTGCATTTTCTTTCGTATTTACTACGGGGAGTGCTCTGAGGAATTGTTCGGATTAATCCCAGCCGCCAAATTTCACGCACATCGCGGCAGAACTCCCGATACCATCCACACCATCTGGATGATTGGCGGTCCACCACTGTGCGATTTAGAAGATGTTTTCTTCCTCGCACAACTTCCTTGTGGAATAGTTTACCATCAGCGATTTTTCCGGACCGATACGATTTAAGGACCTTCAAGAAAAGAGCGTACTCCTTTTGAAAATGCCGGCAACGCATCTGCAATTCCCCTGGTGTTGCGTTTGTTCATGGGCGGCGGTAGTCACTAACCATCAGGTGAGCCGCATGCTCGTTTGCCCCCTCTCCTATAAAAAAAAAAAACTTATTTCGGAATAGTTTCCATATCCTGATATAAAATGATATTATTGATAATACTACAATACAAAAACAAATAAAAAATCTACAATGAAATTTAGTATCTAAACGAGTAAATGCATAATGGTAATGTTACTTTAGTGTTATGATGAAACATCTACCACAGATAAAAACAGGACGGGTTTAGATCCGTTCAAAGTAGTAAGGAGATGAGGTTTGTCATTACAAAGCTAAATTATTTTACCGGCTCCAATAAAATAAGTTGGATGCCGTAATTTAATATACACATAAGTCACTATTTTTTGACGTATTAATCATTGGTGGTCGTTTCATATTTTGGTCAGGTCGTATTTGACCGATGTTCTTTAAATATGTTATGTATCTTGCGCGCTTGATCTTAAGGATCTTCTAGTCGGCGTATTTTATTTGCTATTTCCAGTTCGTACTGGTTTACAAAATGATTTCTTATATTTTACGCGAACACTACACATTGAATAAAACTACTTTTACGGATTTTATCGCGTTAAATTAACTTATTTTTTTTTATTAATTCCCGACGTTGCGAGTGCTTTACAGCATCTATGGTCATGTGGGACTGAGGTGATTGACGTTCCGATGTCAGAGTTAACCCGGAGAATCTTTAGCTTTTTTAATAAATTAATTTTGGTCCCATCTACGCAGAATGAACTTACTGTGTCTTGGAGTCTTGTAGTGGTATGCTTGGTTTTAAAATTAATTTAATCATTCGAAATCCTAACAACATTATAGGTCACACTGTGTATAGAAAAAAACCTATACGAACCGATATTTAAACCGTGAATCCCACCATCATCCATCACAGTTAGCTACCGTGGACAAATCTTTGTTACAGAGAGCACGAGGGACAGCAACCACCTGGCCGCCGAGCTTCAGCACGTCAAGCAGGCTTCTGCACGAAATCATTATATAAAAGCGAAACGAATGTTGTAACCATAGAATTATTACCCAGCGTTATACATTGCGTAATAATTCTATGGTTGTAACATAATGGAGACGCTAAAAGGAAGGTTTTATTAAAAGTGTTCCGTTTTTTTAGCTGTGGTCAAATCATATCGGCCTTTTTGGCGTTCTACACAAATTATTGATATTGCTGGGATTATAAGATTATGGTAGAAAGATATAAAGGTATTATGGTAAAAAGTCAATTATTTAAATAATATTTTAAATATATTGTAAAGTAAAAAGTTAAGTAACATTAAAACCTATATACTATACGTCCCAATGATTGGCACAGGGCACCTCTCACTTCTGAGAGGGGTTTAGGTCAAGGGATATAGAGTCGTGGTAGCTCAGGGCAGGCGTCTCTTACTCTTGCTACCTGTGTTAAATATTTACCTACAATCGCGAGGCGCCCCGGGCTACATATGCAGTCGGGGCTAACGCGTTCTATGCGATTGATGTTAAAGCTTAATGCTGTATACGTAAATAGGTTTTTGTAAATACTTGTTGAAATAGTTTTTGTTTAGTGTTTAGTATATTTAATTGTAGGATAAAATAGTTGAAAAAGTTTTTATGTAATTTAAAAATAATATATATTATATAAATTACCTATCTATACGATAAATTATAATCGCAAAACGTCGTTCTTATTTTAAAATTGTTGCGTGGATGGATGCAGAAACTTCAATCCAGTGTTTAATATGTATAGCAGAATATAAGTAAAATAAAAATTATTATGATGTCCCACTTCCGCAGAAGTTTTCTCATTGAATGGCTATACTAAGCCTTTGTTCATGAAAAGATCCAGTCCTCTTATCGCCAGCGGAGGCGAAAAGTTATACTTACCTATATTCCAGTTTACAAATTGATGTAACGTAAAGAGTAACTTGATTTTATCGTGATTAATATTAATATTGCTGTTTTCTACTAAAATGAGTTTTGTGTAACGATTTTACAATTTAGTTATTATCAAAAATTTCACAGGTACAAGCAATTATTTTTGCTCTGGGTTATTGTCCATATGAAGTTCATATATATGAAACTTTTATCCGACACAAGTATCAAGAAACGAATTAAACAAACTATACGCTTGTATTTCATATTGTAAATAAACAAAAAAATGACCGCAGTAAGGTTATTCACAATTTACTACCGAATTTCTCTAACCAACACTTTGTTCCTATACCACAGATAAGAGATTGCCCTAATTTAGCAAGCTCTATCACCAATTATTGGTACTATGATATGACGCACCATATTGCCAATATAAAATATTTGAAATAAAAACTACACTTAAATGCATATAGAAAGTAGTAAGTAATAACAACCTAATTACATTAAAAAATTCAAACAAATTTAGGGCTTCGGGCATATCGAAGAAAAACAGGAAATCGTTTGAATGCTCGTCTAATGGACCTGAGACTGAAGAGATGCCGCGCTTTGTTGAAGCGGTACGCGGGAAAAAAATATCGGGAAATTCTTTTTTCGGATGAAAAAATTTTTACCGTAGAAGAGAGCTACAACAAACAAAATGATAAGGTGTACGCACACAGTAGTGAAGAAGCGAGCAACCGTATTCCGCGTGTCCAACGAGGTCATTATCCATCCTCGCTCATGGTATGGTTGGGAGTTTCTTATTGGGGCTTAACAGAGGTACCTTTTTGTGAGAAAGGTGTAAAAACGAATGAAGTGGTGTATCAAAATACAGTCCTGACGAACCTTGTGGAACCTGTTTCTCATATCATGTTCAATAACAGGCACTGGGTATTCCAACAAGATTCGGCGCCAGCTCATAGAGCGAAGAGCACACAAGACTGGCTGGCGGCGCGTGAAATCGACTTCATCCGGCACGAAGACTGGCCCTCCTCCAGTCCAGATTTGAATCCATTAGATTACAAGATATGGCAACACTTGGAGAAAAAGGCGTGCTCAAAGCCTCATCTCAATTTGGAGTCACTCAAGGCATCCTTGATTAAGGCAGCCGCCGATATAGACATGGACCTCGTTTGTGCTGCGATAGACGACTGGCCGCGCAGATTGAAGGCCTGTATTCAAAATCACGGAGGTCATTTTGAATAAACTTTAGTGTCATAAGAATCTATGTTTTGTTAAGTTCATTTTGGTTTATAAATGGTTACATAATGAATAAACTTGTTTCAATTATTTTATATTAAACATGTGACAGAATTTATGATCTGACTAGGTACTTTATTAGAAGTTATTTATTTGTGACAATTTAAATTTATTGTAGTTTAACCTTATTCTGCTCAATAATGCGTGGATAAGGTCCTAGTCACCGAACATTGTGAATTTATGGGGATTTCACCAGTAAAACACAAATGAAATTTATATTTTTTATTGAATAACAATACAACTGTCAAATCTTAGTTTTTTCATTAGCCTAAAATATGGCTTACATACTCTACAATAATACGCGCTGATAATAAACTTTAATCAGGTCAAAGCAGCTCTTGTTTCTTAAAAGTAATAGTTTCATTTAACTTCCCAAACACCTATGGTAAGAAGAAGTCTACGTCTGAAAGGATAGAGCCCTACAGAAAAGCTCCCATTTATGGAAGTATTTTCACTATGTTACTTCTAAACTTCCAAGTGACGTGCATTTACTGGAACAATCACAACTTTCTCATCTACTCGCTTTTTGTGAACATAAGGTAACGAAACTAACTATCATATATACATTTAAGCAACGGCTTAACATTTGTAAAACTGTTATCTATACATGCTGCACTAGATTGAGCAATAAACGTTGGCTCTAAAAATAAATTAAATAGGCCATATCATTTAAACAATGATCTAAATTTTGATTTATATTAAAGTCTCCACGTATTACAACAGATTTATTCTGTTTATTATGATTAACAAAAACATTCTCCATATTTTTTTCAAAAATATCGTACATAGAACATGGGGGTGTGTAGACACTCACAACAATGAGGTGCTCAAACTCAACACATGCCATTTTTACAGTTCGCTCAACGGAGAAGCTCACAATATCTTTACGCTCTTTACATGTAAATAATTTACTGGCTAATATTAAGGAGCCACCTCTTAAAACCATTTCTCTATTGAAAGAAATGACCACCTGGTAATTACTGAAGTTAAACATTAAGTTATAAGATTTTAACCAATGTTCAGTAATACACAAAATATGAACATTGTTGCTACTCGTATTTAAGAACAAAAACAATCGAACGAGGGTTAGGGCGAAAGCGAAAGAAACTGGCGGACGATGCGGGCGGCATCGATATGCACCGCCTTCTGCATTTGAGCTTAGAGCGGTCCGTCACGGAGTCCCAGTTGCCTCAGATGACGTTCGCAGAGATGACTACAGGTATAAATTCAGTCGGCAGTCCACCCCATATGTCGGTCACCTTGTGAACCAGGTCCAGATATTTTGTCAGCTTATCTGTTTCGGCTTTCACGAGATTCTAGTCATAAGCAATAGTAATGTCGACCAAAAATATCCTTGACGGTGCCCGGTGAATCAGCACTATATCAGGCTTATTCGCAAGAATAGTCCTGTCTGTGATGATTGCCCGGTCCCAGTAGAGCCTGGCAAGGTCATTTTCTAGCATGGCTTCCGGCAATTACTTATAATACGGCAGTTTCCGATCCACGAGACCGTATTTCAGAGCGAGCTCCTGGTGTAGAATCCTGGCTACTAAGTTGTGCCTGTGCAAATACTCAGAGTTAGAAAGCGCTGAACAACCGGAGATGACATGCCTTCTAAGTGACTCACCGGGATGGTAATAATCTCGACAGATGTCGACGGCGCCATCCCTTAGGATGTATCTCCGATAATTGTTGGTCTTAATAACCTGATCCTGTTTCGCACAGACAAAACCCTCGGTTTCCCTAAAGAGGTCCCCGAAACGTAGCCAGTGGAGGGAGGCGACTGTGTCTACGAAAGGCTCATGTAGAGCCTTGTAGAACCTCCAGTTGAGCTCCTTCTCCTGCTATACAGTCTCCCGGTCTGAAATGCTCTGTACTGCCGGGTCTTGCCATTGCTCGTTGGCTAAGGATAGAGGAGTAAGTCCTTTATCACAAGAAATAACGTCCCTATAGTACGGATCATCCGCTTTCGTCAGAAAGTAATTACGGAGGCTGCACACTTCGTGATTATGCATGGTAAGCGAGCTTAAAAGCCACGCCTACCATGTTCCCGCAGCAAGTACAGCCTCGTAATGGAAAATTTAGGGTGATGCGTTCTTTGGGACATCATAGTAGTGCGGACTTTTCTATCCAGGGCGTTAAGTTCAGTTTGAGTCCACCTAAGTTTGCCAAAGGTACATATAAGAACAGGTATGGCCCAACCGTTATATGCGTGTGTCTTATTTACACCGGACAAAAGGCTGTTAAGCACTTTGGTCAAGCGTGCATAAAACACATCGCAAACTGGTTGTTTCATACCCGCCTCATCCATACCGATTTTCTGTAATATACCCAGGTATCGGTGTGTTTCAGCCTCGGAAAGGGTCCTTATGTTGATGGGCATAGATATGTCTATGCCGTCAAAATTAGCAACTCTTCCCCTTCCAACATGGATGACCGCACACTTATCCATCCCCAGTTCCATTCTAATAGAATTACTAAAATCACAAGTGATGTTTAGCAATTCCATAAGATAGGAGCGACTAGAGGCGAATAATTTGAGATCATCCATATAGAAAAGATGGGTCACTTTTGTCCCTCCTTTGCGAAGCTGAAATCCCCTCCTGGAGTCCCACAGTAAGGTACTGAGAGGGTTCAGGGAGAGGCAAAACCAGATTGGACTTAAACAGTCGCTATGGAGGATACCTCTTCTTATTCTTATGCGGCTTTCCGCATCCGTCATCCGCTCACCTATATGACAAAGGATTGTACTCCACTGCCCCTACACTGCCCGAGGAAGTCTCCAACTGACAGTCAACCTTGTGCAGCTCGAGGACCCTCTTTAGCCATGTATGGGGCACCGAGTCAAATGCCTTTCTATAGTCTGTCCAGGTGGCGAAGAAGTTCCGACGGTTGCGTTTAACCACTTTACCAATGACCGCGTCAATGAGGAGTGGTTCCTTGGTTCCACGACCACCGCCCCGGCATCCGTTTTGAGCACGCGACATCACCTGATTTAAATCCAGGTGACGATAGATTCGCGTACTCAAAATGAATGTCAGTGTCTTATGTGGTGTAATGTCAGTGTCTTAAGTGGGTAGACACGTAATGGGACGGTACTTGCTCGGGTCTGTGGAATCCCGGTCTTTAGGAACCAAATGAGTGATCCCAGTAGTGAAGAGTCTCGGAAGCGACTTTTGGTCGAGAGCCGCTTGAAACTGTCGGGCGAGCACAGCGTGACACACCACGAACTCCTTCAGCCAGTAGTGATGCAGCCCATCTATTCCTATGCCTCAGCTACGTCATCCGGCGTTATGACGACGGGTGTGGTTTACGGGCTCTGACCACAGGCCGCGTTAAAATGCGACAGTGTCATCCTGATTCAGTGCTGGGCCCGTTCCACGTACCATTGGACGCTCCAGTGATTCATAGAGCCTCTTATAATCACTCTGGAAGAGTCGATTCTGGTTGAACCGTGTCGACCTCTCGGTATATCGCCGAATCCTCTTCCCCTAAGCAATGATTCTCTGCTTCAGGTCGTCTATGCGCTCCGTCAGTTTTTTCGTTATATCCGGCTGGGACAAACTGATATTTGTCTCAGCAAACGCCGTCCTGACGGTGCACACAATTCTCGGCCTATTATTTCCCGACCTGAAGCTTGTCAGTCTGCTGATGAGGGCCCTTGCCTTTGAGATGCGGTCCTCATCCAGGTTGGGATAGCGCTACTTTGCCTAGTAGCGCGTCCAGCCGTGGGAAGTTTGGCACCAATAATACGGCAAAATGCCAGTGCGGCGCCAATAAGAATTGAGTCCGCCTCGCAAAGGTCCCGGCTGGCTTCCAAATAGATCACCAGCATTGGGTTGAGATTGCCCTCACGACAGCCCGATTACGTTTGCTTAAGGGTATGCGTGGAAGTTGCGGTCGATTTTAGAGAGGCGTACTGCGCGTTTCCAAAATAGCCTCTTCCAACGTACTACCTTATTTGCTCTAGTTCTAGTTCCTGGGCGACTGTTCCATCAGCATCTGAACCAACCATAACTGAAAGATTCACGCCAGCATCCGCATATGCTGTTTGCTCTGCAAATTGTGTGCTGATTGCTGGGCCCGCGAAGACCCTGCCAACACCAAGCCAGCTGGTGGGGATGATGGATGCAAGGGGCTGCTGAGTAGTCATGCAGCCCCTCGCGCCCGGCTGGCGGTTCGCATGCTGTCGCGTCCAGCGCCAGCTCCAGAGGCGCACTGGCGACCTCAAAGCAGCGGCCCTTTTTGTAATCTTCTTAGTTCAATCATCCATTTACTGGGCGTCAGTTAACGGGAGACGACCAAACCCGGCACCGTTTCATGGTGAGGCCATGTGCACAAGCGGGCCTTTGCATATTCAATTTTGCCAAGGCACGGCGCTAATATCTCTTGGCAAGGTGCTGACTGACTGCGCTGGCACAAAATGATAATTAACTATAAAATACATACATTTTATATTTTTATAAATTAAAAATTTTTACAATACATAATAACTTTATTTTTTTTAATATTTAAATTATTTTTAAGTTTATATTCTTTGTCATGGCACTGTCATATAGTGTAGGTGAAAATAATGAGTCCTTACTGTTTATATTATATTATTTACAGATATTGTCCCCGATGAACCTGGTGTGGAGCGCTGATACTAACTCTGATGTTTTATTAAGGAGTCAAAGCGCTCCTCATTATATTTACATGACTTAACCAGATGATTCATGGCTAATATTTGTTCTTTTATCGATGCATATTTATTTGATATAATTTGTAGGGAGTTTTAAAGTGATAAAATTATTGAATTTAGACACTATATCAGTCTCATAACAGTTATTCATATTTTCTGCCTCAATTGAATATAATTTAACTTTATTAAATAGTTCTTGCTTTTCCTTATATAAATTTATATAATTTTTAACATTTATTTTAGTTTAAATTAACTTTTCCAGTTTTCTAATATATTTATTAGGTTTTATGTATTTCTTTATTTTTTTTATATTCTATTAAGCCAGCGCTTATCTACGATCCCACCTGATGGTAAGTGGTGATGTAGCCTAAGATGGTGAAGCGCACTGACTTAACAAACGCCTATTCACTATTGCCTTGAAGACACCCACAGTGTAATCGGATGGAAAGACAGATGCTCGCAACTTATTCCACTCCTTTGATGTACGCATGATGAACGACGTAGCGAACCGTTTGGTTAGAATGCGTGGTAAGTCAATAACGAAAGGGTGAAGACTGGCCAAACTTCTGGTTGTCCGATGGTGAAAGGGGGAGGGAGGAATTAAATTATGTAATTCCTGTGCACACTCTCCGAAATGCATCCTGCAGAAAACCGAAAGGCTGGCAACTTTGCGTCTGTGTTCGAGGCTAGTAAGATTGGTTTTAACCAAATTCGGGTCACCAATAAGCCTCTTAGCACGCCTTTTTCATTTAGCCATTTTCTTTTACTGCAGGTAGTCATTGCTGCTGTTCTTAATGTGACATAATTATCACCAGTCATATCAAATGTTGCAACCCTCCAGGTTGTAATTTTTTAGAAGGTTCACATTGTGTGGGCTTATTGAACAGACTTTGTCATTAACTAAAGAAATTAACGTGATAAAAAGATGGAAGGCAGATATAACCGGTTCAAAACAACGCAACGTATATATAAGTGTAATTATTGTTCAATTACGAGTATATTAGATCTCGACGGCTTAGCTACATTTATGAACAATAAAATTTCTTGAAATTGCTCTGATAAAAATTATTAGATACTTACCTTATTTTCACGGGATCGTCGTAAAATTTTTATAAGGTCTTTCGGAACGATCGATATAATTATTTTCTTATTATTCCCGGGGCTCGGTCGTAGAGAAAGGATTAACGTTTATATCTTTTTCGATGGCTTGTAAAATCAAAATAAATTTTGTAATATTTCCTTTTATTAAAAAAAGATTTAATTGTAAAGATCAGTTGACCTATGGCAAGTTTTGACGTGGTAGAGCCATGCTGCAGCTATATTATGGTGGTAAAATGCAAAAATGAAAATGAAAATGTAAGTAATTGATAATACTTGTGTATCTATCTATGTATCTATCTATCTATGTATCTATCTCGCTCTTTCCCTTAATTATTAACAATATTGAGACTATTATACAAAACGTAAGTAAAGATAAATTTATAAAGAAAAAATAACAGTAAGTGACTTATAAAGTAATTATTAGCTCTTTGTGTAACTGTAGTTGTACGCCTGTGTGAAACTGTAGTGCATCTTGTTTTAAAACGTGCGTGCGTGCGTGCGTGCGTGCGCGCGCGTGTGTGTGTGTGTCTGTGTCTCTCCGTGTGTGTGTGTGTGTGTGTGTGTGTGTGTGCGTTTATGTGTGTGAGTGTGTGTCTTCTTTGTAGTGCCGGTGTGTTCGAAGTGCATGTAATAGATTAAGCTCGGTGAGTACGTACATTATTGATAAGAAAGAAGAAAAAAAATTGCTTAACTAAGTCTATCTAAAATTTGTTCAGTTTCTTCGTATGTTAAAGTTTTTAACCACTCAGTTATTACCTTTTTGCATACGTGTGATACCTCATGGTGGAACTTTAATTTTACGTTTATTTTATTATAAATGTAGACTGATTGGGTTGCATACTGACGCTGTGCAAAAGCGGTTCGGACCCTTAGGGAGTAAGCCACTAGTCTTTTCGTCTCCTCTCTTGACTGTCTTGGTTAAATGGAATAGATTTTTGTAAGTATAGGACCGTAATTAAGTAAGGTGGTAGCGGTAGCACAAATAGGTTGGCTATACCGAGGAAGGGCCACGATTTCACAGAATATCAGCGTAAAATAGCAGCTTAATGCGGCTGTGTTTCATGTGGCGAGTGTAAAGTATCGGAGACCATTTTTACTGGCAACGAGGCAATCCATCTTAGCCCTCAGGTGTGGCAATGTATCTGCATTTTGATTCTTAATCAAAGATATATATCTATATGCCGTTACCTATAGAAATCAAGTCTATAGGTAACGGCATAAACTTACCATCAGATGGACTGTGTTCTTTATTTTAATCCTTATTCTATAAAAAGATTAATTATATTATGTCGATTATCAGAAATTAGAAAAGATATTATTAACTTTACCACAATAACAAAATAAGTAAAATGAATAAAATATCTGAAGAGTACTGAATAATTGTTGACTAGTTGTTTATAAAAAATATCTGAAGAGTACTGAATAATTGTTGATTATTGTTACGAGCCTCGGGTTCGAGATAATTAAAAACTGCCGAGTGAATTACCAAAAATGACACTTAAATTATAATAACAATAACAACACTAATTACAACTTAAAATCACACTAATAATAAAACACAGTTGTACTACTGATCACTTTAGTTCGCCGTTATTTCGCTTCGAAGTATTCTCTTGTATCGCCAATTCAATACTGACTCGGTCGTGGTCTATACAGGCCCCTTTATAGGGCCTCATATAGTTTCCAGAACCTTTTACTGTAGTAGAACCTTTTACTATTGTATTCACGGTGTTATAATTTATAAGCATCTAAATTTTTCAAACGGTGTTATCGATCGGTACCAGTTTGTAAACATCGTTGTACCTAGCTACAGATGCGATTGATCATATTCGACTTAAACAGATAATATAGACCTTATCTACATCAAGATGAAAACGATCTAAACCTATTTGAAATGTATACATTTTCAAAACACAAACGTTATTTGAATGCTGTGGACCGTATATTGTAATAAAATACGACGTTACTATTGTTTATTTTTGTGATTCCTTCGCTAATAAAATTTAGTTAAACTAGCCGAAAACACCTGTAAAAACGGTGAGAGGTTATTTTTAAATATTTTATAACTGAGTTCCAAAACGAGTGTATTTGACGCGTATAATTTGGGTATCTATGCCACGACACATTAAACAGCAGATGAACCGATTTTTATGATTCTTCTTCTATTAAATAGGTTATACTTTAGGGGTGGTCTCGAAAATATATTAAGAAAATTAATATTTCCTCTAAGGATGCAAAAATTAGGGATAAAATTTTTAATGTTACTATTTTGGTAACATGGTAGTTGTTAGCTCAAACTTGTGTTATTTCTAACTTCACTCAAAACGACAAAATAATTAGTAAAACCAACAAAAATTATTTTTTTAATTCCATTTAATTACTCATAAGTCGGAACATTAATTCTTCGGTCTTAGCACCGACTTCAGAAGCTATTAAGTTTAAATTAGCTTTATTTCTGTTTTCGAAGTCAGTTTAAAAAGAAAACATCTCTCTATAACTTTGGATGGAGCTATTCATATAATAATGATCGAACTTCGGTTGAGAAGTTCGTTTAATTATATATTATAATATATCAACTTCTTATTGCTTGAAACAAGTGAACAGGAAACTAGATACATAGAAATTCCAAAAGACCTTTCCCCGCCCTATTTACAAATTAGGGCAGTACGTGAATTGATGTATAATGAAAGGAAATGTCAGTTATATTTCCAATATTGTTTAAAGAAATATCTCATTAAAGGAACATTACAGGAACACTATGCCATTTGCATATACGTGTATATAACATTACATTCATATAGTCTGACACTTTGATCTTCCGGTTGAAGGGAGCTTTAATTTTAATACATTCCGTCTCAAAGCATTTAATTTTTGTATTTCTAATGAAATTTTAAATTTAACTGACTGTTACTACACAACTAATCGCAAGTGGTACACCTTCCACCTTCCTGTTGCGCAGGGTTTGAGTTTGCCAAAATAGCTATTTTTGGGGCACATGTATTTCCTAATGTGTTATGAATTTTATTTAGTTATCGCGTTATTATTTTTAATTATTTTAATATTATTGTTATTATGTTCTTAATTATACTTATATATTTTATACCAACAAATCTATTTTACTTTTTATGCATTTAATTTGAATTCAATTATTTTTGATGTAAAATTTCGCTATGATCGCAGTTGGTCAAAATAAATACATAAATAAAAATAAATAATTAAGTAAGTAGAGCGTTGGTAACCGACGATGAAGTACAAGTTTTGAAAGAGTTTAGCAAGACCATCAGATGCATGTTGGTGGAATGCGACGGAAGGAAAGTCTTTTTCCATTGCCCGTCGCAACCGAGGTGATTTTTGACGAAAAAGAGTCATTTACTATAGAAGTTGAATGGCGGAGATGAACCTACAACTTTTGAGTTTCGCAGTTTGTGTAAGACTGCTGCCGCTCTCCCCGCTCCTGTTATTGAGATTTGATAGAAAGTTGATAACATTAAAGCGTTATTATTTCTTTTAGTTTCCATATTCATATTTGGAAATTTAAATAGATAATAAAACTTTTTGTACTCTATAATGTATTATTATTTACGCTGGCATTCTATGAGAGCATTGTCCCTCCCCTGTCGTAGCGACCCATACATATTTCAGCATGATTTTGCCACGTGTATATTTATAAAGGCTTAACTTTGAAGGGGATGTAATTCATGTTCGTGCAAATGGTTGGCATGTTCTATCAATCCGTTTGCAGAGTTTCAGTAAAGTCAACACACGCAACAAATTGCTTACTTTGCCGTCTGTGTCACTTGGCTTTGTGAATAAGATATTAAATTGAACCTTTAAAACTGGCAAAGAGAAAATATACACATCGACGAATAGAACTTTTGAAACCTTAAATCATGAAGTGATTGAGTTTATCTATATATCGTCAATAAATAATATTCAACTAATAACAAAAGTCCGAAAAAGTCCCTTACAGGAATATTTAAAGGAATAAATATATTAACTTTGGATTCTCAGTATATTTACGAAAAGTTAATCACAACTAAGTCCCCGAATATAAGACGGCATATTTATCAAAGAGGTAAAATGTTTTATTAAGCAGAAATTGTTTAATAAGCGTTACTATTATATTAGTAAAGAGTACATGATTCACACCCTTTGGAAAGAGTTGATCGCTGCAAAGCTGTTTCTATATGTTTTAATATTTAATTAATTGTACAACATATCATATTGTAAATTTATATTTAAAAAAATGTTCTACTGAGTTTCTGGCTGTTTTTTACACAGACAGAGGTATTTTTCGAACCAGTGGTAAAAACATAAAAAACTTATAATAAGTAATCTTGTAATCTTGTAAACTATATTGAATAAAATCATTATATTCATTTCTATTCCATAAAATTTACTAGCTGGTCTGGCAAACGTTGTTCTTCCTATTCCGGTAAATGGTTTGATGAGTTCCACTCTAGCCCTTTTAGTGATAATATTAAATTTAAAGATTTATGTCAAAATTTGGTACGAGATAGACTCATCTGTGGTATAAGAGAAAGAAGGAAGGTTTTAAGAAGGAAGAGGTTGAAGGAAAGAGAGTTCGATTTAACATTAAAGAAAGCAGTAGAAATCAGCAGTTTAGCTGATATGTCACGAGCACAAGCTATCAATATAAGCTCGGAAAAGTCTGATCATCACATTCACAAAATAAAACGTGATTCGGAGCAAGATGAAGGTGATGCGGATATTAATTGGGTGAACCGCCAATCAAATGTTAGTGGTACTTCGGGTATCGCGGCCGGTCATCATCAGCGCCAGCACGGCCAGCAACGAGTACACGGTGGTAGCGGAAGCATACGGGGACACCTTTCCTCGACTTCCTCGGCCCGCGGTCGGGTACGACGTGGGCCCATTTGGTTGCAACGTTCCACTTCTTTGGCTAAGTCCACATACATACGAAAAATACAAATGTTCTGCCTATGGTCAGATGCGCCATAAGTGGTAACGGATGAATCATTATTCGCGGATGTGCATGGTCTGTGCGGTGCATGAAGACTCCACCGATCAGGTAAATAAAAATTACAGTAATGGTTGGTTAGTCAAATTGCAAACAAATAATAAATTTCTATTATTTAGAGCTATGGTAGCTCAGATGGTTAGCGCTCGCTTTAAATTTCAAGTACACGAGCAACTCGGGTTCGATCCCCGCCAGCACCAATGAAATTGTTCATTGCAATTTTAAGTGCTGATTTGCCATGTGCTCGGCGGTGAAGGAAAACATCGTAAGGGAACCTGCATGCCCAGGAAAAAAAATCGAAGACATGTGAAGTTTGCCGACACGCACTGGGGCAGCGTGGTGGACATTTCCTTGCTCTAAAACCCTCTCAGAAATGAGAAGAGGCCTGTACGCAGCAGTGGGACGTATATAGGCTGTAACTTTAACTTTTCTTAACTTTATAAATATCTTACATTTAAATTAGATACAGGGGCCGATGTAAATGTATTGCCTAAAAAATATATCAATAAAATTATTATTAGCGACACAGAATTAACGTGTAATAAAATTAAGTTACAAAGTTATTCGGGGAGCAATATCGAAGTAATCGGTAAATGTTACTTAAAATTAACTTATAAAAATACCTTTTATATTTTTAAATTCATTGTCGTGCATATAGATTAACCCCACATTTTAGGAAGAACTTCGTGAGGAACTAAAGTTAATATAGAGAGTTTTTTATAACGGCGGAAAAAGTAAAAGTAAAATAATTAAGGAGTTTTCAGATGTTTCGTTGGTATGGGATGTTTTCCTGGCGAGTGAAAAATACGACTTAGACCGAATATTAAGCCAGCAGTGCATCCCCCGAGAAAAATACCGATAGCTCATAGACCAAATAAAAAAATAATTAATGAAAATCCAAAAAGAGGGTATAATTGTAAAAATCGTCAAGAAGCCTAATGGGGATATTTTAATCTGCCTTGACCCTAGGGACCTTAATAAGGTAATTGGACGTGAACATTATAAATTGCCTACCTTGAAAAAAAAATAACTGCTAATCTTTTGATGCAAAACAAAGTTTTTGGCAAGTAAAACTTCATGAGTCTAGTACAGGCCTTTGTACGTACAGCACGGTATTTGGCCGGTTTAAATTTTTGCACATGCCCTATGGTATATCTTCGGCATCAGAAATATTTCACAAAAAGTTGTATGAATACTTTGCAGACATTGAGGGGGTTATTCTATCGTCGGTGATTTATTAGTCTATGCCAAAACTAAAAAAGCACACGATGAAATACTTCGTTCGGTATTACAAAGATGCCGCGAGATTATTATTAAGCTAAATTTAAATAAATTCTAAATCGGTTTGTCAGAACTTAAATATTTGGGCCACAGAATAACGACTGATGGAACATTTTCAAACGATTCGCACATTCTGGCTATTAAAAAGATGCGATCACCAAATGGCTTGAACGGTTTTTAGGTTTAGTGACATACGTTAGTAATTATATACCTAATTTTTTAGAAAAATCTTTCAAGTTGCGCGAGTTATAAAACAAGGCAGTAGCTTGGCCTTGGGACAGTAGCCACGAGCAATGTTTCAAAGAAATTAAAGAATGACTGAGTAATCCACCGGTTTCAAAATAATACAGTTTAGAAAAACCACTTAAAATTTCAGTCGATGCTAGTAAAAATGGGTTGGGAGCCTGCCTGAAGCAAGAAGATTTACCGGTGTGTTACGCATTTAAATTGCTTACAAAGACTGAACAGTCATGCGCACAGATTGAAAAGGAGTTGTTCGCATGTGTGTTTTGCTTGCGAAAAGTTTTACATGTACATTTATGACCGAACGGATGTTACAATAGAAACGGAACATAAACTGCTTGTCAGCATTATTAATTAACATTAAGCGAGCGCGCCTGCGATGTTGCAGCGAATGCTTTTACGTCTCCAACCGTACGGGTTTAAGTTAGTTTCTAAGCCGGGTCGATATCTGTACATCGCAGACGCACTTTCGAAGGCAGTTGCACCGGGCATGTCTGAGTCCGAGCCGCCGCGCCACCATTTAGACGTCAGGTGCAAGTGTGGGCACTTACCGTAAGCAATCCGTTGACAGACTCGTACTTCTTATCAATACAGAAATGTACGGCAGAAGATTTATAAATGCAAGAATGAATAAAATAATAAAACGTGGTTGGCCGTGTCACAAAAGCGAAGTAGTGGATATTATTAGGCCTTTCTGGGATTGTAGGGATGAGTTATCAATCAATTTGGCATAGTATGGAGAGCTACTAGGGTTGTAATACAAAAATCTATCAGATATGACATAATAAAAAAGATCCATATAGGTCATTAACATAAATTTTCAGCTTTAAAATTACCTGTCGCATTTTCAAGCTTGCTAAACTTATAAAAAACAAAATTCTAAAGAGGCATTAATTCCGCATGAATTACCAAATACATCATGGTCTAAAGTAGTTATTGATGTGTTTCACTTTGGAACAAAACTCATTTGTTTTAAATGTAGTACTATGTATTGCTATTGTTAGTTTATCGAGGTAATAAGGATTAATTGCTTAAATTATTATTGAAAAAATCAAACAAATATTTAGCAGGCACGGTATACCAGAGATAGTGATTACCGATAATGGTCCCGAGTTCGCATCTAACATTTTAAGTGAATGAGGGCATCCACGACTTTTTCTGCCACCAGGGCGGCGCCACTAGAAAGTGAGGCATAATATTTGATAGATTTCATAGCGGGGAAGTAAGTTTATTCGGAAAACGTAAAGGTTATTGTTTCATTGTATACTATTAGCTATATTTTATATTAATAAGATTAAAAATAAATAAATCAAGCCACAAATATTCATAAAAGTAGAAAATTTTAATTTTTAAAAAAAAAATGCGCAAAAAATTCAAGAGCAAACCACTAACGCATTGTTTTGAGCATTAATATAATACTCTAGAAACTGGTAAACTTTTATTAAAAACCAATTTCTCAATTAAATGACATGGTGTAACTAAAAACTTTACCTCAGTGTCACCTGGCGATATTTGGTGAGCAGAAAATTATTAGCCCTCATTCTCAGATGAATCGAAGTTCCAGCATGTGACGTCATCGCCTAGATATCCTCAGTCTAATGGCCAAGGCGAGCGTGCGATACAGATAATAAAAAATATAATCAAAAAAACTGTAACTGGAATATCTAAACACCCCGATTGTCAATGAATTATCTAGTCGAGCAGATATAATAGAAAACTCCGCAGTATAGTTCCGTGCTCACAAAAGTTATCTCTACCAAGAATAAACGACAACGTCGTAGATTTTGATATGTCAACTACGTAGATATTATCTTATTTCCATTATACGGTGTTAATGGGAGACTTCAATGCAAAACTAGGCACAAGAGAGAACGGTAAGCTGAAGGTAGGGAAATTTGGGACAGGGCGACGGAACCCAAGGGGTCAGCAGCTGGCCGACTTTATGCAGAAAGAGGGACTTTTTATAATGAACTCTTTCTTCCAGAAGCGGCCCCACAGGAAGGTTACCTGGTCGAGTCCCGACGGCTAGACAAAAATGAGACTGACTTCATTATGACGACCAGACGACAACTGTTCAGTGATGTCTCCGTGATCGCGAGGGTGAATACTGGTAGCGATCACCGAATGGTTAGAGGCACACTGAACCTAAACGTTATGTTGGAGAGGTCCCGTCTAATGAAGTCAACGCTCCGTTGCCCTCGTGCTCTAATCCAAAGTCTTGAAACCTTTCAGCTTGAGTTACAATACCGTACCAGTGCCTAGAAGACTAATGAAGTGTACAATATTAATAATAAGCTCGAGGACACTGTCCATGCGGTCGAAGCTAAGTTCTGTAAGACCCGCCGCAGACGAATACAAAAACTCTCCGATCACACTCTTAATCCCATGGCTGTTAGACGGGAAATGAGGCTGCAGTCTTCAACAGATTTGACAGCATACAGGCAACTGAACAGACAGATCTCCAAATGCATGCTGTTTGACTTACGTAACTTTAACACACCGCGTATTGAGGAAGTGATCGAGTGAAACCAGGGCTCCAATATCTTTGCTTGAGATCTGTTTGCCAGAAAAAGCAGTTTGGCAGCACCGTTTCCGGGACGCCTCAGATTTTGAGTGAGATTGAGAGGTTCAATGGACGGCTGTACACATCATCGTTGGAGCCACACGAGTGAGTAACGATTCAAGAGCAAGTCTTATTGGGCACTATTCCAGTGATTTTGTTTCTTTTTTCTTTCAGAAGGGGATTGTGGGTGGTTTGAATATTTATATTTTATGTTTTGCAGGTGGGGTATAAAATAAAATCAGTCTCAGTTCAATCACGGTCTTTTATTAAAAAAATCATAAAACATCACAAATAGTACCTTTTTCTTTGTTTGATTACACATTTTCTTAAAATGAATAATAAGAAATGAACGCCTTGAGTTCGAATCCCGCACGAAACAAATATTTGAATCTCCCACAGATAATTATTCCGGTACTAGATGTTTGTCCTGGAGAAATTTATATATGTTAACTGCCACCAAGATAAAGGAGAAAATCCTTGTGTGGAGGTAACTTATTTAAAATAAAGAAGAGCAAAAATGAACGAATGCATATTTATACCTAGTCGAGCCACGCTGCATCTATATCAATAATGTACCATGAAACAGTCGAGTCGACTTGAGAAGGACCAAGTCTCCACAGAATAGTAGCTTTCACCTAGCAACGAGGCATTTTATCTTAGTCCTCAGATATAAAAGCATTTACATTTTGATTTTTAGTTAAGAATAAATAATGTCTACTATGTGGACTGATTACTCGTTTGTCATCCATATTCTAATAAAAAAAATGTTTTAACTCCACTAAAGTACCCTGGAATTGCAAAGACTTCATGGAATTTCCTTGCGAAATTTGCATCAACGTTCATTTATTTTAAGATTCTTGTTGCGCTCCGTAATCAGCGTCTAAAGGTTTTTTTTTCTTTTATTATAAAAAAGTCGAGAGTCCTTTTTAATTTAGAGAAACTTTCAGCCAAATACTAGTTGAAATACCAGCTTTCAGTTGCTGCCCGCTACTTACCGTAAAATCATCAGTGTTTGTTGTCTGCAATAGCAAAATAAGAAATTTCAACTTATGCTTATAGGTTGAATTCTGATTTTAATTTAGAATAAAATTGTAATTTTAGTTTTAAGTGAAAGTTTGAAGAAAATAATGCCTCTCAGTTTGGGGAGGTGCAACAAAAATTAAATTTTCGGAAATTGAAAAAAGTCAGCGTAGTTTCTTCAAGATGATGGTGATGAAGATACTACAAACTCATTAGATTCCTCACTGAACAACTCTACAATTCTATAAACTCCTGTCTGTGAGAAAATTGTACATTTTGTTGACTTCTCAAAAAAGTTCAGATTTAATATTTAAGAGAAAGAAATATAGAGTCAAAACTTCTGTAAAAACAAAATTTGCCAAACAACAATACTCTACGCAATCTATATAATAAGGCAAATAGACAAATTGGTATTTTTCAATTACAATGGTGAATATTAAAAGAAACCGTAAAATAGCAGCTTAATATTATTTTTATTTGTATAGAGAATCGGAGACCCTTTTCACTGGAAACAAGGCGTACAATCTTAAACCTCAGTAGTGATAACGCATCTGTATTTTGATTCTTAATCAAAGATAAATAAAGATTTCTATGGGCCACTGCAACCACTTACCATCACTAGGATTGTGTGTCCATTTAACACCCTTATCCTTTTCAAAAAAACTGATTAGCCATCGTCGTACATTTAGATATTGCGTCTTGTCTACGGTCAGTATATCATGTTTTTACGTCAGGCGAAAATTTATCAGACCAACGCGACAACAAAACAGTGCCAAAAGAGTGAGACGTCCGGTATTGCATTCACAAACCACGGTTAGGCGTGACGTAATAATATATGTTGATGAAAAATGTATTAATGTCGTTTATGAAAATTTATTTGTATAAGGGGTCGCCCAACGGTCGACATTTCACTGTATTTTATAAAGTTTAAGGAAACTGTATTTTACTTTCAACTGCACATTAATATACAAAAACATCAAATATACAATTTATAAAATATACGCCTTTTTTGTAGATATATATTTCACGGGTTATTGAAAAAGAGCATTTTTCACAACTCATTCTAAAACGTAATAATTATACTCTTTGACTCATTTAGCATATCTGTCACTAATTATTTGTTGGCAGCATTTTAAAATTTTGGTCACAGTCTACACGCTGTGTGACTGTTTGAACTCAGAATACCTATTTAATGTTTATTATTGGCACTACAAAACTGTTCACCTCAAAGAACCCGAAAGATAAAATCGGAAAGGAAGCAAGACGTCTTATAGAAGCCAGAAAACCTCTTTTAGAAAACAAAAAACAAAATAGAAGTGAAATAATGCAGTTAAATATATATATATATATATATATATATATATATATATATATATATATATATATAAGTCAATTAATGCAGTAAACAGATAAATGAGAAAATCAGGACACACAGGAAACAAATAAGAAACAGGATTATTCAATACCACATTGAAAAACCAGGAGGAATAAAGAGAACCCTAAAAGAATTAAAGGAGAACACTTCATGGATCCCATGTATAAAAAATAAGACATCTGGGAAAATAAAAACAAAACGGCCCGAAATTATCGAAATAGCGACAGAATTCTATAGCAAACTATATGATGACATGGACTACACAAACACACCTTACCTTCAGGAAGACAATGAAGAGGCTATCCTTCCAATACTAGTAATCTAACAGTGGTAGAGCCACGTGGCAGCTTTTGCTGTCGCACGGATGGGCCGGCTCGAACCGGGGTGGTACCATGACCTCACAGAATACCAGCGTGAAGTAGAGGTTTACCTCTGCGTTTCGCTTGGTGAGTGCAGGTGGCCGGAGGCCCTTTTTACTGGAAATGAGGCATTCCATCTTAGTCCTCACGGGTGGCAACGCATCTGCATTTTGATTCGCAAACGAGGATAGATGGCCACAGCAACCACTTACAATCAGGTGGACTGTGTGCTCGTTTGTCACCCTTATCCTATAAAAAAAACTAGAAACCGAAGTAAGAAAATCTATACTGTCTCAAGGAAACTATAAGGCTCCCGGAGACGATGGAATAACAAACGAAATTCTGAAAGGTTGCCTAGACCACGTTATAGAGGCCTTCACAAATCTGTTCAACAATATTCTAACTGAAGAGATAATACAACAACGATGGACATCATCAACTGTCATATTGCTTCATCAGAAAGGCGACAAAGCAGAAATAAATAATTACAGACCGATCAGCCTCATCTACAATCTAATTAATTGGGACAAAATTGGAATAAATATAAATGGCGAAAAGCTTAACCACCTAAGATTCGCAGACGACCTGATTCTGCTCAATGAAAATCATGAAGGCTTAGGAATAATGTTAACCTAATTAGAAAGAGAAAGTAAAATTGTAGGGTTGACTATGAATCTAGGTAAAACAAAAGTAATGACAAATCATACAAAAACACCTATCTTTCTAAATTCTAATCAAATAGAGTATGTCGACGAATATACATATTTAGGACAAATTATTGCACCAAAGCATCAGATGCAGGATAAGTAAAGCTTGGAAAAGATTCTGGTCCATCAAAGAAATTATGACGAACCCAAATATACACTTAAAGACAAAACTGCAGTGTTCAACTTATGCATACTACCATGTTTAACCTATGGAGCACAAACCTGGGCTCTCACTAAGAAGCAGAGTAGAGCACTAACAGTGTATCAAAATAGAATGGAAAGAAGCATTCTAAACATTAAGCTACGGGACAAAATGAAACTTACAAATATAAGAAGCAAGACAAAAGTTACAGATGTCGCATACACAGTGAAAAAACTTAAGTAGAAATGGGCAGGCCATATAATAAGAAACAGGAGCGAAAAATGGACATAAATGTTACTGAATGGTACCCTACAGATGGAAAAAGACGTAAAGGACGTCAGAAATTAAGATGGGAGGAGGACATCAAGCAAATAGCCACAACAACGTGGCATGAAGAGCTGCAAATAAGGAAATATGGAAAACACTAGGGGAGGCCTTTGCCAAAGGCCAAGCTGATAAAATGTTACCGATGTCAAAGATTAAATTGAATTGTTATTATAAAAACATGTTATTATAAAATATAATTTAGTATTTAAAATAATTTATAAAATTATGCAATTATAATAATTCTCCAAATGTATTATATTATCATAAATAAAGGCTATTTGAATGTGAATTTGAATTGGCAGTATGAACGTAATTTATGTACATATATTTTATTGAATTTTATTTAATGTGTTTGTACACATAATAGATGTATTTTGTAGCTTTCTCCACTCCTTCTCCATATACACTTTAAGTACGCCAAATATGATACACCTCCGTATGCGTAGTATTTTTAAAAGGGGTACTAATTTTCCTCTTCACTTATTAATATATAGATATAGTACATGATAAGCTACAGAAATAGTTTGTATTTCGGCGTGAGATATGAATCTAAGAGCGTTACGTAATATCCCCCAAGCATCCCAAATCTCAAGCACGTAGTCAAAGCCTCATACAATATTTATATGTCACACAACATACTGTACGTACACACCTTGTTTAGTAAGCCTATGATTTCCCTTTATAAGTTATTGTAAAGAAATATGAAGGTTGTTTAAAAAATGAGAATGCGGTACAAACTCTTTGAAATGTAAAAAGTACTCACCATACGAAACACAGCAGTCTCAAGCTGCCATTTTACGCTAGTAATCTGTGAGAGCGTGGTCCTTCCCCAGTCGAGCAGACCCACTCGTGCTACAACTATACTACAAATATAGCTGCAGCATGGCTTTTACCACGTTTGAAAACGTGGTAGATCTATAATTTCGGTGAAATAGGTTTTATTCAATTGTCGCTTTAATTTGAAAATTAACGAAGTATCAACAGCACACAATACTATATCATAGTTATCCCCTACTGGTAAGACACGCCCATTTTTACAATAAACCTGGTAGAACCGTTGATAACAACTTTTTGCGTTCTGTTACGTAAGTAACGAAAAAAGTTAAAAATATGTACCTAAATATGAAATAATAAATTTAATTAAAAGTGCAATTGAAGAGCAATGTGTAGTAACCAAGTCGTTATTCAGAAAATCTTTTCATATCTGTCATTCTTTTTCTATCTTTTTACTTTTCTGAGTTTTACTAAATGCCTTTCTGTTAGCAAGTATCTCTCTCAGAATTTTGTTTTATTCACTAAAACGTTACACAACTCACACTGGAAGCCAGCCGAGACGCATTTAGCGCGTTTCCTGCATTGCCGAAATTTTGACAGTGTTATTTGTTTTAAACTCGACTTAGTTTTTACTTTAATTTAATTAAATAAAAAAAATTAAGTTAATACATGTTATGTATAGCAAATGTAGCATGTAGCAAGCATTGTCAATGAAAATTATAAGATGCGATCTAACATGTCTTACAAATAAAGTAATAATAATAATATCCTCCAGAAAGAATTTCGGTCTTGGCAGGCAGTTTCAACGACTACCAGCCATCGCAGGCGGAGATTTTAGTGCACATGGTAACGATGACCACGAAGATGACGATGACGATGATCATGACGATGACGCTGATGATGGCCATGACAATGAAGATAACCATGATCGTTACGTAGACCATGACCATGACGATGTCGATGACCATGACAATGTCGATGGTGATGACGATGAGGACGACGATGAGGATGACGATAACGATGACAATGACGATGAGGATAACGCTGATCATGACAATGACGATGACGATGACGATGACAGCAATGATAATCATGACTATAACGATGACCATGACCTAATGCCGCAATATTTTCAGGACATATTTTATCTTATTCTTCTTCATATTACGCATTTTATCATAACATACTAAATTTTAGTGTTTGATTAAAAGTGTAATTCTTTGAGGTAATCCAGAAAATATATTAGGAATTAAGCACACGCACAGTACAAAAATAAATAAAAAAATAACAATGAAAAAAAACCTTGATACTCACGTGAACGAGGTACAAAATATATAAAGCATGTGTTCAGACTAGCTGCTGACGAAAAACTAACCAATTATTTAAATCATTCTATCTTTGATAATATAACTACGCAACGTATATAACGTATAAAATTAATAACAGATTTTGCAGTAAAAAAGAGCTTGTAAATCGCTCGTAAACGCTGTAGTTTTCCTAAATACCTCGGAATATGATTCCAATTTTAGAGCCCTTCGGAATTAGGTGTCTTTACCTAATATTAATGAATCTTAACTATTTTATTTAGATTATTACATAATAGTAAAATATAAAAAACAAACTTTAATAAGAAAACTAAGTCGGAATTATTATTCTAAAAATGTATTCACTCGTGTTATCCTTTTCTCCAGCTCTCAAAATCGGGACTGCAGCTGCTGATGTGCAAATTGAGCGGTGACCGTTGCTCGGTCTGCAGCTTTTTTTTAAATTTGTTATTAGATAAAAATTGTTTCAATATTACTATGCGGCACAGCGAAAAACCCCGCAGGTTTGTATTACGTGCCGTTCCGTCTACACTTACAAAAAATGGGGATAACTACTTATATTTATTAAGGAAGTAACATTTTTATTTTTACTTTATGTTAACTTCATTAAGTTCACTTCTAAATTTATTATCCAGACCATTTATTAAGCGAGGTATTATGTATGCGCAAGTGCGCTCACCATATTTATTTTTGGATGGTATTGTTATTATTTTTTTTTTGAGTTACTTTGCGGGTTTGAGTTTTATTTGAGACTGTGTGTTGTATACCTAAATTAAAGAATTGTTCTTTTAACAATTGATTCTGGACTTTGTCATGGATATTGAGTACCTTGCAGTATTTAAATATAAGGTTTGCATTTGTTTTTGCCTGAAGTTTAATTTTTATAGGTATAATCGCATTTAAAATCCTAAGTTGTAGTTGATAAATGTACTGTAGGTGTGATTTGTCTGTTCGTCCGTAGCTACTTAGCCCATAAGTTATGACTGAATCTGCAAGAGCGTTATAAAGCATTATTTTGACTCGAAAGTTTAATCGCTTTCTAATTATAAACATATTCGCCAAAAATGCTCTAAGCTTATCATATACATGCTTTATATGCTTTTGCCAATTGAACCTATTGTCTACTACTAATCCTAAATATTTATGAGATGTAACTAATTCAATCGTGGAACACTTACAATTAAGTTGAGGTTGGTTCAGGCAATTACGAGTGATTATGCGCAATGATTTTATGTTTAATATGCTATGAGAATTTAAGTTTGGCGAGTGTATATGGACTCATTTCGTCCTTTGAGAATTTAATATCAAACCGCTGTCATGGCACCATTTATTTAATGACTCAAAATCATCCTGTAACAAAAGCAGGGCGTCATTGACATCCTTAGCAGGTACAAGCATACACGTATCATCAGCGTATTGATAGTTATTACAATATCTAAAGATCTTAACGGTGGTAGAGCCACGCAGCAGTTTTTGCTGTTGCATGTATGGGCCGGCTCGAGCCGGGTTGGTACCACGACCTCACAGAATACCGGCGTGAAGTAGAAGCTCTGCTTCTGCGTTTCATCTGGTGAGTGCAGGTGGCCGGAGGCCCAATTCCCCCCCCCCCCCCCTATCAACATGGTAGCTAGCGGAATTACACGATGAAATACCCCAGGAGGGTACCAGTACCCCTGGAGAATCCCTCGCTGAGCATCCACGACCATGTTATTCCGATCCTGAGCGTGGGTGCTCAGGCTACCCCGCGTATTCTGGGGGGGGGGGGGGGGGGGGGGGGGGGCAAAATTCCGCTCAAAAGCATAACTGCTAGGGGCAAACTGAGCAAGAACACCAAGGCGACCCCTGCCACGCTATCCGTGAATTTCTGCAACATCAGGGGACTTCACTCTAACCTAAACGCCGTCTACTACCATCTCGAGACGGCGAAGCCGGCCGAGACCGAGACGCAGGTTTCCTCTCCGGCTGATATTTCGTATCTCTCCTGCCCGGGGTACAAATTGGAGCATTCCTTTGTGCCTCGGGCTGGAGTTTGCGTGTATGTCAGAGAGGACATCTGTTCTCGACGCCTCGGCAGTCTTAAAGGTTCGGACCTGTCCATCCTTTGGTTACGCGTAGACAGCGACGACCATCCGCGCGTCTACGGATTCCTCTATAGGTCCCATAGCGGTAAAACCGAAACAGACCGACTCATCGACCACGTCCAAATGGCTACAGATTCCTTGCTACAACAGGTCTCATCCGCAGAGATCGTGATCCTTGGCGATTTTAACGCCCACCATGCCGAATGGCTCGGTTCACGTCTAACCAATCATGCGGGGAGATCTGTTTATGACTTTGCCTTGGCATATAGTCTGACACAACTGGTTACTTCGCCTACGCGGATTCCAGATGTAGAGGATCATACACCTTCCCTGTTGGACCTTCTGCTGACCTCTCATCCGGACGGATATCAGGTTTCCGTCGATGCCCCTCTCGGCTCTTCGGACCATTGTCTGATCCGGAGTGTGGTGCTCACTCTCCCTTCGCGGTTGCGTTCTGCAGGTTGCCGCCGTGTTTGGCATTACAGGTTGGCGGATTGGGACGGAATGCGGTCTTTCTTTGCATCCTACCCATGGGGGCGGGTTTGGTTTCGGATGACAGCACTGGTGATGCTCGATACACCGGCCGTGCCAATATTTCTCGGGAAAACGTCGCTGAGTACCGGAACAAACTTGTGTCTGAAGCCGAGTCTTTGCTGAGCAAAGTCTCGGATTGGGGGCGACTAAATCTAGTACAGTTTAATCCTCAGAAGACACAAGTTTGCGCGATTACCGCTAAAAAGAACCCCTTTGTCGTATCTCCTCAGTTTCAAGGCTCCCCTTCTTGCCTCAGCCAGTATCGGTATCCTCGGAGTCGACATATCGAGTGACGTGCAGTTTCGTGGTCACTTGGAAGGGAAGGCCAATTTGGCCTCTAAAAAGCTTGGCGTGCTCAGCAGGGCGGGACAGTATTTCATGCCGGCACACCGCCTGCAACTTTACAAGGCGCAAGTTCGGCCTCACATGGAATACTGTTCCCATCTCTGGGCAGGGGCTCCCCAGTGCCAGCTCCTTCCACTTGACCGCATCCAACGCAGAGCTGCTCGAATCGTCGACGACCGAGCCCTTTCCGATCGGCTCGATTCATTGGCACTGCGAAGAGATGTTGCATCCCTTTGCATTTTCTTTCGCATCTACCATGGGGAGTGCTCTGAGGAATTGTTCGGATTAATCCCAGCCGCCAAATTTCACGAACGCACATCGCGGCAGAACTCCCGATACCATCCACACCATCTGGATGATTGGCGGTCCACCACTGTGCGATTTAGAAGATGTTTTCTTCCTCGCACGACCTGCTTGTGGAATCGATTACCATCAGCGATTTTTCCGGACCGATACGACTTAGGGACCTTCAAGAAAAGAGCGTACTCCTTTTTAAAAGGCCGGCAATGCATCTGCGATTCCCCTGGTGTTGCAGTTGTTCATGGGCGGCGGTAGTCACTTACCATCAGGTGAGCCGCATGCTCGTTTGCCCCCTCTCCTATAAAAAAAAAGTCTTATTCATGTCATTGACATAAGCTTTAAAGTACAATGGTCCAAGTACGGAACCTTGAGTGTTAGGGTACGCGCGGGTAAACACCGCCAATTTCTACTAACTGATTTTGGCCCAATTCGGGGTTAAAAGTTGGGACCTCACGATCAGGAGTCGCGTTAACAACGAACAAAAACCAACGAGGCAGTCAAAACAAAGAACTTAAATGTAATAATTGACATGAGTAGTTACAAAGATGTCTGTTATTATCATCTTCATTATCATTTGCCTTAATTGAGACATTTCACATAATATGATACAAGTAACTAGGCATATTATTCCTCAGTCGAGATAACGCATACCACCATCCATGGTATATAGATTAGATTGGTATATAATTTACTAGCTGGCCAGGCAGACGTTCTGCTTGTTTCAACGACCTTTTTTCTCATAAAATATTCCTAAGATTTTCAGTAAAATATTGTGGGTGACATAACGGGCTAAAAACTATACTATTTTACAAATTGGAGCATGTAGTGTAAGAGCGGATGTTTAACATACTCTCTTGCTTACGCACTTAATCATTATCAGAAATAAGAAGCGTAACACACTATACATTAAGTATAGACAAATTACAGTTCGACCACACGTCCCTGCCACAATAACGCACCAGTGTAACGTGAACCAACAGCAATACTACATATCTCAGTGTAACACAGAGCAGCCGCTCAGCAACACTGTCTTCCTTGCCTGCAGAATAAAAACCACCATAACGGATAGAACCACGACACGGATAGAAGATAGATAGAACCACGGATGTTGCATTCCTTTGCATTTTACATCAAATTTACCACTGGTAGTGCTCTGAGGAATTGTTCGGATTAATTCCAGCCGCCAAATTTCACGAACACACATCGCGTCAAAATTCACGATACCATCCTCACCATCTGGATGCTTGGCAGTCCACGACTGTGCGTTTTACTAGGAGTTTTCTTCCTTGTACAACTTCTCTGTGGAATTGTTTACCATCGGCGATCATCAATCATCAATAAAAGAGCTTACACCTTTCTTAAAGGCCGGCAACGCATCTGCGATTTCCCTTGTGTTGCGGTTGTTTGTGGCAACGGTAGTCACCTACCATCAGTTGAGCCGCATGGTCGTTTGCCCCCTCTTGTATAAATAAAAAAAAACACTATCTTAGCACTAGTAGAATGGAATGACTACACTCGTAGAATGACTTAAGCGAAATCTCTCGCGCACGGCGCCTACAGTGAACTTTATACTGCACAAACAAGTGGGGGTTTTTCGATATATCCTCAATTCAACCTCAATCCAACCGGTATTTTCTAGACGCTCCGACATTATATATGTACTGACTCACGATAACTCTGGAATTAATAATAATAATAATAATAATAATAATAATAATTTATTGGACTCTCAGTTTGACAAATTACACTGATGTATTATATCTATTTTAAATTACAAAATAACATTTCAAATCAGTTAGCGTTAACGGCCATACTAGTATAAACTGTGTTACAGCCGTCAGCGTCTTCCACCCTAAGTAGTACAAAAATAATTTCATTTCGCTATACAATACACAGACATGTTAAAATAAATATGGAAAATAAAGAGATTTTTTTTTCTAATTACCACAAACCTGTGTGTGTGTGTGTGTGTGTGTGTGTGTGTGTGTGTGTATGCGAGCGCGCGCGCGCGCGTGTGTGTCTGTGTGTATGTGTGTGTGTGTGTGTGTGTGTGTGTGTGTGTGTGTGTGTGTGTGTGTGTGTGTGTGTGTGTGTGTGTGCGTTAGTATTTAAAAATTCATTAACCTCTCTGTTTCCATGTAATTAAGATTTAGCAACCAGTATAGAATTTTGTCCTTGCATTTATAAAGGGACATAGGGTAAATATAGCTTATTTTATTTGCTACATTATATAAATGACTGCTTATGACATAATATTGTCGCCGGGCTAGAGCAGTTCTATGAAAAGTCATTTTACAAATTCTATTTTTGTTACGTTTTAAATTAGGTATAAAATCTGTATTTTTGTGCTTTCGTAGTATAACAGACATGACAAATAGTTGTCTTACAGTAAGTACAGAACATTCCTTATAAATAAGTTCAGTGCTATATCTTAGTGATTTACCCAGCATAACCTTTAATATTGCTCTCTGTGCACGTTCTAAGGGGAGTAGAGTTGTCTTTCCAATTCCACCCCAGGTTAAAATGCAATATTGTAGTAAACTCTGAGCAAGGGCATAATAAACACATAGCAAGGTTTCAAAATCAGCTGAGTTCCTCAATTTTCTTAAAATTGGTATTAATTTTCTAATACGGCAGGTTAAGTTGCTAATATGCGCTGACCAAGATAGGCAGTAGTCTATGATAAGTCCGAGGTATCTTATATGAGTGGAACGACTTAGTATTGGGCAGTTACATTTGCTTTGTTGTTCACATGTATGTGCTTTGAGATGAAATTCCGCTGATGGTTGCGTACTAACACGGTGAGTGAAGGTAATATATCTCGTTTTCTTTACATTAAGTGTCAGTAGGTTACTACTAAGCCACCACATGACCTTACCAAGCGCAAACTCTGTATGAAATTGGGCGTCTTTCCACTCTTTACCGTGTACAATTAAAGCTGTATCGTCGGCATACGAAATTATTTTGCAGTTAGGCAGCGTAATTTTGCATAAACTATTCACGTAAACGAGAAAGAGAGTTGGGCCCAGTACGCTGCCTTGTGGGACTCCAAACGATACAGTTGCAGGTAAACTAGTGTAATCACCGATTTTAACTAACTGCGTTCGATTAGATAAATAAGACCGAAATATATCTAAAGCAATTCCCCGTACGCCGATCATTTCCATCTTATGAAGAAGTAGGGGAACAGAGACAGTGTCGAAAGCCTTTGACAAATCAAGAAAGACACCTATTACTTTTGACTTATTATCAAGATGTTTTGCAATCGTCTCAGTTAGGATTAAAGTTGCGTCTTCAGTAGACTTACCTTTCACAAAGCCAAATTGGTTATCCGAAATAATATTATTATGTTTAAGAAAATTTGTGAGTCTAAAATTTAAAGCTTTTTCAAGTATTTTAGAAAGCGCACTCAGTACAGATATGGGCCGGTAGTTTTCAACACTGTCTCTGTCACCACTCTTATGTATTGGATGAACTAAAGCCCTTTTTAAGATGTCTGGAAAAACACCAGTTTTTAAGCAAAGGTTACACATATATGTTATAGGTGGGATAAGGCTGTTTTTGGCACGTTTTATGAGTTGCGAAGGTATTCTGTCGATTCCTGTGGCTGAATCATTTCTTAAGTTTGTGATAATAGCTTCTATCTCGTAACAGTCTGTATCGAGCAATACCATGGAATTATTCAAAGGGTCGGATTCACTTCGATGTTTAGCGATATTAGGATAGCCATTGTTTTGTTGTTTTTTTAATATTGCATTAGCATAAGTTGAGCCAATTTCTGCAAAGTAATTATTAACAATATTGAGAGATTTATGTGGATCTTGAGTTAAATTTAGTAACTCACAGGGAGGGGGTGAATATTGCTTAAAGTTTGTGATTTTGTTTATAGTATTCCAAGTACCCTTTGGATTGCATTTATTTTTACAGAACTCAGTTTTCTCATAGGCAGTTTTAATTTTTTTTAACAAATTGTTGCAAAAATTGCGATACCTTGTATAAGTAATCTGTAATATTGCATTGTTTTTATCATGCTTTGCTTTCTTATGCAATTTATCTCTGTGTCTTATACAGCGTACCAATCCAGGAGTTAGCCATGGCTTGATGCAACGCTTACGATGAGGAATATTCATTTTAATAGAATGAGAAATGATGGCATCAGTAATAATGTTAGTTAAAGCGGTAGCTGCATCATTGGCATCAATGATATTGTATACAAAGCTAAAATCTGTATCAGATAATTGTTTTAATAATGGTGGATAATCAATTTTGAGAGTAGTGGTTTTAGATGGATACCTTATAATTTTGCAATCTAGATGAAACACTATCGGAGCATGATCAGTAATAAACGAATCCAGTATATATGTTGCAGTATATCTATTTGATCTCAACATTACATGGTCAATACAACTTTCGTTACGAGTAGGTAGAACATGGGCTGCTAAAAATCCATGATGCGCCATTAAATCTAAATATTTACTGTTGTTAAGTTCATTATTATTAGGAGAGATATTTATATTGATATCTCCAATCAAGACCACTGATCTTACAGAAGCCAAAGAAGCAAGACAGAGATCGAGGCTATCACAAAATTTATTTATATTTCTTTGTGAAGGTGATCGATACATACCTAATATGGCATATTCATTATCAAAATTTACAATAAGACCACTTGAATCAGAAAGCATAGGTTGGGATATACTATGCTTTATTTCCGATTTTATATATAGTAGAACACCGTCGTTTTGGTTACTATACTCAGAAGAATGAGACGTATACCCAGAAATTTCAGGTATAACTGATAATTTGCTTAGCCAGCATTCTGTTAGTACAAGGACGTCACATTGAATACAAATTCTTTCCAATAGAATGGCTAGTGCATCAAAATTACAAGTTACGCTGCGTATGTTAGTGTGAAATACTGTTAAAGAATTCCCGGCCTGATTGATGTGATTAACTAAAGTTTCTGGAGTGCAGATCATAGATTTGGAAACAGAAACTGAATCAATGTCATCAGAAATATTATCGAGTAAAATCATTAATACGTGTATAATCAATTGCGCATATCATAGTTACATTCAATTGACCATTTATTCTAAGCTTATATTTTGAAACCGGTGTAATTAGATTGTTAGTGATGTAGAGATTTAATGGATTAAGACTTAGGTTAGCCTGTGTAAGTGTATGTGAGTAATAATATGTATTATTTAAAATTATAAGAAAATATATGATATGTGTTTGTGGTAATATGTATTGAGTTTTTAAATCAACTTTAACAATAAAATACGAATGACTTAAAAATTTAGAGAAAAATAAGATTCTGTTAAAAATAATATATAAAAATCGAAGTAGAATGCTAAGTCACAAAGAAAATTGCGACTGTAACTGATTCAGATCATTTTCCGAGTCAATCCGATGTGATGGGGCACCTTCTTTTTTACGAAGAAATACCTTCCCATGAGCAGTCCAGCAATAAGCATAAGAGTTCCTTTTACTAAACTCTCGGGCGAGGTAGAATAGTTTCTTTGCTTTTTGAGTAAGACATTCAGTAATGAAAATGGGTTTAGGGAGTCCTTCAAATTGTATATCTCCTGTATTTAGTTTTTTAGTGCTATTTGTTCTGTTATAATTCTTTACAGATGTCAAAATCTTTTCTTTTAAAATAACAGTTGAAAAGTCTACTATTATCGGCCTATTTCCCCTTTTATCTACATTCAATCGAAATGCATCACGAATGTGGGTGTCTTCAATATGGGTATTAGTAACTGCACCAACTGTTTTTACTATCCGTAACAAATCTTCTTTAGTCTCATTATGTTTGACAGGGATATTCTTTATCTCAATACTAGCTTGTTTTTGAAATCTCTCAAGATTCTCCACCCTTAATTCAAGGGTTTGTATATAGGCTAAATGCGTTTTTCTTTCAGTTTCCATTTTACATAATCGATCTTTAATTTCTTCATACTGATTTGAGATAAAGTCCATAGATTTAATAATATCACCATTTTGTTTCTGGATGTCACTAATACTACTTAGAATTGTAACTTGTTGATTTTTGAGGGTATCTAAAGATTGTTTTGTATCCGATATAAAAGCATATATCTCATCATCATGCTGGCGCTTTCGACCACGAGGTCTGCTGGTAACATTATTGGAGCTATCATTATCGGTATCCGTAGCCGTGGCTGCTGCTGAGCTCTGATTAGTATCCGATTTAGGGTTCTGGTGCAGCGGAGGGGATCTTCTAAGTGGCATTTTGAAATAATAATAATAAAAAAGGGGGGCAGAAAACCTTTAAAAATAGCTGCACAATTTACGACTTGCTAGGAGCGCAGATTTAACTAAGCGATCGTAACAAGATACGTAGTAGATTACGAACTCACGAACCACGTAGCAATAGTAGGTGATGTAGCATCTGTAGGGCGTGGCTTGTTGTCTTCCCGTAGCACTAGTAGCAGATATACATTCACTTGCAAATAACTGTTTCAAAATTTATGATTTCCTGGTACTTTGCACTTAATTAAAATTTGAATTTATATATATTTTATATTCAATCGTTCAAATAGATTTTAAGAGTAACAAAATACACGTCTACACTCAATCACAACCAGGGTGGAAGGGAAGGAATTTGGTAGGAATATTCTTTCTAACGAGTAGAGGTCAGCTAAGAACAGATTTCACGAAGTTCCACTCGCAAGGGGGATTGCTGCACCTTTAATTTAAAAAAAAAACACATTTTCAAACGAAAGCTCTTATAAGTATAAAACTTGGCCAGAACATTCTATTTTTATGTGTTTGAATGGGTTCCTAAATTTTTTAGATCCACAATTGGACACAATAGGTGGTGCTGTTGTCAATATAAAGAAATTACCCGTGCGAAGCCGGGGCGGACGATTCACGATTCGAAAAATATAGCATAACATATATACAAAAAAAATACAGTTCAAGTCTCTTCCTTTTTCGAAGTCAGCTGAAAATATAATTCTTTAATATCAGGTGGAATATTATTCGAGGGAGTGTTAAAGATTTATAAGCGAATGAGTAGGTTATATCTACGCCTCCCTTCTTTTTTGAGGGTTGTTCTCTTTTCTGTGTCCTCAAATTATTTTATTCTTCAAACATGCAGCTAACCGCACGATTTTTTCTTTCTATGCCAACACTCGTGGGTAATCAACATTTAAAATTATTGCAATTAAAAATTCCATTTGTGCTTGAGCTGTACAGAAACGTTAGCAATTTGAGATTACATTTGTAATAGGGAAAACAATCGTAAGATTCCCCCAAGAATTAAAATTTAGATTGCGAGTACTCAAAAGTTCGTGGATAATTCAGTATTATTAAATGTTTTGCGAAATATTTTACTAAGATCTAGGACTTCAATTAAAAGTAAATTATACCGACCCGATAGCGACGTTGTTTTAAACAATTATTGTTAGAAAAAAATATTGATTGAAATTATTTTGCAAACTATAAGTAATGCGAGCATTCGATCAAACTTAAATTGGAAAGTTCCTCTTGCAGTTGTTTAACAATTAATTTGAGTTACTGCCAACTTGTAGCTATTAATCTTATTAAGAGCTTACGTGTTGGATACCAGCGCTGTTACAAGGCATTATTTGAAGGGGCCCATTATGTCCGGCAGTGGAATTTAAAGGGCTGGTGATGAATCACAGTGGTTATTTTAGGGTCTGATGACTCACACACATATGTATTATAAGTGAACAAATAGTTGGGTGTTCCATGTGTTCGAAAAAATCAGAGTCCATTCAAAAACGATTAGAATTTGTTTTTAGATAATCAGATTTTTCATGTGATAGTTTTCTTTATCACCAAGCATGTGATATATAGTTAAAATTACAATTGTTAATCTTATTCGCCGAACTCGGTTATTTTTTCATTGAAGAGGAGGCAAAGGAGCATACGGCTCATCTGATAGTAAGTGTAAGTGACCATTGTCACCCATGATCATCTGCTACACCAGTGGTATTTGAAAGTGCGTTGCTGGTATTTTCGAAATGAAAAGGCCGTTTTCTTGGAAGTATGTAATTCATACAGTTAGTGTGCTAAAAAGTCACTTTGACTACGCAACACTTTTTGATCTCGGGTCTGCTGGGTCATTTATTAATGTAAGTGATGTCTGAAACACAGGTACTCAACCTAGTCAGGTAATTAGCTAATATTATAAACTTGACTTTTATATTTTTCTTTTGAAGATTTTACATTTTTAAGCTACATACACAACGTTTTCATTTTATCATAGCATGTTATTTTTGTTAGACTTATTGTTACTTTATTTAATTGTAATCATAAACATGTGTAATTGGAAATGAAATAAATATTTATTATTATTATTTTTATTTAATGGACTTTTGTATAGATATGGGTCAAATACGTATTAAAAAATTTTACCCTATAATGGGGTGTATATTGTATCCAGATACATAATCAAAATGTATCCGAATAAAAGCCCTAGAAACATACACCAACTAGTTGCAAAATAGGGGAAAAAATTAGAAATGTCGGAATATGAGTTTGGGATGGTCGATAGATTGATATACTGATTTATCAAAGAGAGACTCGGGACACCTAGTCATGGATTTAACCCCACACAGAGCGATAAAAGTACGTGCATAAATGCTATTGCTGACTTTGCATCTTGTATGTGGCCAAAATCGCGACACTTGACACTTTTAACAGTGGTAGAGCTACGCGGCAGCTTTTGCTGTCGCACGGATGGGCCGGCTCGAACCGGGGTGGTACCACGACCTCACAGAAAACCAGCGTGAAGTAAAGGGTTCTCCGCGTTTCGCTTGGTGAGTGCAGGTGGCCGGAGGCCCTTTTTACTGGAAATTAGGGATTCCATCTTAGTCCTCACGGGTGACAACGCATCTACATTTTGATTTGTAATAGAGGATAGATGTAGATGTCTATGGGCCGCAGCGACCACTTACCATCAGGTGGACTGTGTGCTCGTTTATCACCCTTATAGTATAAAAAAAAACTTGAGTAAGCAAATGTAATAAAGTCTGCACGAAAGATGTATTAGAATAAATTTACCATTATTAGAGTACATGAGAATTCTGTACGGACATCTCTTAGTTTTATTTTAGTTTTTAAAAAACGCCTCCAAGTGTCTTAATAGCATGCATATAAGCCCCTGAGCAAAATTAAAGGCAATTATTTTGCTATTTCAGACCTAAACTTCAATTTTATTTATATGCATATAGACAATAATAAATTTAGCAGATAGGAACTCGCGGCCTATTTACCTACGTCCCACTGGCAGATATTTTCTTTACCGCCGTGCACGTAGTTAAGCAAACCATATTTTCAATTAACACTCCAACGATGCCAGTGGGTCAAATCTGAATAACCCGCGTACTCTAAAATTTACTACGAGCGCTTTAACCCAGAACCATTACATAATTTTTAAGTAATACAAATATAAAAAGAATTAAAAAATAATTAAAAAAAATAAAAAGACAACGCTCACAAAGAATTCTAGTGAAAATGGCAGCATAATGCTTCATTGTTTGGTAGACTAGGTGTAATAGACTTTCCATATCAGTTCTGCAGTGTGACATTGCATATGCGTTTTGATTTCTACATGATTTTTTTATTTTTTTTATTTTATAGGGTGACAAACACACAGTCCATCTGATGGTAAGTGGTTGCTGTGACCCATAGACATCTACATTTATTGTTACGGCCCACAGCTGCCCCTGCAAGGGTCGCCTTGGCTAGGGCCTATAGTAGCCTATTCGACGGGCAGCTGCAGGCTCTAAAGGCTCTCTCTCTCTCTCTAAAAGTGGCTATATTGAAAAATTTCCTATAATTCTAAGCTATATGGAAGAATGCTAGAAACACATATTACGTACCAGTATCAGAAGCTAACTTCGCACCAAGGCTCGGTCAGGCCGTGACTGTGGGTAAGGAGTATGGCAAGTAGTGTTCAGTGATGTGTAGATGTGTGAGACCTTGACCACCTTAGGCGATCAGCAGCGGTCGAGTTCCAGGCTGCCCCAAAATGCTGCATCGCTCCAGCAGGCTCCACCGCTGGACCATTTCTTTCTACCTTGTCACTATTTCAGTCTATTAGCTTCATTGTACATTTAACTAAATTAAACTCGCCTAATTTCACATTCATCTTAGAATCAAACACGTGATACCCGACACAGTAAGGACAGTAGTTCCAATTCGACATTCAATGTCCCGGATTCACTTATCACAAAATTATAAATAGGGAATTAAAGCGATCTCTTAATGAGTCATACGATTCAGCGTTACACACAAGTAAGTTCCTTCATTCGACACCAAAACACCACGTCGTCTAATTTACTACGTCGTCGTTTTTACTATAGAATAAGAGTGACAAGCTAGCACACAGTCCACTTGACGGTATAGGTGGATACCCTTAACCTACATCAATCCTAGATTATTTTACGCTGGTATCCTGTGGGAGCGTGGTACTTCCCCGGCCGAACCAACCCATTCGTTTTGTAACCAAAATATTATAATAGTGTAATATGTGTTTTTTGTGTAGACAGTCATTAGTCTAATTAAAACATAGTAAAATTATGGAGTATGTTAGGACTGAATCTGAATGACTGGGTAAGAAATTATGTGATAAGAGAAAAATATGCTTTGCAAGATGATGTTGTGACCAGTATTAATAAAGGAATGTTTCGGTAGTTTGGTCATGTAGAAAGAATGAACGAGGAAAGAGTGGCAAAGCTAATCTATGTTGCAGAAGTGAACGGCCGAGTTGGGTAGTCACGCCCTAGATGAGAGTTTATGGATCAAATTGGCGATATATTGCAGATGGGCCGTATTAAGAGTACCTTTAGCCTACGAGCATGTATGCGTAGGGATATAGATGTAAAGGAGGCGAAAGAGGTGTGTCAGGATCGTGCTAAATGGAAGTCTGTAGTTCCTATTTACCGCTCTGGGTGACTGGCGTGAGTGTTTGTTTCAAATCATAGTACAAGTAACACGTATCCTCATTGTCACCTCCCACAGGTAAGCATTCAGTTATGGTTTTTTATTTCGTTCAATATTATGTCAATATTTTCCCAGTATTAAATTAACTAAAGAGCAAAACGTTGAAAAAAAAAAACAAAATTCAAAAGTAGATAGATAAAAAGATCAAAACCGGGGGCTGTTACAGTTTCAAACAAGAGTTTCGAGCGCTCTACTTGTAAAGTTTCCAAATTGTTTCGTCATTGCAAGCTTTCGAGCCGTTGTTGGCTCACTTTTCGAAAACAGCCACTTCTTTCTGAACTGTTTTGCTTAGTTCTCATGATTTAAACAAATGTTATGGTTAATATTATTTTTATTAGCCTTTCTGTCTATGACTAATTTGGTTAAAAACTATAATGTGTATAATAGAAGTGTATTCTTTCGATACAAGTAACTATACTAATATAGACACGCTGTAGCTTTGTTATGGTTGTAGCACCAATGGTTCATCTCGACCGAAGAAGGACCACGCTCTCAACGAATACCATCATAAAATAGCACCTAAATGCTGCTGTGTTTCGTATATAGAGTGTAGAGAACCGGAGACTCTTTTTATTTTAAGCAAGGTATTCTATATTAGAATTCACAAGTGACAACGCAGTTGAATTTTGATTATTAATTGAAGATAGATTCAGATTTCTATGAGCCACAATATCCACTTATCATTAGGTGGACTGTGTGCTCTTTTGTCAATCTGATTCTATAAAAAATATATTAGATATAAAATATAAACAAATTAGATATAAAAATATATTCTATTAAAAATATATAGACTGAAATAACTACCATCTAGTGATATAAGAATTAAATTGATAATTACCTCTTTTTTTGAAATCGGTTGAAAAGATTTTTGTGCTAATGTCACAAGTATGTTTTTTTTTTTTAAAAAAACGTTACCCCCACACTAAGATTTTCTCCTGTATCGCAGAGGCGGTTTACAAACACAAATTGCACAAGGACAAACATCCAGACCCGGAACAATTATTTGTAGGCCATACAAATACTTGTTCCGTGCGAGATTCGAACCCGCGGCCCCCAGCGCAACAACTCATTTCTAAGCCACTGCGTCACGGAGCCGTCATTATGTTAATTGCGCAACTACTTAAACCTTTTAAAGTCTTATCTAAATTCTTATAAAGGCTTCGTTACGAGCAGCTTTTCCTCGACAATATTCCTTTTAGAACCTAATTACGTTTACTTAAATTAATAATTTAAGAAAAAATCCTTTTAATTAAAATAAAGGTAATTTTACGACAAAACATCTTAAATTAATTTAAGTTGGAACTTGGTGTGGGGATGTACACAAAGGCATTGTTAATTAGGCCAGTTACGAACTTCAAAAAAGTAATTAAGAATATTTAAACTGCGTTCTTTCTACATTTTGAAGCCTTTCATTCAACAAAACTAAGTTACCGCAGCTTTTAATTTGCATAAATACGGGAAAACGAACAATTTTCAAAAGCCTTTTAGATGTTGAAATGTGAAAACATATATCTTAATTTAAAGTAAGAAGTAAGTGATAAAAAGTTAATTTTCAACCTCCTTTTTGATCTTACTACTATTACGCAAAGATGTTCCTCTGACCGAAGAAGTTACGACAAATTAACTCTACAGCTTTATCGACACAAAAATATAATAGTACTCATCTTTATATTACATTAAAATTCATTGATTGTGCTGTTTCTAACAAATTGTTGAGGTATTTTTTTAAATACTATGTTTGTAAAACGGACCAAAAGCATTTTTCTCATAATCTTACATTATCAGCCGATTCTCAGCTATATTCAAAATTTCAAGGCTCTAGCTCATTGAGAAGTTTGTTTAAAATAAATTACTAAATTCAACCGGAACATACACGAAAGCAAGTTATTATACTCGTAACGAAAATACGTGTTAAAAGGGCATTGCAACAAATGTCGGGCACAGCTTGTATTCTGTAAAATAGACTCATTTGTTTCTGAAGCATAGATAGGTTATAAAAACAAGACGGTTTTTCTTTGAAGTGAAACTTCTTTATCGACGCAGTGGAAAAATATTTTACGGTATTAAAAATCAAAAAATTCACGTTTTCTTCTATTGTTTTCTTGTAACGCTTCACCGACGGGGCTGCATGAGTATACTGTTATTTTTTACCTTATAAAATCTAAAATAAAAGAAGAATTATATCTTCCAAAGAAGTTTCACTTCGTACATATGTATCGGGTTAGAAAATGGCCAGCCCTCTTCCCTCCAGTGGCGATGACCAGTCACGGAATCAGTCCTAAGACATCACCTATGAACAAAATGTTTGATTATTAATTTAATTACCTTTTTTATTGACAATACCCTATTAAGAAAAATTATTACGTTCTCATTATGAATGAATGGCAACAGACGTTATAACGTTATAACCGTTACGTTAACAACCTGGAGAAGCAAATAGCCACTAATTCTAAATCATTTTGGTCATTCATAAAAAACAAACGCGGTGGTACCAGTGCATACCCTATTTCAATATCTGACGGAAATGTAACTGTTACAGATGGTGAACAAGTATGTGAACTATTCTCATCTCAATTTGCATCTGTATATACCAATGTGGTTGACAACGCTTCCAATAATTAAGTTCTCTCTTATTGTTTAACACATCTACATCCTTTATCTATTGTTATCGATAACGAATCACATTTAAACAAATTAAAAAGTATTGACTGTAATAATGGTCATGGCCCTGATGGGATCCCACCCGTTTTTGTAGCGGCATGTGCTAAATATTTAGTATCTACCCTGTCATTAATTTAAAATAAATCACTCTCAACAGGCGTGTTTCCGACTAAATAAAAATTTAAAATGTTATTCCTATTCATAAATTGGGAAATGAAGATTCAGTTATATACTACAGGCCCATTTCAATAGTGTCATCATTTGCTAAAATTGTTGAAGCTTTGATGTGTCCATTTCAACAAAATTGTCTTAATTTAATGTAGATCAACAAACTCTTTATGAATCACTTGATGCCAATAAACAAGTTGACGTCAAATACACGGATTTTAGTAAGGCTTTTGATCGCATTTCACATAGTGTACTCCTAAAAAAACTGTCTGCATACGGAATCTGTAATGGTTTAATGAAATGGATTTGGTCTTAGCTAACCGATCGTACGTTTTATGTGGTTGTGACGCCTTATAATTATTATTAATAAATAATAATTAAATTCATTATACAGACATTTAAAAATGTCTTAGAGATTATAATTTAAACAATAAAATGCAAATAATAAGCATAAAGTTCAAAAATATCCATTTGGAATATTGAATATTATAATATTAGTAAACGCATAAAATGTCTCTAAAAATCTCTAAATTTATTAAGAACCTGCTTTAAATGTTCAAAATATATCAAATCATATAAATACAAGGCGATTATATTGCAATAACAAAGATAAATAACATTTGTAATATAATAGAAAAAATGGATTAAAATTTTTTTTTAAGTTGATGAAGGTGTTCGTGTAATAATTGGAAAATTTCTAAGTTAATGAACGTGTTCTTGTAATGTTCCCTTATATTGGGGCGTTGTCGGAGACACATACCCAAGGTTGTACATATATATGGGGTGGTCGGCTGACCGACTGCTAGTACTAAGGTTGCACAATGACTAGTCCTATATTAGGGACTTAACATAGTAAGGTCTGACGAACCAAAGCATTAATATAGAAGGTCTCTATGATGCATAAGCATTATGATAGCAGAGTTATGACTTGAAGTCCCATATGGATAAGACATACAGTAGTTATGGTCTATGAAATAAAGCAAATATGTGGAAGGTCTCAAATATGTAAAAGCATTATATTGAAAGAAATGGGACTTGAAAAGGATTATTATAGTGGTGTTCAGATGACAGCGCCATCTATCTCATACCATGTACAACAAACTAGCGACATCTAGATCGCCCGTACTGTAACTAGGAAGTAACCTAACCATTGTATCGATCACAGAGTGTGTTAGTTATAGAACCTAAGCAATTAGTTCCATTGTAATACCGCTGAGGGCGCTGTACGAGACTATAAATATGAAGAGCCTTACCAAGGCTCGTCCATTTTGATCGATTGCACAACAATAAAACATATATTCCAAGAGATCGCAGTCTTTGCTGTAACATACTTTTTGGTGACCCCTACTGCAAGAAGGGCAAAAAAAAAAAAACGCAGAGGCCAAGCAGATATCCACAAGGAGAAGAGCGACGTAAAGCGGACATCGTTGAACGGCTGGCTAATCGCCCGCCCGACCAGCAACTCCGACAACGTGGCGCGTGGCACGTGGCGCGGTGGTGAAGCATCGTGCGAGGCGCGTGGCCGCGAGGTGCGAGGCCGCGAGGCTACAAAGCTTCGAGGCTGCCCTGGACACAAAAAAACGAGCACGGGAACCGAGTGCCGTGCATCGTTGAAGAAGAAATCGGGTACCACAAGACTTCAATTGCCTGGTGAGACCTTTCCTTTCTTCCTTTACAAGCAAAGAGCTGCGATCTCCCTCACAGGACTGCAATTCGGCGTCGCTGTGTATCAATTCCCTCAACTGCGCGTGTCGTTCGAGTGGCACGTGGCACGTGGCGGCACGTGGTGTGCCGGCCAACCAACCAACCAAGGCGAATACGAAGCCAGCGGACAAGAGGAAACAGAGAAAAGTGAGCATCCTTTCTTATTCCTTCCTTTCCGTATTTTTTCTGGTTTAGTATTCCCATTAATTTACTAGTAAAAATGTCTAGTGATGAGGCTAACGAAAAGCCAACTCCTTTAGAGAGTCAAGAACTAAGGGAGTTAAAAAAGAAGCGAAAATCCTATAGAGGAAAACTTACTATGTACTGCAATTTTGTAAAGAAATTTAGAGAAATTAACGTAGAAAAATTATCTGCCTCTCAAATATTAGATTTACAACTAAGAACCGAAGCTGTAGGGTCTATATACAATATTTTAGATACTATACAAGAAAGGATCGATGTATTGTGTACCGATATAGACGAGCAATTAGCAGACCGTCAAAAATATGATGATGCCTATTTTGAAAATGTAGCTCATGCTAAATTAATGATAAATTCCAAGCAATCCGGACATGCCCCCAACCAAGTACAAGTTGTAAATGTTCAAAATAAACCAGAGACACAGGACATAATTAGATATCCTGAAATTTCCTTACCATCATTTAGCGGAGGAATGAACGATTGGTTGGAATTTAGAGAAACCTTTGATTCACTAATTAACCAAAGTCAAATGAATAGTATTCAAAAATACAAATATCTACGAAGCTGCTTACAAGGCGGCGCTCTGGAGGTAGTCAGCTCACTCGAATTCACAAGCGAGAATTACTCCTTGGCTTGGAATCTACTCTGTGAGAGGTACAACAACCCACGTTTATTAATAAATAAGCATCTGAAAGGGCTATTCAATATGGAAACAATTTCATTTCAAGCTAGCTCTTTGAGGTCTGTCATAGATAATATATCCAAACATTTACGATCTCTAAAGTCACTTTCGGTACCTGTTAGTGAATGGGACCTAGTAATTATACATTTTTTTAGTTCCAAATTACCACTTTCCATACAAAGAAAGTGGGAAGAGCGGATTAGCTCGAAGGAATTGCCTTCGTTGCAGGAATTTAAGGATTTTCTCCGCTCTCGAGCTGACCTGCTAGAAGTGTCACACTCAGACGAAGTAAGTTCTGACAGTCGCGACAAAAGGTCTTTGGTGGCCACGTCCTCCTCCGTCACTCCGAGACCAGATAAGCAAAATTTACATCAATGTCCACAGTGCAAGGGTAAGCATTATATTAATCAGTGCCCAGGATTTTTAAGCCTGAGTCCAGTGATGCGCATTCGTGCCGTCAAAAGGTCAAAGCTCTGCCTCAACTGCCTGAGCCCTAACCATGCAGTGATAAACTGTCGCTCATCAACGTGTAGGCAATGTCAAGGTAAGCATAATACACTTCTCCACATACCTACCGAAGGTACACAACACCAGCAAACATTTCAATCACATCCAACAACGCTACTAAACTCGCATTTGGCGCATACAAACCAACAAACTAATCATACCGAGAACAAAACGCAGCGATCGGCACAACAGAGTACAAGCACATCAAACAGTGCGCGGTTTATTGCTACCGGACCAGCGACACTTGCGAATACGGTGACTTCACATGTCTTACACAACAAAACTATTTTTCTCTCCACCGCTCGTGTCTATGTTTTTGACAACAAAAATAAACGTCACACTTTACGAATTCTTTTTCTTTTACTTTACGAAATTTTGTCAAACATAATTCGAGTGATCTGGCGGCTTCCTGTTCATCACTAGGTATTGAGTGGAAATTTATTCCTGTTTATTCACCCCATATGGGTGGTATTTGGGAAGCAGCCGTCAAAAGTGTTAAGTTTCACTTAAAAAGGACATTAAATCAAAGTTTGTTAACATATGAGAAGTTCTCAACTCCTTTAATAGAAATTGAGGAAATACTAAACAGTCGACCCCTCTGCCCCCTCCCTACTTCCGACACAGACATAATCCAAGTCCTTACCCCTGCTCACTTCCTCATTGGAAGACCGATTACTTCTCTGCCAGACTTCGAATACAAAGACATACCAATGACGAGATTGAAACACTTTCAACAACTCCAACAGATGTACCAGGGATTCTGGAGAAGATGGTCACGTGACTACGTGGGGCTCCTTCAGCAGCGAAGCAAATGGCGAAGCTCCAAAGGACCCAGTCTGGCTGTCGGCACGATCGTCCTAGTCAAAGACGATCGCCTCCCTCCCTGTCTTTGGGCGCTGGTGAGGATCATCGCAGTACACCCGGGCCCTGACAACACTGTTCGTGTCGCAACGATGAAGACGTCAAAGGGAGCCATCATCATGCGTAGTTTCAACTCGATTTGTCCTTTACCAACGGACTGTAATTAGTGTCTAGTTTATAGGTACCTAATACTAGTATATAGGTAGTCATCATTAAGCATATCCTAATTAAGTTTCAATATGTTATTTAAGTACATAAGTTTACTTTACATTTCTTGCAAATAAATATTGGTTTCAAAGTAGGGATCAAGTTTAGGTAGGTAATAAAATGAAGCCTTTCCTATTGTTCAAACTTAGCTTAGGGGTGTTTCACTCATTTGATTTATTCAATTTTCATTCATTTAGATGTGCCCAGGTCATGGACAAACTGTTTAGAAAGCTCGGCAGTTTCTTTGTGACAGGGTAAATATTTAGGTAGGTAAATTACCAAAGAGTAATTTAAATTTGTAATTTGGTTTTGAAATGGTAATATTAGTTTACCTATTTACTTTCTTCAATTTAAAATTACCATTTCAAGGCCGGAGCATGTTCAGATGACAGCGCCATCTATCTCATACCATGTACAACAAACTAGCGACATCTAGATCGCCCGTACTGTAACTAGGAAGTAACCTAACCATTGTATCGATCACAGAGTGTGTTAGTTATAGAACCTAAGCAATTAGTTCCATTGTAATACCGCTGAGGGCGCTGTACGAGACTATAAATATGAAGAGCCTTGCTAAGGCTCGTCCATTTTGATCGATTGCACAACAATAAAACATATATTCCAAGAAATCGCAGTCTTTGCTGTAACAAGTGGCGTGTACGTTGCTTCGCAGCCTCTGAGACCGAGGTAAACTTGGACTCACTAACCGATGTGTCCTAGACATATCATCTTAGTGCCGGTGGTAAGCTGGTAAGCGGGTTTGTTGTAGCAATACGACTTGCCCGTGGACATCGCACACCCCTACCGGTTGTGGGCGGCGTCTTAGCACATAGCGTTATGATACGTCGGCTATCTTTCGGATTAGGGTGAGTGTGTTTGGTAGTACTTTTAAGTGCAGCAAGCATACTCAACTTCATGTCTTAGTGCAATAGCGCTATGATACGTGGAGTTTTGGCTACTGACGTCTTAGTACCGTACTACTATGATACGTTGGTGGTATTTTTAGTTAACAACATTATCAAATTTTGTTACCAAATTCGATAGGGATCATGTGGGTGTGTTGTGAGGGGGCGCCATCCGTATGATAGTTGCATTGATGCTTACTGCTACTTGCAGTATTGTATCTTGTGATGGATCTGCGGGTGTGCTGCACCTGATTCGATGCATCTTGTGGTTCTGGTCGATGGAGGTATGCGGGTGGTGATGTCTGCTGGGACTGTATGGGGGACCTTGGGATGGTGTAAGCCCGACGATAGTCGTATTGATGCTTGTTGCATTCTGTAGCATTGCGTCTCTACGATGGTTGTTTGGCGGGTCGCTATTCTCAATGGCGCCCTCTGCGTCTTGGTTTGACTCACAACCTAAGTAGCTTTGCCCAAGTCGGGTCCCTTCATTGCGGGGCTGCAGACTGTCTGCCCTCCATGATGTTTTATACTCGTATAACAACTTAATAATATATCTCTATAAAGTTCCCACCTTTGAGAGATTGAAGGTAACTTGTTGGTGGGTGAGACAAACATGATCGAAAAATGCATATACTCAACGTCAGTGACACAAACCCTTTCTGATGGCGAATTATTAATATTATCTTATAACTGCCTATTGGCTATATCTGCCATTGTATTGGTTGGTGGAGCATATGTGTTGACCTCATGCGGGTGGTAGCTGGAGGGAGAATCTGAGGAGGCTCTCAAGGCTGCGGCCGAAAGCCGCGCAACGTGGGACCCCATTCCCTTGAGGTGAGCGGTAGACTCATGACACGCTCTGCGGCCAATTGGCCGTGCTGACCATGCAATTGGTGGTGATGCCTTACACTTACATCACGTCTGCAGGAACGGCGGTCTGGCAGGTGGTGGCGCTCACGGAAGGCTTTTTATGGTCAGTGTGCCGATTGTTGCCTAACCCGTGTGACGTACATTTCACTGTGGCTGGATTTGATCGTATTCTGTATGGCGTTTACACGCATTGACATGCGCGACTTCGGTCGATGTTTGTGCTTACGCACTATCAAGGGGCCAAGTCCTCTTTTACTGGTTCGCCATTTATTTTGCTGTGGACTACGGTCCAGTTCCCAACTTTGCGTACCCTTCGGGGGAGCGCATTAAAATGGTTGGCTCTCACCGTACGCGGCGTGTGTGGGGCCGTGTACCTCCTCCACATTTTTTTTTAAAATGTGGGAGAGCGAAACCCTTGTAGCTGGTATTTGATATAAATATTGTGAGCCTTTTCCAAGCGGGAAGGGATTAATTAATAAGGAATTGACTGTTGTGAACCAGATACAAGTGGAATAGGGACAATTTATTGTTCTTAACCTTTTTGAGCTCTGTCTTCGTGAACGGGGTTCTTTAGCTTATAAGACTCTACCAACAGCTTTCGATTGCTTTCGTGAATATTCATTCTTACAAGATACACCTAAAAGAACTAAGTTACTATACAAACACAATGTAAAAAAGGGTCCTAACTAAGACGATCACGCCATAAATTTATTAAACGGCCTATATTTAAACCTTTAGAAAGATCAAGTTATACTGGTCATGTAAATTAGATATATTTATATATCTTACAGATATAGATTCTAAAGAAATACAAGTATAAGTGGATATATAGTAGAAAAGAAAAAAATATGGGGGGGGGGTTCGTTACATGGTCATCAATGGTTTTAAGTCGAATATGCGTAAAATCATATCTGGCGTACAACAGGGATCTCACCTGGCCCCACTTCTGTTTAATATTTGTATTAATGATCTGCCTTTGTACATAAAATGTTCTGAATCTTACATGTATGCTTGTGACTTAAAATTTTGGATAATAATTGAAACCACAGATGATGCACGTAAATTCCAGTGTGATCTAGACAATCTCTTTCAATGGTGTAATTTGAATAAAATGGATCTCATTGCAAAAAAATATATTCAAGTAAAATTTGCTCGGAAAGTCAATTCAGTTTACTACAGTTATCACATAATAATTTACAGGGACTAAAAGAGACCAAGGATTTAGGCGTCATATTTGACAGCAAACTCACATTTATACCGCATATGGAATATATTACAAAACGTGCCATCAAAATTTTAGGATTTCTTTACAGAAACATTAAATTTTTCCGCAGCAATAAAACGAAAATAATGTTCTACAATAATTTAGTACGAAGTATCTTAGAATACTGTTCTGTAGTTTGGAGACCACATTATGCAACAGATGCTTTACGCTTAGAATGAATACAAAAAAGATTCATGTGGCATTTAGTATACTCAAATCGAATTTCAAAAAGAAACTTTCTTTGTATAAGAAACAGTTATCTTTTTTCAAAATTAATTATATATTAAAATAGACAAATATCCGACTTACTCTTCTTAAGCAAATAATTAAATAATAATATTTATTGCCCTCAATTGTTGAATAAGATAAAATTTCGCTTACCTCATAGGTAAGGTACCTCCGTAAGAGAATAATTCCTATTAGACCACCTCTTCGTAGAACGGTATTTGGCGCGAATTCCCCGATCTCTGGGTTAAGTAAATTGATCAATGAACTTTCCTATGCATTTGATATTAATTCTGACTCTCCTAACAAGAGCAGAAAAGAACTACTCAAACATAACGCAAATGTAATAGATTAAGTTTTTAGATTTTTTTAAGGTTTTAGTTTGTTGTAAGTATGTATTATTCTTGATGTTTATTCCAGTGAATGTTGTAATTACCTCTAATAGTTTGTAGCATTTAAAGAAATACCCTATCTACATATGTATATAAATTAAATTTTAACAATGTATACAAATGTTAGTGATGCTTTAATAAATAAAAATAAAAAATAAAGGTTATGTAAGGATCGTGACACTTGGCGATCTGTTCTCTCTGGCTACCCCGTCAGGGATTGGGCGTGAAGATAAGTAAGTAAGTATTATAAATGAAAGTTTTTTTTTAAACAAGGGTAACAAACAAGCACACTGTCTGCCTAATGGTACGTGGATGCTGTGACCGAGACATCTACATCTATCCTCAGTTAAGAATCACCCTGGTCACCCCTGAGGCCTAAGATGGAATGCCTCTTTTCCAGTGAAATAAATCTCTGGTTCTCTACATTCAGCATAGGAAACACAGAATACCAGTGTGAAATAGCAGCATTAAGCTGCTATTTCACACTGGTATTCTGTGAGTGCGTGATCCTTCACTTATCGAGGTTCAGCAGGGCTTTACTACGTATACTTAATAGCCTGCATTTTCTGCCATTCTACCTTGAGAAAGAAAGAACTGTGTAGACCGATGCAAATATCGAATAAATAATAACACTCAATAAATTACAATTATTTCAATATGTTTAAACGATTTGACGTTCTTCATATAATATCTAACTCTATAATGAAACCACATTTGAACTATTTAGTCGAAAATTGTCGTAATGCAGTGACGGCCAACCTCAAAGGTATTCAAAATTCAGAAAATAAAGTTTTCAGTCTTATTTCAATATAAATACATTTACATACAAAATATAAATTTACTTTGAAACAAAACTAATGAATTTAAATAAAATATTGTAAGTTTTTAAAATATTCATCTTAATACTTAAAATTCTGAGTAGTCAAATACATTCTCAAATATGGATTACCAAGAATAATCAAATACACAAGAAAACGTTAGGAAATTCCGATGACTTAATATTGTAGTTACTTATTCCCAGAACCCAATATTAAAATATAAATCTTATGTATGAAGGAGCTAAATTATATAACAAATTACTTAAAGTCATAAAAGATGTTGTATATGACAATTATTATAAAAGTAAGCTTATGCTGTATGTGATAGAAAATATAATTTGAGTTTTTTTTAAGTTTCCAAACAATATACTATCTTAGAATTATTAATAAATTAAAATGTAATGCCATTTGTAAATATGCATACTCACTGCGTAATCTAATAGTACGATATAGTTTTAAGTTGTCTTATAAGTGAAATTTTGTAATTTCTTTAGGCAATACATTTCTTAAACCTAAACCTTATACGTTCTAATTTAAAGTGAAAGTCACTAATCGTAGACAAATCATAAAAAATATTAACAAGTTTGATTAAAGCCCCTACATACTACATAATATTTTGCAGTATATAATTACAGTTGAGAGACATTCCATATTAGCAATCAGAGGTGACATCTGTAATCTTCTTTGTTTTAAGTTAATTATTCTTTGTTTTAAGTTAATTATAATTTAAAACCTATGTCCGCAGCATGTTAGTATATAGGCGCGTAATATGGTCACCACACTACAAAATCCATCAACTACGTATAGAAAGGAAAAAAAGCGGTTTATAAGGAATCTAGCTCATTGTATTAACATAAATGACAAGAAACTTGCCAGATATAATGAGAAGTTAAAATTCTTCGGCGTTGACAGTTCAATCAGACCGAAGAAAGTATCTGGACATGGTATTGTTTTATAAAATAGTGCACGGACCTACGGACAGCGCTGAGCTATTGCGAAAAATAAAATTTAAAGTTCCAACTGTACCTTTGTTCTATCCACTTCCTTCTAAATCTAATCAGGGTCATAACAATAATTTTCTCTAAAAAAAATAGTTTAGCTAGAATGTCACGTTTGCTAAATTTGATGCCGGATTCTGTGGACATTTTTAGCAATTCTTTGTCCTCTTTTAAAAAAAACAGTGCTACAGAACTTAACAGCTAATATTTAAGAGTTCGATATGTATTAATTTTGTTATTTAGTTTAATTGGTTATTTTGATTTTCCCCCTGTATTGTTTTAAAGTGTCTCAGTTTATTAGTTTCTCTCTTTGCTTAAAAGGTGATCTCCAAACTTAAAGCTTTATGTGATTGAAATAAACATTTTTATTTAAAAAAAAAAGTTAAGTGGAAGAGCGGAGTCACCTAACATAAGCATCTCTTTGCTTTTAAAGGTGATCTCCAAACCCTGTATCTTAAGCTTTATGTAATTGAAATAAACATTTTTTTTATTTGTTTATATTTTTTTTATATTTTTGGTATTTCTCGGTTTTTGATTTATTTTTAGGTTATATTTCTGATATTTTGTAATTTATGTTATAGTGTTTACTCTTCTTGTGAAGCATGCTGTGGCTGCCTTTAATAGGTTTTAAATTTAAAAATTAAGCTTATATATTATTTTTTGTGAACATTTATTATTGTAATTACATCTGACTGTCCTTAAAGAAATAAAATAAGATAAAAAATTAAAATATATTCGCTGCAGGTGTCAATGAATTGCATTAAATTGCAATTAAAGAAATAAAATAAGATAAAAAATTAAAATATATTGCTGCAGGTGTCAATGAGATAACATCCATCATATAGACTGTAAGACCTTTAATCACTTCAGTATAATAAAAAAAATCAACTTCTTTTCAAAGAAAATTGTTTACATTCCCTTTGAATACTTACAGATGGAATTCAAAATCTTTATAAAATAGGAATAAAGCGTATTTCAGCCAACAAAAGAGCTTGCAATTAGGCGAGTTTCAAACTGAAAACAAATCAATTAGGTTAAAAGCCCCCTTGTTTGCATCCTTAACACCAGCAGTGTCCGGATCCTTTGTGTTATTTGGACTTCGCTGATTCGAATTTTAATTACGTACGTAAATATAAAACAACTTTAGCTTCGCAGTGTATTCCTTAATAATAATAATATAATAATAATAATAAATCATTTATTTCAGACCAATTATCCATATTTGTTAAAAATTATAATCTAAATACCTATAACATTAAAGAAAATTAAAATTAATAAATATAAACATTAAATAAAATTACATTTAAAATTAAAATTATAATTAAAATACTACTCTAGGCCGTGGCGTATCTAACAGTATGCAGATTTATTCAACGCCCTAACATAGGTGAATCCTATCTGTCCGCTAGTACACTGAGAATCATGTTGGTACTCGTCCGCATGCGATTCAGCATGGAGGCACATCTTTTGCGCATTATGACTTCAAACCCTTCAACATGAGCCTCTGCAAACATGCCAGAGGCGCTACAATACCGAGGCAACCCCATTATAATTCTCAACGCATTATTGTATTGGACGCGCAGATCATTGTACGCCCTCCGTGTATAGTTAACCCACAGGCTGCATGTATAGAAGGACTGACAATATGCTTTGAAAAGCGTTTTGTGCAGCATGCAAACCTGCGAGCCAACATATTACATCGGACAGCCAACGACCTGCGCTTCCGCTCCATATCAGTATTATCAGTTAGTCTATAGTATAGTATAGTCGGTGACCCAGTGGTCCAAGTACTTAAATTTCTCAACTCTATTCAGACTACTACCACAGAGTGTGACATTTGGTAGTGAGTAGCACTTGCTACCTGATTTGAAAATCATTATTTCACTTTTCTGTGTGTTGTACTTGAGCCCGTGGGCCGCGGCGTAAGACTCACATATCGTTATCAGTCTCTTCAATGCACCGATTGATGCGCTTAGCAAGACCATGTCGTCTGAATAGCTTATATTATTGATGCATACACCGTCAATATGACATCCGACTTTGGTGCTACTAAGCTTTTCGATCAATTGATTCATATATAGGTTGAAGAGACGAGGAGAGGTCAACCCATCCTGTCTTACCCCACACTCTAAAAAGTACTCTTTGGAAAGTGTTTTAGCTCATCTCACACAATTTAAAAGCTCTGTAAATTATTTTATAATTTATACGGTACTTACGGTTTTTTAACTCCTGTTGCTACAAATTTTAAATAAAATAATAGAAAGATAATAAAAAAAATGAAATTTGTAGCAGCAGTAGTTTAAAGACCATCGCAGAGAGCATCTCGAATTTTTTTATAAATACTTATAATTTTTAAAATACATAGCAAAGCTTTTTTCATATTTTCTGTTAGCTATTATGAGTTGCTACCTATCACCCGATTCCGACTTGACGTCGACTTCTGGGAAATTCTGTATTTATTGTTATTGAGCCGTGTTAGCGTGATGAAACCTGCGTGCCTAGGGAATAAAAAATTGAGAACGTGTGAAGTCCGCCAATACGCACTGGAACACACGGGCACAATTGCTCCTTAACCCAGTCAGAAGTAATAGTAGGCCTGTTCCAAGCAGTGGGGCGTATATAGGCTGTGACTTTCCTTTTTATCTTTACGTTATGTAATAAATCCATGTAGTGGCGGTGTAAGAATATCAACTACCCATATCACCTCGTGGGTGTCGTAAGAGGAGAGGGAAACAATTCAAGTGATGGCAGCAGCGTCGTCCTAATAATGATTAAAAATAGAAAACTCTCTAACATTCGGCTACATCTCAGAGATAGCCTTATATTGATTTGTAATTACTATGTTCTACAATAATATATATATTTCTTCCACTAAAAAAAAGTCCGCGAAACCATAGTCCTATTGCTTGTTATACATAAGCTGCAATAAGGTATTTTGTGACAAAAAATATTGAAAATTAAAAAGTGATTTATGAGCGTTATTATTAGGCATATCGTACGAATGAAAGTTACTTCATCATCAAGACAATTTTATGAAGATAAACTTTGTTCTTAACGGCATGTTAATTGGACGCGTAGTTTAAGAGATAATGAAAAATTAAAATAATTCAATTATTAATTATATTGATACAATTATCATATCCAAACCATTCACGATTTCATATGTTACCGATATCTATTAAATTAGACTATATTTTTATGGACCACCTTGAGAGTCAATCAATTTTTGTTTCCTTGTTCGGTAAAATGATTTTACTTAAATAATTGTATCAAACGAAAATTGATTGAACTCAGGTTCGGCTTACAGGTCTAAAAATAAAGATTGTAACATTTATTTGCTATAAATTTAAAATTTTATGTTATATAATTATTGAAATTTATCAAATAAAAATAAATCAATTGCTCTGAAATATTTTTGTTTTATATTTCATATTATTTGAAGATTTCACTTCTACCACGTGTGATCTGCACGCATGTTTATTTTTATTTATACAGTACGCTTGTACATTTATGCGACTTATTACACTACTATGTTCACCAGTGGCAGCGTAAGAATACCCTACCTAATATCATCCTATGGTAATCGTAAGAGGTGACAGAGGGAAATAGGAACATGACATGAGCAGCAGGATCTTCGCGACTACCATGCGCGATAAGTGTGGCAAATACCCTTTCACCGTAACCAATCTATAGCTAATGTTTAGCAGTGGACTTTTGATAGGCTAAAATAAATGAACGTAAAAATATCTGTATATGAACCATGGAAGCCTGTTAATGTTTTATCTAACAAAATAACAGTTATTTTGTGTTCTATATGTGCGAGTAAGGCCGTCTTTTATACATCATATAACTGCCCCGTGGATATAGTGGTCGTAAACGCGGTCGCTGATCATAAAGTCCCGGGTTTGAATCCCGGGTCAAGCCAAAATCAGTTATTCGGTTTTTCTGTTAAAAAACCGACCGAGTGGACCGATTTTTACGGGACTTTCACTAGCAGATAACTGATGTTATAAGGAGCAACTGAGGCTATTTTAATTTTAGAAAAATAATAATTATATTATATAAATATATTGTAATATAGTCCCGCGCAATAAAATTAAAACCCATGAAATTCATTCGTAATAAATTACACGCGGGCAAAGTCACGGGTAACAGCTAGCTTGACATAAATTTTACACGAAATTATTATGGTATCTCTGTAAACTACACGTTAAATAGCGATTCAATTTTTTGTTATGATTTTATCCAAAAAAATTATTATTCATGTTTGTCTACTCAAAACCCTTATAATAGTTTTTTTTTTTATATTTTTGCTCAATAATTACATTTAAGTAAATTCAGGGAGTTTCAAAAAGTTAAAAATTATTACAACGTCGCCTTAAGTGAAAAAGAAACCTCGGAAATAATGTAGCTCAGCGTGCAAGTTAAAATATAGAAGACTTGTAGTTTTCTCTATAAAGTTACGCAAGCCATGTTTAGAATGGCTAGTTTTTGTAATGGCAATGGTATCCTAGATACCTACTTTTATACAACGGCAGACTTCTGAATAAAGGCGTTTCATATTTGCTCTACATACTTCGAATGGTGCTTAGAATTGCGGGAGGCAGCTCAAATAGCTCTTCTCGTATTGTCTTTCAACATTGAAGCGAGATACAGAATCGCATTTTCGCTTTAGTAGGAATGAAAATAGACACTTTCAACTCGAGAATAAAACCTGATTTGTAGAATTTATTTGTTTAGCATTAAAAAGTGTCGGTATAGAAAATATTCTACGAACAAATGAAAACAAAAATGTGTAAATATTTCTATGTAACTTTCGTAGATATGATACTGCAAAAAAGTTTCTGCATAATTTTACAGTATTTAAAATAGAATATCGTGTTCGTTATCTAAGGAAAATCTTAACTTCCAAAAAATTGAGATGACATTTGAATATAAATATGCATAACTACTTTTTTAATTCAAAGTCAAATTTTGTAATTGTGTAAAAAGTGGTAGAACCACAAAAAAATTGTCAGTAATTATTTTGTTGGCAATATTTTAAAAGCTTTGTGTCAATCTCTACTCTGTGCGACTGTTTGACCACAGATTATTAAATATTTTACATTAGTTATGACTGTAATAAGTCTGATGTAGTAATGGGTTTGAGTCATAGACTTAGAATATACTGCCGTATAAATAACCTGACGAGCCGGAAAACGCCTGACTAATTTTAATTTGTCATTGTGTGCGTTAACTAGTGATGTACAGCTTACTTATAAGGACAATCGAAAAATGATTGTTAAGAAAGGGGGAAAAATATTTAAAAAAATAGTTTAGTGCACGAAATTGAATAACTTCAAAAATTAACTGAATTTTGGAAGTTATTCAATTTCGTTGGATTTTAATTCAAATGTAAAAAATTCCAGGTGACTCTACCGATAAACTAAAAAAATCCCTATAAACTAAAATAATTAGATAGGAATTTTTAAATAAAACTAATTTTACAGATTTTATCGCGTATATTAACTTATTTTTAATTTATTTTTATATTCCCGACGTTTCGGGTGCTTTCCAGCACCCGTGGTCACGGGGGACTGAGTTGTTTGAGGTCCTGCTGTCATAGTTAGCCCGGCTACCTTCAGTTTTTTAATATTCATTTTTTTAATTCGAAATGTCGGGAATTTAAAAATAAGTTAAAAATAAGTTAATATACGCGATAAAATCCGTAAAATTAGTTTTATTTAAAAATGTGTAGTGTTCGCGTAAATATAAGAAATCATTATCAGATAGGAAATTGAAAATAATATGTTAAAAAGGAAAGGATTTCTTTTTTAACATATTGTTAATATAAATTGGGTAGGTACTTAACTAAGTATACACCTATTTATATTTTATATAATATGTTATAAAATGTTTTAAGGAGGAAAAAAATACCGGGGACACGGAGCACATAATAACTGTGTTATTTTTCATATAAATATTACTTTTGATAATTACAAATATTTAATAATTTATGATTAAATAGAATAAAGAAGTTTATTTAAATATTACAAACAAACATATACAACAAACATATACAGGAGGTGAGTCGCAAAACTACTGGAACTTTGCGATCTCTATATCGATTAAAATTTTTTCTTCCCACCAATACTAAGATTTTACTTGTCCAGTCACTTATTCTACCGATTATTTTTTATGTAGATGTGTGTTGCTCAGACCTGTCTCAACATCATCTTAATACATTGGATCGTCTACTTAACAACTGTATCAGATACATTTATGGTCTCTGTAAATACGACCATGTATCTTCTTTTCGTGCTCAGCTAAATTGGTTGTCTATCCGTCAGCGCAGATATAACAGAATACTCTACACCCTTTTCACAATTCTGAACGATACATATTGCTCCCGAGTATCTGAAATCCAAATTTCAATACCTAGGAGAGTCTCATAATCGTTCTCTCCGTTCTTCGGCTAATCTTAAGTTGCTTACTCCTTTACACCGTACTGGTTATTTATCTCAATCTTTCGCCCTCACGGACTTTGGAACGACATCCCTCTTGACATTAAGAAAGCTTCCAACAAGTTTGTTTTTAAAAATCAAGTCCGTAAGCATGTGAAAAAATTGTTGCAAGTTTGAACTAACACAGCTCTTATTTTCATACACATATGTAGATTTCATATTTGTTCTGAAATAGATAATATTTATATGTATTTTGTATATATGTAGTGTTTGCATGTATATGTGTATGTATGCATTTATATATATATATATATATATATATATATATATATATATATATATATTAATATAAATATATATATATATATATATATATATATATATATATATATATATATATATATATTGTGTATATAAGTATATATGTCTATGCATATGTGTGTATATGTATGGTTATGTATATATGTATATACAATTTTTTTAGCACTTTCTATTTTGATTACTGCTGCACCGCCTCTTGTTTGTATATCTCTGTTTAGCCTAATGGTTGACTGGGAGGGAATGTCCCATGGCATTAATTCCGCCATATGTACAACTTCGTGCATGAAAGATTAAATAAAATATTTGACTTAAATATAAATGTAAACAGAATCTGTTAAATAATATTGCTCTGTTTAAAGGCTTATATGTGTATTAGGCTTAATTTTTATTTTCTTTCATCTGTCCCCGAAAATTATAAAGTAATAATAAAATTATTATCACTATAGCTGCATTAATTTTAGGAACATAATGATTTTAACAGACTTAAGTGCATTCTCTATTTTCTCATCTCACGGACGCGAGCGACTCATCGGGGGATGAGTCGCTCGCGTCCGTAGGCTTCGACCACCTAATCCTAGGCCCACCCTACACGTGTCCCCCGGGTGGTGCTAAACGAGCGACAAAGCCGAAAGAACTGACTCGGCTACTCGCCGTGTGGTAGCGGCGTAAAAAATACCACAACTTACTTTCGCACCATGAGGCAAATTATTAATGAAATGGCCCCGAGTTCCCGGCGCCCCTTTAATGGGGCAGGGGTGCGAAGAATCTCCGGGAGGAAAACCGGCGACGAGGTTCACCACCCGTCACGTTCTGTCCCCCGGAGGGGCGAAAAGTGGATTGCGGAAGCCCGTCTGGCTACATTGAATGTATGTGGAGGAATGAATGATAAGATGGATGAAGTATGCGATATGATGTATGATAGAGGAATAGACGTGTTATGTGTGAATGAGACGAAACGGAAGGGAAAGGATGCCACTACACATGGCATGTATACCGCGTACTGGTCTGGTGTAGACGAGACCGAGCGGGCATGCCAGGGAGTCGGTGTCATCCTTTCAGAAAGAATGGGTCATTGTGTAAAAGAGTATGAATGTGTAAGCCCGAGACTGCTATGGATACGAATGAAAGTAGGCTTAAAGAAGTTGTTTGTTTTAGGGGTCTACGCCCCAGACATGTCTAAGCCCACTTATATCCGAGAGCAGTTTTGGGAGTTGGTAAGGATGGTGCTAATGAATTGCAAGGTTAATGAAAATATTGTGATATTAGGCGATTTTAATGGAAGGGTTGGGGTGAGGAGGCTTGGTTATGAAAGGATATTGGGAACGTTTGGTGATGAAAGTATAAATGAGAATGGTGAAAGCCTTCTCGCCGTATGCGTGAAAAAGAATCTTGTTGTGACGAACACTTTCTTTCGTCATAAGAGGATTCACACGTATACATGGGAAAGAGGTGATGATAGAAGTATGATAGATTTCATAATTGTTGATGAAAGAATGAGGAGCGCGGTAGTAGATACAAGGGTTTACCGGGGCTCTAACGTAGGGATGGATCATTACTTGGTCTTATGCCGAATTAATGGTCTTTTCAGACGTTGGAGGCATCGGACATCTGTGTCTACCACAGCGTTACAGCGTATAAGAACAGAGAGGTTACAAGATGAAGGTGTGAAGGAGAAGTTCAAATGTAGATTGAGAGAAAATATAAGTGATACCACTTATATTTTCTGAATTGTGTATGAATGATTTAGACTTGGAGACTGTGTGGTATAATGTCAAGAAAGGTTTAGTGGATGCAGCTACCGAAGTATGTGGTGTAAGTAAGAGAACGAATGAAAGGAAAAATAACACGTTATGGTGGGATGATGAGTTACGGATGGAAGTTGAAGCAAAGAAGAAAGCATGGCTAGATTTACTAGCAACCAAGTCTAGTAATTCTAGCAGTATGAAAGATGATATTGAAAGAAAAAGGCAGTTTTTAGATACCTAAATAAGAGAGTAAAAGAAGTAGTTGAAAGGAAAAAGCAAGAAAGAACGGATAAGAATGATAGAAGAATATCGGATAACTTCCAGGCAAACATTAAAATGTTCTGGAAACTCGTAAGAACTACCAGGGGACATTCACAACAGCCTAGAATGAATGCTATACGAGACCAGAATGGCCGTATTCTGAATGACGAAGTTTTGAGTTTAAGGAGATGGAAGGAATACTTTGAAAGCGTGTTTATGAGTGATGAGACTTTTGAATTAAATGAAATAGAAATTCCGAAAGAAGAGGAAATAGATAGAGATATAAGTAAAGATGAAATAATGAAAGCAATGAAAAGTATGAAAGCAGGTAAGGCAGCCGGTTATGATAGAGTATCTCTCGAAATGCTAAGGGCTGGAGAAGGAGTGGTGGCAGACCTGCTGTACACCTTGTTTAATTTATGTTGGGAACTTAAGCGGGTACCGGGAGACTGGTGCAAAGCCGTGATAGTCCCAATATATAAGGGAAAAGGATCACAGCAGGACTGTAAAAACTACCGTGGTATCAGCCTTCTTAGCATTGTGGGAAAACTGTATGCTAAGGTACTAATTGAAAGAGTTATGAAAGAAACTGACGGAAAAATTTGGAATGTGCAAGCGGGATTTAGAAAGGGAATGGGATGTACGGATCAGGTCTTTTCCATGCGCATGATCGCCGAGAAGTTTTTGGCCAAAAACCAGAAAGTTTTTTGTGCGTTCATGGACTTGGAGAAGGCTTATGACAGAGTGGACAGGGATGTGTTATGGCAAACACTGAACTCATTTGGGTTGAGCGCTGGTCTGATACAGGCATTGAAGTCTCTATATAGGGACTCTAGTGCTTATGTCAGGATCAACGGGGCCTACTCGGACTGGTTTGGCATCCATAAAGGTGTCAGACAGGGCTGTGTGGCTTCCCGGTGGTTGTTCAACCTATTTATGGACAGTTGTTTGGAAAATTTGAAAGTAGAAGAATGCCGGTTAAGAATGGGTGAGTTAACCGTCAAATGCCTTTTGTACGCCGATGATCAAGTCATACTTGCGTCGTCGGCAGCCGAGTTGCAAATGATGGTTACATTAATGAACAGGACATTAAAAGAAAAGGGAATGAAAGTGAACGCAAGTAAGACGAAAGTTATGGTTTTTGAAAGAGAAGAAAGTAAAACGATATGTGAAATAAGAATAGAAGGGGAGTTGGTAGAGCAAGTAGATGAGTTTGTATATTTGGGATGTGTGTTTAGCAGGGATGGTAGATATGATAAGGATATAGAACGACGACTTAATGCAGGAAATAGAGTGAATGGGGCTCTACACTCTATTATGAAAAGTCAGAATGTGTCCAAAAAGGCACGTATGGCAATTCACAATGCTGTGTTAGTACCTACTTTAATGTATGGTAGTGAAAGTTGGGTGTGGCAGAAGAAGCATGAGAGTAGAATAAATGCTGTAGAAATGCGGTCATTAAGGAGTATGTTAGGGATGAAGCTGAATAACAGAGTGAGAAATTGTTTAATAAGAGAAGAAAGTGGTTTGCAAGATGATGTTGTGACCAGGATTAAAAAAGGAATGCTTCGGTGGTTTGGCCATGTAGAAAGAATGAATGAGGAAAGAGTGACAAAGCAAATTTATGTTGCAGAGGTGAACGGCATAGTCGGGAAGGGTCGCCCTAGGCGAAAGTTTATCGACCAAATTGGCGATATATTAAAAATGGGTCAAATCAAGAGTACCTTCAACCGACGAGCGTGTATGCGTAGGTATATGGATGTGGAGGAAGCGAGAGAGGTGTGTCAGGATCGTGCCAAATGGAATTCCATAATCTCTGCCTACCCCTCTGGGTGACAGGCGTGAGTGTTTATGTATTATGTCTATTTTCTCAATCTCGTTATGTTAAGAAAACACCTATTCGTGGACTGATCGAGGCAAATGCAACTTAATGTCGCAGATCTATTGATCCACGCAGCTATTACTTAACCACGAGTTCCTTGTCTCTACGACTAACGCTGTAGGCGATGAACTACGCTATATAAGCCCTTGGCACAATGTCATCGGCCATCAAGCATGAATCGTCATCAGGCATCGAGCTTTGTGAGTATGAAATACTTTGGAATTTAAATATAGTTTTATTTAAGTTTTAAATTTGAATTTTACGGATTTTATCGCGTATATTAACTTATTTTATATTTCCCACGTTTAAAGCACTTAGCAGCATCCATGGTCACGGGGGGGGGGGGGGGGGACTAAGGTGTATAACGTCCCAATGTCATAGTTAAGCACGGCTACCTCCCAGATTAAAAATTATTAATTTTTGTTCCGATCTACGCAGTATGAACTTATAGTATCTTGAAGTCTTACAGTTGTTTGCTTGGATTGGGATTTAATTTTATTAATTATGGGATATAATTTTATTCTACTTTTTCTTTAATAATGCTCAAGTAAATTTTTGCTACAAATTGTTGAGTTTGTCTTTGGATTTCAATTGTCCAATTATCCTTAACCCTTTTTTCTAATTATAAAATCCGGAGGGAATCTGTTTGACGAACGGCAAAATAAAATTACATTTATAGAAAGGAAACCGAGGATTTATGTTCTTGTTGTGTGGGCAAGGCTATCGATTCAGCATATACATTCAAAAATTCATGCCAATTACCAACAACGTGACTTTTTTCTGTACAAAATATCAAAATTAACAAAATAATTAAAAACATTCTATATTTTAAAAAGTACATAACATAAATTTTAACCAAAAATAAACTCTTCATAAAATTGCCGACGTCTTGAGAATTTACCTGTGAAATGAACAAATATCAAGATTATTCCTATTATTGACACCACAGTCACTCGCGGAACATGTAACCATTTTGGAAAACTATTATAAATAAACATTAACAGTGTTATAATCTAAAAAATTACAAAATATCTGGGAGCTTATTTCTTGCGTGTCGACTTGTGCTGACCTGTCATTCAAAATCAGTTACAAAGTCATGATATTTGGTTTTTTTTTCTATCTTGCGTTTTTGCTATAAGGAATTTTCTCCTATCTGGCACACTATGTCGGTCTATACGTCAGCATATAATAAGTCTATGGTTTGAGTATTATAATAAATTAATATGCTCTGAGATATTGGCAGTATGAAATTAACAAACGACTGAATTGTAGGTTTAACATTGGCAGTATTAACGTAAACAATGTATGTTTTAAGTATTTAATTAAATTTTCTATATTTAAAACATATTATATATGAATTTTAGCTTTCTACTCTAAGAGAAATATAAACTTTAACTATATCAATTCTCACTCTACTCCATGCGCGCGTATTCTTAAAAAGTGATACAAAGTTATCCATACACGTATAAATATAACGATTCTGATTTGATCGAAATTACGAGTACATCAGTTAACACACACGTAACAGCTTTGTGGGCGTTCATGAAAATTAATGCTTTCCCGGGACAAATAGTTACTTAACCTAATAACTGAGCATGAGATTATTTTCCACGAAATAAATCAGGCATATGCAATCAAGTTCAGTGAATATGAAAACACTGTCGACGGTCTTATATGTTAGATCAGATCTGAAGCAAAGGAATTCCCAAGGTAGCTGTTTGTTAGAATGATAATGATTTGCCGTTTAAATATCTGTCAGTTCGTGTTTTTAAGGTCTAAATAGTTCGAAATAAATTTTGCATATATTAGGTCCTTACATATGAAATTAGCGTTTTGTCGTACTGATCACTTTGATCTGAAATATCTCCTCTTTGGTTAAGAATTCCACATTCAAATTTATAAATTCATTTAGCTGGTACATTTGAGTTTTGAAAACAGTCATTCATTTGTTTTTTCCTCATTATTTTTTTCTTTGGCGTCGCTTATTGCCGGACAATGGAAAACATGAAATATCGGTATATTTACGAGTGCGAGTTCTACCGTGGCACCAGTGCTGCAGAAACAGCTCGAAGGATTAATGATGTGCACGGTGCTGGTGACGCAAAAGAAAGCACGGTACTTTTTTGGTTTCAACGTTTTCGTTCTAGAAATTTCGACCTTCAGAACCAACCCCGTGGACGGCCCGAGACCAAAGTGGAAAATGAAGAATTAAAGGCTATTGTGAAAGCGGATCCATTACAAAGCACTTCAGAGATAGCTGCAGGCTTCGGGGTAAGTGATAAAACTGTATTAATCTACTTGAAGCAAATCGGGAAAGAAAAAAACTTTAACGATGTGTACCTCATTAATTGAGTGATTCGGACTTGCAAACACGCGTCAACTGCTGTGATACTTTGCTTAACCGACACAATAATGAAGGGATTTTAAATCGAATTACAAGCGCTTTCACTTTACTTGTGACAAAAAGCTTCCACTTTTCATCACAAGTAAAGTGGAAGCGCTTCTCGCAATGGCTTAACCCTGAAGACGCAGCCAAATTCTGCCCTAAACGAAAATTGCCTCAGAGAAATTACTTGTGAGTGTTTGGTGGACTAGCGCCGGTGTCGTTCACTACAGCTTTCTAAAATCTGGCCAAACGATTACGGCAGATATCTATTGTCAGCAACTGCAAACCATGAAGGGAGAACTAGCTGCTAAACAACCGAGATTGGTCAATCGCTCTAGGCCACTGCTGCTTCACGACAACGCAAGGCTGCACAACATACAACCACTAATTTCGATGAACTGTACTTGGAATGTCTGCGACATCCACCGTACTCCCTGGAACTTGCTTCAACAGATTACCATTTTTTTCGGAATTTGGACAACTTATTACAAGGAAAAAAATTCAACTCCTATGTGGCGGTCCAAACTGCCTTCAAAGAGTTTATTGATTCTCGCCCCCAGGGTTTATTTTAGAAAAGGGATCTATGAGATGGCAAAAATGTATAGATAACAACGGTGCATGCTTTGATTAATTAAATATATTTTACAAAAAAAAAATGAATTAAATTCCTCCTTCAAAACGCCAATTTCATATGTAAGGACCTAATATTAAGTTTAATACCTGGTAAGAGGCTGCCACTCGAAAACCTTTCTTTCCCATCGGTTGTCAGTTCTTCGAGCTATATGGCCGGCTCATTGCCATTTTAGCTTACTAATTCGTTGGGCTATGCACTATGGTCCTACTGCGGATATCTTCATTTCTAATTACTATGCAGAAAAACCCCGAGGATAGCTCTGTCAATAGCTCGCTGAGCGACCTTCAGCTTCCTCATACGGCCAACAGTAAAGGACTACTTCTCAAATCCATAAATCATCACTGGCAACACGCACTGGTTGTACAATCTCGTTTTCAATTTAGGTATACCTGACGAGAAGATGTCTTGTAATCTCCCAAACACTGCAAGGCGGAGTTGAATCCGTCGAAGTTATAATTACCTAGCTGGGCTATTTGTCCTATTGTCTTCCAGCATATGTGTGATATGGACGTCTTTGTATTGTCCATGTTCATATTAAGCCCTATCCGTTGGGAGGCACTATTGAGGTCATTTGATAGAGAGAGTCATAGTCCTTAGGTGCTTTAGCGATTCTGTCACATGTACTACATCGTCAACAAATTGAAGAGAAGTGATGTACTCGCTATTGATGTAAATACCGTATCCTTTCCAGTCCAGTAGCTTGAATACGTCATACAATACAGTGTGAATAGTTTCGGGGATAAAACGACACTCTATCTTACACCTCTTTGCAGTTGGAAATTTACTGTAGTTCTATACTAAGATAGCCATCGTAGCCCTACTATACAAAGATTCATCCAGTATTTGGATATACTAAAATAGCACCGCCTAAATTTCGATGGAATCAAAGGCTTTCTCATGGTTCACATACGTAAGACAAAGTTTCGGTCTTATGCACAATTTGCCGAAGGGTATGTATGTGGTCTGTGTTGCTAACGCCTTTTCGTAATCCAGCTGGTTCGGGTGGCTGGAAGTCTTCGCACGCAGAGTGCGAGACGATTCGTAATGATTCTTGAAAACAGCACGTAGACGTGGCTAAGAAGGGAAATGGGTTTGTAGTTCTTCAAAGAGCGTTTTCGTCTTCCTTGAAGAACAAGACCACTGCTAGCTTTTTTTCTTTCTTTTTTCTTTTTTTCTTTTAAAAAACATTACCCCCACACTAGGATTTTCTCCTGTGTCGTGGAGGCAGTTTACAAACATAAATTGCACAAGGACAAACATCCAGACCCGGAACAATTATTTGTAGGCCATACAAATATTTGTTCCGTGCGGGATTTGAACCCGCGGCCCCCAGCGCAACAACTGATTGCTAACCCACTGCGCCACGGAGCCGTTACACACAGCTACAACCAACCCAAACAAACCAAGTTAATATTATTTTTTATTTATAATTTTTTGTTGTAAGCCCCATACAAACAAGAGAAGAAGTCCAAGACTTACATAGGACAAAGGATTCTGAAACACACCGTTTATAAAGGCAAGAGAATAATCTAACTGTAACTATTTTGTAAAGTAGTCCAGAATCATGATGAAACCATCTCAAGGGGTTTTATTCATCTATATTCTAGCTTGGGACCCCGGAAGCCCGTGTGAATAAGAGCATAAAAGAAAGATATTTATCGAAAACTTTCTTCCCTTTTTATACGCGCAGGTATTCTGTGAGAGCATGGTCCTTTCTCGGCCGAGCCGACCCATATTCGTGGTACAACACACGCATGCACGTATGCTCGTCAGCACATGCGTACGCACGAATCAAGCATACATGTAAGCGCGGTGATATTTGCCTAATAGAAAGGAAATTACAAAACAATTATTACGGCCTCCCGCCCCGACTTCACCTGGATACGATATATTTATGTAGCGTTGTTAAGATTTAAGATAATAATTTATAATTAAAAATTTTGTAGAACGGACTTTAATATTAATTATTAAGAGTACCTTCAAAACTATTGGTCATCTTGATCTTTACATAGGACCACATGTGAAGCACCAGCTTTCAAATAAAAAAGAATTATCGTAATCGGTTGATACAGTAAAATGTTACAGTCGAGTTGAATACCTTCACCTTATTGAAGTCGGTAGATGAAACACTATTTATTTTATTAATTTTAGTTGGTTATTTAAATCTTCAAGTTTTTGCGAAAAAATCAAAACAAACAAAATTATTAAAAAAAAATTTTATGTCTTAACTGCATGAAAACTATTAATTGAGTTTCTATTAAGACTGTAGTCCTTGAGCGTGGGAACTTTTAATATAACACCTACGTTGATATTTTCTAGCCACACAGACGCATCTCGCAGTGTTAGTATACGCATTCTGAACATGAATAAATTAGTTTTGGTGTTTTGCATTCGTCTTCGTAGGATGTTCATGAATGTCTCAAAAACACGCATTGTATGTAGCCATTTGCAATTTCATTTGTCATTTGTTTGTCACATTGCGATGTACGCGAGCCCGTAATTAATAGCTGACGGCAAAGGGTGGGGCCAGAGTGTAAGCTTTCTAGGTATTATTTTAACTTCCAAGCTTATATTTTGGCATCCAAACGGGCGTAAAACAGGGTTGTGTTATATCTTCCTGGCTGTTCATACTGTATCTCGACAGCTGTTTACAGAAGCTGAAAAATAGCTGTTTGGGTGTGAAATTGGGTGACATAAAAGTAAATTGTCTGCTGTATGCTGATGATGCAGTGCTTATTGCACCATCAGAGGCAGAACTGCAGGCATTAGTCACGCGTATGAAAGAGGAATGTGAAATTAAAGGTCTCCGTTTGAATGCTAGTAAAACTAAGGTTCTGGTATTTGAAAGGGACAAAGAGAGAACGAAGTGTGAAATATTGGTAAATCAGGAAAGTCTAGAACAGGTAAATGAAATTGTATACTTGGGGAGTGCTTTCAGCCGGGATGGAAGATGTGATTTAGATGTAGACAGGCGTGTCGCTGCCGGGAACGAAGTCAATGGTGCACTGACTGCGTTAGTCAAAAGGCAAGGCGTAGTGAAGAGTGCACGCCTTGCAATACATAACGCAGTGTTGGTACCGAATTTGTTATATGGCAGTGAAACCTGGGTATGCCAGAAGAAGCATAAAAGCAAGTTGAATGCAGTGGAGATACGATCTCTTCGTAAAATGTGCGGCGTTACCATGGCCGACCGAAAGCGAAACGAAGAGATTCGCAATATGGCAGGTTTAAAAGATGACCTTATCACAAAAATTGATAAGGGCGTGCTTCGGTGGTTTGGGCACGTTGAGCGAATGAGTGAAGACCGAATGGTGAAGAAAATATATAGCGCGAAAGTTAATATTAAAAGGTGTCGAGGTAGACCGAGACTAACTTTCGAAGACCATGTGAGCAAATTGCTAGAAGAGGGTAGGGTCAAGAGTACTCGGATACCTAGACGTGCATGTATGAAGAAGATAATGAATCTGAAAGAAGCGAAAGAGGTATGTAAGGATCGTGACACTTGGCGATCTGTTCTCTCTGGCTACCCCGTCAGGGATTGTGCGTGAAGATAAATAAAAATTTTAACTATAACTTTATATTTATGAACAATTTTAAAATATTATCAATGTTTTGTGTAATATGGGAAATGTCGGTTTCATAAGAATGATATTTTATTAAAAAATAAAGGTTAATAATGATTTAAACAATCACAGTGCGTTAAACAATTTATACAGTATGTAACAAACAATCCGTTGGTCGTTTCAGGGAAGTATAAGTATACTATGAATGGGATTATAGCGTTTCATCAAATAACTAACTAAATTTATTATTTCTCTAAATTTTTTTTACATTTGAACTAAACGACATGTGCCGACATACCTACGGCCACTCTGAGGTCTTTGACATGGCCGATACATCATTTTTTTTAAAGCGAGCCGCTGTGCAACGCGCGCACCCCCAAGGTTTGTGTGTGGATGATCCCCTCAACAATATCATGCAAGATGGTGGATCATATCTTATATGTTGCAACCATTGCGGCTATTTTTTTACTGGTAAGAAGAAATAATATACTTAATTCGTGTTTTCTTTAAATAAATGGGTATAACGTTATGGTTTATACAATAAAGTAGTTATAATAAAAATTATTTTGGAGTCACCTTGGTATCTATGTCTCTATGTCTGTCAGAGATTTTTTTTTCATTCTAAAATACTAGTAGATAATTGGTAACATGCTACAGAAACACGTGAATATACTTATAATATGTCTAGAAACTCCTACTATTTTTTATATATGGCGTATCTTCCGAATCCGATGTATCCATAAGAAAGGTAAATAGTCTTGAAATCAAAATGTATTATTATTATTTACATTTTACTCTTTACATATATATATATATATATATATATATATATATATATATATATATATATATATATATATATATATATATATATATATATATATATATATGAATATATATATATTCATAGTTAAAGTAAATTTAGTTTTAACAAAGTAATATAATGTTTATTTGAGACATTTTATTATTCATATCATTGGTCCTATTTAATATTAACATATGTATTATTACAACATTAGTGCCAAAAGCGAAGTTATTTCCAGTATTTTTTTTTAATAGAAATAATAATGAAAATATTTTAATAATGTGTTGGTAGCTTATGAAAATTCCATATGTCTCGTTGAATACCTAATAATATTTAATACGTTCATATTTATTTAATATTATAAATAATCTTACAAAATCATCTTACGAAGTCACTTAACGAGAAAAGTCTTTGTTCCACTACGTAGATGACGATGTTTTGAAGTGTTCTAACAGTTTCTAAAATTATGTTGAGATCAAATATACATTATTCATTCATTTATTACGACCTATCAAAGTCTACTACTAAACATAAGCCTATCCAACGGAAAACCTCATAAGGGGGTATTTTTCATAGCTTCCACTTTACCCAGGCGTTTTGACAACCGCATTTTTTTCCATCTGCCTTTTAACACACCCACGAGATTAGACGAAATTTATACATGGTAGAGCCATGCTGCAGCTATATTATGGTTGTAGCACGAATGGGTTGACTTGGCCGTGGAAGGACCACGCTCTCAAAGAATACCAGAGTAAAATAGCAGCTTAACGCTGCTGTGTTTCGTATGGTGAGTATAGAGAACCCTTTTAACTGGCAACGAGGCATTCCATCTTAGTCCTCACGGGTGACAACGCATCTGCATTTTTATTCTTAATCGAAGATAGGTGTAGATGTCTATGGGCCACAGCAACCGCTTACCATCAGGTGGACTGTGTGCTCGTTTATCACCCTTATCTTATAAAAAAAAATTGGAGTAGTGAATATTCTTTCACCGTCAATACACATTTTTATTGGATACCTATGTTGTAAATCACATTATTACTAATTAGAGATTTGGGAAAAATATTTAAAAAAAAGGTTGTTTCAAGTATAAAATGTCGTCATTAATTTCAAACTGCAACTATTTGTAGGAGAAATGTATTATGCATCTTTCATGTCAAACTTTAAACTTGAATATGTAACAGAAATTATTTTTAAATAGATCCACATTAAAATAATGTAATAAACAAAATAAAATTACTATAAAATATGCGGCGTTTTGCGCACTCCGCAAACTCAAACCCGCTACCGTAGGACTTTAGTATAGGAAAATCCCCAAAATTTACACGCACTTCAAATGATCGCAAAAGTGTCGTCTAGTATATGTACGTCAACTGACTTATTTTGAACCCGTATTTTTTCATTAGTTACATATTTAAAAACATGAAACGTTTAATAAACATAAAACTTTGTCATTATTCAATTGTCATTAAAATATTTAAAAATAAAGGTTGTTTATTAACAACACATAAAAAATACCTATAAATATTAAGGTTTTTGTGTTTTATAAGATGTAATCCATCCATATACAATTTACAAGTATTCTTTTATTTTAATTTAATATGACTATTTTTATGTTGATTTTTCTGAAGTTAAATTATTTATATACGTTTGAATACTGATTTTAATAACTCACTTAAAGGGAACCACAGAGTTATTGCTTATTATTGCACACCTTTGCTGTATAGGTACATTAGAAAAGACGAAGCAAACCGTTTGGTTCTAATGCGTGGAATATCGACAACAAATGGATGAAGACCCGCCGACCGCCTAGTTGTCCGATGGAGGAAAGGAGAGGGAGGAATTAAAGCGTGTAATTCCTGCGCACGCTCAAAACAATTTAAGTCACAGTATTCTTTCTTTATATTATAATTTTTTAATTAGAAATATTAACTAGGAATGATTATTGAATTTTAGATTTTTAAATAATTCAAAAATGGTTATAAATTTTAATTAACATATTAGTGGGTTATACGCTTTTGTACGTGGTAGAGCCATGCTGCAGTTACATTGTAGATGCACGAATGGTTTGGCCCGACCGGGGAAAGACCACGCACTCACAGAATACCAGTGTAAAATAGCAGCTTAATGCCGCTATATTTCGTATGGTGAGTATAGAGAACTGGAAACCTTTATTACGGGAATGAGGCACTACATCTTATTCCTCGGGGGTTACGACACATTTGAATTTATATTTTAACCGAGGATAGATGTAGTAGTCTATGGCCACAGTATCCACTTACAAAAAGGTGAAAAACTAATATTAATTTGGAAAAGAGTATTCTAAGCATATTAGAATGTACTTTGTTCTTTCAGTTGAGTAGAATTTCGGATGTTTTCTAACTCTTTATTTAGTCTAATACAAATGGAAATAAACTATTAATAGAATAGTATTTATGTGTACGTAAATTAAGTTCCCTTTAATGGACGCGTTGCTGGCACACCATAGCCACAAAGGGGTAACTTAATCTTACAATTCGTAATTCGATTAAAGTTCCCAACTTACCCGCTGCCTAATTATATATGGCGTTTAATTTCCTCCGTGATTTTGCAACACGCAAACATGTTCAAAGACTACGAAAGCTTCAATTAGGCGATGCAATAAATTAAATAATTGCAGTGTAGCTGCTTAAATTACTAGGTGGTAGAATTACTTTACTTGGTGTCAGGACTTCTCCTCTGCCTACTTGAACTGTTCTCGAAAGTCCATCTGGGTAGGTACCACCACCTTACCCATTTCTGGCGCCAAACAGCAGTTCATGCACTGCTGGGATCCGGTCTGAAGGGTATCTCGTATAAAGCCAGTATAAATATGGCCTGTGAGGTATTCCATCTTAGTCCCTAGACAAGACAATGCATCTGTAGACTTCTTTGTATTTAATATAATAAAATAAAATAATAAAGTATCACATAATATATGAATAGAGCCAGATATTTCATTACTTGCTTGAAATTAAACGTAATCCGAGAGTGAAATTTCACGCTCGCACTAATGTGCCTAGCATCTGGGCTCTCGAACAACCATCTTAAAAGTTGGGATCGGCACAAATACAGCAAGTAGAATTTTAAATGGCTTGCGGCACAGGCAACTTGCATAGTAAGTTTAGTAAAGTTTGAGATAGGGTAACTAGCTTTTTACTACGTATTTACTAAATCACTTTCGTGTATATGTTCTGTACAGGTCGAATTTAGTAATTGATTTTAAACTAACTTCCCGATGAGCTAGGGACTTGAAATTTTGAACATAGCTCAGAATCTGATGACAATGTAAGAATATGAAAAAGACATGGTATAAATTATCTTATACATAGTTTTTTAAACCTTTTCTTTATTTCAATTATAGTTTATGCTGAGGTTATAATTTGTAAAAACAAACCAAGCGGCCGTCGTAAATTTTACAGTACGCGAGTTCAACAAACCCAGATTCGATCAATTTCAAGCAATTAGTTGAAATTAATTTCGATGTTATTTTAATGCTGATTAATCACGTGCATAACGATAAAGGGAAAAATCGCGATTAAAGGTTATATGTCTGAGAAATTATACAAAAAAATATTCTTCGAAGATATGTGAAGTCTGCAAACACACATTGAGGCAGCACGGCGGACACGCTTTTGCCCTAAAACCCTAGCAAATGGTTTTTTGGGAATAGGCTTTTACCTGTAAACATATTTTTAAATTAATATTTTATTTTAAAGGTTTTTTTTGCTCTTCTGAGTCTATATCAGTCACGACGTAGTAGTGTCAAGATTTATTAGTATTTATTTCGTATTGCTTCATCGCACGACTTCTTTCTAGATTCGTTTATCACCGGCGATTTTACGGACCGATATCACATAGGGATCTTAAAGAAACGAGCTTACTCGTTTTTAATAAGCCCTGCAATTCAATTGGTGTTGCAGTTCATGGGCGGCGGTCGACTCTTACCATCTTTTGCATTCCACCTTCTGTATAAAAAAATCCAGATTGTTTTAAAATATAGTAGTTTCGCGTACTATTTTTTTTTAATTGTAGTATTTACTATGTTATAACGTAAGCTTAACAACCTTAGTTAGGAAATCATTCCGATACGACTTTTAGTTGTGAATTTTTTCTAATATTCAATTTTATCTAGTTTTTCTATCGTTACAACCACAAAGATTAAAACATTGAGTCAAATTAAATTTCTCGCGCCCTAAAGATGAGATAATGACTGATAGATGAATTATAAGGTATAATACAACTTAAAAAAGTACATTTTGTGAATAAATATATAAATTATTTAATTGACAACCTTTCAAGTGTTAAAAATAATGTAAACACACACGCAACCCGGGTTCAATCCCCGCTGGCACTAATGAAATTGTTAATTGCAATTTTAAGTGTTGATTTACCACGTGCAGCGAGGTGGACATTTACTTCCCCTAGAACCCTCTTAAAAATGAGAGGAGGCCTGTGCCCCTCTCATTTTTGAGAGGGGCACAGGCCCTTATATAAATATTGGGGCGTGTATAAACTGTAACTTTAACTTTAACACTCACACTAACTATTAGAACCTCAATTTAGGGATGATTGTGATATCGTCGTATAAAAGTTATCCATAAAATTTATTTCACTTTTACTCATGACAATATAAAAGTTAATACTTTTTAATTTTTTGCTACAATAAGCCACTTAACTACCAAGACAAGTCTTTAATCCGAAATTTCGATTGAAATTTGTTCGGCTGTGGACGATTAGCTGCAACAGACGATTCACACAGACTTCAAAAGTTCACTGCTTGATATAGGGATGATGATGTTATAGTGGTTTATCTTTCGTCGCCACTACATTGCAAATATCACCTCTATGAGGCCATCTATGGGGGTGGCCTATCTTCAGCAGTGTACTTTATTAGGATATACCGGTAACGGTAACATTGCAAATAATAAATAATAGATAATACATGTTGTATATTTATTAGTATTTGCATTTTCTAAGGTATTCTAAAAAAAGGCACGTGTTTTGGAACTAAAATATGATTAAAAATGCCACTCATAAACTTTAAACATTTTGCTTCTAAAATTGGCATCAAAGTCCACTTTCATCAAAGTACACTCTCTGTTGCGATGTAATTAAAATCTAAAGAACTTACTGCGCTTAACTACAGAGAGCCTCACAAGGGACTTACAGGTGACGATTAGTTTAAAAGATCCACTTTACGTCCGCTATATGCCATAACTTTAGACGATGGTAACTTTTCGTATAACGTCACATAAATTGCAAATAAAAGAACTTAGTAAAATATTTTTGTCGCTCAAAATAAGGTATACTATTTTTTCATATAACACAATGCAAGAGTTAAGAGGTAACGAAACGTTGTCTGAACAGTTACATTAAAATCTTCATCCCCTATTATTGCCATTAGGAATGACATTTTTTCTTAAAATTTATATGGGACTTTTTCTAGCTGTTAGAGGTAATATATTGGCTCGCAGGTTTTCCCGTTGTAAAAAACAAGTTAAGATTACACTTTTTAAATCATACTGCCAGAGCGTATACACGGAGAGCCTGTGGGTCAAATAGATCAAAAGAGCGCTTGATGCCCTGCTCATCCATATATTCAGGATGCTGTTGGGACTGCCTCGTTTTTATAGTGTATTAGGGATGTTGCGGCATACCAAACAGATGTTTTTAATGGCATTATCCGCAAAAACACCGCATCCCTTATTAGCAGGGTACGAGCCAGTAACAACAGCATTTTGAGGACCGTAGCGGACAGATATACATCGCCGCTGTGCAAATGTCTTGTGCAGAGACTATTCTCTGGGCCTTATCCACCCCCATGGTGGTCTGTCTCAGCTATATATTACTTAATTTCTCTAGATTTTAAGCAAACCATTGTTTTTACTAACCCTTGTTATTATTATTATTGTTTTTGTATTAATAACCCACATCTGGATTTTTAATTATCCAAATATAAAGAATTTATTATTATTAATTAATCGAAACCAAAGTTACAATATATTTCACTACAACGCACTACAATCCGTGTAGTGGCAGTGTAAAAATATCCACTATCCGTATCATCCCGGGGGCGTCGAAAAAGGGGACAGTTTAAAACAAACCAGGAGATAGAGAACAAATCCTAATAACATCTAGAAAACTGCTACTTTGTTAGGAATAGACCTAGATACATAATTGCGGTGGAAACAGCACATACCAAAAGATGTTAATCTTCTCTTATTTATGCTCTCCAACACCTTAAACGTGTGACAGATATTAGGACTGCCCTTGCGGCTTTCTATGAACATGCTCATTCAATACTCTCTTATGTTATCATCTTGTGAGGAAACTTTTTTGATGTAACAATTTTTTTTATATTACAAAAGAATTATCTACGAATATTAACGAATATAGTGCAAATGGAATCAAGTAGTTGCAGCGCTTGGGGCCGCGGTTTCGAATCCCAGAACAAGTATTTGTATGACCTACAATTACTGGATGTTTGTCCTTTTGCAATTTATGTATGAAAACTGCCTCTACAATATTGGAGAAAATCCTAGTTTACTCTACACGTTTTTACCTCTAGAAAAAAACGTCTTGTAAGTATGGTATGTAACTATCTATTACAAAAACTAAAATAAATTATAAAAATTTATTTAAGCTAGCTCGCTTAAGGATAAAAATTATGAATATATAGAATTAATGCATAGAATTATGTAAAAATTTTAGAAAATCCTGCGTAATTTAATAAGCAATTAAAATCTGAAAGAAGCGAAAGAGGTATGTAAGGATCGTGACACTTGGCGATCTGTTCTCTCTGGCTACCCTGTCAGGGATTGTGCGTGAAGATATGAGAATTAAAAAAATTCCCTACTTATAAATGTTATGACGATAAAAATAACAAAGAAAGAATAGTTCGACTTCATTGTATTTCATAATTTGACTTATTTATATAAAATAAAAATTAATGTTTAAAATAAGATATTTTATAATTTATATTTAAGTTTGATAATTCAAAAATAGTAACTTAAAAACCCAACTTCAAAAAAATAGAAGTAAAAAAAAAATTGAAGTCGACTATTACTTTTTTTAGGTTATATAATGTACGAGAGTAAGTGTTCTGCGATCTTCAATCTAATTGAAATGCTTTTTTTTTAACTTTTGAACCCTTACTCGGCGCTTCAAGTAGCGTTACCCGCAGCGGAAATAGCAGTTCCGTTATAAGTTTCAATCACGCGATCTATTTCCTATGTTAATATTCGCATTGCAGGCTTTTATATAAATTTAATGGATACGGACAGAACAAAGAAGGTGTATGCGTTTAGGGTGAGAGGTTGTTTGTATGTGTGTGCAAATGGAATGTTCCCATTTATCTCCAAAACGGTTTGTCCTATTTAGATATGTTTTTACTGATTTTATCGCGTATATTAATTTATTTTATACTCCCGGCGTTTAGAGCACTTTACAGCACACGGAGGGACTGAGGTATTCCCAAGTCCCAATGTCATAGTTAACCACGGCTACCTCCAGATTAAAATTATAAATATTTTTCCGATCCTGAGTGGATTGTAGGATGATTTGTAGTCTATTAAATCTGATGATGTGACGGGGGTGATCCTGTACGTGTTCACGTACTGCGGACATCTCGGAGCGTTGATTATTCATACAGATATGTGTTCTTTAGCGCAGGTTTATATTGATATTGTTACGAGCTTGAGGTTTGAGACAATTAAAAACTGCCGATTGAATTACCAAAATTGACACTTTAATTACGGAACACAAATTACAACTTAAAAACACACTAATAATAAAACACAATTATACTACTGATCACTTTTGTTCGCAGTAATATCACTTGTAAGTATTCGCTTATATTGCCAATTCAATACTCCCTCGGTCGCGGTCTATACCGGCCTTATATAGGGCCTCAAGTAGTTTCCAGAACCTTCTACTATAGAAACATCTAGAATGTTTGAGTACATATCGGTCCAGATATTTATAGAAGGATCTTGACTGTCCTAATTCTGCTACTCGACACTAAAGGGCGCTAGTGGTAACTAGTGTTGCCATGTACAAGACATTAATAGTGGCGCGCAACTATATTTTAGTTTGTTGTATGTGAGAGAGACCTGAAAAACCAATAAAAACCCGCATTAAAGAACAGGTAATTGATGTGAAAAATCGACGCTCCGGTAAAATATACCTACCAAATTCCTAGAATCCAATTAAAGTTACTAGACAAATTCTGAATTGTTTCCGACGTCACACAACAGTGCACTCACGGCTGTGTTATTAATAATACCATGTTAATTCTCATGGATGACCGCATCTTTATTCTTCTTAGCTTAAAGTTGTTTTTTCTTGCCACAAGCGGTAACGTCCATCGTTTGTGTCATTTTGTTGAAATGTTTGTACATTACTGTTGTGCTATTTGTTACAGAACAGTTCTTTTATTTATTGACATCTTTTTTTTAAGTATATGTCCAGCTGTGACTGCCTTGTGTGCCGTGATGTATCCCTGGTAGTGTCGGATTACTATCCCTTAGGACTATAAGACTGAGGGAATAGAGTGTGCACCGGTGAAACACACTTTATTTTTTTCAACGCAAATGGCTAGTTCCAGTTGTTACTGGCCGCCCTGACCGAAATTCGATCTAGATGGCATTATTATTATGCATTTAGCAGCAATAGCCACTAACAATCATGCGGACTGTGAATTCACCTGTCACTCTAATCTATTTATAATATAAAATTATTTTTTTTGTTCGTATTTTATGCGCTGACAAACCGTTAATCAGTATGCGGTAAAACACTGTAAACTTATCGTTTGCACTTTTGCAAAGGTTACAGGCATAGTTCAAATAATTTACGATAAGTGGCGCATGCATCGTATCGACAAATTTTATTTAAAAGTCATATTTCTTTCAATTTCAGTGAATGTATTGGCATTCCTAATTAAACAATTTTCACAATTATTTCTTCTGTGGAAGCAATAAGCCGGATATCAGCTAGTTAATAATACAAAAATATCCCATCGACAACCTTGTTGCCACAATTATGCAGTACAACCATACGCCGATATTTTATGAGTAAAATTTATATACTTTCGGGTTTTAATTCATATAGTAATAACTGCAAAACTATTTATTTTACACAATTGTCGTGTCCCAACTCGCAAATAAAATGAAACCGCATAATATGTGAACGTAACAAACCAAGCGAACAGAGTCCAATTACTCTAGAAATAATATTTCGGACGTCAACATCGGCTTTAATCCTAGCCTCGTTGATTGGTTGGTAGCAAAATTGATATTAAACTGAAATTCATAAGCGGGATATTGCAAAGGTCAAACTTAGACCGATTAAAAGATAGACGGGACATTACGTTCATTTCATGTGGCTTGTGAACTCGCACTCACGGAGAGATTTTTTTTCTAGAATTAGTATGACAAACGAACAAACAGCTACCTAAAGGTAAATGGAAGCTGTGGCCCATAAACATCTACATTTAACCTCGATTAAAAATCAAAATGCAGATGCGTTGTCACCTTTGAGGACTAAAATGGAACACCTAGTTTCCAGTGAAAAGAGTTTTCGGTTCTCTAAGTACATCATACTCGTACGAAACACAGCAGCTTTAGGCTGCTATTTTACGCTGGTATTCTGTGAGAACGTGATCCTGAATACCAGCCATGGTATTCAGGATCACATCCATCGTTGTAGCACGAATGAGTCGACTCATTCGTACTACAACCATAATTTAGTTGCAGCATGACTCTATAATGTAATCGTTCTTTTTTCTTTTTTTTTTATCAGTCCATTAAAGTCCGCCGTTAGACGCACATATATGTGTGAGTTTAACAGAACATAACACCATTTATTTATTTGGTTGCAATTGATTTTAGATGAGAGCATTTGCGTAGGTGTATTTTCTTACACTAAGTTCAACAGGGTTTCGGCGTTACTAGAAATAAATGTAGTGTTCTGTCTATATTTCTTAGTTAGTCTATAAGATCAAAGTATATACAAAGGAAAGTGCGAGTTTTTTTGTAAAATTGATTTGAGGAGAAGCACGTTCCATTAACATAAATTGTGTTGCGGTAGGTATTGGTCATTCAATTATGTGTGCGTAATATGAGATCGCATCGTCACATGAGTAAAGAAACCGACCAGAGGGGAAGCTACATACAAACGACTCGCTTCGGGTATACCCACACATAGCGCAGCGATGTGTGCGTGAGCTCTCACCGACAGGTTCACCGACGCTCCGTCAGGGTACATACCGGTTTGCGCCGGCTCAGTCAGAGCGTGAATGAAAGGGCTGTTGGTCACGTGCATTGAAATAAATAGACGAATAATATTTCGTGATTTTATAGATCAATAAATCTATAATTTTTTTTTTACGATTAGAGTTAAGTTTAGAGATTGTGTACTATAAAATAAGACATTATAGATTTATAAGTATATATTTATATTAGATAATTAGTGTTCGTATAAGCTAAATGCCTAAGTTGTACAATATGTATGAAATATTCGAGAGAAAATAATACAATAGCCAGACAGTGGTGCAGTCAGTGTTAGTGGTAGTAGTGCTGGTGATGGTGATGGTGGACGGTGGAGCTTATCGTGTGGTGTTGGTAGCGGTGGATGGTGGTGCTGTACGTGCTGGTATTGGTTTCGGTGATTGTGGTGGTGCTGGTAGTACCATTGGTGGTGGTGGACAGTGGACCGCCACTGGCACTACCACTACGACCAGCATCACCACCACAGCCCTTACTACCACCACCATCATTCTGGTAGTAACATTGGTGGTGGTGGTGTATCAACACCGCCACTGCCCACTACCATCATCACAGTCATTACTAACATGTATATATGTATAGATATGTATATGTAATGTGAAGTTGAGCATGAAAATTAGCAGAATATATAATTTTTGCAGTTACAATTTTAATTACAAATAACAGACATGTTATTATATTAAATTAAGTTACAATGAATGCACCTCTTATTTTATACAATATAATATTTTTATTTTTTCCTTAAAATTTTCACTTGCATCATCACAAACGCCGTGTAGTGGCGGTTAAGAATATCCACTACCCCATATCTTCCCGTGGGTGTCGTAAAAGGCGACAAAGGGAAACAGGCAGGAGATGGGCAGCAGCATCTTCCTGGTAACGGCAAAAATACAATAAAAAACTGCGGTTGCCAACCCGCTCGCCAAGCGTGGCAACTATGGCAATATACCCCCCATAATGAAAGTTACGAAGAGACGGCCCCCAGTCCCCGGCGGCCCCGCTATTCCTGGCTACGGTGGCGACCATGGTAACGGCGGGGCAGGGGGTGCTAAGAATCTCCGGTGGAGGTTCGGTTGCCACCTACAACGACTCGACCTGGCAACATACAACGCACGCACCCTGAGGACTGACGAGAAGATTGTGGAGCTGGAAGAAGAGATAGACAAGTTGCGCTGGCATATTATAGGATTATCCGAAGTCCGAAGAGAGGGGGAGGACACGGTAATCCTCGAATCCGGCAACTTGCTCTATTACCGGGAGGGCGACCATCTGTCCCAAGGAGGTGTCGGATTTATCGTCCACAAGTCTCTCGTTAACAACGTTGTAAAGATTGAGAGTGTGTCGACGAGGGTTGCGTACCTTATACTCAGAATCACCAAACGGTATTCGCTGAAGGTCATACAGGTTTACGCACCAACCTCGGCACACCCCGATCAGGAGGTGGAGGAAATGTATGAGGATATCTCTAGAGCCATGCATTCCTCCAAAACCCAATATACGGTGTTAATGGGAGACTTCAATGCAAAACTAGGCACAAGAGAGAACGGTGAGCTGAAAGTGGGGAAATTTGGAATAGGGCAACGGAACCCAAGGGTCCAGCAGTTTGCCGACTTTATGGAGAAAGAGGGACTCTTTATGATGAACTCTTTCTTCCAGAAGCGGCCCCACAGAAAGTGGACCTGGTCGAGCCCCAACGGTTCGACAAAAAATGAGATTGACTTCATTATGACGACCAGACGACAACTGTTCAGTGATGTCTCAGTGATCGCGAGGGTGAAAACCGGCAGCGATCACCGAATGGTTAGAGGCACACTGAACCTAAACGTTAAGTTGGAGAGGTCTCGTCTAATGAAGTCAACGCTCCGTCCCCCTCGTGCTCTAATCCAAAGTCCCGAAACCTTTCAGCTCGAGTTGCAAAACCGTTTTCAGTGCCTAGAAGACTGCAATGAAGTGGACGATTTGAATGACAAGCTCGTGGAAACTGTCCATGCGGTCGGAGCTAAGTTCTGCAAGACCCGCCGCAGAAGAACACAAAAACTCTCCGATCACACTCTTAATCTCATGGCTGTTAGACGGGAGATGAAGCTACATTCTTCAACAGATTTGACAGCATACAGGCAACTGAACAGACAGATCTCCAAATGCATGCGGCGGGACTTACGCAACTTTAATACAGCTCGTATTGAAGAAGCGATCGAGCGGAACCAAGGCTCCAAAGTCTTTGCCAGAGATCTGTCTGCCAGAAAGAGCCAACTGTCAAAGCTGAAGACCGAATGTGGCAGCATCGTTTCCGGGGCACCTGAGATTTTGAGTGAGATTGAGAGGTTCTATGGGCAGCTGTACACGTCATCGTTGGAGCCACACGCAAGTGTGAGTAACGATCCAAGAGCGAGTCTTATCCGACATTATTCCGATGATATCCCGGACGTCAGTATGAGCGAGATTAGAATGGCTCTCCAGCACCTTAAAAACGGCAAGGCCCCAGGCGAGGATGGAATTACAGCGGAGCTTCTGAAAGCGGGTGGAAAACCGGTACTTGAAGTCCTTCAGAAGCTCTTTAATTCCGTCCTCTATGGTGGCATTACACCGGAGGCGTCGAGCAGAAGTGCGGTGGTCTTGTTCTTCAAGAAAGGCGAAAACGCTCTCTTGAAGAACTACAGACCGATTTTCCTTCTGAGCCGCGTCTACGTGCTGTTTTCGAGAGTCATTACGAATCGTCTCGCGCGCAGACTTGACGACTTCCAGCCTCCCGAACAAGCCGGTTTCCGAAAAGGCTTAGCACCATAGACCACATACATACCCTTCGGCAAATTGTACAGAAGTCCGAAGAGTACAATTTGCCACTATGTCTGGCGTATGTGGACTATGAGAAAGCCTTTGATTCCGTCGAAATTTGGGCGGTGCTGCAGTCCCTTCAGCGATGCCAAGTTGACTGTCGGTATATCGAAGTGTTGAAGTGCTTGTACAGTAGGGCTACGATGGCTATCCGAGTACAGAACCAGAGTACGAAACCTATCCAATTGCAGAGAGGTGTAAGACAGGGTGACGTCATATCCCCGAAACTCTTCACCGCTTCGTTGGAAGACGTTTTCAAGCTTCTGGACTGTAAAGGATACGGTATCTACATCAATGGCGAGTACATCACTCACCTTCGATTTGCCGACGATATAGTCCTTATGGCAGAATCGCTGGAGGACCTAAGCGCTATGCTCAATGACCTCAATAGTGTTTCCCAACGGATAGGTCTTAAGATGAACATGGACAAAACAAAGATCATGTTTAATGTCCATGTCACACCTATGCCGGTAGTTGTTGGGAACACTAAGCTCGAAGTTGTTGACGAGTATGTTTACCTGGGACAAATAGTCCGACTAGGTAAGTCCAACTTCGACCGAGAGGTCAATCGACGGATTCAACTCGGTTGGGCAGCGTTCGGGAAATTACGGCACATCTTCTCGTCAGGTATACCTAAAAACTTGAAAACGAGACTGTACACCCAGTGCGTGTTGCCAGTGATGACATACGGAACTGAGATGTGCAGGAAGTCGATGGATGCAGGTGGCTCAGGACCGTGCTTTGTGGCATTCTTTGGGGGAGGCCTATGTTCAGCAGTGGACTTGTGAAGGGCTGTAATGATGATGATGAATTACAAAGTGCATAGTAACATGACATCTTGTGTTTTGGTGTAAAAGTACAAAGTGGCGCGTGTGCAGCTCCGCTCACTACTACGAATGACGATAGCACATTTCATTACATTCGCACCCGTACGAATACTTTTCAAGCAACGCAATCAATCTACAGAGAACACCGCCTAGTGGCATGTTGATAAGCGAGAGTGGAAGAGCCAGCGGGTCGGTGCCTATTATACCCACCCACGGTGACGTGGGTGGGTAAATTAGGTTTCCATTATAACGTATTTCTGAGAAAAGGGAAGAAATGCGGTAATGAAATCGTTTATAGAAAAGCTTATGCAAGCTTTAGAGCAGACATGATGAAATTCTCAGAAGAATTCGGCAAAACGCAAAATACGAATTAGAACTAAATACTTGAAGAAATAACGGAGACTCAAAACGAAATTAAAACAATAAAATCAACAACGAAAAATTTAACACTACAATTTGAGCAAATAAACACTGAAATAGAACATATTGAATCCGATCATACTACTAGTCAAAACAAAATAAAATACATAGAAAGTGAAATATCCCTGATGAAAGATAAAAAAGTCATTGAAAGCTTAACGGATAAATCTCCCGTCTTTCACCACGAAAATCTCATCCTTGAAATCAAAGACCGATGCAATCGTGAGAAAATTATTATTATTGCGGGTATACTAGAAAGAAATGAAAAAATATTAAAACGTGACGAAATTATGTAGTATATATATATTGTAGAAGTGATAAAGTTACTGATATAATTGCATAAAGATTGCCCTAAGCCATTTAAATGTATAGGATTGTGGAAATATGTTTCAAACAAGAGCCGGCCTATCAAAGCTAACTTTAACAATATAGATTCTCCGAAACACCTCTTACGAATTAAAAAGAACCTAGCAAAAAATAAAGGCATTTACTCAGATCAAACGTCAGCGCAAAAGCAGTATTACAAACAATTGAAAGAGGAATAAAAAATACAAATAGAAAACGGCGAAAAGGATCTTGTTATTAAATATATAAAAGGCATACTCTCAATTGTTGTAGACAAAACCTACCAAAAAACCAATAACGGTTTCACCACAAACCGAAAAATTCACGGATAGATTAAGCCACCAATGAATAAACAATTACGAAAACATTTCATTGCACCCATCCTCATTATGATTTTCTATACTAATTTACGTAGTATTCGCAAAGCTGGTAAACTCAATGAAATAAAATGCATTATAAATCAATACCGATGACTACATACTTAATAATTTTACTGAGACATGGACTTCTTCGGAAATCGACGTAAAATTATACCTTTTTTTATATGATAAGGGTGACAAACGAGCACACAGTCCACCTGATGGTAAGTGGTTGCTGTTGCCCATAGACATCTACATATATCTTCGATTAAGAATCAAAATGCAAAATGCAGACCCGTGAGGACTAAGATGGTATGCCTCGTTTCCAGTAAAAAGGGTTTTCGGTTCTCTACACTCACCATACGAAACACAGCAGCGTTAAGCTGCTATTTTACGCTGGTATTCTGTGAGAGCGTGGTCCTTCCCCGGTCGAGCCGACCCATTCGTGCTACAAATATAATATAGCTGCAGCATGGCTCTACTACGTATAAAACCTTACCGTAACCTTAATTTATTAAACTATAAACATATTTAAAACAATAGATAAAATTTCAGAGGTGGTGGCGTTTCAATTTACGTACATAATAGCATAAAATACGATATAACGGAACATTTATGTGAGAATGGGAACCACTACTTATAGATATACATAGATAAACTATCTTTGAACATCGGCGCAACATACAAACCTGGATGTTCTAATGTAAATAACATTTCAAATTCATATTCCTCACAATTGGAATGGAGAAGAAGGGCGATTGTGTTTGGAAATTTTAATATTGATCTACTTAGTACGGATTGCAATGTCAGAAAATACTACTACTGAAATAAAATAAAGTGGATATGAAATACTGAATAAAATTAATAGAATATACAGTAATCGTGAAACCCTCATTTACTCATACACTCATTTAGCCTCTCAATAATTGAATCATGTCTTCAAATGATCACAAGCAAATATATCTCGAAATAGGCAACTTGGCAACAATAAGAGACAAAAGAATTCAATGTAAAGCAATTGATTATAAAAAATTATACAATACTATTTAAAAAGCCCAATATAATAACGAAGATAATGACTTTCACTACCTAGAGAGATTTACGTTATAACAAATAAATAAAAAAATAAAAAAGATAAATATTCTAAACCCACCTCAACACGACTGTATAAACCGAGATATTATAAATTCAATAAATTTATGAAACAGCTTATGGCAGGAGACTAAATCTCAACCCAAAAGTTAATAACCTACAAAAAAACTTAATTAAAGAACAGAAAAAAGTCAAAAATCTTATCAAGAAAGAACAAGAACACAAGAAAATCCACTACCATAACCTATTCCAGAACAATTACAAAAAACCTAAGAAAATATGGGAGAAATTTAATAACTTGGCGTTAAATAATATTAAAGACAGCAGTGCTTCTCCCAAACTAATGTCGAACGCGGGACTAATATGTATAACATAAATACTGGTAACACCTTTATGTACGTACATGATTATACACACGAAATTACACTAAGTGAACTTATACCTTGTACTACTAATGAACTATCGAAAATAATCAATGATCTCGATAGCAACACTAGTACAGTTCTAGATGGTATAAGCACCAAAGCGATTCAACACCTAAAAGTATAATTGTAGAAAGGGTAACGAACTGTACAAACATGTGTTTTACACGTGGTGTTTTTCCCGACACGCTAAAGGTTGCTAAGGTCAGTGCTATCTTTAAATCTGAAAATAGGACTGACCCAAGTAACTACAGGCCAATGTCTGTCTTGCCTGTTATATCAAAATTGTTTGAACGAGTCATGTATAGCCGCCTAAACGATTATTTAATAAAAAGTTTTTAGTTGACCAACAATATGGGTTTCCTTCGAAATTGAGTACTACTAGACTTAATCATAAAAATGTAAACTCGTATCGATCAAAGAATTTTGCTTTGGGGATTTTTATTGAAATAAATAAAGCATTTGAATTTAAGAATTTTTATAGGAAGGGTCGTTGGAAAGGGCAGAACAACGTCTGCCTGGGCAGCTAGTATTATATAAAATTAGATTGATTATAAACGAAACACTCATGTTCTACAAGGCGGAAGGAGGGACTTCTCATCTGCCTATAAGTTCGTCTGGGTAGATACTATCCTCTTACTTACTCTTGTCGCCAAACAGAAGTATTTGCAACGTTATGTTCCGACTTGAATAGTAAAGAGAACCAGTAAAATTATAGTCATTTTATCGTAGTCGTCAGAAGTAATAACACATTAGTAGTTTTCTTTATTTGAAGTTGGCTACAGGTTTTCATGAGCTGGATGAGTCAATTACAGTCTGGTGGACTGTTAGTTCGTTTGTCATTACAATTTATTTTCGTATTAAAAAAAATTACTCCATAACATCAAAATAAATTACTTTCGTTATAAATTGAAATTAAATTAAATTAAAATATAAGAAAATTATAAATAAAAAAAAAACTAATGTAAATAAATGCGGGGAATGAAAACTTTGAAATATAATACCTTGAAACTAAGAGTTAGCTATTCTCCGTGTCAGTGAAACTTCTTAGATATGCATTTCGGACGTGTGCGAAACTGAAAACACAGTCTGAAATTCAAGCAAACATTACATTCAAAAAAATAAACATTTTTAAAGTAGTGGAGACATTTCTATTCTGTGAAACTTTGTTATTTTCCGGACGTGATATTTGTTTATTTACATATTTTGTTTTGATAACTGTTTGTAGACATTGGTTTGTTTAAACGAAATAAATAAAGGATGACAAAATATTTATTTACTAACTATTTATTTATTCTTTACTGAACATCAAAACATAGGAAACGAGTAGAGTACAATTTAAAGTGTATGTGCAATAGGTGGTCTTATCACTAAAAATGATCTCTTCCAGACAACCTTTGCGTAGAGGACTAATTCAAACAATGACTTAAATAAAGAGGGGTGTACAAAGCAATGATGCAAATACATATTAATACAGGTATGTCCAAATGATATCTAATATGATAAAGTAATTGAATGAGAAGAGTACGAAAAAAAGGAATTTATATAATAGTGCTTTTAATAATACGATTTAACAAGACTTTTGAAATGAAGATATTTAGCACGACAAATTTAGAGGGGTGAGGAGTTTCACAAACGCAAAGTTTCACGGTTTCACGAAAGACAGTAAAGGTTTTCACAAAAAAGAAATAAGATTGCAAAGAAGTAGAGAGAAAAAGATTGACAGATGACCAAAAGATCCGATCGTGGAAAAGGGAAAGATATTGGAAACGGTCTTTTAAATAATGATGAGTAAAAGCATTCAACAACACGTCATACTAAGCGGAATGTGAGTGTTCCTGCAAAGGTAAATTAGCAGCCTTTTGAGCTGTTTGCGAAATTCAGAGATTTATGATCATATTTGCGGAGCCCAAATATAAATTATACAACACGCTACCTTGTCGTATACCAGTCGCTGTAGTACTCCAGGTGGAAAATTTCTAGCACCTGAATGCGCTATCGGTAATCTAACAAGTAACTTAGAAACCAGTTTTTTTTTTTAACATGGGGAAATGTCTACGCATACCCGCCTCGCGGGGCAAGGACGCGTTATGTCGGACTCGCACTGACTAAAACCCCATGGTGTTCCACCTTCGCCTCATATTGGCAGGGCCACGGGAACGCTTTCGCACACATCCGGGGCCCCACCAGCGCCAGCTGCCCCATGGCAGCCCCTATTCGAGGAGGACTTCTCCTCCCCACTCTTCCTCTTAAGCAAGGCGCACCAGGAACACAAAGCACGCCCCCCTCCTCGGCCTCCAACTCCACCTGCGTATCGGACCCTCCGAGTTCGATACGCGGAGGCCATGGGGCCAGGAAAATCGAGCACGTAGTAGCACCCGCTTTCCCGACCCCAGCGGCGGATCTGGTCTCTTGGTCCGCCGCCAAACAAATTTCGGCCGCGAAAGGTAGGGAGAGCGGCGCCTCGCAATACCGACACTCCTCTCCCCCCGCGGCTCCACCACCACCGCATCAACGGTGCGGCCCCGGATGAGTCGCGGAGGATAAGGCGAGTGGTGTATCGCCATACCAACACTCCTCTTTCTTCGTGACTCCACCTCGGCTGCAGTGGTAGGAGGAGAGAACACCCCTCTCACCGCAGCCCACCAACACACATCCGAAGTGGGCTCGCCAAGCCCACTCGGAGTGGCCACCTCTTTGTATTCTGTTAGAGCGTGGTCCTTCCCGGTAGAACCAACCCATTTATGCTAGAGCTATAATATAGCTGTAGCGTGGCTCTATAACGTTTAAAATATTTGTATAAGTAATTGTTAGGAAGATGCCCATATCTTGGTGTGTTTCCTTATACCGCCTCTTATGACACTCACGGGACGATATGAATATTTTTACTTGTTTATTTTTGTTACTACATGGTTGAACCAAGTCTTAAAACAAAGTAAAAAAAAGTAAAAATCGGTATGGTACTTTTTAAAACTGAACTTTTTAGAGAAAATATTTTCTTATTTTATTAAATAAAAAAACTAATTTTTACGGATTTTATCGCGTTTAATTAACTTATTTTATATTCCCGACGTTTCGGTTGCTTTCCAGCAACCATGGTCACGGGGGACTGAGGTGACTGACGTCCCGATGTCAGAGTAAACTCGGAGTACCTTCAGCTTTTTAATTATTAATTTTGGTCCGATCTACGCAGAATGAACTTACTGTGACTTGAAGTCTTGCAGTGGTATGCTTGGGTTTAGTTTTAGCCTCACGTATCATCCTTGGCAGGAATCGATGTTCTTTCGCGATAATTTATGGTTTATCAAATCTAATGTAATGGCGGGGGCCGTCAAGGATATGATCACAAACTGCAGACTTCCCGGAAGGTTGGTGCTTCACGTCAGCTATGTGTTCTTTTACGCCGGTTTTTATTGATCGTTTTGTTTGCCCTATATACGAGAGACCACACTCACAATCAAGCTTGTACACTCCTGTATCTTGTAGAGGAATATTGCACTTGACAGATGGTAAGAACTGGCTAATCTTCTTCGGCGGCTTGAAGAATGTTCTAATAGAAGCTCGCTTCAAGATGTAGCCAATCTTGTCTGTGACACCTCTGATATATGGTAGTACAGCCGACACACGCTCGACTGTGGCCGGCTTCACTCGGTCACTGTAACCTAGGCGCGGACCCGAAGCTTGTTGTCGTGCAGAACCTGCTTGACGTGCTGAAGCTCAGCGGCCAGGTGTTTGCTGTCACAGATCCCTCGTGCTCTCTGTAACAAAGATTTGCCCACGGTAGCTAACTGTGAAGGATGATGGTGGGATTCACCGTTTAAATATCGGTTTGTATGGGTCTTTTTTCTATACACAGTGTGACCTATGGTGTTATTAGGATTTCGAATGACTAAAACATCTAGGATAGCTAAAGAATTATTAGCCTCTAACTCCAAAGTTAATTGAATTTTAGAGTTTATGGAATTAAGATGTTCTAAAAAATGCAGTTACTTTTTCTGATGGTAAAATTGTGAAAGTATCGTCTACGTACCGCTTGTAGAAGCTTGGAGTTACTGGTGTAGTAAGCAGGGCTTTCTCCTCAAAATCCTCCATGAAAATGTCGGCGATAATGGGAGATACCGGTGAGCCCATCGCAACACCATATACTTGCTTGGAAAACTCTTCCTTCCACAATAGATAGCCAGATGTAAAGCAATGTCTGAGTAATACTGCATATTCTGCTGGCATGTTTTTTCCTCTAGTTTTCTATTTTCAATTGAGATGCAATCTTCAACAGGTAGGGATGTAAATAAAGACTGAACAAACAAAACTGACCATAGTTTCATTGTCAGTAAGACCTAGGTCTTACTGACAATGAAACTATGGTCAAAATAAAACTCACTGACAAAATGGTATGAATCCTTAGTGTGTGCTCTTGTGTGTCCTCTGAGTGGTGATAGTACTTTTGCTAGGTGTTGAGCCAATCTGTAAGTTGGCGAATCGATCTGACTCACTATTGGACGTGCACACGCAGGTAAGGCCAAGGATGATACGTGAGGCTATTGAAATTAAAAAAGATCCTAATTTCAATAAAGAGGGAGACTGTGTACTACCACCTGCTTAGGATCCTATAATTCATAAAACTAAAACTAAACCCAAGCATACCACTGCAAGACTTCAAGACACAGTAAGTTCATTCTGCGTAGATCGGACTAAAATTAATAATTAAAAAGGTACTCCGAGTTAACTCTGACATCGGGACGTCAGTCACCTCAGTCCCCCGTGACCATAGTTGCTGGAAAGCAACCGAAACGTCGGGAATATTAAATAAGTTAATTAAACGCGATAAAATCCGTAAAAAATATTTTTATTCAATGTGTAGTGTTCGCGTAAATAAAAATAATTATGTAAATTAAAAAATTCAAACTCTCAAACACTTAATATAATAACTATAACTACAATTCGCAATCTCAAATCGTATTTTCCTAGTAAATAATTCATGTTAAACATTAGGTTTATATCAGGCAATTAAGTGGGCTCTAACTCCATCAGGAAATCATTTATTCGTTTTAAATGAGACAGCTTCTGCTAAAGCTCCCATTAGGAATATTAACGTTAGAGTAATCTTGGTCGTGATAAATTAAAGTGATAAGCAAATTATACTCCTTGCTGTCACTGGGGATTTTGTAACAAGCATGTTAGAGCCATGCTGCTGCTATATTATGGTTGTAGGACGAATGGGTAAGCTCGACCAGTTAATGACCTCGCTCTCACATATCACCAGCGTGAAATAGTAGCTTAATAAAACTTTTAAGCTTCGTTTGGGTAGTGTAGACCATCGGAGACCATATTTACGGGGAACGAGGCATTTCATACTAGTCCTCAGGGGTAATATAATAATAACAACAAATCTGTAATTTGATAATGAATCGAGGACAGATTTAGATGTCAATGGGCCACAGCATCCACTTACTATCAGTTGGAATTTGTAATCGTTTGTCACCCTTATTCTATAAAAAAGCTGGATATATTTTTCATCCATTACACTCGAAAAGTTCATTGCAAAACATAGGCATGACCCATAGTTTTCCTCAGAGAGAAAATTTTGCCATAGTTGCCATGCTTGGCAGTCGTGTTGGCAACAGCGGATATTTATAATTTTGAGTTGATATCAGAAAGATGTTGCTGTCTATCTTCTGTTTCAGTTTCCCACTGTCGCCTCCTACAACACTTACGGGAAGTTATGGGGTAGCGGATATTCTTATACCGGCACTTCACGGATGGTAGGATATTTGTTGGGGTGCTAATTTAATTTATGTAATCATTGAACGTGTATTTTTTTACGAATATATGTGTGAATAATCGATACCGGAGTGTACAGAAATTTCAAAGATGCAAAACATCAGGTGATCTACAATTATATTACTAAACGTTTCGATTAAGAGTTATGATTTGCTCTTTTATCTGTGTAAATAGCAAAGATTACTCTTGTGGCAAAGTTGCCCTCCCATTTTTCAATATTTCATACAAACTTGAAAATATGTGTCAGGGTTGTCAAAAATCCTTGATTACGTACTCAACTTAATTTTTTATTTAAGTCTTATCACAATACCTTCATAAGCAAAAATCTTAAATTGGTGAATTAATTTTATATAGATAAAAAAAGCTTGTCACAATCATTTTTAATAAGTATTCGTATTTGTATTAGTGATCATCACCATTTTAATTTTGTTTGTGGCCTTCACCAGTTGATTCCCAGACCCAGATCGTCTCAGCAACTCCACGTCTAAGTGCGCATTTTGGTGTACCATTGTGCAACGTTTACATACTCGCCGAGCAAAGACGACGTGCACAGGTACATAGGCAGGAGTCCGAGTGTGTAAACACCTTGTTCGAGTGTTCTCACTACTCGGCCCAATTATTCGCCTGTTCTCCACTCCATGTCGGATTTGTGGCCCGAGTAAACGGAATGCTCGTGTATATTCGTGTCGGTGTTTACATACTCGTCATTATTCGCTGGACCCGTGGACTTTGTTGCAGGTGGTTATAATTTTTCTTATAAAATAATTAAATAAATAATAATAATAGATATACCTATCTAGTGAGATGGATTGGAGTAACGAATATACTATTTTTATAGAATCTTATTAAGTAGAACCCACGATATGGGGTCCTAGAAAATACCGTTTCAAATAAATGTTAATGAAAATAAATACATCATCATAATCATCATCATCACAACCCTTCACAAGTCCACTGCTGAACATAGGCCTCACCCAAGGAATGCCACAAAGTACGTTCCTGAGCCGTCTGCATCCGTCTATTTCCTGCACGTCTTGCCAGGCCGTCACTCAATCTAGTATCTCTTGTATCAACGTAAAAAAATTATGTCAGGTTACAATCATTGTAATCAATCTAAATATTTTTTTTGCACAATAGCAAAACATTAATAATCATTAAAAATTACACTGTTTTGGGTGCAAACTAATATCAATACACTAAGTTTAAATTATGAAAAATATTGAATAGAAATAATATAATTAATGTCAGACAACGTAGTAAAATAATATAGATTTCTCTTTTCTTTTCCTATATTTTTGATAAAGATGAATTGATTGACGACTCATTTGGTAAAATCGGTCTAATGGACTGCTACAGTGAAACATCGATGCAAACATACATACATAGAATAACAAGTATAGAATACTGTGTTTAATAGATGTAATCGGTTAAAAATATAGGTTGAAAGTGACAACCCTTGGTTGTAGCACAACATGGCAAAGTAACGGTCACATTGTGGTATCACTAGCATGGTAACTTTGTCAAATAAGTTTTATAGATAAATGTGACTAACATGTAAAAAATGATATATTACATTTGATATCTTGAGATTAATATAACGTTACTTCAAAGATATAGATATGGAGGTCATTTCGTCGGCACAATTCCGCGTTAAAATATAATGTCAAAATTAACTCTCATGTTGCCATATCGAAAGCAATGCTGTCAATTTGTTATTGTATTTTCATCAAAAAATTGCATATCTCGAAAAACGTTACGTTTTCCTTGTTAATCGTAATTTTGTACCAGGACACCATTGATGGCAAATTTACCTTCTATTGGTAAAGTTGCCAGGTTGGACTGTACCCGTAATTAAGACTATATACCTTCTGCATTTATTCCTTATTTACAGCCTATAAAAAGTTCACTTATTTACGCAGTCCTCTCTTATAGATTATTATTTAGAATGTTTGCAATAATTGACACGCTTTGTAGCGGGGTTGGCAATTGTAGTTTTAATTATTTTGAGTAATTATCTAAAAGATTCTTCTGTCTATATCCTTTTTCATTTCTTTTTTTTTTTTTTTTTTTTTTTTATAGGATCGGGTGACAAACGAGCACACAGTCCACCTGATGGTAAGTGGTTACTGTGACCCATAGACATCTACATCTATCCTCAATAAAGACTCAAGATGCAGATGCGTTGTCACCCGTGAGGACTAAGATAGAATGCCTCTTTGCCAGTAAAAAGGGTCTCCGGTTCTCTACACTCACCATACGAAACACAGCAGCGTTAAGCTGCTATTTTACGCTGGTTTTCTGTGAGAGCGTGGTCCTTCCCCGGTCGAGCCGACCCATTCGTGCTACAACCATAATATAGCTGCAGCATGGCTCTACCACGTAAACTTCTCTCAGTCACTTTTACTTAACAAATTATATAATATTTATTTATAAATAATTCTGTAAGTATATTTCTCACTGAACAACTAAACGTCTAGAACGATTTTGATGAAATTTTTTGTATGTTTGGTTCCCTGAATGGTTTAGATTCACAATTGGACACAGTAGATAAATCTGTTGACTAGATCCAGAAATCACCCAATCTAAGCCGGGGTGGAGCCCTAGTTTGTTATAAACTAGCTGTGTACGCGACTTCGTTCGCTTGAGATTAGTACTTTTGCTATTATAAGTGATGATGATTAACTTGTATTTTTAACTGCCGCGAAGAAATAGAAATAACGTAGTAGTAAGTAAAGTAGTCAGTCGATCAGACGAAGTAACAAACGAACAAATACATGGACCTACAAACGAACTGAGAAACGAATTGTACAAACTATACGCTAGTGCTTCATATTATAAATAAATATATACATACAGCGCAACGCTAGTAGGTTATAAAACCTTAAACAACACTCATTGATCATGATCATTGAGGGAGCTAGGTCATTGTCAGGAATTACTAGAATCATGATAACATGACTAATGATTATTGTATTGATTTCGGTTTTAAATACGTCTGAAAATTTCAGATTATTTTGGCGTCCAGCGTTAAGTTTTAACGGTGGTAGAGCCTTGCAGCAGCTTTTGCAGTTGCACGTATGGGCCGGCTCGAGCCGGGTTAGTACCACGACCTCACAGAATACCGGCGTGAAGTGGAAGCTCTGCTTCTGCGTTTCGTCTGGTGAGTGCAGGTGACCGGAGGCCCAATTCCCCCCCCCCATCAACATGGTAGCGGAATTACGTCATAAACTACCCCAGGAGGGTACCAGTACCCCTGGAGAATCCCTCGCTGAGCATCCACGACCATGCTATTCCACTCCTGAGCGTGGGTGCTCAGGCTGCCCTGCGTATTCTAGGGGGGGCAAAATTCCGCTCAACACAATAACTGCTCGGGGCAAACTGAGTAACAAGACCAAGGCGACCACTGCCACGCTATCCGTGAATTTCTGCAACATCCGGGGACTTCACTCGAACCTAAACGCCGTCCACTACCATCTTGAGACGGCGAAGCCGGCCTTGCTCTTTCTGACCGAGACGCAGGTGTCCTCTCCGGCTGATACTTCGTATCTGTCCTACCCGGGGTACAAATTGGAGCACTCCTTTGTGCCTCGGGCTGGAGTTTGCGTGTATGTCAGAGAGGACATCTGTTCTCGACGCCTCGGCCGTCTTGAAGGTTCGGACCTGTCCATCCTTTGGCTACGCGTAGACAGCGACGACCATCCGCGCGTCTACGTGTGCCTCTATAGGTCCCATAGCGGTAATGCCGAAACAGACCGACTCATCGACCACGTCCAAATGGCTACAGATTCCTTGCTACAACAGGTCCCATCCGCAGAGATCGTGATCCTTGGCGATTTTAACGCCCACCACGCCGAATGGCTCGGTTCACGTTTAACCGATCATGCGGGGAGATCTGTTTATGACTTTGCCTTGGCATATGGTCTGCCATAACTGGTTACATCGCCTACGCGGATTCCAGATGTGGAGGATCATACACCTTCCCTGTTGGACCTTCTGCTGACCTCTCATCCGGACGGATATCAGGTTTCCGTCGATGCCCCTCTTGGCTCTTCGGACCATTGTCTGATCCGGAGTGTGATGCCACTCACGCTCTCTTCGCGGTTGCGTTCTGCAGGTTGCCTCCGTGTTTGGCATTACAGGTCGGCGGATTGGGACGGAATGCGGTCTTTCTTTGCTTCCTACCCTGCTTGCTGGGGGCGGGTTTGCTTCTCGCCGGACGATCCCAGCGCTGTTGCTGACTCTGTCACTGATGTGGTGCTACAGGGAATGGAACTATTTATTCCATCATCTGTGGTACCCATCGGAGGCAGATCTCAGCCTTGGTTTGGTCGCTCCTGTAAGACTGCATTACGCAGTAAGCAGGAGTGTTATCAAGCCTGGGCTGCGGCTTCGGTGACTCGGGATGAAAACACCAGCACGCTCAAAAAGAAGTATAACTTCGCCTCCAGGTCCTTCAAAAGAGTTATTGCCAAGGCAAAGTCAGAGCACATAGGCAGAATTGGCGAGAAACTAGTACGCCTTCCTTCGGGAACCCGTGCATTCTGGTCTCTCGCCAAGGCTGTCCAAGGGAATTTCTGTAAGCCATCACTACCATCTCTGCACAGGGAGAACGACTCACTGGCCCACGACGCAAAAGAGAAGGCCGTCCTTTTAGGCTCCCGTTTTGCGTCCAACTCGACTGTTGATGACGGGGGGAACACACCGCCGACCATCCCGCGGTGTGAGTGCTCCATGCCGGATGTGCGGTTCTCACAGCGCTCGGTTCGCAGAGCATTCCTCTCCCTTGACATCCACAAGTCGAGTGGGCCTGACGGAATCCCCCCAATTGTGCTGAGGACGTGTGCTCCGGAGTTGGCACCGGTTCTAACGCGTCTTTTCCGGTACTCCTACTCCCTAGGCGTAGTCCTGAAATCATGGAAGACAGCTTTTGTCCACCCGATCCCTAAAAAAGGCGACCGCTCAGACCCGTCCAACTACAGGCCTATCGCCATCACCCCCTTGTTCTCCAAAATAATGGAATCCGTTGTAAACTGCCACCTCATGCGGTACCTTGAGGATCACCAGCTGATTAGTGACCGCCAGTACGGTTTTCGTCGGGGTCGATCAGCTGGTGATCTTCTGGTCTACTTAACTCATAGATGGGCGTTGGCAGTAGAGTCCAAGGGGGAGGCATTGGCCGTTAGTTTGGACATTGCGAAGGCCTTCGATCGGGTTTGGCACAAAGCGCTTCTTTCGAAGCTCCCTTCCTATGGGCTTCCCGAGAAATTATGCAATTGGATCACCAGCTTTCTTGCAGATCGGAGCATCAAGGTCGTTGTAGACGGTGCATGCTCCGACTACAAGCCTATTAACGCTGGTGTTCCACAAGGCTGCGTGCTATCACCAACGCTGTTTCTTCTGCATATCAATGATATGTTGCAAGCCGGTAGCATTCATTGCTATGCGGATGACAGCACTGGTGTTGCTCTCTACACCGGCCGTGCCAATATTTCTCGGGAAAACGTCACCGAGTACCGGAACAAACTTGTGTCTGAAGTCGAGTCTTTGCTGCACAAAGTCTCGGATTGGAGGCGACTAAATCTAGTCCAGTTTAATCCTCAGAAGACACAAGTTTGCGCGTTTACCGCTAAAAAGTACCCCTTTGTCGTATCTCCTCAGTTTCAAGGTACTCCCCTTGTTGCCTCAGCCAGTATCGGAATCCTTGGCGTCGACATATCGAGTAGCGTGCAGTTTCGTGGTCACTTGGAAGAAAAGGCCAAATTGGCCTCTAAAAAGCTTGGCGTGCTCAGCAGAGGGGGACAGTATTTCATGCCGGCTCAACGCCTGCAACTTTACAAGGCGCAGGTTCGGCCTCACATGGAATACTGTTCCCATCTCTGGGCTGGGGCTCCCCAGTGCCAGCTTCTTCCACTTGACCGCATCCAGCGCAGAGCGGCTCGAATCGTCGACGACCGAGTCCTTTCCGATCGGCTCGACTCATTGGCACTGCGAAGAGATGTTGCATCTCTTAGCATTTTCTTTCGCATTTACCATGGGGAGTGCTCTGAGAAATTGTTCGGATTAATCCCAGCCGCCAAATTTCACGAACGCACATCGCGGCAGAACTCCCGATACCATCCACACCATCTGGATGATTGGCGGTCCACCACTGTGCGATTTAGAAGATGTTTTCTTCCTCGCACAACTTCCTTGTGGAATAGTTTACCACCAGCGATTTTTCCGGACCGATACGACTTAGGGACCTTCAAGAAAAGAGCCTACTCCTTTTTAAAAGGCCGGCAACGCATCTGCAATTCCCCTGGTGTTGCGGTTGTTCATGGGCGGCGGTAGTCACTTACCATCAGGTGAGCCGCATGCTCGTTTGCCCCCTCTCCTAAAAAAAAAAGTGAAAACTTAATTTAAAAATTGTATTACAATATTAATTGATCAAGATAATAAAAGTTATTTGTATTTAAAATAAATCGAAGCTGGGGCGGATTGCCAGTTATAAATATAAACATTTTGTGTTCCCCATCTAAACCCAATGCTAGTGAAATAATGTGTAATGCGAGAAAATATATTAAATTCAAGTGCACGGCTTAGAGAATAAAATAAAATTGGAAAGAGGCAAAACTACCCGCTAAGAATTTTAACAACGATAAATAAGTATGATGTACGAGTACAACCGAGAAAGTGTAGATTATTTCTTATATTAGGTACTTCAATTTTAAATTAAGCGTTAAAAATTCTAGACGACTCAATTTGACTGTATGTTTGCTCTTGTATGTCTCTAATGAGATATCTTAGTCAACTGTAAACCGATTTAAATTATTATATATTTTTATAAAAAATACTTCAGGGGTATTCTCAAATAAATTTACAGAAATTTTACTCCTAAGTGTGAGAAAATAGGAAATAAATTTTTAATGTATCAATTTAAACGACTTTTTTTTCATTTAATAAAGAAATATTTAATTCTTTTTAATCGGAAAAATTTGCAATCGTGTACACTATAACTTTCCAAAGTTTCAGAATACGAACATATAAAAAAATATTTATTTTATATCATCATCATCATCATTACAGCCCTTCACAAGTCCACTGCTGAACATAGGCCTCCCCCAAAGAATGCCACGAAGCACGGTCCTGAGACACCTGCATCCATCGACTTCCTGCATGTATTACCAGGTCGTCACTCCATCTCGTGGGGGAACGCCCTACACTTCGCCTACCGTTACGAGGCTGCCACTCGAGAACCTTTCTTCCCCATCGGTTGTCGGTTCTTCGAGCTATATGGCCGGCCCACTGCCACTTCAGCTTACTAATCCGTTGGGCTATGTCGGTTACTCTGGTTCTACTGCGGATATCCTCATTCCTAAGTTTATCACGCAGAGAAACTCCGAGCATAGTCCTCTCCATAGCTTGCTGAGCGACCTTGAGTTTCCTCATACGGCCAGCAGTGAAGGACCACGTCTCAGTTCCGTAAGTCATCACTGGCAACACGCACTGGTTGTACAATTTCGTTTTCAGGTTTTGAGGTATGTCTGACGAGAAGATGTGTCGTAGCTTCCCGAACGCTGCCCAACCGAGTTGAATCCGTCGATTGACCTCTCGGTCGAAGTTGGACTTACCTAGTCGGACTATTTGTCCCAGGTAAACATACTCGTCAACAACTTCGAGCTTAGTGCTCCCAACAACTACCGGCATAGGTGTGACATGGACATTGAACATGATCTTTGTTTTGTCGATGTTCATCTTAAGACCTATCCGTTGGGAAACACTATCGAGGTCATTGAGCATAGTGCTTAGGTCCTCCAGCGATTCTGCCATAAGGACTATATCGTCGGCAAATCGAAGGTGAGTGATGTACTCGCCATTAATGTTGTACCGTATCCTTTCCAGTCCAGAAGCTTGAAAACGTCTTCCAATGCAGCGGTGAAGAGTTTCGGGGATATGACGTCACCCTGTCTTACACCTCTCTGCAATTGGATAGGTTTCGTACTCTGGTTCTGTACTCGGATAGCCATCGTAGCCCTACTGTACAAGCACTTCAACACTTCGATATACCGACAGTCAACTTGGCACCGCTGAAGGGACTGCAGCACCGCCCAAATTTCGACGGAATCAAAGGCTTTCTCATAGTCCACATACGCCAGACATAGTGGCAAATTGTACTCTTCGGACTTCTGTACAATTTGCCGAAGGGTATGTATGTGGTCTATGGTGCTAAAGCCCTTTCGGAAACCGGCTTGTTCGGGAGGCTGGAAGTCGTCAAGTCTGCGCGCGAGACGATTCGTAATGACTCTCGAAAACAGCACGTAGACGCGGCTCAGAAGGGAAATCGGTCTGTAGTTCTTCAAGAGAGCGTTGTCACCTTTCTTGAAGAACAAGACCACCGCACTTCTGCTCCACGTCTCCGGTATAATGCCACCATGGATGACGGAATTAAAGAGCTTCTGAAGGACTTCAAGTACCGGTCTTCCACCCGCTTTCAGAAGCTCCGCTGTAATACCATCCTCGCCTGGGGCCTTACCGTTTTAAAGGTGCTGGAGAGCCATTCTAATCTCGCTCAGACTGAAGTTCGGGATATCTTCGGAATAGTGTAGTCGGAGACTTGCTCTTGGATCGTTACTCACACTTGCGTGTGGCTCCAACGATGACGTGTACAGCTGCCCATAGAACCACTCAATCTCACTCAAAATCTCAGGTGTCCCGGAAACGATGCTGCCACATCCTGTCTTCAGCTTTGACAGGTGGCTCTTTCTGGCAGACAGATCTCTGGCAAAGACTTTGGAGCCTTGATTCCGCTCGATGTTTAGATGCCTGTATGCTGTCAAGTCTGTTGAAGAATGTAGCTTTATCTCCCGTCTAACAGCCATGAGATTAAGAGCGTGATCGGAGAGTTTTTGTGTTCTTCTGCGGCGGTTTTTGCAGAACTTAGCTCCGACCGCATGGACAGTTTCCACGAGCTTGTCATTCATATCGTCCACTTCATTGCAGTCTTCTAGGCACTGAAAACGGTTTTGTAACTCGAGCTGAAAGGTTTCGGGACTTTGTAACAGAGCACGAGGGAGACGGAGCGTTGACTTCATTAGACGAGACCTCTCCAACTTAACGTTTAGGTTCAGTGTGCCTCTAACCATTCGGTGATCGCTACCAGTTTTCACCCTCGCGATCACGGAGACATCACTGAACAGTTGTCGTCTGGTCGTCATAATGAAGTCAATCTCATTTTTTGTGGAACCGTCGGGGCTCGACCAGGTCCACTTCCTGTGGGGCTGATTCTGGAAGAAAGAGTTCATCATAAAGAGTCCCTCTTTCTCCATGAAGTCGGCCAGCTGCTGGCCTCTTGGGTTCCGTTGCCCTATTCCAAATTATTTTATAAATTATACTTAGATTTGTCAAATGTTAAAATTAGATCACTGCAAGGGATTTCTTTGTTCTTATTAATAATTCACGTGCTCTGTACACATTTCTATTATTTACCTTCCGAAAGATTAACACCTACAGATGAATCTGTAACGAGGACTCATCAGCTTAACTACCCACATGAAAGCGGTGATCGATTCAAGCAGGTGGTTGGTGGGTTAAGTATTGTGTAATATTGTTAAAAAATACAAAAAAAGGGCTATGTAGAGACCTTAGGTTCTTTTTATTGTAGGATAGGATGAAAAACGAGCACACAGTCCACCTGATGGTAAGTGGTAACTGTGACCCATAGACATGTACATCTATCCTCAATAAAGACTCAAGATGCAGATACGTTGTCACCCGTGAGGACTAAGATGGAATGCCTCTTTTCCGGTAAAAAGGGTATCCGGTTCTCTACACTCACCATTCGGAACACAGCAGCGTTAAGCTGCTATTTCACGCTGGTTTTCTGTGAGAGCGTGGTCGTTCCCCGGTCGAGCCGAACCATTCGTGCTACAACTATACTACTAATATAGCTGCAGTATGGCTCTACCACGGAGAAAGGTATAAGATAAGTACACATACGTTTTTATTTGTATTGTTACAGTACAGTTGACGTATCACGTATGTATACGATAGGGTCATCATCTGTGTATGTAATTTCTTAAAGGAAATAAAAATTTAAAAGATACAAAAATTTATCAATATATAAAGTAAGAAATTAACGTACAGTAACAGCTTATATATGACTCACTGGTGGGCGCAGGCCTACTTCTGTTTCGTTTAGAATTGGTTTGTCTGCCGTAATGCTCCAGTGCGTATTTTTTTAACTATTCTAAGCTAGTGCTTGTCAACCATCCCACCTGATGGTGAGTGGTGATGCAACCGAAGATGGTATAATAACAGTAGTAAAAACCGTCTAATCACTATTGCTTTGAAATCACCTACATTGTATTCAGCTGGAAAGACAGATGCTGGCAACTTATTCCACTCTTGTGTTGAACGCATAACGAACAATAAAGCAAAGAGTTTGGTAAAATAGTTGGAGTGGCAGAGTCTGGTTGTCCGATTATTTTATCTGGTGCCGGCGGAGTTTCAACCCAAGTTTCCATTGAGCTACCGAGACTTATATAAATAAGATCGAAAATATTGTTTTAAACGCTTTTATCAAATAATCCTTAACATTCGATTAAATATTATATTAGTATGTCTTGACATGAAAACGATATACCATAGCAGAAACGATATAATATATATAATATAGTAGTTGTAAAGCCTGATGGAACATTCTCAAAGTATATCTACGGTTATAAAACATGATCCAGCCATTACTTTTATTTATTATTTCGACGATGAAACATGTTTACGGTTTACAAGGCTCTTTAATGTCATTTTATGTGAAACGAAACTTTATCGTAAATTCAGAAAATAATACTTTTAAAATTACAACGAACATGATGTTTGATGTTACCGAGATGATAATCTTTAGAAATATAATCCTTCTGTACGTTTTTAATTCTCAGAATAAATTAACCGACTTGGTATTACATGGGTCTCACAACTTTTTACGGTAAAAGAAATGAGTTGTGACTAGGATTTTTTTACAAGTTATGTTTTTGATGGCATCTTATTTCTTTTGTAGATAGTCCTACTTTTTCCCTTTCCGGTACAGTCTACTTCTTGAATAGCAACTACAGTTTTTCGGGCAATTTAGTCTACTTAATACTTTGCGGGATTTTGGTACAACTTCATATGACATGTCCCTTTGTCGCTTTTTCATTCCGTGGACCATTTTACAAGTCACTATAAACATAATTTTATCTAAGTACCTATCTACATATATTGATCCATTATATTATACATATACAGGTACACAGATTCGTTCACTCCAAATGTAACTATGCTAGTCCTATATATTTATATAGGATTACAAAGCTATTTATGCAGTTGGTGTATCTAGAAAACTGGACCGAAATTACAAAATATTTTAGTATTTTCTTGATTTATACACTAAACGCCAATTTTGTTCCAAATTTGAAGCTTCTGCTAGAAGCGCCTTAGAGTTTTGATGATCGGTCAGTCAGTGAGTGAGTGACAACATTAAGAAACTTTGACTAGTTATAATTCTTAAACTACTTGTTCAAATTGAATGAAATTTGAAATATAACGTGTTTCACAATGCATGCTTGGTTACTGAAATTAAGGCTTCTAGTTTTATCTACAACGAAGTTATATGGGGTCGAAAATGACCTTTTTTATAGGAGAAGGGGCAAACGAGCATGCAGCTCACCTGATGGTAAGTGACTACCGCCGCCCATGAACAATTGCAACACCAGGGGAACCAGGGGAATTCCAGATACGTTGCTGGTCTTTTAAAAAGGAGTAGGCTCTTTTCTTGAAGGTCCCTAAGTCGTATCGGTCCGGAAAAATTGCTAATGGTAATCGATTCCACAAGAAAGATGTGCGAGGGAGAAAACATCTTCTAAATCACACAGTGGTGGACCGCCAATCATCCAGATGGTGTGATGGTATCGGGAGTTCTGCCGCGATGTGCGTTCGTGAAATTTGGCGATCTATGCGAATAAATGCGAAAGAAAATGCAAAGGGATGCAACATCTCTTCGCAGTGCAATTCTTTTTTGCTTCGAGAAAAGGATGGTACGACCGTTCCGCTTTTTTGCTTGCTTTGGCATAGATTTATAACATATAATATCGTTTAAAGATAATAATTAAATTAGAGCCTATATACGACCCACAGCCTAGGGCCTAGCGACATTCATTTCACACTTAACATTCTTCTAAGTCGAGGAAAAGTCTAAGATTTTTTTATTTCTTAGACATGCAAGTTATAGAAATCTATATTTTACCTCAGTTAAGTATCAAAATGCATATGCTTTCAGCTTTTCGAGGCATTACAGCTAAGTCTTCGGCGGTGACACCCCCGAAAACTAAGTTGTAATGCCTCGTTGCAAGTAATTATTATAACTTTTAACAAGAGTGGAAATTTTTCACCAAATTGATATGGAACCACTTTTGAAGTATTTATTTTATTTATTTATTTAAACTTCATACAATATCATGTGTAGGCGGACTTAATGCCTGAGGCAGTTGAAGTACAAATCTATTTAATAAAAAAATAATCATCAAAATTGGTTAGCGAACTGCGAAGATATCGCGTAACATAAATACAAAAAAAACGTACACTCGCATTTGTATCTCCTCCTTTTTGAAGTTGATTTAAAAAGTGTCTCTGTTTCTTAACACTCACCATACAAAACATAGTACCGTTAAGGTGATATTTCATACTCTTTCGAGCTGACCCATTCGTGCTACAGCCATAATAAATATATTACGCAGTATGGCTCTATCGCGTGTAAAAATATTCTCACTTTATTAGTAATATAATTTTATTTTATCTATATCTTTGTTTTTTTTTTATTTAAATCTATGCTTTTTATCTGTATTTTGCCTCATAAATTAACAACACAACGTACACATACATCTTGTTCATATACAAATAATCTACTACTCCACATCGTCCCTAGGGACCCCCACGTAATGGCTCCGCCTCACTGTGCTCCTCGCGCTGCCGCGATGTTGCCCTCTGCCCACACACTGCTCTACTCGCGCAATTAATCACGACGCTTCACACTAGGTTGCTTGCGTTTGCAATACAATGGACGTTGAAACTGTGGCAGCGGGCGCGCTATATGTATATTTAGTATATCTAATTATATAAATGTAATAAAAAGAAATATACGTCGTCATCCTCACCAACGGAGATGGTGAATGACACCTGGTCATCGCAATTAGAACGACGTTTCCGTAACGAGCGCTCGATTCGGACTTCGTTCGCTCTCATATTTCCAATCATTTGATTCGCACTCAAAAACGAAAAAAACCGACAATACAGAGAGCGATTTTTATGACGAGAAGCATGACGTGCTGCATGACGAGTATTGCTGCCACACTACGTCTCTGCCACCTATCCTTGCTACTTCCCATGCCACTCGACGAATGTATCGCAGGGGGTAAGAGGTGACAGAGAGAAACTAAAACAGATGACGTACAGCAACATCTTTCTGATAAAACATTTAAATAATGATAAACTAACTAACTAGCTAACTATGGCAAAATCGTATGAGGCAATATATCGTATCAACATCAATGGCGAGTACATTACTCACCTTCGATTTGCCGACGATATAGTCCTTATGGCAGAATCGCTGGAGGACCTAAGCACTATGCTCAATGACCTCAATAGGGCTTCCCAACGGATAGGTCTTAAGATGAACATGGACAAAACAAAGATCATGTTTTATGTCCATGTCACACCTATGCCGGTAGTTGTTGGGAGCACTAAGCTCGAAGTTGTTGACGAGTATGTTTACCTGGGACAAATAGTCCGACTAGGTAAGTCCAACTTCGTCCGAGAGGTCAATCGTCGGATTCAACTCGGTTGGGCAGCGTTCGGGAAATTACGGCACATCTTTTCGTCAGGTACCTCACAACTTGAAAACGAGACTGTACAACTAGTGCGTGTTGCCAGTGATGACATACGGAACCGAGACGTGGTCCTTCACTGCTGGCCGGATGAGGAAGCTCAAGGTCGCTCAGCGAGCTATGGAGAGGGCTATGCTCGGAGTTTGTCTGTGTGATAAACTCAGAAATGAGGATATCCGCAGTAGAACAGAGTGACCGACATAGCCCAACGGATTAGTAAGCTGAAGTGGCGATGGGCCGGCCATATAGCTCGAAGAACCAACAACCGATGGGGAAGAAAGGTTCTCGAGTGGCAGCTTTGTACCGGCAGGCGAAGTGTTGGGCGTCCCCCCACTCGATGGAGTGACGACCTGGTAAGATATGCAGGAAGTCGATGAATGCAGATGGCTCAGGACCGTGCTTTGTGGCATTCCTTGGGGGAGGCCTATGTTCAGCAGTGGACTTATGAAGGGCTGTAATGATGATGATGATGATGATGATGAATCTATGGGCGAGAACTATGTTCACCAGTGGACTTTTATAGGCAATAATGGGTGGATGAATACACACAAAGTTAATGAAGCGATGCACACTTAATATTTATATAATAAAGTATACTAAGTAGAACACAGATTAAAATTATGACTTTCCATTTATTAATCGTTGTTTTGTGATTTTTATTTCCAATCGTGAACTCGTGTTAAATGACTGGAAAGTATCGCGCAATAGTCACGTATTACGGCACAGTGGAGTTCAGTGGAGTTTCGATTGATTATTTTTGATATGTGAGTTGCGTTACAGCTTCCCAATTAAAATATTTAAAATTTTTATGTTGAAATTTATGCAGATATGTTTAAATGTGTCTTTAATAAATGAAGTGTATATTTGCGCTATTTATTGAAATGACTATTATTTAGCGAGAAAATACAGTTAGCGTTTTTGGCACTATACCGCAATGAGACGATATATTTGATAATTTTAATTTTTTGTTTTTTTAACAGTAAATATTATGGTGTCGTTGCATCATATGGCAGCGGCAGCATCTATAATATAGAGCCAATGTAGCTCAGGGACTTAGCACTCCATTTTTATTTCATAGTGCGTGAACAACCCGTGTTCGATACTCGCCGACCGGTTAATCGCAAAGTTGAGTACTAATTTTCCACATATAGTGAAAAAAACATCACGAAAAACCTGGAAGATATGCAGGCAGAGAGAGGATTCCTGTACCTAGTGGCTGTAACTTTATTTCATCTAACTATAATAATAAGCCGTGTAGTGGCGGTTAAGAATATCCACTACCCCATATCTTCCCGTGGGTGTCGTAAAAGGCGACAAAGGGAAACAGGCAGGAGATGGGCAGCAGAATCTTCCTGGTAACGGCAAAAATACAATAAAAAAAATGCGGTTGCCAACCCGCTCGCCAAATGTGGCAACTATGGCAATATACCCCCCATGATGAAAGCTACGAAGAGACGGCCCCCAGTCCCCGGCGGCTCCGCTATTCCTGGCTACGGTGGCAACCATGGTAACGGCGGGGCAGGGGGTGCTAAGAATCTCCGGTGGAGGTTCGGTTGCCACCTACGACGACTCGACCTGGCAACATACAACGCACGCACCCTGAGGACTGACGAGAAGATTGTGGAGCTGGAAGAAGAGATAGACAAGTTACGCTGGCATATTATGGGATTATCCGAAGTCCGAAGAGAGGGGGAGGACACGGTAATCCTCGAATCCGGCAACTTGCTCTATTACCGGGAGGGCGACCATCTGTCCCAAGGAGGTGTAGGATTTATCGTCCACAAGTCTCTCGTTAACAACGTTGTAAAGATTGAGAGTGTGTCGACGAGGGTTGCGTACCTTATACTCAGAATCACCAAACGGAATTCGCTGAACGTCATACAGGCTTACGTACCAACCTCGGCACACCCCGATCAGGAGGTGGAGGAAATGTATGAGGATATCTCTAGAGCCATGCATTCCTCCAAAACCCAATACAAGGTGTTAATAGGAGACTTCAATGCAAAATTAGGCACAAGAGAGAACGGTGAGCTGAAAGTAGGGAAATTTGGGCAACGGAACCCAAGGGGCCAGCAGCTGGCCGACTTCATGGAGAAAGAGAAACTCTTTATGATGAACTCTTTCTTCCAAAAGCGGCCCCATAGGAAGTGGACCTGGTCGAGCCCCGACGGTTCGACAAATAATGAGATTGACTTCATTATGACGACCAGACGACAACTGTTCAGTGATGTCTCAGTGATCGCGAGGGTGAAAACCGGCAGCGATCACCGAATGGTTAGAGGCACATTGAACCTAAACGTTAAGTTGGAGAGGTCTCGTCTAATGAAGTCAAAGCTCCGTCCCCCTCGTGCTCTAATCCAGAGTCCCGAAACCTTTCAGCTCGAGTTACAAAACCGTTTTCAGTGCCTAGAAGACTGCAATGAAGTGGACGATTTGAATGACGAGCTCGTGGAAACTGTCCATGCGGTCGGAGCTAAGTTCTGCAAGACCCGCCGCAGAAGAACACAAAAACTCTCCGATCACACTCTTAATCTCATGGCTGTTAGACGAGAGATGAAGCTACATTCTTCAACAGATTTGACAGCATAGAGGCAACTGAACAGACAGATATCCAAATGCATGCGGCGGGACTTACGCAACTTCAATACAGCTCGTATTGAAGAAGCGATCGAGCGGAACCAAGGCTCCAAAGTCTTTGCCAGAGATCTGTCTGCCAGAAAGAGCCAACTGTCAAGGCTGAAGACCGAGTGTGGCAGCATCGTTTCCGGGGCACCTGAGATTTTGAGTGAGATTGAGAGGTTCTATGGGCAGCTGTACACGTCATCGTTGGAGCCGCACGCAAGTGTGAGTAACGATCCAAGAGCGAGTCTCATCCGACATTATTCCGATGATATCCCGGACTTCAGTCTGAGCGAGATTCGAATGGCTCTCCAGCACCTTAAAAACGGCAAGGCAAGGATGGAATTATAGCGGAGCTTCTGAAAGTGGGTGGAAAACCGGTACTTGAAGTCCTTCAGAAGCTCTTTAATTCCGTCCTCCATGGTGGCATTACACCGGATGCGTGGAGCAGAAGTGCGGTGGTCTTGTTCTTCAAGAAAGGCGACAACGCTCTCTTGAAGAACTACAGACCGATTTCCCTTCTGAGCCGCGTCTACGTGCTGTTTTCGAGAGTCATTACGAATCGTCTCGCGCGCAGACTTGACCACTTCGAGCCTCCCGAACAAGCCGGTTTCCGAAAAGGCTTTAGCACCATAGACCACATACATAACATTCGGCAAATTGTACAGATGTCCGAGGAGTACAATTTGCCACTATGTCTGGCGTATGTGGACTAGGAGAAAGCCTTTGATTCCTTGGAAATTTGGGCGGTGCTGCAGTCCCTTCAGCGATGCCAAGTTGACTGTCGGTATATCGAAGTGTTGAAGTGCTTGTACAGTAGGGCTACGATGGCTATCCGAGTACAGAACCAGAGTACCAAACCTATCCAATTGCAGAGAGGTGTAAGACAGGGTGACGACATATTCCCGAAACTCTTTACCGCTGCATTGGAAGATGTTTTCAAGCTCCTGGACTGGAAAGGATACGGTATCTACATCAATGGCCAGTACATCACTCACCTTCGATTTGCCGACGATATAGTCCTTATGGCAGAATCGCTGGAGGACGTAAGCACTATGCTCAATGACCTCAATAGTGTTTCCCAACGGATAGATCTTAAGATGAACATGGACAAAACAAAGATCATGTTTAATATCCATGTCACACCTATGCCGGTAGTTGTTGGGAACACTAAGCTCGAAGTTGTTGACGAGTATGTTTACCTGGGAAAAATAGTCCGACTAGGTAAGTCCAACTTCGACCGAGAGGTCAATCGACGGATTCAACTCGGTTGGGCAGCGTTCGGGAAATTACGGCACATCTTCTCGCCAGGTATACCTCAAAACTTGAAAACGAGACTGTACACCCAGTGCTTGTTGCCAGTGATGACATACGGAACTGAGACGTGTTCCTTCACTGCTGGCCGGATGAGGAAGCTCAAGGCCGCTCAGCGAGCTATGGAGAGGGCTATGCTCGGAGTTTCTCTGCGTGATAAACTTAGAAATGAGGATATCCGCAGTAGAACCAGAGTGACCGACATAGCCCAACGGATTAGTAAGCTGAAGTGGCAATGGGTCGGCTATATAGCTCGAAGAACCGACAATCGATGGGGAAGAAAGGTTCTCGAGTGGCAGCCTCGTACCGGCAGGCGAAGTGTAGGGCGTCCCCCCACTAGATGGAGTGACGACCTGGTAAGACATGCAGGAGGTCGATGGATGCAGGTGGCTCAGGACCGTGCTTTGTGGCATTCTTTGGGGGAGGCCTATGTTCAGCAGTGGACTTGTGAAGGGCTGTATTGATGATGATGATGATGATGATGATAATAAATGTTCTATATTCAGCACCGTCATCATCGTTACAACTCACAAGTCCACTCCGGAACATTGGCCTCTCCCAAGAAATGTCACAAAGCTCTACCTGCGTCTTTCATCAGATCGTTACTCCATCTAGTAGGGGACGCCAAACACTGCTCTTGCCAGTACAAAAACTGCTGCTGCACATTGCTGCCATTCGAAAACCTTTCGTCCTTTTCGGTTGTCAGTTCTTCGAGCTGTATGGCCGACTCATAGCCACTTCAGCTTACTGATCCGCGTGGCTTTGTGACATTCAGACCAGAATACAGTAACTATGCGCTGTAAAGCATTTCATCTTATATTTATTGTTAAATGTGGAAGAGGTGAGTCTCGTAGAAAACACTGTTTTCTTGGTATTACTATCGAGGCGAAGCTTCAATGGGGCCCCCATATAATCTAAATTAGCAGGCAGACTTAGTTCTGCTGTAAGAAAGATTAGAAGTCTCACCAATGTTGAGGCAGATTAGTTTGTTTTAGTTACTTTCGTTGCTTTATGTCTTATGGAATTTTGCTATGGGGTAATGCGATTGACATTGATACCATATTTGTTTTGCAAAGAGAGCCATACGGGCAATTTATAACTTACATTGTAAAGTTTCCCTTAGAGAAAAAATTGAAGAAATAAACATAATTACTAATTCATTTATATGGCAATGTTAAAAAAATTAAAACAAAATCCCAGAAAATGTAAAAAATAAATTGTGAATAAACAAGTCTAAATGTTTTATTACAGATAAATTGTAAAAAAGTGTTATTTTAATATCAAAGAATTCATAAATGAAAATAACCCCTGGGAATGAAGTGATTGCCACCAGGCTGGTTAAAATTCATTTAAAATTGTACGAATAAAATTATTGTTAAGTGAAATATGATGGTTTCTTGCTGGTTCTTCCAAGGACAGAGTTTTTTCCAAACCAGTGGTAAATAAAAGACATGACTCAATAAATATTATGCAGTAAACAAGATTGAATAAAAATTATTCTATTATATGATATTATATTAGCTGTTCCCCGCGGCTTCGCTCGTGTTTTGTGCAGAAACCTAATTATTTTTCTAAAATAAAAGTAGCCTAAGTTACTCCTTATAATATCAGCTATCTACCAGTTAAAGTCCCGTCAAAATCTGTCCAGCCGTTTCGGAGATTACTCGGAACAAAGAGAAAGACAGACAGACAAAAATTTTAAAAATTGTATTTAAGTTATAAGTACCGTATTTACTTTCATGCATTTAGTAAAAAAACTGTACAAACAGATACTTCAATTTTAATTATTTGTATAGATTATATTCTATACATACATGCATACATACACACGTACATACATACAAACAAACATTATTCTCAAAAACATTATCCTCTAAAACATTATCCTCTTTCTGTTGTAGTAGTAAAATTAAGATATAAAGCATAACATCCTAATGCAGTCAGTTCGCTAACTAGTATACCAAGTTAATTAATTCAGTAAAGTTGCGAAGTACATATTAGGTAACCACTGATAACGGTTAACGTTATTGTCTGAGCTTTTAAAAAAAGCCTGATTAGCTTACCATCGTCTTATCTAGTTATGTTAAAACATGCTGGAAAAGGACAATGTTTAAACTCGCCTAAGAACCAACATATATTTGACTATTACCAAAATTCTTATCCTTAATTATGCATTAGATAATATTCATTAGATAGTAACGGACACTTCTGACTTGTGAAATCAAAATAAAAAGGACTTTTTCGATTTTGAACTTTGTACCTATTTTTTAATACTATTGAGCTTCGTGTATGGCCTCCTGTGATTTGGCCAATCACACAATACCTTCACTCACATATTTCAAAAGTTGTCATAAACTCAAATATATTATGAAAACGTTTATATTTTAAAATATATCTCAGATTAATATATGCCACAAGGAACTGGGGTACAGTGAAATCATCTATTTTCATTTAAAATAACAATACTTTTGTCATCTCATTGGCAAATCAGCATTGTGCCATGCAAAAAAAAGTCAAAAACGTTGACAGATGACAACAAGTTAAAATAGATAGACGTCAGACGTGCTATTGTTTTGGTTTCGTTTGAAAAAATACATTTCTGTAAATGTTTTAGGAATCTAAGTGCACTCTGTAGTTGCTTTGTTATGCGATAAGTTTATATAAATTACGAACAACGGCTTGAACAACAGATACGATGTTTCATAAACATAAAACTTAGCCTCAAAATCTCTATGATAACTGCAAATATCTAAGTTTTCAGAAGTGTCCGTCAGGAGTTATTGTTCTTACATACAATTATGTGTAATTTCGGACTTAAAAAGGTATTTTTTTCACTGTTGGTTCTTAGGCGAACATTGTATGGACGCAAAACATTGTCCTTTACAGTCAGTGTCTAGAATAACACGCGTAACCAAGAAAATCTTCTTCATTTCTATCTGCCCCTAACAGTCTAATGTTGTCCACTCTTCCAATGTATTTTTTGACAATTCACGAATAAACAACCGAAAAAATACATTATAATATACATAATCAATGGGTGCTGATACTATCGTATCTACATATAAATAAGAATCAAAACGCATATGCGGTATCGTCCTTGAGGATTAAATTATAAAGCCTCATTACCAGTAAATAGAACTCCGGTTCTTGTAACTAACTTGAAACACAGCAGTATATTGCTGTTATTTAAGCTGGTGTTCTGTGGGAGAAGTTTGACATGTAGTGGCAGCGTAAGATAACCCAATATCCCACATCAGGGGGAACAGAGGGAAATAGGAGATGGGCAGCAACACCTTCTTGATAACAGCTTAAAATAAAATGATGCGGTTGCAAACACACTTGGCAACACTCTTTGGCAAAACGTGGCAACTAACTCATCTGAAAATTTATAAATGTGGCGGCATAATAGTACTTCACCCTATTACATAACGTTTGTGTCGGTAAAGCTCAAACAATTTGTCCAAAAAATTGCGCATACAACATCCACACGATACTGCGCAACGTCCACACGATAGCACTTTGTATGCGCAGTTTGTAAAATTTTCCACAAAGAAAATGTGTGGCATCCATTTACCATCTTAACGTACATGCTTGATTGGGCAACATTAGTTTGCAAAAATTAAGCGTCTGCGCAAGCCATTTGCACGGTATACCGTTTTCTGGCTTAACGTACATGCTTTCTTGTGCGAAATTGCTTGTTAAATTATAGAATTTTTGCAAGTAAGCTTGAGCGTGTGGCTGGGCCTTAAAAGACGACAGTGAGAAGCGCAAGATTGATTTGGATGGATGACGGTATAACTGTCTCGCTTAGACCACACGTAAACCAACTACCTAGTGTTTAATGCTGTTGCCAGTGCGGCGACGGGCAGCAGAGTCAAAGGTGCAAGACGTCTGGTCCTGCGATCTTCAATCCGCCGATAAAAGCAAACAATCGGATTAGGGGGTACAGCAAGAATGGCGCTAGTCCAGCTCCGGGCCTTTACGAACTGATGGAAAAGGTAGATGGTAGGATCACGCTACAGCTAAGTTATAGTTGTAGCACGAATATGTCGGGGCGACCGGGGAAGCACCATGCTGTCACAGAATACTAGCGTGTATAGCAACTTAACGCTGTTGTCATTCGTGTGGTGAGTGTAGAGAACCTGAAACACTTTTTTCTGGAAATGATGCTTTCCATCTTTGTTCTGAATGGTGGCAACGTATTTTTATATCAATTTGACACTTAATCGAGGCTAAATAGATGTCTATTGGTAACGACATCCACTTTATTGGGCTGTGTGCTCGTTACCACCCTTATTCTATAAATAAAAAAAATCTTAAGTTTTGTTCACAATTATTATTATTTCCGTTTTTATAACTAAAAACAAAATCTCGACCTTTCTTAGTGAAGGGAAAGGGGTGAAATACTTTATTACCGTAGCATTTTAACATTTTCCACTTGCCTGAGACCGTTCTACATCGTCCTTTCAGGGTTACTCTAGTAATAACTTACCGTCTCTCTAGGGAAAAACGTGCTTAACTGACTGTGTATTTATAAAAAACATGAAGATAAAAAAAACGATATGCCTTTATTTAAATTTAAATTGAAATTATTGTTATAAAATTAGTTATCAATTTTTAAAATAAATTATGTTAATCATCTTCATCATTACAGCTCTTTAAGCTCACAGCTGAACATAATCCATATTGTTTTTGTTTTACTGAATTCTATGCTAGATGACGATATGCGAGATGCTAGAAAATGTCGGTCAAGAGCCAACTGTTTTTAAGTGGTAGAGCCTCGCTGCAGCTATATTATGGTTGTAGCAGGAATAGGTCGGTTCGACCGGAGTAGGACTATGCTCTCACAGAATACCAGCGTAAAATGACAGCTCAACGCTGCTGTATTTCGTATGGTGAGTGTAATTTATTTTACCTGCATTTTATTTCTTAATTGAAGATAAATGTAGATGTCAATGGTGCACAGCATCTACTTACCATCAGATGGAATGTGTGCTTTTTTGTCACCCTTACCTATAATATAAAAATGAATCGCTAAATGTGTTGCTAAGCGCCAATCTCAAGAGCAGCTGAACCGATTTTGCTAATTCTTTTTTTTATAATATTCCTTGAAGTACGAAGATGGTTCTTACGGAGAGAAATTTTTTAAAAATTGCCTGGAAAAGTCTAAAAAAACACTTTTCTATATTCCCATACAAAATATTCCTAATAATACTTAAAAGTCAATTTGAACTTTAATACCATACCATAAAGTTTAAATGTTAGTGGAGGGGTTCCGGGAGGGCAAAACAATGGAGTGACATTAGAATCGTATAAATATTAATTTCAATATTTATTTTATGGTAACATTACTCAAAAACAAATTGACTACTATAAAATGTAAATTGTCTGTAGTAAAAAATCACTTGGAATATAAACGTCTCTTGATTTGGCAGGATTGCCGCCTCACGATCTTCTATTAAAGGTTGGATCTGTAGTTATAATGTTGCGAATAATTAAACAACTGCAACTTTGTAACGGCACACGAGTAGCGATAAAAATTTAATGAATAACGTAAAAGAAACAATCATGTTGAAATGAAAGTATAAAGGAGAAGACGTTTTGATACCCCGCATCCCAATGATTCCGACTGACATAACATTTGGGTTTAAAAAACTACAGTTTTCAGTACGGCTTGATTTCGCTATGACTATTAACAAATCCCAGGGGCAGTCATTAAGTGTTTTTGGTATTTATCTAGAAAACTCATGTTTCTCGCATGGTCAATTGTATATTGCCCGTTCCCGTGTTGGAAAACTAACTGCCCTGTTTGTTTACGCGCCAGGTAATCAAACAAAAAATATCGTGTACCATAAAGTACTACAATAAATATGAAACTTAGTTTAGAATAAGTAAAAATATAATGAAACATAATAAGAAATCAGAAATTGTAATTTTCATTGTAATTTGTAGTGACTATTAAAAGAATTTTAAGTGTTTTATAATTTTTATTATTTGACATATGTAATTGTTGACTTATCAACTATCTTTTTTCTTTTTTATCTTACTGGCTAACCCGGTGTCCCGAATAGCAGAATAAATATTTTAAAAAATAAGAAATTAAAGAAAAGACTGTTAGGCGGTACGAAGTTTGCCGGGTCAGCTAGTTCAATATATAAAAAACTGTATAAATCGACTTCCTACATCTCTTACCAGGTCGTCATTCCATTTAGTAGGCCGTGGCTTTTCACTTCGCTTACCTTTATGAGACAGGCAATCGAGTAACTTTCTTCCTCATCGATAGTCGCTGCTACTTCAGCTTACTGATCCTTAGAGCTATGTCGTTAACTCTGGTTCTGGTTTTTTTTATAGGAGAGGGAGCAAACGAGCATTCGGCTCACCTGATGGTAAGTGACTACCGCCGCCCACTAACAACTGCAACACCAGGGGAACCAGGGGTATTGCAGATGCGTTGCCGGCCTTTTAAAAAGGAATAGGCTCTTTTCTTGAAGGTCCCTAAGTCTTATCGGTCCGGAAAAATCGCTGATGGTAATCTATTCCACAAGAAAGTTGTGCGAGGACGAAAACATACTCTAAATCGCACAGTGGTGGACCACCAATCATCCAGATGGTGTGGATTATATCGGGAGTTCTGCCACAATGTGAGTTCGTGAAATTTGACGGCTGGGACCAATCGGAACAATTCCTCAGAGCACTCCCCGTGGTAAATGAGAAAGAAAATGCAAAGGGAAGCAACATCTCTTCGCAGTGCCAATGAATTGAGCCGATTGGAAAGGACTCGGTCGTCGACGATTCGAGCCGCTCTGCGTTGGATGCGGTTCAGTGAAAGGAGCTAGCACTGGAGAGCCCCTGCCCAGAGATGGGAACAGTATTCCATGTGAGGCCAAACCTTGGCCTTGTAAAGTTGCAGGCGGTGTGTCGGCATGAAATACTGTCCCGCTCTGCTGAGCATGCTAAGATTTTTAGAGGCCAATTATGCCTTCTCTTCCAAGTGACCACGAAACTGCACGTCACTCGACATGTCGACTCCGAGGATTCCGATACTGGCTGTGGCAAGAAGGGGAGTGCCTTGAAACTGAGGAGATAAGACAAATGGGTTCTTTTTAGCGGTAAACGCGCAAACTTGTGTCTTCTGAGGATTAAACTGGACTAGATTTAGTCGCCCCCAATCCGAGACATTGTTTAGGAGAGACTCGACTTCAGACACAAGTTTGTTCCGGTACTCAGCGACGTTTCCCCGAGAAATATTGGCACGGCCGGTGTATAGAGCATCACCAGTGCTGTCATCCGCATAGCAATGAATGTTACCAGTTAGCAATATGGTAATAATGGTATTAATATATAATGGTGCGGATATCCTCATTGCGAAATATATTACGCAAAGGAAGTCAGAGAATAGCCATCTCTGTAGCTCACAAGAATGCGGCTAACCTGATGGTAAGTGAAAGTCCCTAAGTCGTATCGGTCCGGAAAAATCGCTGGTGGTAATCGATTCTACAAGGAAGTTGTGCGAGGAAGAAAACTTCTTCTAAATCGCACAGTGGTGGACCGCCAATCATCCAGATGGTGTGGATGGTATCAGGAGTTCTGCCGCGATATGCGTTCGTGAAATTTGGCAGGTGGGATTAATTCGAACAATTCCTCAGAGCACTACCCGTGATAGATGCGATAAAATACGCAAAGAGATGCAAAATCTCTACGCAGTGCCAATGAGTCAAGCCGATCGGAAAGAACTCCGGCGTCGATGATTTGAACTGCTCTGTGCTAGATGCGGTTAAGTGGAAGGAGCTAGCACTGGGGAGCCCCTGCCCAGAGATGGGAACACTATTCCATGTAAGGCCGAACCTGCGCCTTGTAAAGTTGCAAGCGGTGTGTCGGCATGAAATACTGTCCCACTCTGCTGAGCACGCCATGATTTTTTGAGGCTAATTTGGCCTTCTCTTCCTAGTGACCACGAAACTGCACGTCACTCGATATGTCGAAACCAAGGATCTCGAAACTGGCTGAGGCAACAAGGGAACTGCCTTGAAACTGAGGAGATACGACAAAGGGGTTCTTTTTAGCGGTAAACGCGCAAACTTGTATCTTCTGGGGATACAACTGAACTAGATTTAGTCGACCCCATTCTGAGACTTTGTTCTACAAAGTCTCGACTTCAAACACAAGTTTGTTCCTACTCTTTGTTTGGTACTCGGCGACGTTTTCCCGAGAAATATTGGCACGGCCGGTGTATAAAGCATTACCAGTGCTGTCGTCCACATAGCAATGAATGTTACTGGCTTGCAACATATCATTGATAAACAGAAGAAACAGCGTTGGTGATAGCACGCAGCCTTGTGGAGCACCAGCGTTAATGGACTAGTAATCGGAGCATGCACCGTCTACTACGACCTTGATACTCCGATCAGCAAGGAAACTGGTGATCCATTTGCACAATTTCTCGGAAGGCCATTGGAAGGAACCTTCGAAAGAAGCGCTTTGTGCCAAACCCGATCGAAGGCCTTCGCAATGTCCAAACTAACGGCCAATGCCTCCCCCTTGGACTCCACTGCCTCCGCCCATCTATTAGTTAGGTAACCTAAAAGATCACCAGCTAAGCGACCCCGACGAAAACCGTACTGGCGGTCACTAATCAGCTGGTGATCCTCAAGGTACCGCATGAGCTGGCTATAAATAATGGTTTCCATTACTTTGGAGAACAAGGAGGTGATGGCGATAGACTTGTAGTTGGACGGATCTGAGCGGTCGCCTTTTTTAGGGAACAGGTGCACCAAAGCTGTCTTCCATAAGTTCGGGATTACGCCAATGGAGTAGGAGTACCTGAAAAGACACGTTAAAACCGGAGCCAACTCCGGAGCACACGTCCTCAGCACAATTGGGGGGATTTCGTCAGGCCCACTCGACTTCCAGATGTCCAGGGAGAGGATTGCTTTACGCATCGAGCGCTGATTAAACAGCACTTCCTGCATGGAGCACTCACACACAGTTTTGGAAGAGCAGCTTTTGACAATGACCCGGAGAGACGGTTTACTCAGAAAGTCCTTCACCCAGACAATCAGGCCAGTATATTAGCCGTACGCTGAAAGCTTGCCCAATAGACTAGCATGCCAAACCCTGTCAAAGGCCTTCGAAACATCGAGAGAAGCAGCAAATGCTTCACCACTGTCCTCTAGGGCTTCGGCCCATATGTGGCATACGCTAGTAGGTCCCCAGTTGATCGATTTCGGCGAAACCCGTACCGTACTTATTATATGGAGTGTGGTTAAAATCGTCTTAGATGTAAAAGAGGCATAGGATAAAAACAAATTCTCTTATCAGTAAACTGTTTACGGAGTCGGGTTTTTTATTCCTTTTTATACATTTCGATTTATTATTCGCTCTTCATTGTTAATGTTTCAGAAATATTATGGCTTTAAAAATAAAACTACGTAATATGGCCGTATCCTAAATAAACACATCGTATGTATATATTAAAAAGAAAATCCGTAAAATATCATTAAAATTCTGTGCTGTTATAACCCTTGAACGAATTCAAACAAAGACGCGTTTTGAAACGCAAACACGAAACTTTCGATCTCGTAGCTGGTAATTAAGAGGAATTTGTTTTGTACTCAAAAATAGATAAACCACCTGCAAATTTATTTCATCCCTCCATAGGTAGATTTGCATCGTGTTTGCAAATCTACGTCGTTTGTTACCTTTTTTTAAGTGAGGTAAATATAATTATATTGTATGTATAAAATATACAAGAAGTTTTCTTCCTCGCACATCTTTCTTGTGGAATTGACTACTACCAGTAATTTTTTTGGACCGATACGTGTTAGAGACTTTCAAGAAAAGAGCTTACTCTTTTTTAAGAACCGGGACACACACACACACACACACACACACACACACACACACACATGCGCGCGCGCGCGCACGCGCTCGCTCATGTATACATACGGCCGGACTTCCAGCCGGGAATAGTCGGAACGTAGGACCTCAAAATGTGAAGATCTGTTGAAAAACTCGCATTCTCAAAATCGGACCGAAATGTATAATTTACTGCTTTTGAAAATTATTTATTTTTAAAGCGGAAAGTTAAAAAAGAAATAAAACTGATCTCCTGCATCTAAGATAAATAAAGTAACAAAGCTGAACTCGGAAATACAAAACTTAAACTTTGGATGGCTTTTTCATGTAGCATTCTATCGAGATCCACGGGCTAATTTCAGAATCGCTCTGGGGATTTCTTTATTTGACGTTCCAGACTGCGGGCTGTTATTCATTAGAGAAACTTATAATTACAAAGACAGCGGATTAAGAGAGTTATTCCATTGTTTTCATAAGTAATGACTTAGAATATGCGCCTTTTGAAATATGTGCAAATATAAGATAAGAGCGTTTTCTTTTTTGACTTTAAACTAGTTGATCGGTGGCGTATTAGAGTTATGTATACATTTAGATTAAATGGAAGTGGCTGTAAGCTTAGGGGTTATGACCATGCTATTAAGACATAAATAACCATTTTTATAACTATAAGCAATTTCCAGAAATGGCATTTATCTGTCTGTCTATTTAAGATAATCGTTGGAATGGCTAAACCAATTCACGGACAGGTAGAGAGCCACGCTGAGAGAAATGAGGAATGATTATAGGCTATATTTTACTGAAATCATCAATATTTTCTATTAAATCGAATAAATGATTAGAAATAACCTAATAGAAGTGGTATTATTCGGGTAAATAAAATAAATGAGTTTTTATGATAATCATATAAACATTTTTTATAAAAGACAATACAATATTTAAACAAAATCATTTTGGTTTGCAATTTACACAAATAGGCCCTTACATTTTTTTTATCTCTTAAACTTTTGACGAAATCTAACACAGATATGTAACATTTTCAACACCATTTTACAACAAAACTAGTGTGTTTTGTTGTTAAGACGTCTTATAAGGTGATAAGACGTTTTTTTACGTTTTCCTTTATATACTTATAGCTTACGCCTGTAATCCCTGAGAAGGCAAGGTACTCCGACCACGTTTAGCTAAAAAATAAATATCGCATATAGTTTACGAAATAATAACAAGAATCTAAGCTCTGTGTGTTTTTTGAACCGATTGGTTTTGTGATAATCGATACCAAGACCTTGCCGTGGCCTTGCCAAGGATACTTTTGTATATCTTCAGGTTTTTTGTTTAAGTTCTACGCGGACAAAGTCATGGGTAAAAGCTCGTCAGAAATAAGGAAAACGTCTGTACCTTTTATAATGCATAAGGTGGTGTGGTAATCCATGGTGTGATCAATCCTTTTTGTTTCCTAGGTGTCGTAAGAGGCGATTATGAGAAACCCCAGAAAAATAGTATCGCATCTGATTGATAGCGCTATATATATCTCGTTTCCGTCAGACGTAAAATACTTAACGTCTAATAAGATTCTTCATAATATTGTGTCTCTAGGGAGACGTATATAGAAAATGTCAACAAGTCCTTGAATCTAATTAATCGTGGTAATAATCTTATACACCACTTGTAAATTGTACCAGACCGGCAACGGGAAACAGCATCAAAAATTCATGTTCGGTACTGAGACCTTAAATCCAAGCTTAAATTATTGAGGGCGAAAAATCAAATCACAATTCTAACACGCTTGAGTGTAGAACTGTTTATAGTAAGATAAAAATTTATATTAGAAAAAAGATATATTAATAGATTTTTTATTACATAGATTAGTGTCTTTCTAAGTCCGCGCGGCATTTAAAATTAAAAGTAAATCATTATCACTTATAATAACAAAAGTACAATTTCCATGCGAACAAGGGCGCGGCACAGCTAGTATGATGTACTTTTATAAAAGCTTTTACAAAAATTTACTTCGCAAATATCCGCGTTATAAAATAAAATGATGTGTCTTACCTAGTATGAAGAAGCACCTCCCGCCCTCCCTCAATTGCGTGCACTATCCCCGTCACCACTAATCCCAGCACCGCTACTTCCAACACCACTACACTAGGCAAGACACACCACTGACGATAATACGACACGTGTTTCGCCTCTACACGAGGCATCCTCAGGTGATATAGACTCTACGGTGGCTAACCGCTAAGTGAGCGGCGAGCCAAAACAAGTGCCTTTTATACAAACCGATGATGCAACCGCTCTCCACCTAAGTAGCGAGCGACTGCGTCATGAGATAAAACATGCGACCAATCACCGCTGGACTTACGCAGCCGTTTGTAAAATTAAAAACAAATCGCCGCGCAACGCCCACATTATTAGAGAGCAGGCTTGAAGATATTTAAGACAGGTGAGTTAGTAACATTTGTTTGTTCATTCAGCAATGCAACGGTATTATTATTACTTTTTAATATCTCTAACTGTTCCAGCACACACAGCCGCAGCCTTTTATTACACGTATGTAAGACTTTAAAGGAGTGGTCGTTGGCTAGGTTGTGTCCAGTGTCCAAAAGATGTTTGGCAAAATGGGATTTATCGGGATTGCAATTCCTGTACGCGGCTAAATGCTCTTTATAACGTGTCTCGAAATTGCGACCAGTCTGACCCACGTAAACGGCGTGGCATTCGTCACAAACAAGTTTGTAAACACCTGACTTTTGACGAATATCCAACTTATCTTTACTATTACAGATATTTCTAAGAGAATTGTTTGTTTTGAACGCCACATGAACGCCGTTTTGTCGAAGAGTATTAGCTACTTTTTCAGATATGGGGCCTAAGTAGGTAGTAGGTAGGCCAAACTGCTCACATATCGATGAACACTTTGATGTTGAACCGCGTACAGAGAGTTGCGAATAACATGCTTTTGTTTCTTTTTAATTAAATTGTTAATGAGATTTTTTGAAAAACCGTTAGAGACCGCTATTTGATAAATTATATTAAGTTCTTTTAAATAATTTTCTTTACTTAATGGGACAGTGAACAAACGGTTAATGTAACAATAAAAAGCGGCTACTTTATGTTGCCATGGATGACATGATGACGCGGGGATGACCGTGTCGGTGTGAGTTGGCTTTCGATAAATTTGGAAAACATGTGACGATTCTTTTCTTGTTATTGTTAAGTCAAGAAAATTAAGGGAACAATCTTGTTCCAATTCAAGTTTAAATTTAATTTTGTCATGGACTCTATTTATTTTATTGAGGAAAACATCCAGTTGTCTCCTTGTGCCAGTCCAGCAAATAATTATGTCGTCTACATATCGATAGTAATATAAGATATTTTGATTCACAACTATATGTTGTTTTTCGAAATTATCCATGAAAATGTCCGCCATAAGGGGACTTAGAGGGGACCCCATAGCTAACCCTTCTTTTTGTAGATAGAAACGGTTATTAAACCGGAAATAGTTTTGTTTCATACAGAGAGAGGTTAAGTTAAGAAGATCATTTGTTTCCCCGGGATGTAGACGACGTTTTTCAAAGAGATCTGCGAGTATACGCAAACAGTCAAGGGATGGGACATTTGTGAAAAGACTATCAACGTCTAAAGATAACAATATGGATTTAGGAGGAATACGAATATCTTTAATTTTGGAAATGAGATCTAAGCCATTTTTAAGGCTGTAAGTGGGGTTGAATCCAGATTTCTCTCGAAGGAGGAAGTTTAATTTTTTAGCAAGGAAATAAGCTGGTGCACCAATATATGAGACAACTGGACGAATAGGAACATGTTCTTTATGTATTTTTGGTAACCCATATAAAATGGGTGCTTGAGGATTCATTGGAACAAGATTGCTCCGAGACAAGTTGTGATCGGGAAAAACATATGATGATTGTTGTATACATAACTTAATATCCGAAGTAAACTTTTTGGTTGGGTCAGACTCCAATAGCTCAAAGTCATCACCTTGGATAACATCGTTAACTTTCTGGCTGTACCCACTACTCTCCATAATAACAACAGTATTGCCTTTATCGGCTTTAGTAACAATAAGGTCGTTTTCCCTTATTCTCTGCTTTAGGGACTTAAAAACAGGGAACTCAGGATTGAAATGGGAAGACGCGGGCACAGCCCGAATTTCATTAGCTACCAAACTTTTAACGATGTTATCTTTCTTCCCGATCACAACAGCCACCTCCGCGTCAACAGCCATAGTCTCTAACGATTTTTGGGAGACCGAAGGTGTTAAATTATACTTAAGGCCTTTATGTAAAAGGGACAATTCATCTGTTGGAAACTGGACATTGGAAAGATTTTTAACTCGGGGATAAAATTGGTGATATTCTGTATGTATGTCGTTATTACGATTACGGGATGAAGAGGATACAAGTCGTTGTAATTTACGGGACTGAATTTGATATTTCTAATAAACAGCCATTGAAGCAAGTTCTCTGGCTTTACCATCCAAAATATCAAATTCAATATTATGTAATTTATATGAAAGTTCAGAGTATAATACTTTAAGGTGGATTTTTAAATTATCTCTATTGGAAAACCAACGACGACACTCCTCATTAAGCCAAATGTTCTGAGCTTTAGAAATAGCAATACTGGCCGCTCGACTATTTGTGCTGGAACGTATTTGAACATAATTGGGAATAACATGAAGTTGTTTGCACTGCTGATTGAACCAAACATTTTGGGCAGCAATACGATGGAGTTTTGTTAATTTGACATAGAGTCTTGCCTGGTCGGCCGTGCTAGCCTCTTTAATATAATTAATAGAATCAGGCGATACTTTGCGGAAATCCATTATATAAAAGCTTTTACAAAAATTTTCTTCGCAAATATCCGCGTTATAAAATAAAATGATGTGTCTTACCTAGTATGAAGAAGCACCTCCCGCCCTCCCTCAATTGCGTGCACTATCCCCGTCACCACTAATCCCAGCACCGCTACTTCCAACACCACTTCACTAGGCAAGACACACCACTGACGATAATACGACACGTGTTTCGCCTCTACACGAGGCATCCTCAGGTGATATAGACTCTACGGTGGCTAACCGCTAAGTGAGCGGCGAGCCAAAACAAGTGCCTTTTATACAAAACAAACAATTCTCTTAGAAATATCTGTAATAGTAAAGATAAGTTGGATATTCGTCAAAAGTCAGGTGTTTACAAACTTGTTTGTGACGAATGCCACGCCGTTTACGTGGGTCAGACTGGTCGCAATTTCGAGACACGTTATAAAGAGCATTTAGCCGCGTACAGGAATTGCAATCCCGATAAATCCCATTTTGCCAAACATCTTTTGGACACTGGACACAACCTAGCCAACGACCACTCCTTTAAAGTCTTACATACGTGTAATAAAAGGCTGCGGCTGTGTGTGCTGGAACAGTTAGAGATATTAAAAAGTAATAATAATACCGTTGCATTGCTGAATGAACAAACAAATGTTACTAACTCACCTGTCTTAAATATCTTCAAGCCTGCTCTCTAATAATGTGGGCGTTGCGCGGCGGTTTGTTTTTAATTTTACAAACGGCTGCGTAAGTCCAGCGGTGATTGGTCGCATGTTTTATCTCATGACGCAGTCGCTCGCTACTTAGGTGGAGAGCGGTTGCATCATCGGTTTGTATAAAAGGCACTTGTTTTGGCTCGCCGCTCACTTAGCGGTTAGCCACCGTAGAGTCTATATCACCTGAGGATGCCTCGTGTAGAGGCGAAACACGTGTCGTATTATCGTCAGTGGTGTGTCTTGCCTAGTGTAGTGGTGTTGGAAGTAGCGGTGCTGGGATTAGTGGTGACGGGGATAGTGCACGCAATTGAGGGAGGGCGGGAGGTGCTTCTTCATACTAGGTAAGACACATCATTTTATTTTATAACGCGGATATTTGCGAAGTAAATTTTTGTAAAAGCTTTTATATAATGGATTTCCGCAAAGTATCGCCTGATTCTATTAATTATATTAAAGAGGCTAGCACGGCCGACCAGGCAAGACTCTATGTCAAATTAACAAAACTCCATCGTATTGCTGCCCAAAATGTTTGGTTCAATCAGCAGTGCAAACAACTTCATGTTATTCCCAATTATATTCAAATACGTTCCAGCACAAATAGTCGAGCGGCCAGTATTGCTATTTCTAAAGCTCAGAACATTTGGCTTAATGAGGAGTGTCGTCGTTGGTTTTCCAATAGAGATAATTTAAAAATCCACCTTAAAGTATTATACTCTGAACTGTCATATAAATTACATAATATTGAATTTGATATTTTGGATGGGAAAGCCAGAGAACTTGCTTCAATGGCTGTTTATGAGAAATATCAAATTCAGTCCCGTAAATTACAACGACTTGTATCCTCTTCATCCCGTAATCGTAATAACGACATACATACAGAATATCACCAATTTTATCCCCGAGTTAAAAATCTTTCCAATGTCCAGTTTCCAACTGATGAATTGTCCCTTTTACATAAAGGCCTTAAGTATAATTTAACACCTTCGGTCTCCCAAAAATCGTTAGAGACTATGGCTGTTGACGCGGAGGTGGCTGTTGTGATCGGGAAGAAAGATAACATCGTTAAAAGTTTGGTAGCTAATGAAATTCGGGCTGTGCCCGCGTCTTCCCATTTCAATCCTGAGTTCCCTGTTTTTAAGTCCCTAAAGCAGAGAATAAGGGAAAACGACCTTATTGTTACTAAAGCCGATAAAGGCAATACTGTTGTTATTATGGAGAGTAGTGGGTACAGCCAGAAAGTTAACGATGTTATCCAAGGTGATGACTTTGAGCTATTGGAGTCTGACCCAACCAAAAAGTTTACTTCGGATATTAATTTATGTATACAACAATCATCATATGTTTTTCCCGATCACAACTTGTCTCGGAGCAATCTTGTTCCAATGAATCCTCAAGCACCCATTTTATATGGGTTACCAAAAATACATAAAGAACATGTTCCTATTCGTCCAGTTGTCTCATATATTGGTGCACCAGCTTATTTCCTTGCTAAAAAATTAAACTTTCTCCTTCGAGAGAAATCTGAATTCAACCCCACTTACAGCCTAAAAAATGGCTTAGATCTCATTTCCAAAATTAAAGATATTCGTATTCCTCCTAAATCCATATTGTTATCTTTAGACGTTGATAGTCTTTTCACAAATGTCCCATCCCTTGACTGTTTGCGTATACTCGCAGATCTCTTTGAAAAACGTCGTCTACATCCCGGGGAAACAAATGATCTTCTTAACTTAACCTCTCTCTGTATGAAACAAAACTATTTCCGTTTTAATAACCGTTTCTATCTACAAAAAGAAGGGTTAGGAGGGAAGAAGGGAAGGGTTTGTATAAAAGGCACTTGTTTTGCCTCGCCGCTCACTTAGCGGTTAGCCACCGTAGAGTCTATATCACCTGAGGATGCCTCGTGTAGAGGCGAAACACGTGTCGTATTATCGTCAGTGGTGTGTCTTGCCTAGTGTAGTGGTGTTGGAAGTAGCGGTGCTGGGATTAGTAGTGACGGGGATAGTGCACGCAATTGAGGGAGGGCGGGAGGTGCTTGTTCATACTAGGTAAGACACATCATTTTATTTTATAACGCGGATATTTGCGAAGTAAATTTTTGTAAAAGCTTTTATATAATGGATTTCCGCAAAGTATCGCCTGATTCTATTAATTATATGATGTACTTTTAATTAAACAGTAAACAAAAATGTTTGTTACTATTTTTTGTACATTTTCAAGTTAAGATGTAGATTATATTATAAAAGGGATCTATAAAGCTTGTTTACTTTCAGATGAGCTTTTCAAAAATAATTAGAATACTAATTTATTTTATTTATCGTCCATCATACTTTTAATGTTAACCTTGTACTAATTTACGTTTCTTTTTATTTTCTGTTAATCTTTTTTCATTGCATAAGGATTAGTAATTATTAAAAGTTTAACGTACACTCGACTATTCCCTTGTGGTACCGATACAGTATTTTCCAATTCAGTATTTTCACACAAAGCCGATATAGCTCAGAAGGTAAGCAATCGCCATTATTTTTATATTACTCATGTACAAGCCGAGTTTAGTGCCACTGAAATAGTTAATTGCAATTTTGAGGGTTAATTTAGAATATGCTTTAGTCATGCTGTGAAATCCAATATTTCACAGCATGACCTTAATATGCAACGCTGTAGCAATTTATGGTTGTAGCACGAGTGGGAAAGCATAACGCTCTGAGTGAACACCAACGTATGTGCTTCGTATAGTAAGAGTAGAGAACCGAAGACCCTTTTTTACTGTAAACGAAGCATTCGATTTTAGTCCTCAGGGGTATCAACGCGTCAGCGTTTTGATACTCAATTGAAGATAAATGTAGATGATTATGGTCCACAGCGTCCACTTACAAGCAGGAGGGGTGTGTGCTCGTTTGACAACATATTCTATGAAAAAAAACGCAATAAATTTTTTAAAATTAGTTTTGTTTGAGGAATAAAACCCTACGAGAAACCCGCACTCAGGTCGTGTCGAAGTACCGTCTCATCGAACTAGGAGAGTGAGAGAATAAGGAGTGTATTTGTGCACATACTCGTGTGCTATAACCCTGTCCAGCGCAGATGGCTAGTCTCAAATATTTAAATTATTACCTATTCATTTTAAGATAAATAGAAAATTGGTTTTCTATAATAGAAATTTAAAATCTGTATTGTCAGTTTTGAAATAAAATGAAATCGCCGTCATTGCACGTTGATTTTTATGGGTTGTTGCATCAAGAGCATTTACATGAGTAGAGATATTTACGTCACTTCGGTATTTGACACACTAAGCACAATTAAGATAGTCAAAACAAACCATTACAGCCAATGAAAAGTCCACTGCTGAAGAAAGGTCCCTCCCGTAGGTTGATTCACGGATTTGCCATAATTGCCACACACTTGGAAAGCGGGAAAAATTATGAGATGTCATCAGGAAGTTGCTGCTGTCCAATTTCTGATTAATTTCCCTCTGTTCCCTCTTTTCCTCTTGCCCACGGAGTTTTCGGAAAAAAAACATTACTATAGAAATTGTAAGACGTCACACGTCTTTTAAAAATCAAACACCAATTAATTGTAAGCGGACTCTTGTACTCGAAATATATTTTGTCTTCTCATTGTTCTCTTTCACCACCGAGCACGTAGTAAATGAGAACTTAAAATTACAACTAACAATAATATTGTTTTGGTGGGAGTCGAAACTGGATTAGCCGACTTAGTTTAGCTATCAACTTAAAAATAATGTAAATATTTGTTTGTTTAAAATGTCAAAACCCTGAAAGTTCTTCAACAAATGCTTTGAAATTGTGACACAATTTTGCATCGGGATACGCGCGTTTTTTTATATCGTTTTTAAAAAGCGTTTTGAGCCGCAGCTAGCCTTCGCCGAGTACAACCAGCGGGAAATAAAATGTGTGCAGAAAAAATAAAAATCAACATGATTTAGTTTATGAGACCAAGTTAAGTATTTAAACACAACACGCATTCACATTACCAGTAAATTTATTGGAAAATACTCAGTAAAATTCTATGTAGCAGAAAGTAACTTTGGCATTACGCCAGTTTATTCAGAGCGTAGCAGGAAAATAAAATATTAGGATTTGTGGCTGCATTAATGTCGTAACAAATACTTTTTTGTGAGAATAGTAAAAGATCTAAATTTTACTTAAAAATTTTTCTTTGACTTAAAAATTTTAAACAATAAATAGTAATTTATTGTTTAAAATTTTAAGCATAGAAAAGAATAAACACAGAATAACAAAAAATAACTGATCTACCACGTGCTCTACGGTGAAGGAAAAATCGTGAAGAAACCGGATATATTTAGAAAAATGTCAAGTTCGCAACACTGTTTTTTTTTTTGTTCATCTGGTGCTGCCAGGCTGGATATTTAACATTGGCAGACATTGAGCTATCGGTGCGAGCATCCATGTGTTGATAGCCAAGTGGGAAACGATAATCTGGGGCATTCAGGGTATATATATATATATATATTACATTTAAGCTTTTTAATGATGTAAATATTGTCTATATATTATTCAATAAAAAATAAGATGTTCATTCGTTTATTAGTAATAACAGAACGTAAAATATTTAAGACATATCTTTTGAATGAAACTAATTTACGGATTTATTGATTACTATACAGATTTAATTGAACTTAGTTTTATTCCCGAAGTTGCAGGTGCTTTACATAGCCAATGATCAAGGGGGCGGGTGGACTGAGTTGTATCAAATCTAGTTGGCTAACCCGGGCTACCTTAAGTTTTGAATATTAATTATTTTTGATCCGCAGAACAGCAACCTCTTAAAAACGTAGAAGTCTATATATTGTATATTTAATTTAAAGCGTAGTGTTCTCTTTAATATAAGAACTCATTACATTTTTTTGTTTCACATTATAAACAAAAAAAGAATAACTTTAAGAAGACAACAAACGAAGAGTGAAAGCATGTTAGAAGCTCTGGCAACAGAAATCACGTTGAGGCAAACATTTGTTACACACATTGAGTGAATGTGTGTGAGAAAGTTTCCTTACAGGCTCTACTATCCATCAGTGGCAAATGGTGCGTGAATATGTCTATTGATCAGATAAACGACGTCATATTTTCTATGTTCTACTCGTGTTTTTTTAGTTTTGTAGAATATTAAAATAAATATTAAAAGTATATTTTTTATAGAATAAAGTGATAAACGATTATGAGTGGATGCTATGACCTTGCATTTGTAGACATCTACAACTGTCATCAATTAGGAATCAAAATACAGGAGCGTTGTTACACCTGAGTAAGATGGAATCTCCCGTTTCCAGTAAAAGGGTATCCAGTTATTTACATTCACCAAACGAAAAACAGCAACATTAAACTGATGTTACCCTGGCTAGTTTTACGCCTGTGAGAATGTGTGCCTCCCCAATTGAGCAGATTCATTCGTGCTACATCTAATATATAGTTGCAGCGTGGACCTATCAGGTATAGATTACTTTCAAACATTGAGTTATATGTACTACGTACTAGAGAAGCCATTCCGAACATTGACTATGTTCAACTGAACTGTAGTGCAATCCATACAAACTAAATATTGCGTAAATTGAAGATTTGTGAATTCCATAAAATTATTATTATTACATTTTATTTAGAAATATATTTGTTTAGATTAAATTAAGATATTTCATATTAAATTCTTATATTTATTTTATATTAATATCTTATTTTATATTAAATTAAAATCTTCGCGCATGCGCGACTACTACTCCCGCGCGTGCGCGAAGACAGTGTAGGACACAATTTTTGTTTGGAATGGCTTCTCTAGTACGTAGTACATATAACTCAATGCTTTCAAATGTTATTCGTATTAAAAAAGTTTTCTGCCTAGGATTCCTTCCAGTTAGGTACCACTGTGTTACCTATTTCTGGCCGCTAAATTGTAATAGTAATAATAATGTCCTCCAGACCGAATTTTTTCACGGCAACCGACCTCAATGGAGACTAGCCATTGGCGCAGCACAGGATTATAGTGCCTTCCAAGTCTATGCGAAAGCACAGGTGCACTCTCTACTCCCTCACTCTCATAGTCCGATGGGACGGTAAACCTACACGACCGGAGAGAGATCAGGCGCAGGACCAACGGCTGGACCAATATGCTTTCCCAAGCAAGGGGGTGAGACACCGTGTACCTGACTCCGGTTAGCTACTGAGAATTTCTTGACGGACAACTAAATAACTGATTTTTTGGCCCGAACCGAGATTCGAACCTGGGACCTCATGATTAGCAGTAACGCTAATACAACCACTAGACCAACTCAAACTTATGTTCCAGCATAGAGGGTATAGAGAGCCAGTATCATTACAGGCAGGCATTCTTTTAAGTTCTTAGGGATGACAAAAACAGATGGTCTTACTTTAATGAAGTTGGCTGCAGGTGTCTATGGACTTGAAGACCTTTTGTGAAGACAAAGAAATCTTTTGAGAGGTCTAAACTCTAAACGATATCACAAGTTTAAGGTTACAACTGTCCTTTAAATAAGAAAGTTTCATCAAGAACTTTATCTTCTATTTTTTCACTAATAGTTCCAGGATTCCGCTTTAAATTTATATAGCTCATAACTCGAGGTATAACGCATTTAATAAAAATAGAGTCATTAAAATCTGCTCACAATTAGTGGAGATGTCGCGTAACAAACATACTTAAAACGATCCTTTTTTCCCGGTCGATTAATAACAGGTATTCATTGGGCGGAGAAGTCACTTTCCATCGGATTTTATAAACATGTTCAATATCGCTTTCTTTTATTACATGGATTCATTGCGATGAATTGCACAAAAAGGCTTTTCAGTACGTAAAAAAGTTGCAGCGCTTAGAGCAATTAGTCCGCCCCACTGGTCCAATGTATGTTGCCGGACTTCACATGCCTTTTTATTTTTCGTTTATGGTTCTCTCACGATGTTTTCCTTTACCAACGAGCACGTGGTCATCAGTACATTAAACACGTAACAATATGATCGTGAAATTTACGTTCAGCAAAAAACCCTGAGCTCCCGTGTGGCGGCGTAAGAATATTCAATACCCCATATCTTCCCGTGGGTGTCGTAAGGAGCGACATGGGAAACTAAGGCAGAGGATGAGCAGCAGCATCTATCTGTTACTAGCAAAATAAGAATAAAAACTGCGGTTGCCCACCCACTTGCCAAGCTTGGTAATTATGGAAAAATACTCCCTCATGGTAAGAGTTACAAATAGACGGCCCCAAGTCCCAGGTGGCTCCGCTATTTTTGGCTACGGTGGCGACTATGGTAACATCGTGGCAGAGAGTGCTAAGAATCTCTGGTGGAGGTTTGGTTACCACCTAAGACTATTCGTTCTGGCAACATATACCACGACTAAGTAAGCAATTAATTACGTTATATTGTACCAAAATGCTGTTCAGCATGTGCAACGTTAAAATGCGTACTAAAATCATTTTGCGCTTATCTATTCGATGCATAGAGCTGCTACAATTTTATTGCTTCATTATCTACTTCAGACTTCCATTTTTGTTTAATTTTGTGAGCCTTTATTTGACGCAGTTTACATTTTTAAGATATTTCAGCACTTTTGTAGAGTCCATTGTTTTTTTTTTTAATTTTGTACAGTCCATAACAGCGTCTGAGTAATAATAACCACTACCTCATGTCGTCCTGTGCTTATCGTAAAAAGCGAAATAAATCAGAAGATGGAGAGCAGCGTCTTCCTAATAACAATGAAAAATAAAAAGAACTACGGTTTTTTTTTTAGGATAGGGTGACAAACGAGCACACAGTCCACCTATTGGTAAGTGGTTGCTGTGGACCATAGACATCTACATCTATCCTCAATAAAGAATCAAAATGCAGATGTGTTGTCACCCGTGAGGACTAAGATGGAATGCCTCTTCTCCAGTAAAAAGGGTCTCCGGTTCTCTACACCCATGATACGAAACACAGCAGCGTTAAGCTGTTATTTTACGCTGGTATTCTGTGAAAACGTGGTCCTACCCCGGTGGAGCTGACCCATTCATGCTACAACTATACTACTAAAATAGCTTCAGCATGGCTCTAACACGTACAACCACGTTATCAACGCGCCCATCAAGCGTGGAGACTAAAGCCTATATTTACAATATGAGATATTCTATGCGGGAGGCCTATGTTCAGCAGTGGACTTTTGATAAACTGTAACAGTAAAGGTTTTTATATCAGTTCAAAACAATATTTAAAAACTCGTCCTCTTACTACACCCACGAGTTGAAATAGGCTGATGGATAGTATTTCGAATCAACAAAACATAAGGAGATTTTACAATAAATATAATGAATTAACAGTCCATATAGATATATCCCCTTACCTTTTATTTTTTCGAGTTGATTCTAAATATTCATTCTTTAATTCAATACAGCATATCAAAAGTTTTTACGAAGTATAGGCACGCTGCAGCTATATTATGTTTGCAGCAGGGTCGGCTAGATCGGAGTAGAACCACGCTCTCATGGAATACCAGCGTTAAATAGCAGCTTTATGATCATGTTTCGTATGGTAAGTGTAGAGAACAAGAGACCATTTTTACTGGAAACGAGGCACTTCATCTTAATCCTCAGGGGTGACAATGAATCTGAATTTTGATTCTTATTCGAGAATAAATGTCTATGGGCTTATTTACAACTTACCATTAGGTAGATTGTGTGCTCGTTTGTAACCCTAAAGTCCAATACCGAACTATGGTCTATACTTGTCTCAGTTTTTACAGCTTGTAAATTAATTCGTCGTGTCGTATTTTGCCAAACGTTTTTGAGAGTTTGAAAAAGAGGGCACCGTTGCTGAAAATTTGGTGATTTGCAAAGTGATTGAAGACTTCCAGAATGTATTTTGTTAGGTGTTGAATTTAATTCATGCACGAATGTTTGTGTCTGAAGCTGAACTACTCGACGGGAAGAATCTTTTTGGAAAATAAAATTATCGGCGCCTCCGAGGCTTTAATTTAAGTATCTCTTGTAAATTTTCCCCAGAGTGCTGGTAGACTAATTGGTCTGTAGCTGGAGGCTAGGTTGCGCGGTTTACTTGGTTTCGAAATTCCTATAACGTTCTAATTCGAGGAAGAGATGCCAATGAAAATACCTACAAGGGGACTAACTAGAGGGGCGGATAGTGATTTGAGGACCCTGTTACTAATGCCCTCAGGGCCGGGTGCTGATTTCTTTTGAGATTTTTGGTGACATCTGTGATGGAATTACGTCCATACCGCTGTGCAAAACGTTATTTTAAAGGATTAGGACAAGGTGCGGTGGAGTTGCCAGAATATGATAGAGGATATTGTGGCCGCGTCGGTGTCATTCATAATAATTTTCCATCTTATGCTACATGTGTCACTTGCAGTCGCGTAAAACTGCAAGTAACGTTAACATTGCAATAAAATCTTTGTTTTTCTTTTAATTTAAGCTATTTTATGTTATTGTTTAATTGAGTAGCATTAAGTTGTCGACGTGTCTGTGAAATACCGGACGGATTAAGAATGAGAGAGAGAGGTTACGCCACTCTAACAGGGCGTCATATTGATGGCGACGGAGTAGAATTAAGGGTAGATCGGGAAACCCCCGTTTTTGTGCAGTATTAGGTTCAGTGTAGGTGGCGAGCACGAGTGGTCAGCACAGGAGGATAAAGTTAAAAAAAAAGTTTATCAAAATTTGAATAGATACTTAAGATGTTATATATTTTTAAAAACTACGTATATTCTAAATATTTATTTTTATAATTATTGTTATTCAACAATTTTTTGTGGCTTTTAATTAAAGGGTAAATTCTAAATTTAATGTTAAGTTGCTATTCATGGTAGAGCCATGCTGCAGCTATTTTTCTGGTATAGTTGTAACACGAATGGGTCGGCTCGTCCGGGGAAGGACCACGCTCTCACATAATACCAGCGTAAAGTAGCAGCTTAATGCTGCTGTGTTTCGTATGGTGAGTGTAGAGAACAGGAGACCCTTTTTACTGGAAACGAGGCATTCCATATTAGTCCTCACGGGTGAAAACGCACCTGCATTTTGATTCTTTATTGAGGATAGATGTAGATGTCTATGGGCCACAGTAACCACTTACCATCAGGTGGACTGTGTGCTCGTTTGTCGCCCTTATCCTATAAAAAAAAAGTTTATTTTAAATAATATATTGGAAAGCAAGCGATTTTGTAATAAATATAAACTCTAGCAGACGTTTTAATATTTCACTATCAATATTTAGAATGTTTCTTTCGAGGTTAAAATATTTATATTACACGAAATTTTTGCTCAAGCAATTCAAAAAACGCGATAAAAATTGTCAGGAATAATTATAAAAAAATTCAATTGAACTTTATTAAAATCATTTTAATGGCTTAAAAAAGGAACTTTTCCCATATTTATAGATTGATCAGTTCTATTTTCTCACATTTGTGGTGTTCGAAACAACATTTTCTATACAAATATCACGACACATAGAGTAAACACTTTTTTTGGTAAATCAAATAAATAATCATTTGTTCCTACAGTTAACAAAGCAGTAACATCGTCAGGTTATTGTGATGTTGTATTAAAATAAGATAATCGTCTGGTTTGCCGTTTAGTGGCGGTTGAGAATATCCACTACCCCATATCCTCCCGTGGGTGTCGTAAAAGGCGACAAAGGGAAACAGGCAAGAGATGGGCAGCAGCATCTTCCTGATAACAGCAAAATAAGAATAAAAAACTGCGATTGCAAACCCGCTCGCCAAGCGTGGCAACTATGGCAATATACCCTCCATGAGCAATGACCATAATAAACGGCCCCCAGTCGCCGGCGGCCCCGCTATTCCTGGCTACGGTGGCGACCATGGTAACGGCGGGGCAGGGGGTGCTAAGAATATCCGGTGGAGGTTCCGTTGCCACCTAAGACGACTCGACCTGGCAACATACAACGCACGCACCCTGAGGACTGACAAGAAGATCGTAGAGCTGGAAGAAGAGATAGAGAAGTTACGCTGGCACATTATAGGATTATCCGAGTTCCGAAGAGAGGGGGCGGACACGGTAATCCTCGAATGCGGTAACTTGCTCTATCACTGGGAGGGTGACTATCTATCCCAAGGAGGTATCGGATTTATCGTCCACAAGTCTCTCGTTAACAACGTTGTAAAGATTGAGAGTGTGTCGGCGAGTGTTGCGTACCTCGTACTCTGAATCATCAAACGGTATTCGCTGAAGGTCATACAGGTTTACGCACCAACCTCGGTACACCTCGATGAGGAGGTGGAGAAAATGTATGAGGATATCTCTAGACCCATGCATTCCTCCAAAAACCACTATATGGTGTTAATGGGAGCCTTCAATGCAAAGCTAAGCACAAGAGAGAACGGTGATCTGTATGTAGGGAAATTTGGAATAGGGCAACGAAACCCAAGGGGCCAGTAGCTGGCCGACTTCATGGAGAAAGAGGGACTCTTTATGATAAACTCTTTATTCCAGAAGCGACCCCATAAGAAGTGGACCTGGTCGAGTCCCGACGGTTCGACAAAAAATGAGATTGACTTTATTACAACGACCAGACGACAACGGTTCCGTGATGTCTCCGTGATCGCGAGTGTGAAAACTGGTAGCGATCACCGAATGGTTAGAGGCATACTGAACCTAAACGTTAATTTGGAGAGGTCTCGTCTAATATAAATATAAAGTCAACGCTCCGTCCCCCTCGTGCTCGGTTCCAAAGTCCCGAAACCTTTCAGCTCGAGTTACTAAACCGTTTTCAGTGGCAAGAAGATTGCAATGAAGTGGACGATGTGAATGACAAGCTCGTGGAAACTGTCAATGCGTTCGGAGGTAAGTTTGGCAAGACCCGCCGCAGACGAACACAAAAACTCTCCGATAACACTCTTAATCTCATGGCTGTTAGACGGGAGATGAAGCTACATTCTTCAACAGATTTGACAGCATACAGGCAACTGAACACATAGATCTCCAATTGCATGCGGCGGGACTTACGCAACTTCAATACAGCTTGTATTGATGAAACGATCGAGCGAAAACAAGGCTCCGAAGTCTTTGCACGTGATCTGTCTACCATAAAGAGCCAACTGTCAAAGCTGAAGACAGAATGTGGCAGCATCGTTTCCGGGGCACCTGAGATTTTGAGTGAGATTGAGAGGTTCTATGGGCAGCTGTACACGTCATCGTTGGAGCCGCACGCAGGTGTGAGTAACGATCCAAGAGCGAGTCTTATCCGACACTATTCCGAAGATATCGTCAGTCTGAGCGAGATTAAAATGGCTCTCCAGCACCTTAAAAACGGAAAGTCCCCGGGTGAGGATGGAAATACAGCGGAGCTTATGAAAGCGGGTGGAAAACTGGTACTTGATGTCCTTCAGAAGCTCTTTTATTCCGTCCTCCATGGTGGCATTACACCGGAGGCGTGGACAAAAATCTTGAGACGTCTCGTAAATATAAATTAATTAATTTTTTTCTTATTTTATTTATTTATAAGGTTTTATTAAAGATTTAATAGAAAATTGGAATCCATGAATCAAAGTCATGCTATTTGTTACCTCTTTCTGCTTATCACTTCTTATTGATTTTAAGTTCCTGAAAAATGTTAGCATTTCTTCTAAAACTCAATTTGATGATTTCTTATATTTACGCGAACACTACACATTTTAAATAAAACTAATTTTACGGATTTTATCGCGTATATTAATCTACTTTTATATTCCCGACGTTTCAGGTGCTTTCCAGCACCCGAAACATTAGTAGAATTATCGTATCGTATCGTATCGTATCGTAATTAGAAGTATCGTATCGAATTTTACCATCTGACAAAGTAACTGCATTTTTAAACCACCTTAATTCCATAAACCCTAAAATACAATTCACAATGGAGTTAGAGGCAAACAATACTTTAGCTTTCCTAGATGTTTTAGTCATCCGAAATCCTGATAACACTATTGGTCATACTGTGTACAGAAAAAATACCCATACCAACCGATATCTAAATGGTGAATCTCACCATCATCCTTCACAGTTAGCTACCGTGGGAAAATCTTTGTTTCAGAGAGCACGAGGGATCTGTGACAGAAAACATCTGGCCGCCGAGCTTCAGCACGTCGAGCAAGTACTGCAAGACAACAAGCTTCGGGTCCCGCGCCTACGTCACAGTGACCGGGTGAAGCCAGCCACAGTCGAGCGTGTGCCTGCTGTACTACCCTATGTCAGAGGAGTCACAGACAAGGTTGGCTACATCTTGAAGCGAGCTTCCATTAAAACATACTTCAAGCCGCTGAAGAAGATTGGTCAATTTTTACCATCCGTCAAGTGTCATATCCCTCTACAAGACAGGAGTGTACAAGCTGGATTGTGAATGTGGTCTCTCGTACATAGGACAAACAAAAAGATCTATTAAAACCCGCGTTAAAGAACATATAGCTGACGTGAAGCACCGACGTATCGGGAAGTCTGCAGTTTGTGAACATGTTCAAGATCGTCCCCGCCATTACATTAGTTTTGATAGACCACAAATCCTCGCAAAAGAACACCGATTCCTCCCAAGGATGATTCGGGGGGCTATTGAAATTAAAAAAACATCCTAATTTCAATAGAGAAGATGGATGGGTGCTGCCATCTGCTTGGGATCCCATAATTAATAAAATCAAATCCAAACCCAAGTATACCACTGCTAGACTTCAAGATACTGTAAGCTCATTCTGCGTAAATCGGACCAAAAATTAATATTAAAAAACTGAAGGTAGCCGGGCTAACTATGACAGCAGGACGTCAAACACCTCAGTCCCCCGTGACCACGGGTGCTGGAAAGCACCCGAAACGTCGGGAATATAAATGTAGATTAATATACGCGATAAAATCCGTAAAATTAGTTTTATTTAAAAACTCTATTTGATATTTATCGCATCGAAAAGCTCTTGTATACCTATTAGATCGTAGTGTACTTGAGTGTAAGAAATCAAACAAATTATTAATTTTATTTACAAAATCAGCGGTGTCTCTTGCAGCAAACTCGATAAAATTTAAATCTACGTAGGTATTATTAAACCATTTTTACACTTTTTTATGTTTTATTCGATACGAATTATTCTTTTAAAAACTAAATTTGACACTTATTATTTTTAACACAACCCTGAGTTTGAGCACTGGCCAACCCGGTTTAAAGCAGTTTCTCTCTGTGCGTGACGAGCCGCCAGTGCTTACGTACACACACGCCTCAAGCTTGTAGTAGTGTAACTATCACAGTGCCGTTGTATGAAGCTTTGCCTCTGTACGGTGCGGTTTCTTTACTCATGTTCTAAGAGGCTGTTCTGTGTTACAATGAATATGTAGTGTTATTGTTGGCTTGGATACTTTAGTGTTATCAGGTAATTACGTCCCTCACGTTACACTGGTGTGTGATTGTATAGTGAATTACGCTGTTTTATTACTGATGATGATTAATTGCGTAAGCAAAAGAGCAAGTTGGACATTCGCTCTCACATTTTACTATTTTTAAGAATAAAACTTTCCTGTTGTATTTCCGAGATCAAAAGTGGGATCTTCTTTTTGTATTTCCGACATTATAAGTGGGATCTTTTGATGTATTTCCGAGATACAGATTTTGTTATAAGTGTCTCTCTATTTACAATGAATTATTCCTTTTTTACATTACAAAGTAATATTAATCAAGTGAACGACAATATTTAGCAGCGTTGGAATATTTTTACAGGTAAAATGACTAAATCAAACAAAGAAAGCAGATTATAATAACTTAAATTTTTTATATAAAATATTTCGTTTCTCTAATTGCAAAAAATAATTTTCCGCATTAATACATGCTGAGAATGACGGCGCTCACTTCACTCGAGCGCAGTTTTACAATTGTACCGTACTATACAATATTGCAGCTGTTGTAATTATAATGAGAACTAAATTTATGAGCTTTTGGTTGCAAATATAAATAAATTCAACAGGAAAAAGCAATTTATTTGGTTTGAAGACCAAATTAAAGTAATTGGTTTATTCAAAATTGGAGAAAAATTTCAAGAATCACAAGATTGGACGAAATAAATAACAAATTTCATCGTCGTTTTTTTTTGTGTTTCCCTTTGATAACGTTCGGAGTATTGGTTTTGAATTAACTCTATGTCCCTGTAGATTGATTGTTTTTATATTGAACAGAATATTTATATATTTTTCGTTTCTTGCTATATCATCTTACAATCATTAACTGTAGGATATTTTTTAAATGTGTTTATACACTCATAAATAGGTATAAATTTAAAGAAGAGGAAGCAAAGTTCTAAAAATAAAGAGATAACTAATGTGAATTATTAGTATCCGTAGTGTATTAGCAGTGATGTAGTAGTGATGAGTGAACTGTCACGTCTGCCACATGACAATTATATAGAGCGACAAGAGAATGCGGGACATAGAAAAATGGGACTCTTCACTCTATTGTGGGAAGTCAGGATGTGTCACAAGAGGTTCGTAAGGAAATTCTTAATGCTATTTTTGTCCCTATTTTTGTCTAGTAGTGAAAATTGGCTGTGTGAAAGAAGTAAGAAAGTATAATTAATTCAGTATAAGTGCGGTCATTAAGGTGTATGTTAAGGGTGACTCTGAACGACAGAAAAGTGCGGTTTGCAAGATGACGTTGTGACCTGGATTAAGAAAGGAATGCTTCGGTAGTTTGGTCATATAGGGGGAATGAATAAGGAGAGAATGCCAAAGCAATTTTATGTTGCAGAAATGAGTGGCATAGTCGGCAAGTGCCCTAAATGTAAGTTTATCGACCTAATTGGTGATATATTGAAGATTGGATTGATCGAAGAACCTAAATTTAAAGAAAACTTATCCAACGAGAATGTATGCACACGTATACGTCTATATGGTAGGTATATCAAAGAAGCGAGAGAGGTTGGCCAGGATCTTGGCAAATAGAAGTACGTCTCTCTACCTCTCTGGGTAACTGGCGGGAAAGTTTATTTATTATGTATATATGTATGTGTCTTGTATACTAATATTTTTTTAAAATCAAAATATTAAAAATGTTTGCATTACAAGATTATATCACATTTTAATAATATATAAATGCCATTCCGGAAAAAAAAAGCAATTACTGTGGCCAGCAGTGCGAAATTTTTTTAGCAAATAGCGATCGCATGGTAGATACTAATTATTGAGCCGCTATTACCGTTGCGGGTTAAGTTACGCGAAATGCCGAGTAAACGTTCAAAAGTTAAATAAAAGTTAATTTAGAACTGTTTGACTTACGATCAAACGTAAAGCTTTGTCCAAATCAATTTACCTTGAAATTGTAACACGAAATTAGAAAATATTGCTCATTTGCCAATTACTGTTACGTTTTTGTACCGAATTGTTTTCTTTTTTATAAAACTGAAGTGACAAACCGATTTACAGACTTACAATCACCCTGAAAGCACGTGGCTAGTGTGATCTATGGACATCTTGCGGCCCACTTTAAACAAAGATGTCCACAGTTTCGTCGTCACCTCCGAGGATTAATATGGTATGACTTATAGCCTAAAGTAATGTGTATATAGGTACTGGATCTTTAAACACTTTAGTTTCGAAATACAGCCGTGCAAGCTGATATTCGGCAGAAATAAGTAAGAGGCATATGGAGAATTGCAGCGGAAGCCGTCTTGCCTTAAAACCCTTTAAGAATTGGGAGGAGACCAGTACCCAGCAGACGGACGTGTATAGGCTGTAACTTTAATTTACTTTACCTTCAGATAAAGTAAACAATAAAACATGGAATTGGAAATATATTTATCAAAATAATCCCACAGGAATATTAAGCCACAGAAACCGTGCAACTGCTCTATGTGAATGGTCATGAGCTAGTGAATGTTAACTATCAAGTGGACTGTGAGCTCTTTTGTCATCTTTAATGCCATAAAAAATAATAAGCTTTAGACCTCGGGGTTAAATATATGTATTGGGAACGTGGACGAAAAAAAGAAATAGGCTTAAAACTGTATAAATTGCTTCGCAGGCAACTAGCGTTGGTCATTCCACGAATCTGAATCTTAGCGTTATTCTCTACGTCGTGTCTCTTTATTTATAATCAGCATTTTTTTTATAAAATTAGCAGAGCATACAGTCCAACTGATGAAAAGTGGATGCTGGGCCCATAGATATTAAAATACATTCCCTATTCAAATTAAAATGCAGGTGCGTTGTCACCCCTGAGGGATAAGATAAAATGCCTCGTTTCCAGTAAAAAGGGTCTCCGGTTCTCTACAATGACCATACGAAATATGGAAGCATTAAGCTGATATTATACCCTAGTATTCTGTGAAAGCGTTGTGTTTCCCCTGTTAAGCAGACCCGTTCGCGCTACAATCATATAGCTGCAGAATAGCTAAAGTAAAGAGAGTTGCAGAGAGGCTGCCCTGTATTGTATATTACGGGCTGTGTTGCTGTTGGTTTGCAGAATCTATTTATTTGGTAGTAAAGTGTATTTACTTCTAATGCGTTCCATAAATATTTTATAAAGTAAATTCGTTTCTAAGAAGTGATCATTTATTGAAATAGTTTTAAAAGTATCTTCTAACAAATGAGAAAATGATGTTCAACACATAAGTTCCTCGTTTTATAACACTTTAAAATGAAATGGAATAAGATCTGTAAAATATCACGCAATATTTGTAAGCACGTAATATTATGCGGATTACAAGACTTTCTTCTAGAAATGGAAATAAACTCTTTTAACTTTGATTTCCCTTTACTTAAAGCATTTTGGTTAGCATGGCTCGTACGGAATTTCGTTTTGTTCGCTAAAACTTCACAGAACTCGCTGCCCGTCGGAAAATCAGGCAAGATGCGTTTAGTGCGTTTGCTTCATTCATGAAATTTCTACAGAAGCAGTAATTAACTTGTACATAGAACAGTAATTATTTTTGTGGAGGCTTTTGTTTCTGACATAAATGCTTAATGGTTAGCCAAAATGCGACTCTAAAAATAATGACAACCTTACCACGGCTACATTCATTTGTTTTAAATAAAAACGAATTTGTGATTTCATAATATTATTTATACTTTATTATTTATTTTTGGACAAGATCAAAAGAATAAAATAAAACGCAGTGGGGTATATGTGTAGTTATCGTCAGTTACAACAGTTGTTCATTCAAAAATAAAAACACGAGTCGATCGTTACAAAAGTAGTTTTAGTTTTTCAAGACGGTAAATATCTTGCTAAGTTTTTTTTTGTAGATAAAGGTAACAAAGTAAATTACAGGTCATCTGTGGTAAGTCCATTCACACTTGCAACCAATTTCAAACAAAGAAAGCTATAGATGCGTAGACACCTCTGAGGAATAAAAGGAAATACCTCACAGCCTGTAGTTATAATGGTTCTCTATACCGTTCAGAAAGACTTAGACATAATAATTAAAAATTCAAAATTTTGCACAACCGACTTCTATATATATTATTGAGAATAACTCAAAAACTATTCGTCAGACCTTGATCAAATTTATATAGGACCACATGAGAAATACAGAAGAAGCTTTCAAATAAAAAAAACGATCATCGAAATCGGTTCTCAAAGAAAAAAGATCTCCTTTTTGAAGTCGGTAGCAAAGATTACCACCTAGTATTGGGTTAATTGTACAGCTCTTCACTGCTAGTCATATCACGATGCTCAATGTGGCTCCGCTAGTTATGGTCAGGGCTATACTCGGGGTTTCCCTGCGTGATAGATTTCGTAATGAGGATATCCAAAGTAGAACCAAAGTAAGCTATATAGCCAATATACTGACGAACGAGCTGAAATGGCAATGGTCGGCTTATGTGGTTCAAAAAACCGACAACCAATGAATGTGGTAGATAAATTTTAGGGCGGTAGCTTCATACCATTAAATAAAGTGTAAAGCGGCCCCCTACTGTATCTAGTGACGACTTGGTAAGACATGTGTTAATACCTCTTAGGACCCTTAGGTAAAAAAGGATATCAGGTTCTCTATTCTCACCAAACACAGATATGTTTACATTAAATATGATGTAGATACATTAAACAGCTATTTATGACTAGTATTATGTGAGAGCGTAGGACTAGTATTATGTAAGAGCGTAGTCCAAATCCATAATAAAGAATATTTTATTTTTAATTAAAAATACTCGTAATTGATAGAAATAATTTTACAAGTTATAAGTAATGCGAGAATTAGATCAATCCTCCATTGGAAAGTTCCTCTTGCAGTTTCCTCAGCGATTAATTTGAGTCTTCGATCTTGTGCTTTATTCTGTTATAGTCATGCTACTTCAATTTTAGTAGCTATTAATCTTAATAAGAAGTTTAGTTGTTGGGTACCAGCGCTATTACAAAGCATTATTTAAGACAACGGGAGCAGTGAAAAAGGTGTGAGACGTTTGGTACTGTAATCGTTAATTTGCCTGTTTTGGCAAATATAGAATTGCCTCCTTACAACGGGAGAGATCCATTTCCAGTTGTGTACTATTGCGGGCTGGTGAGAAAAAGGAAGAAAAAAATTTAATTTTACTCGCTGATGACGTAAACTGATACAGGATTTGGGCAAAAGCATCTTCCTAATTACAACTTAAAATTATACAAAACTGCAGATGGCAACCCGCTCTGTTCGTTTTTTTCCCTTACTGTTTATTTTGTAGGTCACTTTTTATTTCTTTTAACTTTCATTAATGAAGTTATTTAACATAGAAAGTTAAAAAATTATAAAAGATTTTATTAAACTAAAAGTTTTAGTTTCACTGTGTTTTAGTTAAATTTGGGTATGTCTAAGAATGTGTAATTAATTGTTATATATTTTCAATTTTAATCAGTTTTATGCTATTTTTTTACGAACGTACATAATATTTTCATTATATGTACGACGGATCGTATTGCTTGTTCCTATATTAATGATTTCAAAAGAGCTTGCAGAGTTTTAGAGGAAAAGATTACGATAAAATATCATTATCATCAGCCCTTCACAATTCTACTGCTGAACATAGGCCTTGCCATAATATATTTCGCTTACTCATTTCTAAGTCTCTCATTTTTTATAGAATTATGGTTTATAAACGAACACACAGTCCACCTGATAGTAAGTGGATACAGTCACTTACAAGCGGTTTCACTCAAAATCTCAGGTGTCCCAGAAACGATGCTACTACATTCCGTCTTCGGCTTCAACAGTTGGCTCTTTTTGGCAGACCGATCTCTGGCAAAGACTTTGGAGCCCTGGTTCAGCTCAATCGCTTCTTAAATACGAGCTGTTTTGAATATGTGCGAGTATCGCGGCATGCATTTGGAAATCTGTCTGTTCAGTATCCTGTATGCTGTCAAATCTACTGAAGACTGTAGATTCATTTACCGTCTAACAGCCATGAGATTAATAAAAAAATTCGGGGCTTTGAATTAGAGCACGAGAGGGACGGAGCGTTAACTTCATTAGACGAGACCTCTCCAACTTAACCTTCAGGTTCAGTATGCCTAACTAACCATTCGGTTCGCGACCACTGAGTCCTCACTAAACAGTGTCTCGTCGTCATAATGAAGTTAATCTCATTTTTGTCGAACCGTCGGGGCTCACCTGGTCTACTTTCTGTGGGGCCGATTTGGAAGAAAGAGTTCTTTATAAAGAGTACCTCTTTCTTCATAAAGTCGGCTAGCTGCCGACCCTTTGGGTTCCGTTGCGCTATTCCGAATTTCCCTACTTTCAGCTCACCGTTCTCTCTTGTGCCTAGTTTTGCGTTGAAGTTTCCCATTAAAACCATATATTGGGTTTATCAGGAATGCATAGCTCTCATATATTTGGATAGATAGATAGATATATATATATATATATATATCCTCATACATTTGGATGTGCTGAGATTAGTGCGTAAACCTGTATGACCTTCAGGGAAAACCGTTTGGTGATTCTGAGTATAAGGTACCCAGCCTTCATACATCCTAATCTTTACAGCGTTGTTAACGAGAGACTTGTGGACGATAAATCCGACACCCCCTTGGGATAGATTGTCGTCCTCTCGGTGATAGAACAAGTAGCCGGATTCGAGGATTATCGTCTCTTCGGACCTCGGATAATCCTATAATATGTCAGCGTAACTTGTTTATCTCTTTTTCCAGCTCCAGGATCCTCTTATAAATCCTCAGGTTGCGTGCGTTGTATGTTTCCAGGTCAAGTCTTCTTAGTTGGCAACCGAACCTTCACCGGCGATTCTTAGCACCCCCCTGCCCCGCCGTTACCATGGTTGCCACTGTAGCTAGGAATAGCGGGGCCGTCGGTGACTGGAGGCCGTCCTTTTGTTACTCTTGTTACGAGAGGTATATTGCCATAGTTGCCACGCTTATCAAGCGGGTGTAAAACCGCAGTTTTTTATTAATTTTTGCTGTTATCAGAAAGACGCTGTTGCCCATATTCTGCGTCGGTCTTTCTCTGTCGCCTCTTATTTATTTATTTAAAACCTTAAATGTAACACCTTAAACTAAAGGATAGACAGGGCCAACTTAATGCTTACGACATCTACAGGAAGATATGAATAGAATAGAATAGAATAGAATAGATGGAAGTAAAATAGCTACATATATAGTGTGTAACTGTTTACTATCGTATGTTTTTCGCCGATAGAATTCAATAAATCTCTCTCCACAGCGGATCTAATGTAGCGATACCGGTGACTCCTCTGTCCGCACACGCTCTAACTTCTGATTTCATTATTACTCTCTTTAACCGTATTTTCAATACTAGCGAACTTTGGAAACTTGGCATCCTTACTTATAGTTTAAACTTTGCAGTTTATTCTAGTTTTATGTAGTATCTACAATTGTGTCGATTTTTCAAAACAATTTTTTATGGAAGAGGAGGCAAACAAGCATAAGGCTCACCTGATGGTAAGTGATCAGCGTCAACCATGAACATCTGTAATACTAGACGAATTGCAGATGCGTTGCCGGCATTTAAGAAAGTAGAAGGTTTTATTCTTATAGGTACCTAAGTCATATTACTCCGGAAAAAACTGGAGACAGTAAATTCCACATTGTGATCGTCCAATGCAGAAAATTCTAGGTAAACGGCACGGTAGTAAACCGCCAGCCATCGAGACGATGATGATGGAATCATTTCAGCCTTATGAAAGTACATTGTTTGACTCAACCAGACCCTCCTCTCTAGGCTTCTCCATAGATAATATATAGAGAGATATTTATATAGGTTGCAGTGTGCAGTGCAGTAGTGATTGCAGTTTTATTGTTATGACTGAGCAGTGATCAGGAGATTATAATTATGCTGCCTTTATCGTGTTTCGTTTCCCTCTGTCGCCTTTTACGACACCAAAGTGGTGATAATTTTAGGAATTCTCTTACCATTACATAAAACTATGTTACTTGATTATTTTACCTACACATATTATTACAACCGCAAAACAAATGTTGTTTATTGATGCACAACACGATCTGATAATCTAATAAATTTTATACGTGGTAGAGCCATGCTGCAGCTATATAAGTAGCATAGTCGTAGCACGGATGGGTCGGCTCGACCGGGGAACGACCACGCTCTCACAAAATACCATCGTAAATAGCTTAATGCTGCCGTGTTTCGTATGGTGAGTGTAGAGAACCGGAGACCCTTTTTATTGGAAAAGAGGCATTCTAACTTAGTTGTCACGGCTGACAACGCATCTGCATTTTAATGCGCAATTGAAGATAGGTGTAGATGTCTATGGGCCAAAGCAACCACTTGCCATCAGTTGGACTGTGTACTCGTTTGTCACACTTATTCTATATAAAAAAATTATGGGTAAGTTTTTAAGTCCAAGTAACATCTGAAAATCCTCAAGTAATATGGAAATTATATCATCAAATATCTTTAATACGGGAATAGATTTGAAAATGGAAATTGTATCAGAACCTTCTATTTATATCACTTGCAGCATTTTACTTTTTAAGCCATTTAACCAAATTCCAGCCATTAAATCAAATATTCGTCGCCTGGTGCGGTGTGGGAATAATTACATGCAACTTAATCCAGTGGCAGCTCATAACTCTATTTAAATTGCCACGCCGTAACTCTGTTTGATTATGTCAGACGTTAAACTTATTTCACCTTTTATATCATGAAACCATTGGAATATAATAGGCACAACAGAAAAGCTTCGCGTGAATATTATACATTGAATGAAACTAGTTTTTACGGAATAAAATACGTATAAAAAAATGTTGATAAAATCTGTAACGTGTGGTAAAATAAAAGAAATTGCACAAGCGATTTCAATATAACAACTTTGAGAGAAATTAGGGTATACCATGGAATATTCAACAAATCGTACCCCTTTAGAGGGTACAGACGTGATGTACTAATTTTATTCAACATTTATAATTTATATATATTTCATATGCAAGTGACGGATCCGTGGCGCAATGGCTTAGAAATTAGTTGCTGCGCTGGAGACCGCGGGTTCGAATCCCGCTCGGAACAAGTATTTGTATGACCTGCAAATAAATGTTCCAGGTCTGGATGTTTGTCCTTGTGCAATTTATGTTTTTGAACAGCCTCCACGATACAGGAGAAAATCCTAGAGTGGGGGTAACGTTCTTTAAAACCTAAAAACTAAGGAAGTTAATCCTTTAAAGATAAATTATATACTTCACTTCCTTCAAATTTTTAATGAAAGAAACACTGCCAAACAAGCACTCATGTGAGGGTAACTTGGTTCTATGACTCATATAATTGATAGAGAATCGAAGTGCAGATGCATTGTCACCTCTGAGGACTAAGATGTTATACCACGTCACAAATAAAAAGGGTCTTCAGTGTTATTTACTACATATAGTACAGCAGTAACTAGTACATCCACGCTGCAGCTATGTTATAATTGTAACACGAAAGGGTCGATTCGAACTGCGAAGAATTACGCTCTCACAGAAGAGCAGCTATGAACATGATATTTTACGCTACTGTGTTTGTATAGTGAGTGTAAATAGCCGCTGACCCTTTTTACAATAAACAAAGCATTACATTTTGTTCCTTAGGAGTGACAGTGAATTTGCATTTTGGTTCTTAACTGAGGATAGATGTACATTTTAACAGCCTACAGCATCCCCTTAATATCATAGGACCGTGAGCTCGTTTGTCACGCTTATACTTTTAAATACGATGATGGTCACCTTTTACGATACAAAACGAAACGAAATGGGGTCATGGGTTCTATACGCAATTAGACGGCAGGCTCTTATTTTTACTTTACATTCAGTAACGTGAAAATTACACCAAAACATATCGATTTGTGCTCAAGTTTATTGCAAAATGTTACTTAATAAATCCGAGTCACATAATATATCAATCGAATTTAAATTCGCTTGCTTTCACAGACCAGTAAATTCTAAGTAGTTACGAAGATGAATAATAGCATGTTTCAGCAATTCTACGTAAGTTGAAAATAAGTTATTCATTTCAAAAATTTAGTGTCTGTAGCTTTGATATGTTATGATTTATATTAATAAATAATTATATAGACATGATTTAATATTTCGGCCACAGCATCTATACTTTAAAGAAAATAAAAGACAAAATAACTTGTAGAATTTAAGTAGCAACTACATACAGCTACATACAGCCTAACCTCAACATACCTGATTTTAAGTAGCAACTACATACAGCTACATACAGCCTAACCTCAACAAAGAAGGCTGCAGATCTGTTGTCACCGCTGAGGACTAAGATGTAGAGAGTAATTGTACTTGATACACCCTTCAGGTAGGAACACAGCAGTGCACGCACTGCTGTTTACTTACTCAATTCTACTTACCAGGTGGATAGAGCGTTTTTTTAAACAACCTAACTTCTTTCAATAATCACAGTAAAGTTAGGTTGCCTTATGAGGCCGCCTGGGTACTACAGGGTCAGTAAAATTATTTCAGTATTTATATTTATTTTCAATGCGACTGCTTAGCCACATATTATTATTTATTTTATCATTAGCAATGTAACCGTAGAACATTTGATGTTTTATTTCATTTTATACTAGCTGTTTTCCGCGACTTCGCCAGCGTGTAATTAAGGGTTTTAATTATGTTGTGTGGAACCATAATTATTTTTCTAAAATATAGGTAGCTTAAGTTACTCCTTATAATATCAGCTATCTAACAGTGAAAGTTTTGTCGAAATCGGTCCAGCCGTTTCAGAAATTAGTCGGAACAAACAGACGTCTGTTTGTTCCACCTAGAACAAATTTTAAAAAGTGTGTGTTTGTTATTAGCACCGTATATACTTTCATATGCATGTAGTAAACAGCTGTTATTTTGACATAACAAACAGACACTTCAATTTTATTTATTTGTATAGATAATGTTTTTGTAACACATATCTTATTCACGAAATTGTCAAGATGTACGTTTACGCTAATTTCCGAAATCGCTCAACCGATTTTAATGAAATATTGTGTGTATTGCTGTATTGCTTGCTCCAACTTAAGAGATATGTTAGTTTTTATCCCGGTAAGAGACCCTCTTATATTTTTTAATGCAAATTTAAGATTTTTTTTTTATCGGACAAAGGGTCGTCGGAAAAAGCAGAACGTCGGCCTGCCAGCTAATCTATACAAATAAACAAAATTTAAGTGTCTGTTTGTAATGTCAAAATAACAGCTTTTTACTAAATTCATATAAAAGTATATAATGTATTATAACAAAAACACAATGTTATAATTTTTGTCTGTCTGATTCTTCCGACTAATCTCCGAAATGACTGGACCGATTTTGACGGGACTTTGACTTGCATATATCTGATATTATAAGGGTAACTAAGGCTACTTTTATTTTAAATAAGAATTAGGGTTCTGGGAAAAAAATTTAAACCCAAAATTTCACGCTGGTGAAGTCATTAGAAAAAGAAGAAAAATAATATATTAATTTATTGTTGCAACGTGCAGACTTGCTGTTATACAAATAAAAAAATACTTAAAAAGGAAAAAAAAATGGATTACAGCAAAAAATAAAAACACACCGACTCAGCTTATTGCTACAATAAGAGTTGTAATCACTGGTTGGCTACCAAATTACCCTTCCATAGTTTCTAACAAGACATTCTACTAATTTAAAATTTGCTTATTTTCAGGATAAAATACGAGTATAATAAAAATACCAACAATGCTATGAACATTATCAATTTTTCCTTTAACATATCCTGGTAAGTTAAAAATGCTTGTGAGGTTAACGACAGAAGCAAAATGGCGGATTTGAACTAGCGATGGGCAGGCACCTCGGTTAAAATCACAACTCGGTTTAAAAAAAAGGAAAATGGGTTTGAAACCGATTCAAACATATTTGCATCCGAATCGAACAACCGCGTACAAAATTGAATTGACAAATGTAATTTAGGCATTTTTGATACGTAGACAATATATTTTATGAATTTAAAAATAATTTTGTATTAGAACACTATGATTATATAGCCAACAATAAAAACATATAATATAACACCAACAACACACAACGGATTTCGAATTCGCAATAAAATTACTAAAAATGTATAAATATTTTTAATAATTTTTTGCGAATACGAAAAAATTTATAAAACACAAACATAAACCTATTTAAGGAACTTTCTTCTTTGGCGTCCTTCTGTCGGCGCTACACTACACTAGAGGGCCAGAAATCGGGAGTGAGAAATTTCTCTTTTTGTTTGCAGGAACATGGAGTGTGTAAGGTTTGAAAAGCGTTGATCTATTGGACTGCAAACACTGCAAATGCTTAGAGATCGGGTATTTTATGCGATATCAGCTTCGTTCTTCTACGCAGCGTAAGAAGTTTCCTCTTGACGTAATTTTGTTCAAAACGGTTAACGGATAACATCTCCGCTTAGTACAAACTAGCGGTTACCGGTATTCCAATGCTGTTTATGTATATGATCTTAACTGACGTCTCCTTTCAACAAGAGTAAACCTGTCACTATCGATCTTGTTGCATAAAGAGTCCGGTTAAGCTCTATAGTCCAATAAATTTAGCGCCACGTATGAAATAAAGCTTAGAGGGTGATAACCCCAAAACGAGAACATGAATTCTTTAGCCTTCGTCTTACACGAGCAAATAAGCAGCGTAGGAAAACATTATATATTATGCAATAAAACTTACATCTTGTTATTTTATTTCGTGCTGTCTTTATCCTTTACGTTTCTATTAGAAAAATTATACGAGCGTGTCTCCTCGATCTCGGTACAAACCCGCCACATGTGTTGCATAATATAGACATGACATAACATTGCGAATAGATAGTAAAATGCTTTTTTTGGAGGGCAATATTTTCAAGCACATTAATAATTATTCTCGACCTGATTTCTAAGTTTTTCCCTGATTTCCGGGGGTGCTAAGAATCTCCGGTGGAGGTTCGGTTGCCACCTACGACGACTCGACCTGGCAACATACAACGCACGCACCCTGAGGACTGACGAGAAGATTGTGGAGCTGGAAGAAGAGATAGACAAGTTACGCTGGCATATTATAGGATTATCCGAAGTCCGAAGAGAGGGGGAGGGCACGGTAATCCTCGAATCCGGCAACTTGCTCTATTACCGGGAGGGCGACCATCTGTCCCAAGGAGGTGTCGGATTTATCGTCCACAAGTCTCTCGTTAACAACGTTGTAAAGATTGAGAGTGTGTCGACGAGGGTTGCGTACCTTATACTCAGAATCACCAAACGGTATTCGCTGAAGGTCATACAGGTTTACGCACCAACCTCGGCACATCCCGATCAGGAGGTGGAGGAAATGTATGAGGATATCTCTAGAGCCATGCATTCCTCCAAAACCCAATATACGGTGTTAATGGGAGACTTCAATGCAAAACTAGGCACAAGAGAGAACGGTGAGCTGAAAGTAGGGAAATTTGGAATAGGGCAACGGAACCCAAGGGGCCAGCAGTTGGCTGACTTCATGGAGAAAGAGGGACTCTTTATGATGAACTCTTTCTTCCAGAAGCGGCCCCACAGGAAGTGGACTTGGTCGAGCCCCGACGGTTCGACAAAAAATGAGATTGACTTCATTATGACGACCAGACGACAACTGTTCAGTGATGTCTCAGTGATCGCGAGGGTGAAAACCGGCAGCGATCACCGAATGGTTAGAGGCACACTGAACCTAAACGTTAAGTTGGAGAGGTCTCGTCTAATGAAGTCAACGCTCCGTCCCCCTCGTGCTCTAATCCAAAGTCCCGAAACCTTTCAGCTCGAGTTACAAAACCGTTTTCAGTGCCTAGAAGACTGCAATGAAGTGGACGATTTGAATAACCAGCTCGTGGAAACTGTCCATGCGGTCGGAGCTAAGTTCTGCAAGACCCGCCGCAGAAGAACACAAAAACTCTCCGATCACACTCTTAATCTCATGGCTGTTAGACGGGAGATGAAGCTACATTCTTCAACAGATTTGACAGCATACAGGCAACTGAACAGACAGATCTCCAAATGCATGCGGCGGGACTTACGCAACTTCAATACAGCTCGTATTGAAGAAGCGATCGAGCGGAACCAAGGCTCCAAAGTCTTTGCCAGAGATCTGTCTGCCAGAAAGCGCCAACTGTCAAGGCTGAAGACCGAGTGTGGCAGCATCGTTTCCGGGGCACCTGAGATTTTGAGTGAGATTGAGAGGTTCTATGGGCAGCTGTACACGTCATCGTTGGAGCCGCACGCAAGTGTGAGTAACGATCCAAGAGCGAGTCTTATCCGACATTATTCCGATGATATCCCGGACGTCAGTCTGAGCGAGATTAGAATGGCTCTCCAGCACCTTAAAAACAGCAAGGCCCCAGGCGAGGATGGAATTACAGCGGAGCTTCTGAAAGCGGGTGGAAAACCGGTACTTGAAGTCCTTCAGAAGCTCTTTAATTCCGTCCTCCATCGTGGCATTACACCGGAGGCGTGGAGCAGAAGTGCGGTGGTCTTGTTCTTCAAGAAAGGCGACAACGCTCTCTTGAAGAACTACAGACCGATTTCCCTTCATTTCTTTTTCGATTGTTGTCAGCCGTGAGGACTAAGATAGAATGCCTCTTTTCCAGTAAAAAGGTTCTCCGGTTCTCTACACTCACCATACGAAACACAGCAGCGTTAAGCTGCTGTTTTACGCTGGTATTCTGTGAGAGCGTGGTCCTTCCCCGGTCGAGCCAACCCATTCGTGCTACAACTATACTATTAATATAGCTGCAGCATGGTTCTACCACGTTCATAAGCTGTAATAGATGAATGGATTGAATCTTAGTTTTTCAGGCGACGAGATTCACTTATTACCAGTAAACCGTTTCCCAATTTATTACCTTTACAAGCCAATACAATACTAAAGTAGTACAATGCAATATAAATTATACACGCAGCTCTTTTACAAAAGAGCAGAAGGAATTAACATTCGCAAACACTTGTATGTTTCCAATCACATCATTACGTACTCATTAAGTTTGTAACAAATTACAATTAATATGGTAGCTTTGTATTTAATTGTTGGAGAATATTAATTATGTGGAATGGTTTTCGCATATGCGGTTTATAATCACAATATAACACACGGCGCTTATAGTTTTCAATAAATGACGGTTTATTTATGCAGATGCTGAATTATGCCGGACTTAACAACCCAGACCGACAACGTACAGCGCGTAGATTTTAGGAGACGTCGAATACTGCAACCTTAAATCTGCCAGCCAATATTAAACCAGTGAGCATTACAGCAAGTCCTTCCTGCAATGGAATATACCCATTTCTAACACTGGCGCATTATGGCCTGATCGACGATAATGAAGAACGTTTAGGCGCTGCGTATTATGACAGCGCATTTAGGTTGGCTTGAAAGGAGAAATACCATACTTTCATAAAATAGAAGCGTAAAATAGCAGCAAAGCAATCGGAACCGGAGATAATATTAATTAGTACCGAGGCATTCCATCTTAGTACATAGGGATGACAACGTCACAATGATTAACAAGGCAGGTGGCGGATGGCATTTCAATTCTTAAACCATGTTGTCTATGGACCACGGCATTAATTTACCATCATATAGACTTTGTGCTTGTTCTTCTTCCTCACTTCTATAAAATATTGAAGAAATTATTAAAATTTAAATATTAATAATATTTATTTTATAAAAATAATATATACCCGACAACATTGTGACCATTGTTTTGACCTGGTTTTAAAATTATGTAGGACTAACAACTTATTTCCTGCCTGCATTCATTGCCAGTCAACCCGTTACGTCCATTGTTACCTCCCCCCATACTTTAAAACCAGGATATATTAATATGGTAAAGTTAAAAATTAAAGTTCCAGACTATATACGCCCCACTGCATGGCACAGGCCTCCTCTCATTTCTGAAGAAGTTTTAGAGAAAGGAAATGTACGCAGCCCAATGCGTGTTCGCGAACTTTACATGTCTTCGAAATGTTTTTTTTCTTATTTCTCCAACATGCAGATTTCCTCACGATGTTTTCCTTCATCACCGCTCACGTGGTAAATCAGCACTTAAAATTGCCAATAACAATTTCCTTGGTACCGGCGGGGATAGAACCCGAGTTGTTCGAGTATTGTGAAATTTACAGCGAGCGCTTGGGCCCTGAGCTACCACGGCTATTAAGAACTATTAACATACACATATATTTTGCATATAACTCATTATCATTACTAGAGGAAAAATAAAATCATTCTTATTCAATAATATACAGGAAACAAAGTAGTTTTAAAAACTGAGAGTTTGCTTGATGCGTTTCTTTTGTTTTCGAGTAAGGTGTAGCCTGAACTAATGGATTTCCTGAAGAATCCAGTGAAATGAGTCAGGACGCAATTTTTTGTGAGCTAAAAATGACGTCAGGAATTTCATTTCAAATTCAATTCAAAATTCCAGCCAACACATTTGTAGTCGTTTTTGTATCAAGATCGTTACAATCGTGGATTAATTACTACTACTATATATTTAATATTATATAATTACTAATTACTAAGTGCCAAACAATAATCTTAGGTAGTCCACGATTATTATCGAAACTAGATATTCCCGCCCTACCGTCAATTATGTTTAAAAATAATGTCATAGAATTCTCTCCCCATGTAAAGAACCTTGGTCTGTACGTTGATGGTTGCTTAACGTGGAACAAACATATACAGGAGGTGAGTCTCAAAATTACTGGAACTTTGCAATCTCTATATCGATTGAAAAACTTTCTTCCCACCAATACTACGATTTTATTTGACCAGTCACTTATCCTACCGATTATTAATTATGTCGATGTGTGTTGCTCAGACCTGTCTCAACATCATCTTAATACATTGGGTCGTCTATTTAACAACTATATCAGATACATTTATGGTCTCCGTAAATACGACCATGTATCTTCTTTTCGTGCTCAGCTAAATTGGCTGCCTATCCGTCAGCGCAGATATATCAGAATACTCTGCACCCTTTTCACAATTCTAAACGAGCCATGTGCTCCCGAGTCTGAAATCCAATTTGCAATACCTGGCAGATTCTCATAATCGTTCTCTCCGTTCTTCGGCTAATCTCCTTTACACCGTACTGGTTATTTATCTCAATCTTTCACCCTCACTTTTAACAAGTTTGTTTTTAAAAATCAAGTCAGTAAGCAAAATTGTTGCAAGTTTGAACTAAAACAGCTCTTATTTTCACACACATATGTATGTTTCATATTTGTTCTGACATAGATAATATTTATATGTATTGTGTATATATGTGGTGTATGCATGTATATGTTTATGTATGTATTTAAATATGTATATATTGTGTGTATTTAAGTATATATGTCTATATATGTGTGTATAGGTATATTTATATGTATATATGTATATACAATATTTTTTTAGCGCTTCTATATTGATTGCTGCTGCACCGCCTCTTGTTTGTATGTCTCTGTTTAGCCTAATGGTTGACTGGGAGAGAATGCCCTATGGCATTTAGTCCGCCATATGTACAACTTTGTGCATGAAAGATTAAATAAATAAAAATAAGTAAATAAAAATATAAACATAACACTATTTATGGAACTTTTATTTTTTGGCGCGTCCCTGTATCAGCAAAAAACTACCCAGATGGCCAGAAAGCAGGAAGAAGGAATGTCTTTTTGTGTTTTGCAGGAACCTGAAGTACGTAGGATTTGAAGTTCGTTGACCTATTAGACTCCAGGCGCTGCAAATATAATGAGATAGTATCCTCTATGCAGCATCGGCTTCGTTCTTCCACGAAACGCAGGACGTCTTCTCCCAACGTACTTTTGTCCAAAAGGGAGATGTAGAGCTGTATGGTGGGCTCCACAATACATAGAGTTGTACTTGCGTTTATTTTGGCAGTCCCACGCTGGTTACAGAATTATGTGTGTTATTATACCGAGTTGTTGTACATTGTAAAGCATATTATAGATATGGCTATTGTCATTATTGTCTTTTATCGCAATGCAACAATTGTTGCCTAAAAATAAATAAAAGGTGAATGAAAGATAACGGCGACTGAAAATTCTTAATTTATTCTTAATCAATTAGCTGTAATCTCATTATACTTTCGGCGTTTCCCGCTTCTCAAGTGATGAATATTCATAGCGCTATTTCCTATGCGATCAAATCCCTTCCATTAACGATCTGAATAATAGATGTTTAAGATATTAAAAGAAAACAGAGGACGGCCTGGAAAAAATTAAACCTATTTAATAATTTATATAAGGAGAATCCTTTAAAAATCTAGTTTCTAAATCTTTTTCATTACCCCTAAAAATCTTTATCTGGACATAACAAAATCTTTAGTCTCTCCCGAGGAGGATTTGCCTAAATCCTCACGCTGGGTGTGAGGCCGTTGACGCAGCTGCCCGTTGTCTGTCTACGTATTTTACGTCTGGTGTAAACGAGGCTTTAATGCCATCTGTCGGTAGCCATATAAAGATGTTTCTGTCATTTCCCATAGATGCCTCTTACGACACTTATGGGATGGACTGTGGTGATGGATACTAATACGCCGTTATGCGCCGTCACACGGCAATCTAATAAAATTCTTTTTCTTTCTCGCCTCTGAATACTAACTAAAGTAATCACATATATCTTCAACCAAAATAAACTAATAGCCAAGAGTGACTACATATTTGTACTATTTGCTGTAGAAATTATCAGTCTGTTGGGTCCACTTGCAATAAAGTTCCTAAAGAAAATGTATCCGCGTCGGGTCGTCACTGCTGGTTATAAGAGGGCTGGCTTTTTTCTCGCTTAAAAAGGCATTCAGAGAGGAAATGCAGGCAGTGTTCTTTACAATACCGCAGAGAGTAGGACTGAGTGACAATTTAATTACTTATTTTAGTTTTCTTAATGGTAATTATAATTATAACTTTTAATTATAATAATTATGAATATAATTTAACGAGACCAAAATAAAAATATTGCGGCTAATAATTACACTGACAGCAATATAGGCACTATTTATTTACTAATGATCTCTGTAGAATCAGGGTTACACTAATTAATCGAACTGATTGTGTCAATTAATTTTGCTAACTGTACCATATCGCTGTTCACATCAAAAATAAACAGACAGAGGACAGATGAATATTTATAGTATTTCATTATTTAGTTACTAACTTGATTTGATGGTTGGGCTCTCCCTATTTTTAATGCGTTCCTGAGCGCCAGGCTTGCGGAGAAATAGGGGACGGTATTGTTTTTTAAAATTACTTTTAGCATATTTTAAGTAACTTATAGCCTGTCATCATTATCATTAAGGCTTATCACGAGTCCACTGCTAAAAATAGGCCCCCCCTCATCGATTGTTACATAATACGGAAAATTACCATAGTTCCTACACAGCAGGTGAGCTGGCAACCGCACATATTTATATCAAGAATATCTTATGTTTCAATTTCCTTTTTTCGCCTCTTTTGACATCGACGGGATGTTAATATGATGATGGTTGGAATAATAAATCCTCTATACTGCTTCATTCTCGCAAAGAGTGGCTAATATAGGGCGGTCAGCATAGCGTAAGCAACCGTGGTTCTGCCGACATGCGTCGTAGGAAGGTAGGTAGGGTTTCAGGCGAAGGGAGTTTGACATAAACAGTCATTGCCATAGGCGGGTATGCGTTGACATTTCTCCATAAATAAAAGGTGGCGGGTTTCTTATCTGCTTAGAAGTCTTCTAGACAGGTCCCACAATGTTCCTTTTTCTACCACCTAGTACCAATTATGTTTACACTGTTTGTTCTGGTCTAAAAGGTATACAGGCAAAATAACAGGCTGTGAAGCATTCAACTTTAGGTTTCAGAGGTGACAAATAATCTTTAGTTCTTTGTTTTAATTTGGTTACAGGGTGTAGAAGCCACTTACAATCAGGTGGGCTGTAAGTTCCTTAGTCACTTCACAGTCACTTTACAAAAAAAGTGATTAGTCTATTTTATTCATAATTATAAATTTTAATAAAAAGTAAAAACAGACTCAAATTACTAAACAAGAATTGATATTTTTGCTACCTTGAAATATGATTATATAACTTAATTAAAAAAATATTAAAATTGGCTTCAGATCTCCAAATATATCGCGTAACATATATTAAAAAAGAAAATATACTTGAATTGAGAACAGGAGTTCCTTTTTGAAGTCCGTTATAAACTAACCCAGAACATTTTCTTTACTGTTTTATCTTAAATTTAACAGTGGTAGAGTCACGCTGCTATATTAATAGTACAATTGTAGCACGAATGGACTGGCTTGACCGGGGAAGGAACACGCACTCAAGGAATATCAGCGTAAAATAGTAGCTGTGTTTCGTATGGTGAGTATAGAGAACCGGAAATCCATTTTACTGGAAAAGAGGCATTCTAACTTATTCCTCACGACTGACAACGCATCTGCATTTTAATTCGCAAACCAAGATAGATGCAGATGTCTATGGGCCACAGCAACCACTTACCATCAGGTGGACTGTGTGCTCATTTGTCATCCTTATTCTGTAAAAACAAAATTATCTTAGATAAGTACAGTACTGTAAGATGCTCCGTATATATTATAAAATATATGCTCACGTTTACCTAAAGCGTCGCTATAGTTAAGTTGCTCTATTTTATTGCTGGCACTTTATAATTTTGCTGCTCCAGTAAATGATCAGCAACAAAATAGCTGTTATCTTTTTTCCAAATTTAGAACGGAAAAAGCACTTCATGGGAATGATTTTATATACTATCGTCTTATTACTTAAAGGTGACTTAAAATATATTTTTACCCGACTGTTCCAGAAGATCTATAAAAATAGCAGTGAAATGTCAGCAAAAACTTTTTAATTGTATCCAGGAATTTGTATCTAATTTGTTGCTAATTAGTTGCCAAAATTGCGATTTTGTTGCTCCAACCGGTTTTGAACATTAACGTTAGTAATTATTTGTGTACATGCCATACTTTCGTAAATATTTTTGACAAGGAGATAACTAAATAATATAGCTGTGTACATGCTATATTATTTAGTAATAATCACTAACTTATTACTTCGTGCAGGTTATCGATTGATTTTATTTTATTGCAATCTTCTTATGAGTTGCTTCTTCACTTACTGACCAGCAACAAAATATCTGCAAATTTTTATTAATTTGGAACTTCAGAACCAGTATTAAAACATAACTTGATCTTTAGTATTTTTTTAATTTTTTTTTTGTCTGCATTATATTTCATTAAATAATTAGCAAATAATTATCCCGTTTTATCCGCTTCTGCAGGGTTGATTGAAAGTTTTTCTGTTATCTTAATGTAAAAATAGCAGTAAATCAATTTTCTTAAAACCGTTTGGAGCAACAAAATTGCGATTTTGGCACCTAATTAGCTACAAATTCCTGGATGCAATTATAAAGTTTCTGCTAACTTTTCACTGCTATCTTTATAGAGCTTGCCTTAGAAGGAGGGTAATGTTTTTCGAGATTATGTAAATATATCTATTTTTAGTGTGCTCTAGCCTAAATAACTTGATGGATTTTAACATATGAGGTATTGTAAAATTCATCTAAATTGTGGGAGTCACATAGGCTTAAACGTGGTAAAGCTATGCTCCAGCTATATTAATTATAATTATAGTTGTAGCACGAATGGGTCGGCTCGACCGGGGAAAGACCACGCTCTCACGAAATACCAGCGTAAAATATCAGCTCAATGCTGCTCTGTTTCGTAGTGTGAGTGTAGAGAACGGGATACCCTTTTTACAGGAAAAGGCGCATTCCACTTTAGTCTTTACGGCTGACAACGCATCTGCATTTTGATTCGCAAACGGGGATGGATGTAGATGTCTATGTGCCACAACAACCATTTAGGTGGACTGTGTGCTCCCTTGTCACCCTTATGCTATAGAAAAAAAAGGCTACATGAAATTTATATTTTGCTATGCAATGGGGAGGGTAAGGTTTTATCACTAAATTTTTTAAAGCAGTCGGAATTTTTTTAAAGTTTGTTCAAAATATTTTATTCCTTCACTAATTAATTTGATGTACCATATTCATTCACTGGTTTGTTTTATAAAGGACATGAATATTATGTGCATGATAATATAGGAACTATAAAGAGCCTACTCTTTTTTAAAAGGCCTGTAACACAGCACCGATTCTCCTGGTTCCCCTGGTGTTACAGTTGTTCATGGGCGGCGGTAGTCACTTACCATCAGGTAATCCGCATGCTCGTTTGTCACCTTTCCTATTAAAAAAATATATGAACTAAGATTAAACCATACTGCAGTATGTCAATCAAGTTCGGAATATAAAAGGAGTTTGTTTTCAATTTTGTTTGTGGAATATACTTAGCAAGAAAAAAATTTATATCAAAGAAAGTAACAAATTTTCCTTTAAATCAATTGCAGAACGTTGTCGATTATAGTTACCTAAACTAACCTACCAGCCAAGCGTAGCAGCTATGGTGAATTCCCCTATGAGGAAATCTATTGGGAGCCCTATGTTCAGGAGTGGACATTTAGTAGGCTGTAACGGTAAACTATGTATTATTTAATATCTCTATGCTTAATAAAAATAACTCTATACCTATCTCTCTCTAAGATCAATCAATTTATCAATCAATCAATATATTGTTTTTATTGTACACCAATACACATTTAAATGAAAAAAAATATTTTTTTTTTTATAGGAGAGGGGGCAAACGAGCATGCGGCTCACCTGATGGTAAGTGACTACCGCCGCCCATGAACAACCGCAACACCAGGGGAATTGCAGAAGCGTTGCCGGCCTTTTAAAAAGGAGTAGGCTCTTTTCTTGAAGGTCCCTAAGTCGTATCGGTCCGGAAAAATCGCTGGTGGTAAACTATTCCACAAGGAAGTTGTGCGAGGAAGAAAACATCTTCTAAATCGCACAGTGGTGGACCGCCAATCATCCAGATGGAGTGGATGGTATCGGGAGTTCTGCCGCGATGTGCGTTCGTGAAATTTGGCGGCTGGGATTAATCCGAACAATTCCTCAGAGCACTCCCCATGGTAAATGCGAAAGAAAATGCTCAGATATGCAACATCTCTTCGCAGTGCCAATGAGTCGAGCCGATCGGAAAGGACTCGGTCGTCGACGATTCGAGCCGCTCTGCGCTGGATGCGGTCAAGTGGAAGAAGCTGGCACTGGGGAGCCCCAGCCCAGAGATGGGAACAGTATTCCATGTGAGGCCGAACCTGCGCCTTGTAAAGTTGCAGGCGTTGAGCCGGCATGAAATACTGTCCCGCTCTGCTGAGCACGCCAAGCTTTTTAGAGGCCAATTTGGCCTTTTCTTCCAAGTGACCACGAAACTGCACGCTACTCGATATGTCGACGCCAAGGATTCCGATACTGGCTGAGGCAACAAAGGGAGTACCTTGAAACTGAGGAGATACGACAAAGGGGTTCTTTTTAGCGGTAAACGCGCAAACTTGTGTCTTCTGAGGATTAAACTGGACTAGATTTAGTCGCCCCCAATCCGAGACTTTGTCCAGCAAAGACTCGACTTCAGACACAAGTTTGTTCCGGTACTCGGTGACGTTTTCCCGAGAAATATTGGCACGGCCGGTGTAGAGAGCATCTCCAGTGCTGTCATCCGCATAGCAATGAATGCTACCGGCTTGCAACATATCATTGATATGCAGAAGAAACAGCGTTGGTGATAGCACGCAGCCTTGTGGAACACCAGCGTTAATAGGCTCTTAGTCGGAGCATGCACCGTCTACAACGACCTTGATGCTCCGATCTGCAAGAAAGCTGGTGATCCAATTGCATAATTTCTCGGGAAGCCCATAGGAAGGGAGCTTCGAAAGAAGCGCTTTGTGCCAAACCCGATCGAAGGCCTTCGCAATGTCCAAACTAACGGCCAATGCCTCCCCCTTGGACTCTACTGCCAACGCCCATCTATGAGTTAAGTAGACCAGAAGATCACCAGCTGATCGACCCCGACGAAAACCGTACTGGCGGTCACTAATCAGCTGGTGATCCTCAAGGTACCGCATGAGGTGGCAGTTTACAACGGATTCCATTATTTTGGAGAACAAGGGGGTAATGGCGATAGGCCTGTAATTGGACGGGTCTGAGCGGTCGCCTTTTTTAGGGATCGGGTGGACAAAAGCTGTCTTCCATGATTTCGGGACTACGCCTAGGGAGTAGGAGTACCGGAAAAGACGCGTAAGAACCGGTGCCAACTCCGGAGCACGTCCTCAGCACAATTGGGGGGATTCCGTCAGGCCCACTCGACTTGTGGATGTCAAGGGAGATATATATTAATTATATAGAAGGTACATTAAGTGCTTTAATCGCTTAGAATGCGATTTCTTCCAGGCAACTGCTGCAAGGAACTGCTGTTTACAATGAAATTCAAATAGAGTAGTTGGACATAAATTAGGCAATTAAGTAAAAGGAAACAAATAAATAAATATAAAGTCAGAAGATGATGACAGTTGAGAATAGGTATGATAGATATAATTAGGGACGGGACTTATGATAGGAAATATTAAAGCGCCGAATAATAAGCTTTGAGTAGATTATTGAAGGAAGAAAGTGACTGAGCACTGAATGTAGCACCGCCCCAAATTTCGATGGAATCAAAGGCTATCAAATAGTCCATATACGCAAGGCAATACTGAAGAGTATATACATATATGTATAAGTATATACTCTACAGTTCAGATTGTATTTATATATATATATATATATATATATATATGTCGGAGCGTCTATAAAATACCCGGTTGGATCGAGGTAGAATGGAGGGTATATCGAGAAAGCCCCTCTTGTGTCTGTAGTATAAAGTTCACTGTTGGTGCCGTGCGCGAGAGATTCCGGTCAAGTCATTCAACGAGTGTGGTCATTCTACTAGTGCTAAGATAGTGTCGCGGTTTTGTTCGTTGTTGTAATTCTTCTAGTGCAGGCAAGGAGGATTGGTGTTGCTGAGATGCTGTCCAGTGTTACATTGAGATAAGTAGTGTTGCTGTTGGTTTACATATTTTGGTGTTATCATGTAATTACGTACCTCACGTTACACTGGTGTGTGATTGTGGCGGAGACGTGTTACGGTGTGGTCGAACTGTAATTTCTGCGTTATGCTGTCTTATTACTGATAATAATTAACTGCGTAAGCAAGAGAGCAAGTTGAATATCCGCTCCACACTTTTATTATTTTTAACAATTAACGCTATCCTGATGTATCTCAGAGATCAAAATTGCGATGCTCTATTGTAATCTCGGACATCAGAAGTGGGATCTCCTGTTGTCATTTCCGACATATATATATATATATATATATATTTAAAGGCGAGAAATATAAGAGCTATATAGCTAATAAGCTTTGAGTAGATTATTGAAGGAAGAAAGGGACTGAGCACTGAATGTAGGCACCGCCCCAAATTTCGACGGAATCAAAGGCTATCTAATAGTCCACATACGCAAGGCAAGACTGAAGAGTATATACATATATGTTTATATGTACAAGAAAGAGACTGAGTACGTGGAATATTTACAGGCGAGGAGTTCCACAAGCGTACAGTTGTAATCGAGAAAGATTTATTGAAGAGGGAGGATGAATGTGCAAAAAGTAACTAAAGCTGAAAAGAGCTAAAGCTTTTTCTAAGGTCATTTTGGAGCAAATAGTGAGAACAACTTTAAATTTTTATCTTATATTTATGTCGATTAATATGAGTAAGGCTGCATATCATTACTTTGCATTCGTTACCGTTACAGCCTATTAATTTCCATTGCAAAACATAGGCTTCTCCTATTGCCTCATAACGTGGATATTTGCCATAGTTGCCATGCTTGGCAAGCTGGTTGGTGACAGCAGTTTTTTTTTTAGTTGTTATAGACGCTGCTGCCCATATCCTGGTTCGTTTCCCCCCGTCGCCTCTTACAACTTTTTGAACAGTGGTAGAGCCAAGCGGCAGCTTTTGGTGTCGCACGGATGGGCCGGCTCGAACCGGGGTGGTACCACGACCTCACAGAAAACCAGCGTGAAGTAGAGGTTTACCTCTGCGTTTCGCTCGGTGAGTGCAGGTGGCCGGAGGCCTTTTTTACTGGAAATGAGGCATTCCATCTTAGTTCTCACGGGTGACAACGCATCTACATTTTGATTTGTAATAGAGGATAGATGTAGATGTCTATGGGCCGCAGCAACCACATACCATCAGGTGGACTGTGTGCTCGTTTGTCACCCTTATCCTTTAAAAAAAAAACAACAGTAGTGGTAGTGGATATTCTTATACCGCCACTACACAGTGTAATTTCCATAAGTAAGCTTATTTGAGAGAAATTATTCATTTCAAACGTTTAATGAAACAGTATTTTATTAAAAGTATATTACAAATTCTTGCAAAATTGTGTTTAGTAATATTTAAGCAGAAATGAAGATAAGATACAAATACGCGTGATCGTCAAGTTTGTTGAATTGTTAACATTTATCCGACTCGATAGAACAATGGAAGCGATTATTGCGATTTACCTCTGACTTTTAAAAATTCCAGTTCATTGCAACATCTTTATTAAATTATTCAATATTTATATTTGTCTGTATAAATTATTATCTGTATTTAGTATTTTATTCGTAACATTGTAATTTAAGATTGATTTTGCATTGGCAACTTTCCTTTCGATATCATATCCCTAATTGTGTAGGTGGCTCTGTAGTAAATCGTGATAAAATAAAGTTGAGAACTTAATTTTTATCTTGCTTTTTCTTATACATTATGAATATATGAAAAGTGTTGAATTTTTTTTAAAATGAATTTTAGTTGTTTTTATTTTAGAGCCATATCTGTCATAGTTCCCCTTGCTTGCAGACTGATAGACACAGTTATTAATTTGGATATTCTAGGAAGATATTGCTGCTCGTCTCCTAGGTCTCATCGGAGGTCAATTACCGTCTATTAACAGATATGAAAGGTATTGGAAATAGGCATGGAATCTTCTAAAGGTGTACTGAAAAAATAAGAAAGTCATAATATACCTAGTTACATACAGCCCGATTTCTATTCTGATATAATACGGATTTACAAGTAAATTAAAATTAGTCTTATTTATAATTTCCAGCCGTGATAGCCCCGGGACATCATAATTTCGTAGTAAGTACAGCAACAGTTAAATTTTATTCACAATTTAATATGATGTTTTAGTACGTAGATGCTTAGGAGGAGTTTGTCATAAGGGGTATATTGCCATAGTTGCCACGCTTGGCGGGCGGGTTAGCAACCATAGTTTTTTTATTGTATTTTGCTGTTATCACAAAGATGCTGCTGCTCATCTTCTGTCTCAGTTTCCCTCTGTCGCTTCTTACGACAGCCACGGAAAGATATAGGGCAGTGGGTATTCTAACCCGCTACTACACTGAGGAGTAACATGTAGTAACAGAAATCTATATCATATATAAAATGAATATTTCTTTGCTTAGCCCCTTTGTGTTCCCCTATACCATTATTTTTTTATTATACTAAGTCTGATAGTAAGAGGTGATGCAGCCGAAGATGGTGAAGTGCAAAGTGCATATGAAATTGCCTTCTGCTAATGCCATGTAACTACTCTTAACGCAACTTAATTTATAATATTGTATTTTGATTGCATTTTTGAAACAATAATAAAAATACAAGTCAATCTTTAAGGTTTAGTATCAGATAAGTAATTTCAACTCAATCTTAATATAATAAATACATAACTTAAAAAAATCCTATATAATGGCAACAACAACGGTGAAAAATCTCAAACTATTGAAGTTTTAAATAGAATTAAAAATCACACTGGTGTGATGTTAACTCTAAATTTATCACTATTAAATTTGCCTTATCAATTATCACTATTAAACATTTTAATCTTCATATTATTCTTAGAAATTTCATACACATTTGTTCTATTAAATTGGACTGCATTAGTATATTAAATATATTTTGTATTTTTTTAAAGATTAGTAATATTGCGGCCTTTTCTTATATTCATATTTATTTATTTTTCGTCACATCCAAAGTTAAGTCAATTACGTTATTATATAATTTTTTTAGTGTCCACCCTTTCAATAAAAAAATTTTTTTTTCTTATGATATTTATAATTTACTTGTCTCCTTTGAAGAAGGTCCCGGCCGTGGGCGTGCATTGTTAAAGCGCACCGCCTGGTAGGGTCGCCATGTTATATTGGAAAAGGTGTCTATGTGAAAGAGACGTGTTGTTCTGTCTATGGCTTTAATTAGATTACTCTTCTTACAACAATTAACGTCATTATATTATAATGTCATGTAGGTTACACCCAGTTACACCTACACTAGACATCTGCGATTTACTACGATTTTCTTCCCCACAAACATATTTGTGGGATAGTCTACCACGGTGATTTTTTCCAGACAGAGAAGACTTAGGGACCTTTGTGGTACAAACCATTTCCTTTTTTAAAAGACCAGCTACGCACCTGTGTAGGAGTTGTTCATTACCGGCGATCGACATTTACCATCAGCTAAGAATATGAATTTAAAAAATATAAAATAATTGAAGTCAAAACAATTAATCGAAAGATTTAAGGGAAAATCGTAATAGATTAAATTTGTTTCTCTCTTTAATGACATAATGGATTTCTCCTAGTAAAGTCTTTCCTTTCAGTAGCGAAATTCATATTTACACGTTTTGCGATTCAAGAATTATAACATTACTTATGTCTTTGCTGAATATAATACGTCGAAGATCCGACATTTGGTCGGATGACAACGAAAAACCCTCTAATAGATGAACGATCTTATTTCAAATTCAATAAAGACACATTTATTTCTTTGAATATAAATTGCTGGGTTTTTGTATGAATTTTTTGCTCGAAACGAAGAGAAAATATATACGAGATGTGATTCGAAAATTCTTTTAGAATTTTTGTTTAACAGACTAAGTTTACGTGATGTCGTGATTTGAAACGCAAGTTGTATCGTTCTATCATTGCAACCCAATTGCTTATCCCAATTTTTTCATCATCATCATCATTACAGCCTATACAAGTCCATTGATGAACATTAGTTTCCCACAGGAATACCACAATGTACGGTCCTGAGACACCTGCATCTATCGATTCTTGTTTAAATTACCAGGTCATCAATCCAGTTAGGGGAGAGCCGCTTTAGACTTCACTTATCGGTATGTGGCTGCCAATCGGGAACCTTTCTTCCCCATCGGTTGTCGGTTCTTTGAGCTATACGGTTGACCTATTGCCACTTCGGCTTAATGACCCGTTGAGCTATGTCGAGTGCTCTGGTTCTACTGCGGATATACCCTTTTCGAACTAAGAAACTTCGAGGATAGCCTTCTGCATAGATTTTTAATAATTTATGTCATTTATCATTTGTATATTTTTAATTTTATTCAGGGCGTTACTTTGGAATTTATTAATTATATTTTATAAATTATTATAATATATACAAACTATCACATATGTGTTAGGTTTATGCTATTTATAGAAACGTTATTGTTAGCGTAATTAAGATGTTCATCACATAACTTCCGAAAACGGTATTTAAGGAAAGAGCCTACTTCTTATTAAAAGGTCGACGTACTTGTAATGTACTTGCGATTATCGTGTTGTTGCAGTGTTTATGGCCAGCGGAAAACTCTAATTATCCGGTGAGCCGCATGATACTTTTCGCTCACTTCTATATATTTTTTAACATTAGTCTTAAGAATTCATATATAATCAATAGACATCTCCTCGATTACAAATCAAAATGCAGATGCGTTGTCACCCGTGAGGACAAAGATGGAATGCCTCGGTTCCATCAAAAAGGATTTTCGCTTCTCTACACTCACCATACGAAGTACAGCACCATTAAGCTGCTATTTTACGCTGGTATTCTGTGAGAGCGCGGTCTTTCCCCGGTCGAGCCGACCCATTCGTGTTACAAATATACCACTAACATAGGTGCAGCATGGCTCTACCACGTCCAGGTGGTAAAAAAGCTTTCTTTCAGTGTATTATCGCTGCAGCAAGGGTATACTAGGTTACGTTTGTAAGTAGTATAGTACGAGTGTAGAGAGCTGGAGACGTATTTTTCCCGGTAACAGGACAATTCATCTTAGTCCTCAGTGTGGCATTTTATCTGCATTTCTTAATCAAGGATAGATTTACAATGTTTATAGATCTAAGTCCTTTTGTCGTTGTATAATCTAATCTGTTTTGCTTAGTTTATAGTCTAAGCCAAACAGCATTTACTTACCACACGGAAAATCTTTACTCGTTTGTTATCAGGATTGTAAGGCTGTTTATTTTTTATTTTAATCCTGTCGTAGATAATATGCAGCTTTTCTCACAGTAGCTTATTCATTATTTTAATATTAAGTAGCAAAGAATGCATTTTTTTAAATAAGATTGTTCCTAAAGTTTAAAGTTTAAAGCGGAACCCCACTTACAAAATCAATTGAATTTATAATAATTTCCTCTAGACAGAATTTCGGTCAGGGCAGACTTAACGAAGATTTCTTGCATTCTCTGATTTCTCACTCTAATAGTCCGATGAGTCGGAAATCCGATACGACTGGAGAAAAATTAGGCGTAGGACTAACGGCTTTACGTACTTCCGAGATATGGAGGTAAAAATGTATGGATCTCCCATCGCCCATCTTTTCGTGGCGATTAAGCCGAATTATCTGTATAACAAGGGATCTTCATGTCCAGCTATGGACTTTAATAGGCTGATGAAGGAGAAAACTAAGAAATTACATGAACATTTTAACTTATAATGACCATAATTATATTTTATAATATATGATTCTATAAAAAAGGAAAGGACGAAGCCAATACATCGTTTTTCATGCTTCCTATTGTGTATTAGCTCCATAATTCTTCATAGAGCCTTAATAATGACATAAAGGAGCTGTTCGGGAACAATAATATGCATCAATAACGGTACGAAAGGCCCCTTAATGGTTAAAAGTGCCTTAATTTATCGTTTATGGTTACAAAAGGACATTTTAATTTAAGACAACAATTAAGATATGAAAGATGGATTTTCTTTCGACATTATAGATAATATAATTATTGGTCATGTGACCTTAAATTACATTTGAACTGCTGCAAAGAGCGAAAGGTGAGTGGATCGTAACATTAAGTGAGCGTATTTGGGACAACCTAATGCCTAAAGTCCGATTGAACGACCCAGATCGATAACCCCAAAAGAGGAAACTAAAGAGATAGGAACACCTTCCAAATCCTACTGGCAATTAGTGGTGCAGGATTGGAATGAGTGGCGCGAGAAACTGATGGTAGGCAAGGTCATCTTCTATACGCCGAGACATTTATTTATTTATTTACACTTTATTGCACCTTAATAAAAGGATTACAAAGGGCGGACTTAATGCCTTTAGGCATTCTCTCCCAGTCAACCCGGGACGTGTGGAAATTAAGTCATAGGTGACAAAATAAAATGAACAATAGAGTAAATCAAGGAAAAAACTAGTGATAAATTTAAAAATAAACTAATATATATATATATATATATATATATATATATATATATATATATATATATATATATAAATACAATAAGCTTATATAGTATAACATATAATACAGACAATATATTATATTTACATACAAATACGTAGATACATAAATATATATATTCATATTATAAATACAAATAGATATATAACATAAACCTATAAATAAAATAACAACAAAGGTAATAAAATTGACCATATTAACTATCATTAAAGTGCTTATGTAGCAATCTTTTAAAGGCAATCTTATTAGATGTTTTTTCTTACGTCATCGGGCAAGGAGTTCCAAAGCAGTGCAGCCTGAATGGTGAAGGATTTACTAACAAAATTAGTAAAATGTAGTGGGATACTTAGTTTATTATTATATGAGGACCGCAGATTTCTATCATGCGTTGAGGAAATATACTGAAATTTCTCCTTGAGATAAGAAGGAGTGGATGGATCATTTAAGATAGAGAAGAGAACAAGCAAAATTCTAGAGTCACGCCTCTGTTTAATAGTGAGTCATTTAAATCGAGAGCAATAGTGAGAGATATGTATCTGCCGCAATGGTTGAGTAGGCACTCTAGCTTGTTAAGAAGATTTTGCTTTAAATCCGAGTAACACACGTCTGCATAATCAATGATCGGTAGTATAAGTAACTGTACAAGCATAATTTTAGCCTTAAAGGGAGAAAATTTTTCAAGCGATAAAGAGAACGTAAACAACCAGACACTTTACGACATGTTTCAGAGAAATAAACCCCCCAGGACGGAGTACTATCAATATGGAGACAAAGATTTTTAACTGAGGAAGAGAAAGTTATCAGGCAATCATTATAATAGACGGGAGGTATGTTAGTGGCATATTTTTTTGCAAGCATCCTTGAGCTACCCATAATCACCGCTTGGCATTTCATAGGGTTGACAGACACTCCAAAGCGCATGAACCAATCACGGACTGACTTAAATTTAGAATTCAATTTGTTAATCGCATTATGGATGTCACGAATATCACACTGTAGATAAAATTGTAGGTCATCAGCATACAGATGGTACGAACAATCAATATTAGATGTGATGAAATTAATAAAAGTAGAGAAGATTAAAGGAGAAAGTATACCGCCTTGCGGTACGCCAGAAATCAGGTCAACCCACTGTGAAGTCATTTGCTCCACGTGGACAGACTGTTGACGTCCGCGAAGATAAGATGACTAACGGTGCAAACCTATAATAAGAAAGGATAGCAAGAAGGATATCATGGTCAACTGTGTTAAAAGCATTAGAAAAGTCAACGAGCACCACAACTGTAACATTCTTGTTTTCTATTCCTTATCTAATATCTTCAGTTATTTTAAGTAAGGCAGTTGTAGTGCTGTGACCAGGATAAAACCCGAACTGAAAAGTACTCAGCAGGTTATGTTTATATATGAAATTGGAAATTTGCTTATGAACACAGGCTTCCAGAACTTTAGATAGGAAAGGTAAAACTGATATGGAGTGGAAATGATTGGGAAGTGTAGGATTGGATACTTTTGGAAGGGGTCTTACGAAAGCCTTTTTCAACTGACTCGGAAACTGAACCGAGTCAAGCGAAACATTAACAATATATGTAATTGCGGGAAGAATATGTACTAAAATATTAATAATCATGGCTCTACTAATATCATTGCAACTGGCAGCCTTGGATTTTATTGCCAGAATAGTCTTTCTAATTTCATTCTGATCAATAGGGTTAAAAAGAAAGACTGGTATGTGCGGAGACGGAATTGAAGCTATGTAAGCGACTGTTTGGGATCGGATTGAAAGGCCCAATGCAGAAGCAGAAGCAAATGAAGATTTAAAGCATCATGAGAAAGAGATAAACCACAATCCAAAGAAAATGTTTTACCCACACCTAGAGAACTAAGGAATTTCCACACATCAGCTGGCGAAGAATTACTTATATTGCTATAGATGAATCGGCGTTTTGCAGAACGTACCATATGATTGCATCTGTTTCTGGCCTTCTTAAAAGACAACCAGTTTTCCTCTGCTGCTCTTGAACCGGGCAAAGGCTCGATTACGCCTGGTCATGGCCTTCCGTACTTCTTCAGTCATCCAGAGAGCTGGTGGACGTCGTAGTTTTACTTTACGTACAGGAGCATGGTTATCATACAAAACATGTATTATGTTATTGAAAATAGTTACTTTATCATCTACAGTGGATGCAGTTGCTAATGGCGTAAAATCGTCTTTCAAAAGCTTATAGATATTAGTTCTACTAAAATTACGTAAGAACAGTACAATAGGTTGATATTTGGGAGGTTTAAACTTGTATGATACATAAATAAGATCATGGCGGGAAAATCCCGGCGCTTCAAGTTGCCCATATGATAGCACCCTGTCAGAGGAGTCAGCTATAATGAGATCAATCAGAGAGTCATCAGTGTCGATATTATGATGAGTTGCTTTTAAAGGAAAACTGTTGAGATTGACAGACTCAATGATATACGAAGCTTTTGAGACCGGACTGAATTTTTCAGTTAATCCGTGATGAAATCTTCCATAATTATGCAGTGAGCGTACTCAGAACCAATGAGCTTCTTCTGAATTGGCGAAGTAATCAGTGAAAGGAGGACAAAACACTGCTCCAAGAATCAACCTTGAGCCTTTTACATCTGCTAGTTCTTTAAAAAGGAATACCGCGGAAGCAGTATAAGGAGAAGGGGATGCTAATATGATTTTGTAAGAAATTGAAGCATGGAGATATATTGCACCTCCACCTCCTCCTTTATCTATACGATCATTCCTAATCAGCACAAACCCAGGAAGAGGATACAATGCCGAATGTAAAGACAATTTCAACCAAGTTTCTGAAACTAAGATAGCATGTATATTGTTGTTAGAGAATGATGCTTCTAACTCAGAAAAGTGGCTGGGAATGCTTTGTGCATTAATATGGCAAACTTTTAACGTTTCATCAAAAAAATGAAAAATGGTATTCAATTGGCTACTTAAAGAGCACACTAAAATTTATCTGATCATCAAGATACAAAAGAACTCTCTGACTCAATAGAAGACATTGTAGTGTGTGAGAAGACAACGCATCTTTGGCTTTCCTTGCTTGAGGTCGGTTTCAAGTTTTCATGAGCTAAACTACCGTCAGACCGGACTGTAAGTACATTTGTCACTTAACACTATCCAATAATTAAAAAGAGAAAAATTGCTAATGGGAGTGGAATGCCCTACAGCTACACAACAACAGTACCCTACTTACTAATATATGCCGTGGTAGCTTCGCGGCTAAGCACTCGCTGTAAATTTAAATAAAAACTAGTTTTTACGGACTTCATTACTTTATATTCGACGTTTCGATCACTTTACAGCACCCGTGATCACGGCGGAATGAAGGGGACTGGGGTGTTCGACATCCTACTGTCATAGTTAACCACGGCTACATACAGATCCAAATTATTAGTTTTACTCAGAATGAACTTGAAAATTTTGAAATCTTGCTGTTGTATGCTTGAGATGGGATTTAATTTTATTAATTATAGAATCCCAAGGGGATAGTAGCACTCAGCCTTCTTCTCTTTTGAAATAAGGATGTTTTTAAATTTCAGTCGCTCCGCGAATTATTTTTGGAAGGAATCGGTAATTTTTAGCGGGAATTTGTGGTCTGTCAAATCTTATGTAGTGTCGTGGGTAATCCTGTACGTGTTTACATATTGTAGATTTACCAGAACGTCGATTCTTCACATCAGATATTTTTATTTTAACGCGGATTTTTATTGGTATTTTAGTTTGTCCTATGTAACAGAGACCATATTCACAATCAAGCTTGTACACTTCTGCATCTTGCGGAAGGATATTACATTGCGACAAAGGTGCGGGACCTGAAGCTTGTTGTCGTCCAAAACATGCTTGACGTGTTGGAGCTCGGTGGCCAGGTATTAACTGTCTTTATGCACCTCTGTAACCAGAGGCGCATCGAGCTGTGTTGCAACGAGCTCTTTTATATTGGCATTTTTATATTGGCTAGTGATAACATATGTCAAAGCTTCTGAGATTGCAACTAGTTGCAAAGCCATAATACTTGTATGAATACTTATTTTAAAACATTGATTATTTTGATTTAGTAGTATTACTATACTAGGCATATAAAACGCAGACCCATATCCTTCTACACTCTTCGACCCATCCGTAAATATAAAACTCCAGCCATTAAATCTTGTATACAACTATTTGATAACTTCATACTTTAATAGGTTACTGTCGTATGAACTTTTTGAATAGTTAATTGTTTCTAGCTTGGGTACAATTACTTCATTTAAGTTAATATTGGTCACCCATGTTCGCAAAGTAAACATTAATAAAGGACATGATGTTGCTATCTGAATTTCTTTAACTTCTACTTATTTCTTATTAAGTATTATCATTACAGTATATAAAATGTCCAATGCTGAACATGTACCTATTTAGCTTGCATTATAGCCATAGTTGGCACGCTTAGCAGGCGGGTTGGTAAGCGTATTTTTTTATTTTTAGCTGTTATTAGGAACAGGCTACTCTCCATCTTCTGTATTTATTTTCTCTGTCGCATCTTTGAACACCCACATGACGATATTGGGAAATGGATATTATTTCGCTTACACTACACAGTCACTACATATCCCTTGCGTATTATTAATACAGCATTAAAATTTTGGTTTGAAAATTATATCAACCAAAGAATGATGCCCATTTTTCACCTGACTATTTATAGAAATAAAATACATCTTAAAATTCAGCTAATTGAATTGTAAATTAAATATGCATATCACAATGTTAAAAGAAACGCAGGAGAAAATTTTTATAATATTTATTTAAGCTTATTCTACGTCAAAGTTAAAAGTATTACCACCATATTTTGAACGCATCTCAACTATCCTTTTTCTAGGACATTCCATTTTACACACTGCTTAATTATATTCAAAAATATATTTATAGTCAAAAATCTCTGACTTAATTGAACAGTTTTTCTGAGTTTTAAACATTTATTTATGTTTTATTTAATCAGTAAGTATTTCTTTATTACTCTTTGTAAAGTACATATTAAAAATAATATAATAATGAAATAAATTAATCGTGCTGTATGTCATTGAGAGCGCACGAGTGAAACGGAGTTTTTTTGACATTTGTCAGTTCTACGATTGGCATCGGCGCAGTCCTTCGTTATTGCCAGAGTATATAATCACTTGTTGCGTTTGCGTCTCGTCCTGTATTGTGCTATTTTGTGCGTCTTTTCATGGATCACATAGAATAGAAATATGATAGTAGGATCTACATACTTCACAAGATTTTTCTCAGTATAATCTAAGAGGAAGTGGTGATAGAACAGATTTCCACTCCACAAATCATTTGAAACTTGGAATTGCAAAATTGTGCTATTATTCATCTATTTCAAGCGATGGCCGGGTGCATTTTAAACATGCAAGTAGTGCACGGTTAAATATCGATGATTTATGTAGGTTGCGTTCTGTCTCGCAAAAACATCTGACAGTGTTTTCTTTACAGACAAGACTATTTTGGAATTTATATTTTGAATATATTAAACGAATATGAACTGCGCAAGAAGAAAAAAGGGTATTTTAAATATTTACAGTACGTAAATTGTATGTCAGTGCCTTAAAAAGAGAGAGATATCTGATTTTTTTTTTCATTAATAAAAAATAATACCTCCATGCAAGGATTTTCTCCTGTATCGTGGGGGCAGTTTACATACACAAATTCTACAAGGACAAACATTCATATCCGTATCAATTATTTGTAGGCCATAGAAATACTTGTTCCGTGCGGGATTCGAACCCGCCGCCCATAGGGCAGCAAATCATTGCTAAGCCACTGCGCCACGGAGCCGGTGCCTTCAAATGAGAGAGATGTCTATATTTTGTTGGATATTTATATTTTAAAGAAGATCATCAACAACGTGCACTGAAAAGAAAATAATTGAGTTATGCAGCTAAATTATCAATGTTATATTTTCACCCCAACAATTCGGATTTCGTAAAAATAAATCAACTTCTGATGCAGTTCATAAACTAATAAACTTCATAGTCAGTAATATAAATAGTAATAACTTCTTATTCTTCTTCTCTTCTCGTCTTCACAATATTTCTAGGTCTAGCAAAACCTTTGACACAATTCCTGTTTGCAGTCTTGTAGCCAAGTTAGAAAAAATGGACGTCAGAGGTTTACAGTTAGACTTTTTCAGTAGTTATCTTACAAATCGCTCTCAAATGGTTAAAATATCCGAGTTCATCGGTAACAAACTCCGTGTGCATCCTAGGGAAGTATTCTTGTAAAATCGTGACATTGATAACGCAAAAATCGTCTCTTTTGCAGACGACACATCTATTAACATCTTGGAATGATCTTGAAAATAAATCACAACGTAATATTAATCAAATATATAATTGGCTTTTATCTCACACTCTTACTTAAGTGTAAGTAACTTTCAAAACTAAATTTATAACTTTCTATATCTCCCACCTCGAAACCAAATATTCCCATCAAGCAAGGTGAAGACTGAAGTGAACAAGGGTGAGCTTCCTCACCCTTCTTCACCTGTCTCTGTCCACAGATAAATTCTGTAGATAATATTAAGTATCCTGATATTATACTAGATAAACACCTTAATTTTACAATGCATATTAATATCTTAATATTTAAGGTTCGCAAACTAATATATATATATATCGGAAATGACACCAGGAGATCCCACTTCTAATGTCGGAGAATTTTCAACAGGAGATCCCAATTTTGATCTCGGGAATACATCAGGATAGCGTTAACTGTTAAAAATAATAAAAGTGTGAGAGCGGATGTTCAACTTGCTCTCTTGCTTACGCAATTTAATCATTATCAGTAATAAGACAACGTAACGCACTATACATTCAGTATAGTGAAATTACAGTTCGACCACACCGTAACACGTCTCTGCCACAATCACACACCAGTGTAACGTGAGGTCCGTAATTACATGATAACACCAAAATATGTAAACCAACAGCAACACTACTTATCTCAATGTAACACAGGGCAGCCTCTCAGCAACACTAATCCTCCTTGCCTGCACTAGAAGAATTACAACAACGAACAAAACCGCGACACTATCTTAGCACTAGTAGAATGACCACACTCGTTGAATGACTTGAGCGAACTCTCTCGCGCACGGCACCTACAGTGAACTTTATACTACAGACACAAGAGGGGGTTTCTCGATATACCCTCCCTTCTACCTCGATCCAACCGGGTATTTTATAGACGCTCCGACACGGCCACCCTGAAGTACGACCGTCCTCGGGCGTGTATTTTCATGCATTCCTGTAACAAACACCAATTCGTCCGCTCGTCCATCCTGACATGAGTGGGTACATATTATTAGTTCGCAAAACTAAATTGTTAGATGGCGCTGCTTGTTGTACTATGGCACCATCAATCCACGACACGGCCATCTGTGACTAGCATCCGTCCTCGGTTGCAGTGCCTGTAGACAAAATAGGCTCAGAGATTAATCTAGCTCGGCTATTCTGGCAATAGAAACAAGGTCGATTCCTAATGGTACTTTACTTCTCCTAAGTCTAAGTACAATAGTCAACTGTCATCATTGATAATGCCTTGTCATTAAGGCTTCATACACAGTGCTTCCTGCACAACATGATTTATTGTGAAAGGTCCGATCAACAAGTTCCAACACAGTAATTTTAACAATGTTTTTACTCTTTACAATTCATAAGCAATGCGTATTCAACTCGTGAAACTTTCATTGAAATCTGTGCACCAACACAGACCAGAATCGCACCAACGATTCTTTACATATCCACCGTCACATATGCCAGAATCGCACCAACGATTCTCCACATATCTGCCGTCATATATGCTACAATACACAAGGGGCTCTGTGCACCAACACAGGCCAGAATCGCACCAACGATTCTTTACATATGTGCCGTTACATATGCCAGAATCGCACCAACGATTCTCCACATATCCACCGCCAAATATGCTACAACACATCTGCCGCCACATATGCCAGAATCGCACCAACGATTTAATACATATCTGCCGCCAAATATGCACCAACACAGACAGAAATCGCACCAACGATTTCCTACAGACCCATCGCCACATGTTACTCATGAGGTGCGGTCTAAAGTTTTGAGTATGAGTATACAAGCATTCTTAATCAAATTTGGTCTCACTACCACTGTCATCAACTATGACATCTAACTCTCGAGGAACTTGGTGATCGGGGATCTTCCTCATATGATCATGGGGGTATTTGTGGGGTACTTTGCACACTAACATGACCGCTTCCGGTTGAATTTACGATAGTATTTAAACTTTTGCCTCAGCACCATCTTTGATGAGAGGGTAATTCGGCCCAGAATCATAATAAAATGGGTACGACTCACCAGTATTCATTAGCATACCGCTAGGATTGCTCACATAGCAAACTTCAACACGACGCTCATTGCTCGCCTCTACGGTAGGCATAAGGCAAGCGCACGTGGCTATTAAAACAAACCAGCACACGCCATAGTTAGCTGCCATGAAGCAAGCTTACGTGGTCAAAACAACAGCACAGGGTGTGCCGCACTCGCACAGCGAGCCGTCGCGCCGCACCAGCGCTAGCAAAACGCTGCATCGCATCACGCACTCGAAGCGTCAACGGGAGCAGCAGGAGCACCTGAGGGTTCACAGACATCGTCGGGGTTGCCGTCATCGGGATCTCAAACTCGCGCACATGTAGTCACATCACACGTGCTACTGTAACACAAAAGAACACATTAAAAAGATTCAGTAGAAACTTTTGGAACGAAGTTTTTTGTTTTTTAATGCAGCACTACTCTCGGGACACTATTCATCTTTCCAGGGCACCATATCCTGAGCTGCAGCTACACGACAACCTCTGGTATGGTGCGATCCTCATGTAAATTTAAATACTCTCTTCAGTGTCGGAACTAATTTGCTCTACTTCAATTTCGTCAGTTATAATTTGGTTTTCCAGCTTTTTTCGCAACCAATTAAAAAAGTTAAACACTCATTCTTACAAAATAGTTTCTAAGACAATGTTAGGAATAAATTTACTTTCCTCAGGTATCAAATGTTTATCGGTAGCAGCGACAATTAATGTGTCCGCGGCGACATAAGCAGACAGCTTACTTCCACTTAAGAACGAGCGCCACAGCACCACGCTTTCCACTAAACCCTCAACATTAAATCCCAATTTTGTAGACTACGTAATACTCGGAGTAAACTGTAATACTTATCAACACATTAGAACACAGAAATACTACTTAGCGTTTTTAATTTATAGCACGTTAAAGTTAAACATTATTTTTCGGTGCATCACTTAAACATTTTCAACTTTAAAATTAGCCCATGTAAATCACACCTCGTGTATCAAATTATAGCATAACTTGAGCAAGATAATCTTCCACTGAATGAAAACTATAACTCAGTTAGAATACCTCCATTTTGGGTACGTTAAGAAATAATAAAAGTACTTGCGGGTACTTTTTATTATAAATCGAACAAAAAGATTTAACTTTTGGCTTAAAACCTTTCACTCTAAACATTCACTCTTCAATGATTCGTCAGTGTTGTAAATACGACAACAAACCTGATTTAAGAAATTGAACACAAAAACAAAACGCGAGGCACATCATAGTATTTCACTAACGTAATAATCCTCACACTATTCAAAGGTTATAACAGGTGGGCAGTAACAGGGACTTTATCCCACTTCTGTTATCGGAAATGACACCAGGAGATCCCACTTCTGATGTCGGAGAATTTTCAACAGGAGATCCCAATTTTGATCTCGGGAATACATCAGGATAGCGTTAACTGTTAAAAATAATAAAAGTGTGAGAGCGGATGTTCAACTTGCTCTTTTGCTTACGCAATTTAATCATTATCAGTAATAAGACAACGTAACGCACTATACATTCAGTATAGTGAAATTACAGTTCGACCACACCGTAACACGTCTCTGCCACAATCACACACCAGTGTAACGTGAGGTCCGTAATTACATGATAACATCAAAATATGTAAACCAACAGCAACACTACTTATCTCAATGTAACACAGGGCAGCCTCTCAGCAACACTAATCCTCCTTGCCTGCACTAGAAGAATTACAACAACGAACAAAACCGCGACACTATCTTAGCACTAGTAGAATGACCACACTCGTTGAATGACTTGAGCGAACTCCCTCGCGCACGGTTTTTTTTTTTTTTTTTTTTTTTTGCGCCCGAAGCAATTGGAAAAGGGCTACCACTGAGGGAGGCGGAAAATGCATTATGCATACCACGACAGCCGGTCTGTCCTGGTTATGTGGGACTCACTGCCTACCGGGGGACCTAAGTGATACCCACTAAAAACCGCCTTTGGGGACTGGCAACTAGCTCTATTAAAGCTGCATATGCCGTATCTAAAGCGACCCTCTTTTGGGAAAAGAGGGCGCAGACGGCTAAGTGCCGTTTAGGGACTGCCTACGAAGGCATATTATTAATTTTAACTAATTTTAATTTAATTAGGATTGGCCTGAGCCGCCAGGAGGCAGTTCAGGTCGTTTGACAACTTATTTGGCGGGTCCGAGAGAGTGTTTCTCGGCCTGCGGACGCTATAGCGAGAAGGGAGTGGGGCGGTATAAGTAACTGCCTCACGAATAAGTGTGTTAGTATGCGACTCTGATACTTTAAAGAAGTTTTCAGAGAATTTTTTAAGACATTGCTGGATTGTTGGGATTTCTAAATCCCGGTGAAGGTCGGCATTACGGACGTACCAAGGTGCGTTCGTAGCTCGACGACAGAAGAGGTTTTGAACTACTTGGAGTTCGTTAATAATTTTATCGTTAGCGTGTGCAAAAATAGGAGCCGAGTAAGTCATAACCGGTCGTATACAAACCTTATAGAGGGTTCGCTTATTTCGTAATGACATTTTGCTATGTCTGCCTAACATACTGTTAAGCCGACCTAAATAGAAACGTGCTAGACGCGTTACTCTTTTGACATGAGACTCAAAAGTAAGCCTATAGTCAAGGGTGACGCCTAAATATTTTGCTGACATGTGCCATGGGACAGGGGTCCCTAGCATTCGTATAGGTGGAGTATTTTTCTTGTTTTTATTACGGCGTCTTTTAATATCGAATTGAACTGCGGAGCTCTTCTCCGGGTTCACATCGATACGCCATTTTTGGAACCAATCTCCTAGGTCATCGACTGACTTTTGGATCTTGTTCCTTGCTGAAGATATTCTAGGACTTTTGAAGTATAGTGCAGTGTCATCTGCGAAGAGTGAGAGCTGTACACCATTCGACGGGATAGGAATGTCGTTGGTGTACAAGATGTACAGGAGGGGAGCTAGTACTGATCCTTGAGGAACACCAGCTTTAATGGGGCGCTGAGAGGATAACGTGCCTTCGTGTCTAAAGCGAAAGGTACGATGTTGTAAATAAGAGGCTACGAGACGTACTAGACGATCGGAGAGTCCTATCCTATATAATTTGAAAATAAGGCCTTCATGCCAGACTCGGTCGAAGGCTTTGGCAATGTCGAAAAAGACCGCGATTGTCTTTAGTCGACGTGGATAAAAACCGCTGAGGATATATTCCACAATGCGGTGTACCTGTTGTGGACACGAGTGTTTTGCGCGGAAACCAAATTGGTGTGGGATGACAATGGGGTCACCGTCTGTGGGAAACAGATGGCGCCTCATTCGATTTTGAATGACTCTTTCAAAGAGTTTGCCCATGGCCTTTAGGAGGCTAATGGGACGATGACTGGAGGGGAGGTTAAGAGGCTTGCCTGGCTTGGGAATACCAATGACAATTGCCTCTTTCCAAGAAGTGGGAAAGTAACTAAGATTAAAACAGGCGTTAAAGATAATAGCTAAGAGGGTTAACACCTGCTCTGGAAAGTATTTAAGGGCTTGGTTGGATATGCCATCCGCGCCCGGAGATTTTTTGGGCTTAAGTCCTTTGATGAGGGACGAGATCTCATCATTGGACACAGTGATAGGGTCAGAGGTTGTGGGGGGTGAGTTCCGGCGGCGGACCTCATCCTCCACTTCCTGAATATGTGAGGGGTCGACAGGTTGAGAGCTAGGAGAGCATTGTGCGGCAATGCTGTCTGCAAAGCACTCAGCCTTCTCGTCGTCCTCGAAGGCAACCGTACCGTCGGGGCGGGAGAGAGGGGGAGTGTGAGTTGTAGCGTCTATACGGAGGGCTCTAGCCATCTGATAGTACGCTGTATGTGAGGGAGATATATTCTCCATGAGTTCACTCCTTTGGAGCTCTCGAAATTCATAAAGGTGCGAACGGAGTTTTCGTTGAAGACGATTAGCCGTATGCCTATATTCGGGGGTGGGATATTTAGCTGCTCTCCGGAAAGCAGCTTTTTTAGCTTTTAATATGTTGCTAATATATAGGGGAAGCCCATTAGTATTAGCAACCGGAACGACCCTTTCATTCTCCTTAAGGGAGGATTTAATTAGGGTTGAAAGTGATTCGACCGCGGTGTCGATTTTTACAGGACTGTCTAAGTCCAAGTCCGACGATAGGTAATTAGGGGAGTCCTGCGAGTCCATAGCTTTTGCTAGTGAGTCCTTGAAACCCTTCCAGTTAGTGAAGGTTTTCGTAGTTATAATAGGGGGTGGCTGATGGCCAAGAATAAGAGAGACCGGTCGGTGATCGGATCCTATATCGTCTAGTGTCTCAATAGACCTGAGGTTGAGTGAAACTCCTTTGAGTAACGCAAAATCTAGTACATCTGGATTATAATCGGTATTATCGGGATAGTGCGTTGCACCGAGCGGGCTGAAAACGGTTAAGTCAAGAGACTGCGTTATATCACGCAGTATCCTACCATTAGTATTAATCGTACGGCATGTCCATTCAGTATGTTTAGAGTTGAAATCTCCAAACATAATGACTGAATTACTTTGAGATAAGATTGCCTCAAAATCATCTTTGAGGGGGAGGTTTTTAGGGGGAATGTAACAGGAGGCTATGACTAAAGACTGATGTCCCGTCATAGATATCCTGCATAACGTAGCTTCCATATTGGTAAGCTGTGGAGTATCAATAAGAGAGCAATGTAGTGTCTTCTTGTAATAAATGGCCGTGCCGCCGCCTCGGCGGTCGTGCCTATCATTACGAAGAAGAGAATAATTTTTAATGGATAAGCCTTTATTGTCTGTGTGTTTAAGATTGGTTTCCTGTAAGAGGAGAAAATCAGCTTCGCGATCTTTAAGGAAGAGCTTAAGCTCTGGGAGATTATTACGCAATCCGCGAATATTAAATGAAATAAGCGATAGCCCTTTGGGCTTGATACGACCGTGACTTCTAGGCAGAGCAGAAGGCTCTGTCATTATAAGCTAAGTTAATTAAGTTAACTTAGCTTACAATGAACGCAATAAATTACTGTGTTCTGCGAGAGCCAAAAGCCGGTCCTGAGGGGACCGGGCGGCGCGCAGTTTACTCGCTAAAACCGAGATTTCGTTAATGTCGATGTTCCTTATCGCGGCGTAAACCGTGTTAAAGTCATCGCCAATTGTCGACTGTTTCTGCTGCGGAGCAGAAAATACCTGTGGCGGTGGATCTACCTTTTTGGGGCCCCAGGCAAAAACTGGAGCCTGCATAGGCTTGGAGAAGCCCGGTGGTGGCCTAAGCGGTGCCTGCGGTGGTCTCGGGGGACCCTGAGGGGGTCGTGCAAAGCCCTGAGACGGCTGAGATACGCCCTGACGGGGCTTCCTAACATATAAGGCCGGGAATGAACGGTCATTTACCGGCGGTGGTGCCTGTCTTGCTATGCGCGGACGAGGAGCGCACGGGCATCCTCTGTAGCTCGCCGGGTGGCCTGTCTGTTGACACAGGACGCACGCGGGCGGGGATACGGCATCTTTGGGACACTCTTTGGTGATGTGCGGATCTAGGCACTTAACGCACCTGGGTGGGGCGGAGCAATTGGCCGCCGCGTGACCATACAATTGGCAGCGGTGGCACTGCGCCGGGAAACCGCGCCTACGCGGTGACTCAACCTTGACTCCAGACAAGCCGCACACAGTGCGTACTTGCCGGAAGATGGTTTTAGCCTCCGGGACGTTACTTAAGATTACTAATATTACCGGGTATCTCAGCCCGGTCCTACTATGCATTTTGTGAACCGCTTCAACGGGGAAACCTTGTGACTTAAGGTCCGCAAGTATCTCCTCGTTGGAGAGTTCAAACGGGACGCCTCGGATGACGACCCTAACTTTACGCTCTTCCGGGAGAGCGTATGTGTGGTACGATACGCGTTCGTACGTAAAAAGTTTCGTGATACGGCGGAAATCGTCGATCGTGGATGGCAATATTTTGATTGCTACGCCTAAGTTGGTAGCATCCTCGTACTTAATTTTCGAGTCGTAACATATCTTACTGAGCCGGGTAAATTCAGCCTTATCTCTTAAGAAGACAGGGGGCGGGGCTTGTTTCTTAGCTAATTGCGGCGCACAACGCGTGGCCGGTTTTGTTGGCGCTGAGCTATCTAACGCGGCAGCTCGGGCTGCAGGGACTGAGGCAGCGGCGGGGGCTGCGGGGGTGGGGGGAGCGGCACGGGCCGCTACGGCGGGGGGCGAACGGTTTTTCGCGGCGCGCTTCGATGCGCGCTTTGACGAAACCGTGGTGTACGACGATGTATTGGAGTCGCCGGTATCATCGGAGTCAGAGGACTCCGATGTCCTGGTGCTGGACTGTTTGGCAGGCCTCTTCCGGGAGGCAGATGTTGATGACGCGGAATCGGAGTGAGAGCACTCCATGTCGATTTCGAGCGGCGCGAACGAATTACGTGACGCGAGGTAGTCCGCTATAACGGGCGGCGGTGCCTGAAGGGCGGAAGAAGCCAGAAGGGCTGAGAGGGATGCTGTAATAGCATTCTTGTCACCTGAGAACCTAGCGAAAACTTCGAAAATCGAACCTATTATGTCCTGTGAGGACATTTTAACCTATTCTACAACTAAACTAAAAAATAAACTAAAAATTAGAACTATCGTATGGCGTGGGGGGATCAGGGATCACCGTTCTGAAAAGAACGGGACGTTCTTATTCTGAAACTCTCCCTCGTCCTCAAAAGGACGGGGTAGCCCCCGTCAGCCCGTAGTCAAGAAACAATATGACAATATACACGTTATATATACTACACATATAATTATAATAAACTACTAACATATACAGTACTAGTGTACTACAATATAAAAAGCGTTCAGTCAGACCTCCCCGACCTGAAGGCGGGGGGGTAAGAGCTGAGAGTTAGCGATGAGACACTCACCCGACTTCAGCGCTTATAGCGCCAACACTGAGAGGCGCGCGGGGCGCGAAACTGGGGGGGCGCTAACGGAGCGCACGCGGACTACCTGGTACACCCGCTCGAGAGCGGAGCCACAGGTGGAATGAATCAGGTTTTCGCGCACGGCACCTACAGTGAACTTTATACTACAGACACAAGAGGGGGTTTCTCGATATACCCTCCCTTCTACCTCGATCCAACCGGGTATTTTATAGACGCTCCGACATATATATATTTAAAACACTACAATATGTCGGAAATTCCATTATTATACGCAACGTTTATTTCGCTTTATATCAGTCTATCATCACGTATTGCATTTCTTGCTGGGGTAGTGCGGCAAGAATAATATTAAGGCCACTTGAAGTTGCGCAAGGAGTTATTTGCAACTATTCAACTATATCAAAACTGCGCTGTTCTTAGTGTAAGGCAGCTCTTTATACTGACAGAGTATTACTTCAACATATTAAGACTTCTTCCATTGAACTTACAAAGCGTCGTAAAGACAAAGTATACACACTTCCACTAGTCAATTTTTCATTAATAATTTTTTTTTACCTAGGTCCTTTAATTCATAACAAAATTAATGCGAAAATAGAGATTTATGAATGATAAATTTATGTTAACAGTAAATATATAAAAAATAAAGTACAACTGCTGCCAGCCTTTTCCTGCTAAATAAGTCATATGATAATACTTGTAAACATTGTTATAATTCTACTTAAGGTGATTCTACTTAATAATTATAGACGCAAGAACACTCACTCACATACAAATACACTCGCAAACACACACAAACACGCGAGCGCGCTCGCGCGCGCGAGCACGCACGCACGAACGCACGCACGAACGCACGCACGCACGCACGCCCGCACACACATAAACACACAAACACGCGCGCACGCGCACATGCGCGCACGCATGCACACACGCACGCACGCACGCACGCTGAGAGAGAGAAAGACAGAGAGAGAGAGAGAGAGAGAGAGAGAGAGATCAGTTTATTATGTCTTTTTAGAATTTTATTTCTTTTTCTGCCAAAATTTTAATTAATTTAAACAATACAACTATGTACTCTTAATCAAAAGGTGGGATAGAACTGTATCTCCTAAATACAGATTATAAGAAACTCTAGCTAGGATACTCAGGATTCTAACCATTTCAAATTGGTCCTCGTGATGTATTGTATATATTTGTAAAAAGTATGTAAACTATAAAAATATCAAGAAAATATGTTATATATGTTTTAGTTTGTGTGTGTGTGCGTGTGTGTGTGTGCGTGTGTGTGTGTGTGTGTACTTGCGTGCGTGGTTGCGTTTGTGCGTGCGTGCGTGCGAGTGTGCGAGCGTGCGTGCGTACGTATGTTTTAGAATTTATCACTGCTCACTTTTTTAAACTATTATTTTATTATTACAGTTATGGTGCAAATTGTGCGTAGGATTTGCGTCAATATAAAAAATCATTATAATTTATTTGTTCTGTACATGGATGTAGAAATAAGGCGGACAGAATTTTGTTAAGAAAGGAATGATGCACTGTAATGGCGGCGGTGCAAGTATGTCTTGCGTGTTATATAGGGTTGTCATGTGAAACAAAATTTCCCCATTTTTTTTATAAAACAATCTGTCATAAATATATAACTAACTAATATATAACTTTGACGAAATACCAATTTTTTATTACGTAACTAATATAAATAATACAAATGACGATTAAAAAAATCTATGAATTTAAGATTTAGATTGAAATCGAATTATTCTGTTTCAATCAATTTCGATTTCAATTAATTTTATTGTTTTTTGTAACATTATATTATACAAAACTTGTATTATATTATTGGAACGAAATATGTAACAAATAAAGATATTATAGGTAACCAAAAAATTGATATAAAACGAATTTATAATATATTATTTTAGAATTAGTGTGAAAACATTTAGAAACAGCATGGTAGCGATCACCTCATTCTCAGGGGTTATTATTAATCATGTACTCTTTAGTAGAATACCCTAATAATCCTTACTAAACAATTTTTATTTGGTAAAAATTTCAAACTTTGATAGATAAGGCCAGCATATTTTCTGGGACTTTGTTGTACAAGCGTATACATGAAGAGTTTATTGACTCTTTTGAGTCGATTAACTGGTATAACTAACTTGTGCTTTTTCCTAGTATTTATAGAATTTACATCACTAAATTTTACATAAAATTTTCGTAAATATACTAAGAGGCCAAAGTTAATATATTTATTTCATAAAATTTTCTGCAAGTGTAAATTATAGTTATTATTTATGACAATAAGTCATAAATAATTATTATTATTTACTAATTTTCATAACAAAAAACAATGTTAAAACCTTTTTGTTGAATAATTTTTTTAAACAACTGTCTTTTACTTTCGAAGGTTCTTGAAATCCCCTCTTATTTAGAAATATGGTGGAATCTAATCGCCAAATATTTTTCTGCTATATATTTAATAAGACTTATCTTGTGCTCTATCCCTGCGAATGTGTGCTCAAATTCCAAGCTTACAAAAACCCTGTCATTGGCAATAAACTTTTCCAATACTTTTGTAAGTATATAATTTTGTTGCCTTTCATTGTACATTGTAATGTTTTCCTTAATAATCTTTCGTACAACCATTTCGCAAGTACAACAAATATTAAATAAATCGCTAGATGGAAAACGTAAAACTCCTAAATTTATTTATTATTTTTCAAATTTATATATTTATGAAAGAAATGCCTTTCTACAGTATACAAACGCACGGTGCATTTTTGGCATTTTTTTGTTGCATAATAAGCAATGCTACCCGCCAGATATCCTATTATTAACTTACGATAGTCATTATGTGATTCTACCCCTAGTCGCTTAGCTAGCTCATAATCTTCTTCAGTAATTTCATTTAAAAAATGATAATGAATCACAGATACTATCGTCATCTTCTTCGTGGTGGTATGATGGTGTGGTGAAATTGATTATTTGAGTAGCCGAAGTGCAATTAAGCACAGCTACTTGTTCCAAAGGAACACAATTTCCTCTAGTTAAGCACCTAAAATCTAGATGTGCGAGCAGTTTTCTGTAGAAACTTTTGCACTGTCTGACATTAGGGTTGTCATTAAAGCCACCTTGCATTCGAATACAAGAAAAAAATATTTCTAAATGATCCTGACTTAGTTTGTAGTTTGGCAGGTATATTATTTTTTTTCATTATGAATATTTTTTTCATTATGAATATATTTTTCATATAAATATTTTAAGATTTATATATTTATTTAAGTGCCAAGGAAAGCTGTTTTGCACTTAGCTCTTATTAAAGATATATGATGCCGAATAATAACTCAAATGTTACCCTCCCATCTCGCTTTACTTTTCTTTTGCTGGAATAATTTATTTCTAATTTTGATATGTATTTTGATTCGATATGAGATTTATATACTAAGTTAAACATGGGAACACATTTAAGAACCTTCTTAACGGTATTATAATCCGTCCAATTTTCAGGAAATAGTAACATAGTAAAAAATAAAAATCACGATTACAGCACAACATAAAGAACTATGGCCAAAAAATGCATATAACCGCTTTATAATCAATGGGGTTATTTTTTAGGAAAATTGTAACAAAAAAGTGCACATAAAACAACCTTAAGAAGTTGTTGGGCAAACATATATACCGTATCCGTGCCAACGTGGGTAAAAATAGCAAGTTCCCAAATTTCGGGTAATTTTCCCTATATATAATTAACAACACTAATCACGTGACTCATGTTTTGTGTTCCAAAAATAGCATTTTAATTTAAGACACTTAATTCTCAAATAAGTGATTATAATTACTGACACACCTACGGAAGGTGATTCCTTTAAGGTTTTTGATAAAACCACTATGATTTTTACAAAATTTAACGACGCAAGACGGCATATTGATTTTTGTTTTTACTTACGACAACTACTTATCACGGACGACGTTTGTTGGTAATGGCGGGCGCTAGACTTATTATTAGTGTGAATGTGTGCGTGATCCCTTGTACGTACAAGCGAGCTGACTTATTATAGGTGCCTCGGTGTGTTGTGTAGCGAGATCCAGTCCGCCTTATTTATACGTCTATGGTTCTGTACTAAAAATAAATTAGTATCGTCTCATGGGTGTCGTAGGCGACAGAGGGAAACAAACTAGGAGATGGGCAGTAATAATAACTAGAAAATAAGAAATTGCGGTTGTCAACCCTCCTCCCAAGTGTGGTAACTATGGCAAGTAGCCCCCTTTTGAGGCAATCTTCTGGTAGACCTGTGTTTAGCAGTAGGCTTTTGATAATCTGCAAAGACGAAAATGAAGTTCATTATCGTCTAAAATATTATACCAATTTTATATTATACATATATTTTAATAAAGTTGGGGACATGCGTGCGTACAGTTAATCTGAATGTAAGTGGATATTGCATGGGCATAGATTTGTGGGCATAGACATCTGCACTTATCCTCGATTAAGAGTGAAAATGCAGACGCGTGGTCACCTAGTATATAATAGTCTCCGGCTGACACTAACTATACCAACACAGTATTATTCTGCTCTTTCGCGCTGGTATTCAAGGAGAGCGTAGTCTTTTCCGGGTCTAGCGAACCCATTCGTGCGTCACCCATTTCATAGGAGCAGTGTGGCTTTATTATGTAAGTATAACACAATTTATACCTTTATAAAAATTTATTTAATTTTACGGATTAAATTAATACTGTAAGGTACTCGTAATTTTACGGAGCGTAAATGCAAATAAACAGCAAATCTGAAAGGATTATGTTATATTAATTTCAATGCCAAAACCTTTAAATTTATAAAATGCATTAGATTTTCAGTTAAATTAATATTCAAATCCAATATACATTAATAACATAAAACATCATGACCTGTTGAGTTCATTTTTTCATAGAATAAGGGTCACAAGCCAGCACATAGTCCACCTGAGGGTTAGTGGATGCTGTGGCCCATAGACATCCACATCTATTCCCGAATAAGAATCTAAATGCAGATGCGTTGTCAGTCATGAGAACTAAGACGAAATTTCTCGTTACCAGTAAAAAGGGTCTGATAGCGTGATCCTACTCAACTTATTCGTGCTGCAGCCTTAGCATAGTTGCAGCGTGCCTCTACCGTTTAAATAATATACTCGTAGTCATAAAATTTAAAAAAAAATGTTTTCTTTCTTCTTAATTTAAAACGTTGATATCAAAGTTCGCAGATTATCCTCAGCGATGTGCTTGGCAGCGAAGAGAGCTAACATTTGCTTTTAAAAGAGGCTTCACGTTCAGCGACTGTGTCGCTCTCCGCTCGTACGAGTATTTTAACCACAGTTATCACTTTAAATATTATCGTGACTCGTGGCCTTTCAGTGACCATTAACATTTTTAGCCAAGTTATATATATCTAAGCATATTTAATATATATATATATATATATATCATATCTAAGCATATTTAAGAATTATTATGTTTTTTCTGATATTGATATATATATTTTTCATGTTAACAGTCGGTATATCGAAGTGCTGAAGAGTTTGTACAGTAGGGCTAAGTTGGCTATCCGAGTAGAGAACCAGATTACGAAACCTATCCAACTGCAGAGAGGTGTAAAGACGTTATATCCCCAAAACTCTTTACCACTGCATTGGAAGACGTTTTCAAGCTAGTGGACTGGAAAAGATACGGTATTAACATCAACAATGGCGAATACATCACTCACCTTCAATTTGCCGATGATGCCGTGCTTTGTGGCATTCCTTGGGGGAGTCCTATGTTCAGTAGTGGATTTGTGAAGGGCTGTAATGCTGATGATGATGATGAAATTTCTGAAGTGTGTCTGGGTAGTTGCCACACCTTTTTCTGCTGCCAATTAATACAACCTCTAAATTTTACTAATGAAAGGATGCGTTGCTACTGGTTGTAGGAACGATTTCTACTGGTTGCTGAACAGGGATCGAAATCGAACAGTTCGGATTCGAAGCCTGCCTAGATCAACAAAATTGTTTATTGCAAATTGAATGTGCTAATTTCAAACGTGCGTAGTATTGAAAAAAACGTCTTAAAAACCAGCATATCTGTGGTGGTTTATACGTGGTAGAGCCATTCTGCAGCTGTATTAGTAGTATAGTTGTAGTACGAATGGGTCGGCTCGACCGGGGAAGGACCACGCTCTCACAGAATACCAGCGTAAAATAGCAGCTTAATGCTGCTGTGTTTCGTATGGTAAGTGTAGAGGACCGGAGACCCTTTTTACTGGAAAAGACGCATTCCATCTTAGTCCTCACGGGTGACAACGCGTCTGCATTTTGAGTCTTTATTGAGGATAGATGTAAATGTCTATGGGTCACAGTAACCACTTACCATCAGGTGAACTGTGTGCTCGTTTGTCACCCAATCCTATTAAAAAAAAACTGTGGAATAAAAATATTTCGAACACATGCGAATTTCTTAAACACGCACATAATCAACGCGGTGAACTTATCATATCATATCATCCTCAGAAATTAGATGAGGCCAGCGCCTTGAGGACGTATAGAGGATGTATCTTTACTTATTAGCTACTTGCCCCGACTTCTCCTAGATGGAATTTATTTGTGGCGGCGCTAACGTCGCAGCACAAGCGAAACGCATCAAACCACGATATCAAAGTTCCAGAGTACTGCTATATGTATAAATTAGCCACAAACTACTGTACGGAGCGTTGGCCACTCCCCGAGCCGATCACCTTGTGGACAACGTGGCGTTAATTGGTTAGTTAGTTAGATTTAAGATAATCAAAAATAATTTGTTTTATCAATTTTTTGTTTTTAAAAACAATAAGATTTTTCCATAAGATTATAACCTTGATCCTTCCTGGCATTGCTCTATTCTTTATGTGACAATCGGTTCAGCCATTCCAAAAATTAGCCTGGACAGACAGACATACTTTTTAATATGGTTATTTATGTCTTATTAGCATGCAAAAAGGCCCCTGGGCTCCAGTTTTTTCAATGTCACAGACCAACACTTCAAAGTTATTGATATGTATACTCGTGGACCTATGGTTTTAATTGCAACACTAATATAGCTAGCAATATTTAATGCAAGAATTACAAAACGGACCTCATCAGTCAGAGGTAGCTCATCTTGATTCTTAGTTTTAAATGCTTATTACGCGCTATATGTTGAAGGATAACGAAATGACCCAGCATGTTGAGGAATTAAAAAAATACAGGACCTTATTAAGTTCACCAACACGCATTAGTACAGTGCGGACTTTCCCTTACTCTGCCGAGTAGTGGGACTTATAAAGGTCCTATTTACGTAACTACTTTATTTTTTATTTTTAACACAAAACGTCACAAAAATAACCAAAATAGTTTCTTTATATTTATGGTGTGTTAAAAAGACGTTTAGGTTGTATTTTTAGCGACTTTATAAAACGATTGAGGTTCGATTTCACAAACGTAATTCAAGAGTATGTTCTTTTTTATATGTATGTTACGCGATATACTCGGCAATTATTATCAACTGATTATAATGATTCTTTTTTACTTAATATATAATACATCAGGGATTGTCCCATATAAATTATCGTTGGTAATAGGTAGGGTCTTAAAGACATCTTAAAATTGAGTAGCGTTTGAGTGTTTGGTCATAAGACTTTTAATATAAATTGAAAGCCGTCTTCAAAGAAAATAAATGTAATAATTTACATTTAGCGTCTGAAGTCAGAACTTCATTACTTCTATACACTATGTTTTAACACCGACCGCTGAAGATGTTATGTGGAAATTATTTTATAGGATTTTTATTTTTTTTTAAGATTCCAAATACAAATAAAACTTTCCAAAGTGTTTTCAAGTCTCACTTTTACTAAAATATTTCTGCTCTTACCGTAACAAAAGCAAAGAAGAAAACGCTTTGTGTCCGCTCTAAATAGCATGTCACATGACGTGTCAACGCGGGGACAACTTAAATATGTCAAATTTTTTTAGCAAAAAGCCTATTTATTTGCCAGATTATTTAAAAATATACGTAAACGATGCAGGTATAAATGCAAGATATTGAACTCACTGATTAAGCAAGTTAAGTAAACGCAAGTTCATAATAATAATTTATTAAATTGAAGGAGACTTATATACGGAAATTATGACGCAGGTGCATAGGTAGGGGGCAGGGTTCGTTTTACGTTGTTCCAGGACACGTGAATGGTGTCTTCTTCTATAAACATAATGTGATATTACTGAACTAATTAGATATAATTTGCACGTGTACTGCCTATATGGAGGATATCTTTTAATATTTAAGTTACATTACAATAGTAGTGGCGGGTAGAAGGTCGAACGGAAAAGGGGAATAAAAAACGGCGGTTGCCAACCCGCTCGCCAAGCGTGGCAACTATGGCAATGTACCCCCCCAATGAATAAAGTTACGAAGAGACGGCCCCAAGTCCCCGGCGGCCCCGCTATTCCTGGCTACGGTGGCGACCATGGTAACGGCGGGACAGGGGGAGCTAAGAATTTGCGGTGGAGGTTTGTTTGTCACCTACGACGACTCGACCTGACAACTTATAACGCACACACCCTGAGGACTGACGAGAAGATCGTGGAGTTAGACAAAGAGATAGACAAGTTGCGCTGGAATATTACAGGATTATCCGAAGTCCGAAGAGAGGGGGAGGACACGGTAATCCTCGAATCCGGCAACTTGTTCTATCAACGGAAGAAAGACCATATGTCCCCAAGGAGATGTCTGATTTATCTTCCACAAGTGTCTCGTTAACAACGTTGTAAAGATTGGGAGTGTGTCGACGAGTGTTCCGTACCTTATACTCAGAATCACCAAACAGTATTCGCTGAAGGTCATACAGATTTACGCACCAACCTCGACACATCCCGATGAGGAGATGGAGGAAATGTATGAGGATATCTCTAGAGCCATGCATTCCTCCAAAACCAATATACGGTGTTTAAGGGAGACTTCAACGTAAAACTAGGCACAAGAGAGAACGGTGAACTGAAAATAGAGAAATTCAGAAATGAGCAACGGAACCCAAGGGGCCAGCAGCTGACCGACTTCATGGAGAAAGAGGGACTCTTAATGATGAACTCTTTCTTTCAGAAGCAGTCCCACAAAAGTGGACCTGGTCGAGCCCCGACGGTCGACAAAAACTGATATTGACTTCATTATGACGACCAGACGACAACTGTACAGTGACGTCTAAGCGCGAGGGTGAAAACTAGTAGCAACCAACCAATTGTTTAAGGGAACACTGAACCTAAACGTTAAGTTGGAGAGGTCACCCCTAATAAAGTCAACGCGCCGTCCCCCCCCCCCGTGCTCTAATGCAATGTCCCGAAACCATTCAGCTCGAGTTACAAAATCGTTTTCGTGCCTAGAAAATTGCAATGTAGTGGACGATATAAATGACAAGCTCGTGGAAATTGTCCATGCGATCGGAGCTAATTTTTACAAGACCCGCCGCAGAAGAACACAAAAACTCTCCAATCACACTCTTAATCTCATGTTGTTAGACGGGGAATGAAGCTGCAGTCTTCAGTAGATTTGATAGCATACAGACAACTGAACAGACAGATCTCCAAACGCATGCGGGGGACTTACGCAACTTTGATACTGCTCGTATTAAAGAAGCGATCTAGCGGAACCAGGGCTTCAAAGTCTTTGCCAGAGATCTGTCTGCCAGAAAGTGCCAACTGTCGAAGCTGAAGACCGAATGTCGCAGCATCTTTTCCGAGACACCTTAGATTTTGAGTGAGATCGAAAGGTTCTATGGGCAGCTGTACACGTCATTGTTGGATCCACTCGCAAGTGTGAGTAACTATCCAAGAGCAAGTCTTATCCAACACTATTCCGATGATATCCCGGACGTCAGTGTGAGCGAGATTAGGATGGCTCTCCAGCACTTTAAAAACGGCAAGGGCCCAGGGAATTACAGCGGAGCTTCTGAAATCGGGTGGAAATCTTGTACTTAAAGTCCTTCAAAAGCTCTTTAATTCCGATCTACATGGTGGCACTACACTATGGAGCAGAAGTGCGGTGGTCTTGTTCTTCAAGAAAGGTGACAACGCTCTCTTGAAGAACTACCCACCGATTTCTCTTACAAATCGTCTCACACGCAGACTTGACGACTTCCAGCCTCCTGGACGAGTCGCTTTCCGAAAAGGCTTTAGCACCATAGACTACATATATACCCTTCGGCAAACTGTACTGAAGACCGAAGAGTACAATTTGCCACTTTTTCTTGCGTCTGTGGACTATGAGAAAGCCTTTGATTCCGTCGAAATTTGGGCGGTGCTGCAGTCCCTTCAGCGATGCCAAGTTGACTGTCGATATATCAAAGTGCTGCAGTGTTTGTACGGTAGGGCTACGATGGCTACCTGAGTACAGAACCAGAGTACGAAACCTATCCAACTGCAGAGAGGTGTAAGACAGGGTCACTTAATATCGCCAAAACTCTTCACCACTGCATTGGAAGACGTTTTCAAGCTACTGGACTGGAAATGATACTGTATCAACATCAATGGCGAGTACATCACTCACCTCCGATTTGCCGATGATAAAGTCCTTATGGCAGAATCACTGGAGGACCTAAGCAAAATGGCCAATGACCTCAATAGTATCTCCCAACGGATAGGTTTTAAGATAAACATAAACAAAACATGTCACACCTATGCTGGTAGTTGTTGGAAGCACTAAACTCACGAATATGTTTACCTGGGACAAATAGTCCAACTAGATAAGTCCAACGTCGACCGTGAGGTCAATCGATGGTTTCAACTCGGCTGGGCAGCAATCGAGAGATTACGACATACCTCGTTAGACATACCTCAAAACCTCAAAACTAGATTGTTCAACCAGTGCGTGTTGCCAGTTGGATGCCTGCTATGGATCTAAGACGTGGTCCTTCACTGCTGGCCATATGCGGAAGCTTGAAGTAGCTCAGCGAGCTATGGAGATGGCTACGATCAGCGTTTCTCTGCGTGATAGACTTAAAAACTAGGATATCTGCAGTAATGCATGCAGTAAAGTCAATGGAAGCAGATGGCTCGGACCGTGCTTTGTGGCATTCCTTGGGGAAGACCTATGTTCAGCAATGGACTTGTGAAGGGCTGTAGATGATGATGATGCTTATCGATTGGAATTATTGTTTTAACATATCATGAACAATAGACTTTTTTTAATGTGTTATTATCACAAATATTCTTTGAGCAATCAACTCTTTATAAATATGACTGGTTTACAATTTGAAATATAACGCAAACTTGAAATAAAGTCGTATTTTTAATTAAACGAAGCTGCCTGACGTTTACTGGGTTGTCAGGTTTCGATGAATTAAAAATAGTATTGAGACTAAATGACCGATCCGAAAACAAAATAACTGAATGATAAAGAACACGACTGAACTGTAAAAAAATATATTTTTTTTAACCGAAGGTTTCAGAAATTGCGTCAAGATTTATTTAAGGTACATCCATGTTGTCAGTTCATCAGGCAAAAATTATCCATAGTGTATGTCGTCTTTGGGATTTCATAAAAAAAGCTATGTTTAAGTATTAAATTTTTTTATTCATCAGCGATTTTTCCGGTCCGATACGACTTAGGGACCTTCAAGAAAAGAGCGTACTCCTTTTTAAAAGGCCGGCAACGCATCTGCAATTCCCTCCCTGGTGTTGCAGTTGTTCATGGGCGGCAGTAGTCACTTACCATCAGGTGAGCCGCACGCTCGTTTGCCCCCTCTCCTATAAAAAAAAACTCATTAAATTCACTGGTGACATGCAATACCTACACCGTGATAGATAAATAAAACAGGGAAAATTTTAATTAACTTCGTTGATCCAGGTTTCATCTTGGTAATACATGTACCTACCTTCTCTGCGATAATCTTTAATTTTTTGAAGGTATTGCTGGCACCACAAAACAATATCGCGTCTATCTATTAGCACGCTTTTTCTTGCTTTTGTGGCGTATTTGAAATTTAAGTGTTTTAAAATTACTAAATTAATTAATCCTCAAGGTAATCCAACAGAAGTTCGGTAAATCTGGGTCATCACTAACAATCTCTACGCAATAGAAAAAAGTCAAATAGAACCTCAAAAAATAAAAACTATGTGTGCGTGAGCGTGTAAATATGCAGCTTCGATTTATATGATAGTGACGCGACAGTCATCGTCATGCACACTGTATCTATAACAAGCTTTACGCACACGCAAAGATGTAAAAAAATAACACTAAAGTTACCTTTGCAATAGTGGGTGCCTCAGTTGCGTAAAAAATTGGTGTACTTTTCGCCTTGTAGCCACTAAGGTGAAATCGTCTAATTTATTCTTGAAATTAGGTTTCGGTACAAATTTTTCAGGAAATCTAAATTGCGCTTTTTGCTTGTATTCTTTTAATACACTGAAGACTGTGGTCATACCGATTCCCAAAATTTAGCTGTCTTAAAAATACATATTTTATCTCCGGTACTTCAGTATTAGCTACTACCGAAGCAGTTTCCTGGTCAAATACGTATTTGCAGACATTGCGTACCTTAAACATATCGGTATAGCTAAGAGAAGCCCGTGGTCTCTTCTTTTTTGGGGAAAATGAGCTTTTGCTTGACGTGCTTGGTTAAGGTTCCATATCGTTTGTACGAAACAATATAAACTCACAATAACTCAACAATAACAAACAACACAAACACAACGCAACAAAAAACTTAACAAGAAACAAAAGGAAATGAACAGGGAACAGCGCGCAGAGAAAATTTTCGAGTGATCAGACCAGAGGTTAGAAGCCAAATGTATGACAAGACAAATAACACACATAATGGCAACGGACACTGTAGGCGCAGGGTGCGTTCCGAAAGCCAGAGCGCCCCCTCGAGTCACAATAGTATAAATTATTATTCTTACTAACAATATTTTTTCTGTTTATTTCAATGATATAATATTCGTCAAAAAGTTTCACAATGTCAATGAAGATAGGTTAATTTAATTTTAGTTATAATCATCAAGTCATCTTATACTAACTGGCTGACTGAACGCATCACAATTAAAATGAACCTGGCAACAATATTTCACAAAATGACATTAGCATCTGTCAGGCAGCTTCGTTTAATTAAAATACGATTTTAGAATATAACAGAATAGATTCATTTTTATTCAATATACTCTTACATGACAAGAATATTTATTGAAAGTCGTTTTTACTTTTACACAAAACATGTGAATCACAACAAATCAATAAAAAAAATCAATTCAAAAATTTGTTTTGATAGTTGATGTTTTCACGTGTGATCTTTACATTAAAATTAAAGTCGAAATGTTAACCGTCGTATCCCGAACGTGAAAGGATGGATAAACTTTTTGACTGCCGATCAAAAGAGATTGAATACGTTAACTCAAACGCCATTGGAGTAAAATTTGATATACATTTTTAATTATAAATTAAGAGTTTCCTTAGCTGACGAGGATATATGCGTAAGTATATGGATATGAAAGAAATGAGAGAGATGTGACAGGATCGTGCCGAATAAAAACTCGTAGTCTTTGCCTACCCCTATGTGTTGAAGGCGTGAGATGTGAGTTATTTATTTATGCTTTATAGCTGAAACAATTCATAGTCAACTTCCGATGTTCTGTACTTGTAAAATACATATTAAAGAGCGTGCGCGGGAATCATATAATTAATTCCCTCACCTTCTACAGTGTAGTGGCAGCGCAAATGGATGTTGTAAAAGGCGACAAAAAGGCAGGAGATGGGCAGCAGCATCTTCCTGTTGACAACAAAATTACAATAAAAAAACTGCGGTTGCCAACCTGCTTGCTAAGCGTGGCAACTATGGAAAAATCCCCTCCAATGATGAGAGTAACCAAGAAACGGCCCCCAGTCCCCGGCAGCCCCGCTATTCCTGGCTACGGTGGCGACCATGGTAACGGCGGGGCAGGGGGTGCTAAGAATCTCCGGTGGAGGTTGCCACCTACGATAACTCGACCTGGCAACTTATAACGCACGCACCCTGAGGACTGACGAGAAGATCCTGGAGCTGGAAGAAGAGATAGACAAGTTGCGCTGGAATGTCACACGATTATCTGAGGTCCGAAGAGAGAGGGAGGACACGGTAATCCTCGAATCCGGCAACTTGTTCTATCACCGGGAGGGCGACTATCTTTCCCAATGAGGTGTCGGATTTATCGTCCACAAGTCTCTCGTTAACAACGTTGTAAAGATTGGGAGTGTGTTGACGAGGGTTGCGTACCTTTTACTCAGAATCACAAAACGGTATACGCTGAAGGTCATACAGATTTACGCACCAACCTCGGCACACCCAGATGAGGAGGTGGAAGAAATGTATGAAAATATCTCTAGAGCCATGAATTCCTCCAAAACCGACTATACGGTGTTAATGGGAGACTTCAACGCAAAACAAGCCACAAGAGAGAACGATGCGCTGAAAGTAGGGAAATTTAGGGCAACGGAACCCAAGGAGCCAGCAGCTAGCCGACTTCATGGCGAAAGAGGGACTCTTTATGATAAACTCTTTCTTCCAGAAACGGCCCCATTGGAAGTGGACCTGGCCGAGCCCCGACGGTTCGACAAAAAATGAGATTGACTTCATTATGACGACCAGACGAAAACAGTTCAGTGATGTCTCAGTGATCGCGAGGGTGAAAACCGGCAGCGATCACCGAATGGTGAGAGGCACAATGAACTTAAACGTTAAGTTTGAGAGGTCACGTCTAACAAAGTCAACGCTCCTTCCCCCTCGTGCTCTAAACCAAAATCACGAAACCTTTTAGCTCGAGCTACGAAAACGTTTTCAGTGCCTAGAAGATTGCAATGCAGTGGACGATATGAATGACAAGCTCGTGGAAACTGCCCATGCGGTCGGAGCTTAGTTTTGCAAGACCCGCCGCAGAAGAAAACAAAAACTCTCTTAATTTCACACTCTTAATTTCATGGCTGTTAGACAACATATGAAGCTGCAGTCTTCAGTAGATTTGACAGCATACTGGCAACTGAACAGACAGATTTCCAAACGCATGCGGCGGGACTTACGCAACTTTAATACTGTTCGTATTAAAGAAGCGATCGAGCGGAACCAAGGCTCTAAAGTCTTTGCCAGAGATCTGTGTGCCAGAAAGAGCCAACTGTCAAAGCTGAAGACCAAGTGTGGCAATATCGTTTCCGGGGCAACAGTGATTTTGAGTGAGATTGAGAGGTTCTATGGCCAGCTGTACACGTCATGTTGGAGCCACACGCAAGTGTGAGTAACGATCCAAAAGCGAGTCTTATCCGACACTATTCCGAATATATCCCGGACGTCAGTTTGAGTGAGATTAGAATGGCTCTCCAGCATCTTTAAAACGGCAAGGCCCCAGGCGAGGATGGAATTACAGCGGAGCTTCTGAAAGCGGGTGGAAAACCGGTGCTGGAATTCCATCAGAGGCTCTTTGATTCCGTCCTCCGTCGTGGCATTACACCGGAGGCGTGGAGCGGAAGTGCGGTGGTCTTGTTCTTCAAGAAAGGTGACAATGCTCTCTTGAAGAACTACAGACCGATTTCTCTTCTGAGCCGCGTCTACGTGCTGTTTTCGAGAGTCATTACGAATCGTCTTGCGCGCACTTAACGACTTCCAGCCTCCTGAAGAAGCCTGTTTCCGAAAAGGCTTTAGCACCATAGACCACATACATATCCTTCGGCAAATTGTACAGAAGTCCGAGGAGTAAAATTTACTACTATGTCTGGCGTATGTGGACTATGAGAAAGCCTTTGATTCCGTCGAAATTTGGGCGGTGCTGCAGTCCCTTCAGCGGTTCCAAGTTGACCGTCGGTATATCGAAGTGTAGAAATACTTGTACAGTAGGCCTACGATGGGTATCCGAGTACAGAACCAGAGTACGATACCCATCCAATTGCAGAGAGGTGTAAGACAGGGTGACGTCATATCCCCGAAACCCTACACCGCTGCATTGGAAGACGTTTTCGAGCTTCTGGACTGGAAAGGATACAGTATAAATATCAATGGCGAGTACATCACTCACCTTCGATTTGCCGACAATATAGTCCTTATGGCAGAATCGCTGAAAGACCTGAGCACGATGCTCAATGACCTCAATAGTGTTTCCCAACGGATAGATCTTAAGATGAACATGGACAAAACAAAGATCATGTTTAATGTCCATTTCACACCTATGCCGGTAGTTGTTGGGAGCACTAAGCTTGAATTTATTGACGTGTATGTTTACCTGGGACAAATAGTCCGACTAGGTAAGTCCAACTTCGACCGAGAGGTCATTCGCCGGATTCAACTCGAATGGGCAGCGTTCGAGAAATTACGGCACATCTTCTCGTCAGGTATACCTCAAAACTTGAAAACGAGACTGTACAACCAGTGCGTGTTGCCAGTGATGACATATGGAACTGAGATGTGGTCCTTCACTGCTGGCCATTTAAGGAAGCTCAAGGTCGCTCTGCGAGCTATGGATAGGGCTATGCTCGGAGTTTCTCTGCGTGATAAACTTATAAATGAGTATATCCATAGTAGAACCAGAGTGACCGACATAGCCCAACGGATTAGTAAGCTGTAGTGGCAATGGGCCGGCCATATAGCTAGAAAAGCCGACAACCGATGGGGATAAAAGGTTCTCGAGTGGCGGCAACGTACCGGCAGGCAATGTGTAGAGCGACCCCCCACTAGATGAAGTGACGACCTGGTAAGATATGCAGGAAGTCGATGGATGCATGTGGCTCAGGACCGTGCTTTGTGGCATTTCTTGGGGTTGACCTATGTTCAGCAGTGGACTTGTAAAGGGCTGTAATGATGATGATGATGATGATGATGTGTTAGGCTCCTTTTCTGCGTAAAAGTGAATCTAGATAGGTTTATGTTTGTCATTAATGGAATACAATAGTTTTGAGTATTTAAGTATGCAATTTTTGAAGTGAGCTTCTATTAGAACATTAATCAAAGCCGCCGAAGAAATTTAGTCAGTTCTTACCATCCGTCAAGTGCAATATTCCTCTACAATATGAAGGAGTATACAAGCTTGATAGTGAATGTGGTATTTCATATATAGGGCAAACAAAGCAATCTATCAAAACCCGCGTTAAAGAACACAAAGCTGACGTGAAACACCAACGTTCCGGGAATTCTGCAGTTTGTGATCATATTCTAGACGACCCCCGCCATTACATTATATTTGATAAGCCACACATTGTCGCGAAAGAACATCGATTCCCGCTAAGGATGATACGTTGAGGCTATTGAAATTGATAAACATCCTTATTTCAATAGAGATGGAGGCTGGATTCTACCACCTGCTTGGGATCCTGTATTTAATAAAGTTACAACTAACCCCAAGCATACCACTGCAAGACTTTAAGACACAGTAAGTTCATTCTGCGTAGATCGGAACAAAATTAATAATTAAAAAATCTGAATGTGTTCCCGGTTAACTCTGACATCGGGACGTCAAACATCTCAGTCCCTCGTGACCATGGGTGCTGTAAAGTACCAGAAACATCGGGAATCAATAAAAAATAAACGCAATAGAATCCGTAAAATTAGTTTTATTCCATGTTATTATATTATTATTAAAATATAAACTGGTTTCCTTTATCAATAAATCGTGGAGAGAATTTGTATGTGTCTGCAGCGAAAATCAGCTTATAATATTCAAAAAAAAAAAACACGATCTCAACGTTATAAATTAATTCAATGTTTTTTTTTTTCTGTAGTATATAGTTTGGTTTGAAGTCTGTTTAAAAATTACAATCATATGTAAATAGGTAACATATTATATATGACGGCACGTGCACCATTGCACCTGCGACGGCGTCGGTATAACTAGACAGAATTCTTGTAAATAACACGTGCTCCGCACACCTGCACCATTGCACCTGCGGTGGCGTCCGTTTAGCTTGTATAAAACGGACGAGCTGTCGCCGTTAGGACAGTCTTGGCTCTGACGTGGAACGGTGCGCTTGTCGTATTCCGTTACTAGATTATCCTCGACTCGTTGGATAACTAATTCGTGTAAACGAATTAATTATTATTCGTAACTACAAAATCAGTCTTTGTGCTATACCCAATATACTTCCTACATATATTATTAGAACTTGAAATAAAAAAAAAAAACAAAAAATCTGTTCACTAACTAAAAATAACTCTAATTGATAACCTCCTTTTTCATTTTCTAAAAATACATAAACTAGAATATTTTTTTTAAAACAGCATATTAATTAATTTTATCTTTATCTGGATAGTAACTTTAAATGTTTATGCTATATAAGTAAATTAGAGTGTATACCCAACTGACACACAAAATACCAGCGTAAAATAACAGTACATCTGTTTCGCATGGTAAGTGACAATAATCGAAGATTGTTTTTACTGGTGACGAGTTATTCCATCGTGAAAAGTCATCGGGAGTAGCAACATGTCTGCATTATTATTTACAGCATGCATTACCAATCAAGTGGGCATGCTCGTATATCACACAAACTTATATGAAACTTAAAATAACTTTGATTATAATTAAACATTACAAAATTAGCTTCTATAGCTTTTCTTTTTTTACTCACTGAGAAGGTGGTGTGGATTTTCGAACATCTTAATCAAGAGGTAAGCAACAATTTTGAATAAAGTTATTTCAGAGCTGACTTGGCTGTTCTTCCGCATAATGCTAAACTACATTATAACTTTGCGAACTTTTTGAAAGATATTGAGCAACAAGGAAGTGCCATAAAACACTACAAAGAAGCTTGAAAGTAAGTTTCTCTTGAAGTTTCGTCAATCTTTGTATAATATAACTGTGAATTTCCTCGATCTGCGACGCATTTAATGTGGCCTAAGCACAAATGGATGAAAGTCAGGAATGGGAAATAATGATAGTTGAGTAAGTGTTGTTAATTTTGCAATATTATTTAACAAGAAACAAAGGAGAAATGCTGATTAAGCAAATTTAAATCGACGTAATTTGGTATAGAGCATTAACGTGTTTTTCCATCTTCTCCAACTCCATTGATCTTCGTTTTGTACTGATTTATGGATGTGGTGGCGTCGTAAATCTCTACATGTACAAGGCATGTAGCCTTTATTCCACAGGAGTCTGTACTTATCTCGAATCTTGTCATGCTATGGATCTTTTATGTGCGTCAGTCAACCATGGGCCTAGGGTTGACGTACCCAAACTGGACGAACAGGAGCATGAGCATCATAGAGTTGCAAAAGAAGTGAATTAAACAATGCTTCCTGTTTGTCCACACTACCGAGCCTTTATTATAATACTTCAGTCCATATTATCAGCGACTTTTCGTAGCCTTTCCACAATCAAACATTGCTTCGAAAGTTATTAAATCAAAGGCTGTCAAAGAATGGTTGAACTAAGAATCTAAATAAAGTACATACCAATTTAGTGAATTCTATATATATATGTCTTCTTGTTTGTTCATTGTAATGTACGATTATTTTATAGTTCTAGTTCTAATAATTTTATTGTATTTTGTAATCTAATAAAACCTAATGATCACATAATGATAAACCTAATAACAAAAAGTGTCACATTACCAATTACTTCATGTGCAATAACGCACATACGTCATTGTTTTAGATGGTTCCAAATAATACTTTACTTCTAAATGTTAACTTTACTTACTTTTTGGTTTAAAAATTCTAGCCCCTTAAATAACTAATATTTGCGGAAAATTTTGTATAGGTATCTAATATGTCTCAAATAAATGTGTATCATATTGCATTAATAATTTTGCAGTCTTTTCGTTTGTTTACTCAGTAACACGTATTTTGTTTTTTACCAATATTACATAATATGGAACTTCTCAGCCAAATAAAGAAACTTGACAATGGACACCTCACAAATGGAACTGCGCAGGCATGTGTGGTGCACAGCGTGAGACCCACGTCCAAGTTTGCATCATATTGCTGAATGATCGTAGAAAAGAGAAAATGTAAAGTAGATTTATTCTCCACACACATTAAGCGTAGCCAAATCGTCTTCCGCAATCCATGTTTCGCCCCTTCAGGAGACGGAAGGTGACGAGTTCCGTCTCAATATTGTCTATACATTATACTATACGGCTATTAAAAAATTATCAATAAATACATGATATTAAATAAAATTCAATGAAATTCAATAAAAGGAATGGTAATTTGTGATATGAAAAGTCTTTACATTTCGATGCAAGAAATTAAAATTTCGTATACTTTTTTTTATAATCTCTTATCTCTTTTTTTTTAAATATGTTACGCCCACACTAGGATTTTCTCCTGTGCTGTGGAGGCAGTTCACAAACAAATTGCACAAGGAAAAACATCCAGACACAGAACAATTATTTGTAGGCCATATAAATACTTGTTCCTTAAGGGATTAGAACCCGCGACCCCCAGTGCTGCAACTCATTGCTGAGCCACTGCGATACGGCGCCGTCATAAAGTTTGGTTTTAAAATTGGGTTCCATAACCAGAATAAGAAAAATAAGAAACGGCAAAAACCCTTTTTTATTCTTAAAGGCCAATTATACAATTTTTTTAATCAAAATAGAAACAATTGATACATATGTAATTAAACCTGTTCTAAAATAAAATTTAACCATAATAATAATAATAATATAGCCTCTTTATTTCCATAATGAATGACAAAATATATATATATATATATATCTTAAGATTACGAATACATAATTATGCATGCATAAAACAAAATATTACATTTCATAATTATCATGATTAATATTTTACAATGGCATAACAAATAATTTCTAAATTTTATACAAATTTCAAAATAATAAATAAATTAAATTTTCAGTTCATTTTATAAAATTTATAATATAATTCATTATGGACCCCTCAACGGGTGAAGGCCTCCTCCATTTTTCTCCACATCTGTCTGTCCTTTGCCTTTGTGATCCAATTTTAACCGGCTTTTCTTATTATTTCATCAACCCATTTTTCTCTCGGTCTACCTCTTTTTCTTTTGTTTATTGGTCCTTGCCAGTTAGTTACTATCTGTGTCCATTTTTGTTTGTCCATACGTGCAATATGACCCGCCCATTTCCATTTTTGTTTTTGAGAATGTTCCAAAGCATCTATTAATTTTGTTGTGTTTCTTATGTCTGTGTTTCTTTTTCTGTGTTTTCTTTGTATATTTAGTATACTCCTTTCCATTGCTCTCTGACATAATTGTATTTTGTTTATAGTGTTATTATTGTATATCCATGTTTGGCAGCCATACGTAAGACAGGGCAGTAAACATGTGTCCATTATTTATTTCTTGAATTTTATAGGGAGTTTTGATTTTAGGGTTTCTTTATTGCTCCAGAATTTGTTCCAGGTTATGTTACCTCGTCTTTTAATCTCATCTTCGTGTCTTGTCCCAGAAAAAGATACTTGTTGTCCCAGGTAAACATAGCTTTGAACGTATTCTAATATATTGTTATTGACCCTTATTGGTATAATATGGTGGTTTGTCATGACTTTAGTTTTGGTAGTATTTAGTTCTAAGCCGATCGTTTTGCTTACATCATTTAGTTCATTAATCATTTTCTGTAATTGAGATGCTGTTTCGGAGAAGAGTATGATGTCATCCGCAAATCGAAGATTACTGAGGAATTTCCCATTTATGGTTATTTAAATTTAACCATATCAAATAAAAATATTCAATTTAAACAAATATACGTATTGCAAACCCGATCTAAATTTAAAGGTGTTATTAATGTGGTTTGTATTTTAGCCAATCATCCTTGTATCGCTTATCACGCCACCCACAGAGATTCACCCGCCTATGGTCTCGGATTAATCCCTCCTGGCCAATTTACGAAATCTTGCGATTTATCTTGTACACACCTAGAATAGCGGCCGTATTGAGCTACCTATATGTGAGAAGCTTATAAAGTAGTTTATCTTGTAATTGCATCTAATATTAATTAATACAATTCGACCATTCGAGATAAGAACGGATAAGTAAGCAGAAACGGCAATCCATGGGCCGAAAATTTATCTCAACGTACCGAAAACTGATCGGAGGTTCTAGAGCACATGAATTGTAGGCATGGCGCTGGTGTACTGGATGTGTGCGAAAGCGTTCCCGTGACCCTACAACCCGTCCTTGCCCCTGCTTCAAGTTAGAATAAAGAATTCATAGGCATTTTTCCATGAAAATTTAATGGCGGCCCTCTACTAGATGAAGTGATGATATGGTAAGACAGAAAGGACAATGTTTAAACTCGCCAAAGAACATATATTTTACAATTACCAAAATTTTTATCCTAAATTATGCATTAGATAAAATTCATTAGATAGTAAAGGACACTTCTGACTTGTGAAATCAAAATAAAAAGAACTTTTTCGATTTTGAACTTTGTACCTATTTTTTAATACTATTGCGTTTATGGCCTTCTGTGATTTGGCCAATCGCACAATACCTTCACTCACATATTTCAAAAGTTATCATAAACTCAAATATATTATGAAAACGTTTATGTTTTAAAATATATCTCAGACTAATATATGCCACAAGGAACTGGGGTACAGTGAAATCATCTATTTTCATTTAAAATAACAATACTATTGGCATCTCATTGGCAAATCAGCATTGTGCCACGCAAAAAAAAAGTCAGTAACGTTGACAGATGACAACAAGTCAAAATAGATAGACGTCAGACGTGCTATTGTTATGGTTTTGTTTGAAAAAATATATTTCTGTAAGTGTTTTAGGAAACTAAGTGCAGTCTGTAGTTGGTTTGTTGTGCGATAAGTTTATATTAATTACGAACAACGGCTTGAACAACGGATATCGATACACTTCTTTAGCGACCTACCTGGCTTGAATCAGGGACTTTAAACAAATGAGACTGTATAATATGTTGTATTTATTTGGTATGAATAAAATAAATACCTAATCACAACCTGAGTTTTATTTACCGTATAAATGCTAGTCTAAGACTGAACTGCTTACATTGGCAATAACATAGTGATGTTTCATAAACATAAAACATAACCTCAAAATCTTTAATATAACTGCAAATATCTAAGTTTGCAGAAATGTCCGTTAGTAGTTATTGTTCTTACATACTTAACAAGGTATTTTTTTTCACTGTTGGTTCCAACAGAAGTTCTTCAGGCGAACATTGTATGGACGCAAAACAATGTCCTTTGCTGTATAAACATGGCTTAGAACCACGTCCAACCACCTGCCAAGTATGACGATTGAAGTACATCCTCCGTAAATATGAAGAGACCCATTTTTAATAGTGACAAACAAACACACATTCCACTTGATGTACTCGTAAGTAGCTGCTGTCGCAAAGACATATGCATCTATTCTCGATTTTAGGTTTGTTTCCAACCCTGAAGATGAAAATAGAGCGCCTCTTTCCAGGAAAAAGAAGTCCTGGTTCTCTACAATCACCATACGGTACACAGCAGCATTAAACTGCTATTTAACTCTAACGTTCTGCGAGAGCATGGTCCTTCCCAGTCAAACAACCATTATAATCATGTTCAACTCTAGTATTTTAAAGATGTTCTGGTGACTAGAATAAATAAAATCTAGACCAGGATAAATAAAAGTTGTTGGGAGGGGACAAATAAATAGTGAGAAAGGAATTTTTGTGGATACGCCTATGACCTTCAGTGACCTAAGATTGTCTGTTGATTAAAATCAAAGAATTACCATTATAGGCAGTGTAAAGTTTAGTTCAAATAGTATTATTTTAAAAAAAACCTTGCTTAGCCATGAATGAAACGGTGATTCAATAACAAGATATAATGCTGTAACAACATAGTTTATTTAAAATTATCATATTATTATACCTTAAAACAGTTATTGTAAAAAAAATAAGAGTAATATTATACTTAATCGCGATTTCATTCGAGACTAGACAAAATTGATAATAACATGAGTAGTGTTCGCGAAAATATAAGAAATCATTATATTAAATTTATTAATCATTGTATTGATATAAATAAAATACATTGAACACAACTCATTGAACATTAATAATTTTACGAGATATTTTCTCTTCATTTGTTTAATACCAGCTTTAATTATCCATTTCATTACATTCCTTCACAAGTCCACTGCTGATCATAGGCCTCTCAAAGGCAACAATGTAGGCCTCCCGAAATAAATGTCAAAAAACACGGTCCTGAGCTACATGTATCTATCGGCTTCCTTCATTTCTTACCACGTTTTCACTACATCTAGTGGGGCCACCCTATACTCCCCTCACATGCCACCCACATTGCCACTTCGGCTAATTTAACTGTTACGCTATGTCATTATCTTAGTTTTGCTGTGAATATCTTCACAATAAATTATTATTTTATCATGCAAAGAAATTTCAAATATGCTTCTTCACAGCTAGTTGTACGAACTTGAACTTCCTTAGTTGTCCAGCAATAAAACACCACGTCGTAGACCGAACATCATCAGAGGCAAAAATGCCTTATGAATGAATAAAATAATAATGTTTGTGTTGAAATATTCGAAAATATGTGTTATCCATAACTATGTTTCATCTAATACTGGTTATTCAGCAGGATACGTTGAAACAGAATTAAAAAGCATATAAATGACATTTTCATATAAATAAAAAATCTATCATCCGTATTTTATAGATATCGTATCAAAAAACACTGTGCCAAAAATTTAGACAATTTAAAGGAGTTTGAGGACTCGGCTGTGGATTCTTCATGTAAAAATAATAGTTTTAGGGGTTCTATAGTTTTACAACAAGGAAACCTAATATTTTCACCATGAACGCCCGTCCGTCCGCATTTTTACTCAGAGACTCTAGGTGCTACTAAAAATGTGTAATTTGGCACAGTTATAGATATTAATCATGCCTACAAAACTGTGAAATAAAATCTTGAAAAACATTTTTATCTTGGGTACCTCCATACAATTAATTGGAGGATGATTATTTTTACCTGTCTATTCCACCGTTTGGGGTAGTTGGATAGGTCTTTTAAAAACACTGAGGGCATGGAACAACATCCTTTCGTATCAGGGGTCCGTTTGCGAAATATTTAGCTTTAAAGTATTTTTCATTAGACACATGTGTTAGCTCCCCCCTAGCAATAAACTAAACCACTGTTCACGAATATGTGAAAAGTAACGAAAAATTAGTATATATAATGTAGTTATAAGGAAAATTATCATAGCTAAGTAGAATTAAGAAATTAACGAGTAATAGTCGACTAAAATATAAAATGCACTTGCATTATTAAAAAAATTTGTTACAACTCCATAGAAAATGACCTAAAACTAGATGCATTATAACTTTGCAATGTTATTGTTAACTGTAAAAAGTAAACATTTTATGAATAAAACGATTATATGCATTACATTATGGTTAAGTACTATAGGTTTACTTTTTCACTTGCGAGATAGGCAGGAAGGATCTTTCTTAATTACTTGCTACTTTCACTTATTATTTAGTTGGTAGTTATTGGAGGCCTCGTTCAAAGTATTCATACAATCATATAGCCTCATAAAGTTTCATTTGTCACACTCTTGGTTTACGTGAAGGTTCGTTACGGTCATATATTATATATATCTTAGGGTTGCACTTCCAAGAATTTATAGATAGATATTCAACTATGATCATCTTTGTACCTTGGCATGTGAATGATTTGATGTAAATCATATTATTTTCAAAATCGAAAAGTTATTGTTAAATTTGAAGGACTAATTTTCAAAAATATCAGCTATCAAACCGCGAACTCATTTATTATGCTCAATGTCAATAAGCACGTATTGTGACGGCAACTACGAAACCCTACCTCCACATTGTGCGTGGCCCGATAGCCCAATACTTTCTTGGCCAGTTTTCATAGCGACCACCTATTTATGTCCACCTATGTTTTAACTGAAAATGGTATATAATCGCAAAAGAATTCGATCAAAGGGATATTAATATTACCATTATAACTATACTGAAAAATAGAAAAAAAAAGTATTAAATTAATTTTATAAAATTAAGCTCCTTAAAAAGCTTCCTTAAATACATATATCAATTATTTTTTCTATTAATCTAATGGTAAGATAGAAGTTGCGCGCAAAATGTTCAACTTTTTATAAAATAAAGTTGATTAACGAGCATACAGTCCACCTGATTGTAAAAACTTCCTGAGGCCCATAGGCACCGATAAAAATTTAAATACAGAAACGGAGCTATGGTGACACTTGAGGATTAAGATGAAAACCCCCTTGCCAAAAAAGAGTATCTGGTTCTTGAAAACTTCTACATTTATAACTTAATCTAAATTGCACGTTGTACGTGTAGGACACAACTTTTTTCACACATATTGAACCACTATCATCCATCAATGCCGTCTTTTAATTTTAGATGGTTCATGTTCGAGCCCCTCATCGTCACGTCATTTATCATGTCAGCAGCAGCGTATCTGGATTCCATTGTTTCGAACAAATAACCAATAGATTTTTATTATGGAAACCTGTCTGTAATATTTAAAACATAAGTATATTTTTTGACTAAATGACTTACATGTATAATATATAAGTAAATAAGATGTTTGATCGGATAGAAATTATTAATGAGGAAAGAATAACAAAGCAAATTTATGTTGCAAATAATGGCAGAGCCGGTAAGGGACACCCTACACAGATGTTTATCGACCTAATTAGCAGTATAGTTTATATTCATTTAAATATTTATTGTAATTAGTATTAAGTATAATAAAGTTTGAATTTTTTAGTATTTTTATTACTGCAACTGTTTCAAAGAATATCTTTGTAACGTTCGTGTCATTTTCCCCAACAAACAAAATAAAATAGCTAGTGTTAGAATATTCAATGTTATAACAGCCTTTAAGGATTTTTTCTGTTTTGGCATAAGGTTTTGTCCAAGAGAATATGTCAAAATCTTCGGCTTTTGTGTTTGTTCTAGACCCTGTAGAATAAATCAGTCTTGACGCCAGACCCACGCATTGTTGTCCCCCTATTATGAAAATTTTACCTTTTTTTTTAATACCTCGTTAAAGTTTTTTTGAATATTTTCTGAAGGCAGCTTTGCGATATTTAACTTCGCCTTTTAAGTCGTAGTATCCAAAACAGTTCCTTCTTTAGTGTTATTGGAAAGTAATAAGTCCATTTCCGGCGCGAAAATAGTGCGTCTAATTTTTCGAGTTCTTTATTGTAGAAATACTTTGGTTCCTGGGAGAGTCTGAAAAACTACAGCAAATTTTATTCAGGTTTTTTATTTTGTATTCTAATGCTATAATTTTAGATTTTAGATTATTTTTTTCTAAGATCAAGTTGTCTATTTCCTTATTAGCAATTTCCAATTGCCTTTTTAATGTATGTATTTTATCTTTTAATTCCTCCATAGTTTCATCACACCTCGTTGATAAGTCTGGTAGACTTCTTGCTCTGTTCATTTTTTCTGATCTAAACGATATAAGTGATTCATCATCCGAATTACTCGCATTTAGTTGGGTAACGTAAAGTATGTTTCTAAAATTTTATATATTGCGTTTTTCCTTCCTAATGTTGACGTGGTTTTATCTATTGTTTTGTATGTGTGCTATTTTTATTATTTTTAGATCAGTCTTTAACTAGCCTAAATGACCTTGACGAAACGGCGATCGTAGAGATTTTAGCCGACGTCAACACGCAGCAACTACGTTCTGTATTACTTATAAAAGTGTAAAGATTAATAGACTGCAGAGATGACAATTATATAAGTGACATACTGCCTGTTATGCTTGCGCATCACTGAGAATTATGTCGCGGTTACGCATCTTCAGTTACATTGTGATGTAGCTTTGTCCGGTAGACGTCACGAGCTATCAAGTGTTCAAGTTTCAAGTACGTAAGAGTTTTTTATTATATATGTTAAATCGTATTTATTTGTATCGTATTAGTAGATCTGGGTCAAAGCATTCGCTGTAAATTTTCCCGGGTTTGATCCCCGACAGCACGAATGAAATTTGAAATTGCAATTTTCGTCAACACGCATTGGGGAAGCACGGCGGGCATTTCCTTGCCCTAAAACTCTCTCAGAAATAAAAAAAGAGTCCTGTGCCCAGTAGAGGGACTTGTATAGCCTATTACTTTACTTTGTAGCAATATTTATATTCGTTTCAGATATAGAAGGGTACCTTATGCTGACAAAAATATCATGTGGACGAAAAACGTAAAACATCTTTGTACCTAGATAAAACGTTCGAAAGATTGTCAGTCATGTCATAAGCCACATTTTCTATAGAGCGTAGAACATTACACATAGGGCAAAATAAAAAATAATCCAAAATATTATGGGAACTATTTATTAATAATATATACATTTATGGGTATTTATAATAAAAATAATGAACAAGCTGCAAGGTTCAACTAATAATGTTTTTTGTACACACAATTGTAAAATTCCTGTTTTAATTTTACCAAAGATTAATTGATGAAACGTAGTCAAGATCACTTCATATAAAATATATTTAATTAAAATTGACACATGACCTATTTGGCCTTCTACTTACAACTCGGCGGAAATTTGAAAAGAAGATTTTGTCTTTTCACACAAGTATTGTTTACAAATGGCGTGGTTTCGAAAAGCGTGATTAAGTGTCAGCGGTATATAATCAATTAAATACTGAAATTTTTTGAAATTTATTTTTTTGTTTATTTTTGTTATATCTTCTTAAAAACTGACGCCATCTCACTATTTTATTAATTGTTTTTTTTTGTAATGCATAAGGATAAGTTAGACTAACTTAGATTAACTCGGATAAGCTTATAATTTTTTTAAATGTATCACAAAATTTCCACGATAAATTATTACCTTTTCTAGAGTGATTCTCTCCTCTTAGTTTCGGCGTGACTGTAGGATGTTATAGTGAGTCACCGTCAGTTACTAAGCAAGCGGCCATAAATCATTATATGTATGTATAGACATACATATATCCATTTTTTGATTTTAATATTTATGTTTTTTTTTTTTAATTTTGATTGATTTTTCGAAACCTGGTAAAATTATTTTTTCCATACCAATTGATGGGCCTGAGTATAATACCAGTTATGCTCTTTGGCTGAAGTTATTTTTTATTTTATGCTCAATTGCAGACAAACAATATTGATTGCGCATTTCTAAAACAAAATTTTACCTCTTCTCCTTCTAATAATAGCTCCTGCACCTAACACGGCGGAATAGTTATTATTATCTATAAGACCATATTATCTATATAGACCATTTGTGGAAACAGTTTTTGTTAACAGTTATGAGTGTAACATTTTATCAGCTGCTTTGTTTATAGTGCCTTGAGCAACACTTTGCCGGTTTCTGTACAGAAAATGATGCTGGCTTTGCAAATATGGATGGCCACTAACATTGAATATAATACCCGCTATGTTACACTTATTTACATAGAAACTTTAATTATCATTTGCATAAAATTCTAAATAGCACTTTTTACACAAGAAAGTAAACAGATTTTTTTCATCATTTAGATCAGTCCATCTTGTTTTTCACTAATTAAGTAAAAAGTTAAACAAACCAATAGGTCCGTGATTTAAAATTTCTTGCAACTTTTTATAGAAAAACATGACCTTATCATAATATAAAAGTCAATCATTTAGATATGTGATAAAACTTTTAAGTGTGCCAGTCAAACATTAATGATGATATTCGTGTCATTATACTGGAAATAGTCTTTTAAATATTTTGTAGTACAATTGATAATCTTCAGTATGATTGACCGTGTATATGACTTTTATAAGTCTATGTTATTTTTGGCGAAAATTATTATTGCAGATAAAAGCCCTTTGACATTTATTTTAGTCGCGAATTAAAGTAATAAAAATGAAAATAATAACTTTGGCTCTTTATAACTGGTCTTTAAATGTAAAACACTGACTTGAAATTATATAATTATTGGCATTTTTTTAATTCATTGAACTTTTTTAAGATTTTGTTGAAACTCTACTGAAAAAAAAACAAATATATATATTATAGTTCTTGATGAAAATAATGTATGCGCGTTACATCGCATCCCATCAAGAATTTCTAATGTAATTCTTGGTGTAAAGCTAAGACGTGATAATAACTGTAAACAATAGAATAATAAAATAATGACAACATTTGTAAATACTTGCTTTATAAGCTAATAAATATTATTTGACTGTAATAAAATAAAACAAGGTAGTCTTCGGCATGAAAGTAATAATAAATATTTTCGATTATTTTTGCAATATCTAACAGCCGGATCAGCGCGCGTTTCTGATCCATCTAAAGATGCTAATTTTGAGCCAGCACTGTCAAATTCAATAGGAGCGACAGAAAAACCGTTTTTAATATAGAAAGGTAAATAAATTATTTAACCTATAAAGTAAAATCACTTTATTACAAATCAAAATAGCCCAATAGCTTTATTAACATGAGACATAATTGCAAGAGAAATCGGAAAGATTTCTATTGGAGGCACAATGCGGATTTAGACCTGGAAGAGGATGCACGGATCAAATGTTTTCTCTCCGCATGATCACGGTAAAGCTTCTGGCTGCTAACCAGAAGATTTTCTGTGCTTTTGTGGATCTTGAGAAAGCATTTGATAAGGTTGTAAGGAAGAAAATGTGGGAACTGTTGCCGGGGTATGGTGTGGATGGTCGATTGCTGAGAGCTGTGCAGTCTCTTTACTGTGACTGTAAAGCCTGTGTGCGGGTTGGGCATGACCTGTCACCCATGTTTAGCATCCAAACGGGCGTAAAACAGGGTTGTGTCATGTCTTCCTGGCTGTTCATACTGTATCTCGACAGCTGTTTACAGAAGCTGAAAGATAGCTGTTTGGGCGTGAAATTGGGTGACATAAAAGTAAATTGTCTGCTGTATGCTGATGATGCAGTGCTTATTGCACCATCAGAGGCAGAACTGCAGGCATTAGTCACGTGTATGAAAGAGGAATGTGAAATTAAAGGTCTCCGTTTGAATGATAATAAAACTAAGGTTCGCTTCGTATTTGAAAGGGACGAAGAGAGAACGAAGTGTGAAATATGGGTAAATCAGGAATGTCTATAACAGGTAAATGAAATTGTATACTTGGGGAATGCTTTTAGCCGGGATGGAAGATGTGATTTAGATATGGACAGGCGTGTCGCTGCCGGGAACAAAGTCAATGGTGCCCTGACTACGTTAGTCAAAAGGCAAGGCGTAGTGAAGAGTGCACGCCTTGCAATACATAACGCAGTGTTGGTACCGACTTTGTTATATGGCAGCGAAACCTGGGTATGCCATAAGAAGCATAAAAGCAAGTTGAATGCAGTGGAGATGCGATCTCTTCGTAATATGTGCGGCGTTACCATGGCCGACCGAAAGCGAAACGAAGAGATTCGCAATATGGCAGGTTTGAAAGATGACCTTATCACAAAAATTGATAAGGGCGTGCTTCGGTGGTTTGGGCACGTTGAGCGAATGAGTGAAGACCGAATGGTGAAGAAAATATATAGCGCGAAAGTTAATTTTAAAAGGTGTCGAGGTAGACCGAGACTAACTTTCGAAGACCATGTGAGCAAATTGCTCGAAGAGGGTAGGGTCAAGAGTACTCAGATACCTAGACGTGCATGTATGAAGAAGATAATGAATCTGAAAGAAGCGAAAGAGGTATGTAAGTATCGTGACACTTGGGGATCTGTTCTCTCTGGCTACCCCGTCAGGGATTGTGCGTGAAGATAAGAAGACATAATTGTACGAGTGCTTACAATACTTAACATTATTTTACTAAAATCTCAGAAAGTTTTTTTTTAATAGAATAAGGGTGACAAACGAGCGCACAGTCCACCTGATGGTACACTTAACATTTAGATGTGTATGGGCCGTAGTAACCACTTTGCTACGGCCCATACACATCTACATCTATTCTCGATTACGTATCAAAATGTAGATGCGTTATCACCCGTGAGGACTAAGATGTAATGCCTCGTTTCCAGTAAAAAGGTTCTCCGTTTCTCTACACTCACCATACGAAACACAGCAGGGTTAAACTGATATTTTACATGTTATTCCGTGAGAGCGTGGCCCTTCCCCGGTCAAGCCGTCCCATTCGTGCTACAACTATACCTACTACTAATATAGCTGCAGCATGGCTCTACCACGTAAGAAAAAATTGACGTTGAAAATTTAAGTATTTTTAGAAGCAACTTTGCAATTATTTTCTATTGAGTTAATTTTTGTGGAATCGTGTTTTGCAAACCGCCACCTGAAATACGTACAATTTTTTTTCGATAATGACGTGAAATTACAAAACCATCCCCATGCATATCAATGTGGCCCTATTCAGCCTCTTAATATGAACATACCGTAGATAATGGAAGATATAATATTATATTATTACTGTCCCGTGTGAGGCAACCTTTATACTTATATACATATTCTCATCATATTTTTATGGTTGGTTAGAAAAATTATATCTAAATGCAAACTTTCACAGGGTAAATTTTTTTTTTACTATTTTTACCCAGCAAGTAGTAAAGCAACTACAATCCCATCGGTAAGTGGTTATGTAGTCTAAGATGGTGAATTGCACTGACTTAACAAAAACCTATTCACTCTTGCCTAATAGTACTAGGTATTATTTGACCTATTTGTGTGTGTGTGCGTGCGTGCGTGCTTGTGTGCGTGCGTGCGTGCGTGCGTGCGTGCGTGGTTGCGTGCGTGAGTGCGTGCGTGCGTGCGTGCGTGCGTGCTTGCGTGCTTGCGTGCGTACGTGCGTGCGTGCGTGCGTGCGTGCGTACGTGCTTGCGTGCGTACGTGCGTGCGTGTGTGCGTGCGTGCGTGCGTGCGTGCATGCGTGCTTGCGTGTGGCCGTGCGAGCGTGAGTGCGTGCGTGCGTGCGTGCGTGCGTGCGTGCGTGCATGCTTTCGTGCGTGCGTTTGTGCGTGCGTGCGTACGTGCGTGCGTTCGTGGGTGCTTGCGCGCGTTGGTGCGTGCGTGCGTGCGTGCGCGCGTGCGTGCGAGCGTGCATGCGTACGTGCGTGCGTGCGTGTGTGCGTTCGTGCGTGCGTGCGTGCGTGTGTGTGTGTGTGTGTATGTGTGTGTGTGTGTGTGTGTATGTGTGTGTGTGGGAAGAAAAGCGTATGAGAATACGTGAAGAGGAATAAAGGTTGAGTACTAATTCGCTTACCTGTACGAGGTTGCCACTCGAGGACCTTTCTTCCTATTTTTTTATCTGTTTTCGAAGTTATATAACCAGCCCATTGCCATTTCACTGTAATATTCCGTTGGGCTATGTCAGTTACTCTGGTTCTAATGCAAATATCTTCATTTCTAACTTTATCACGTAGAGAAACCCCTCTCCAATTTAAAATTTATACATTTTTTAGATGATAGTTTGTCTAACATAAAAAAAAACCATAAACCCAAGAATGTCTTTATATAGTTATTTATACTTAAGTAAGCACTATTCTTTTATTTATTTAAATTGTTTGATTTAATTTGATAGCAGTGTACCTAAATGTAAGTATCTGTATCTTTATTTCCCTCCCCAATAATATTTTATAAAGTCATACTCATAAAAACAGCGTTTTATTGTAATACATAATTATAAACTTCAGTATCAACTAATTAATAAAAATATGCAACAATAAAATTACATAGGTATTTAAAACTATCGAAATCTAAGTAACGAGACCATGTTCGTCGTTGCACATCTAAATTATATAAAAATGCATTTTTCAATTTCACTAATCAACGTCGCTGCGAAAATTTCTTCTTCTTTGGGCACTTTAAAAATTCATTTATTTACAAAATAATATTTACAGTTACCAGTGTACAGATATTAACTAAATTAAGTATTTCTAGTCATAAAAATATTTATAATTGAGTATAAACTTTTAAAAAACTAATATACATTTGAACGAAGTCACTCCAACACCGACGTGCGGTCCACCCTCGACGATGTCCGAAAACGGACTGTGACAAAGCTTACATGGCGACGGAGCATGCGCGCTCGCGTAAATATATTCAATTTCAGGGAAAAATGATATATTCTCTTATAAAACGGAGAATAAAAATAAAACTCTCAATTAAAAAAATTAATATTTTTAAGACCTTATTTTTAGTGTAAGAACTATTTAAAGAGCTTGTGCCGTTTTGGAGAAATTTTGCAAAATATGACAAAGATAGGTACTCTTTGGGGACTTTTTTTCTAATACGGAGTTGACAAAAATACAATTTTATTTAATTAAAAACATTTACCAAATCTTCTTCTGTTACCCTGTATTTTTTCTTTGTGGATTAAATGAACAGTTATAGAGATTTTTTTACTTAAATATCCACGATTTAAGCATTTCAACGACTGTTAAGGCCATAATTATGTTTAGTCTCATTTAACTTAATATTCGAAACATTCCGAGTAACTACTAGACATAGCGAAAACTGTTACAAAAAGACATATTCAATGCGGGATACGAACTCGTGCCAAACAGCTAACTTGACAATGCCGAATATTACGCCGCCACGCCACCAATTAGATGTGAAACTTAACGAAATTAATGTTCTGTATGTACGCACTTTATTTTATAAAAACGTTAGATGGTATATGAAGTTTTGAATTGAGATCAGATGATTTTATTCACTTTTTCTATTACGTAAATACACTGGTATATGTTTTTATGTTTATATTGTTCCACTGTTAATAATCATTTTTGAAGTGCACCGTTTGTTTTTAATTTGTTACAAGAAAGAATAACACTGTACTTTTTAGTGTAAATAAAGTTTTATTGTCACCTTTTAAAGGCGTTTTTAAGCACTTTTCTCTAATAATTTCGTGTAGATAACATAAGCTATTGATTTTTACACTGTTTTATGTACGATTTAGTAGTTATTTAAGGTAAAACTGTGATTTTAGTAGTTTTAAGCAATTAAAATACGCGGAGTTTACTGTCGACGATATACAGTAGCAGGTACCTTAACGATAATTCATATTATATCTTCGAAATATATTTTATTTCTCAGACATGCAGGTTTCCACACGTAGTTTTTCTCTACTGCCTACTACATGGTAAGCCAGCACTCGAAACTATAGTTAATATTTGGCCCAATTCTATAGTTAACCCAGGCTACCATCAGCTTATAATTAATGTTTTTCGTACACACATAGAATCCCTTCCCCCGCTAAGAAATCAGTAAAATATTTCACCTCATTACAAAGTGGCACCACCCTGGTGGCAGAAAAAGTCGTCATTATAATAATTACTTGGATACCTTATGGTATTTATTATTAAGATGATAGTGGTGTCGCGTACAGTATCGATATTATGTTTCGATATCGTGTTTTTATTTTTTATTACTAGGTTTTAATACGTTTCGTTTCATGATCATCATTTAACATGATGTTGTTTTTTTCATTTATACATTAACCGGATCACGTTTATCAATATGTTACCGTTTTAGTAAGATTTGATTATACCGTTGGACTTCCATATACTCTTTAGCCCGTTTACTATAATAAATTGTTTTCTTTTTTATATGATATACCAATAATAAACATTATCATTTGTAGTGGCCACAAAATAATTCTCTCCTTTAATGTGTTTAAATATAGCAATGGTTTCAAAATATAGATATTGTGATGAATAATTAATTATATTACGTAACAATGCAGAAAATTCAGTAGACATACTCGTATTATGCTCATACCTAATATTAGCATGTCGCCAACTTGTTGAATACAGTGACCTTCTTACTTTTTTACATGTAAAGCAAACTAGTATGGGGTTCAACTGATGGTATGTGACTACCGCCTTAAAACTTGTTACTGTATTGTTACAAATAGAAACACGAATTGACTTTATTTAAAATATTTTAATGGCCTTTGGCCTAACAAATATTAACTAACTTAAAAGCTTAAAACAAGGTTCAAAATAATGACGCTAGTATTCGAGCAAAGCTTCCGCACTCCATGATGACCGTCGGCAAAAAGGGGCGAGTGACGCCAGCCGCCCTCCTATATAGCCCGGCGCGGCGTCGTCAGACCTTCTCTTCTAACACGGCCTCTCCTGACGGGGCTGCGTGCTCGAAGCCCTCAGCAGGAACTCGTGGATGGCTCAGCAACACTCACCGCGTCCCGCGGTTGTTCGACGTCACCATCGTCGATCTCTGAGAAGATACACACAATCTAAGAGACACTTATTTATATCGCGTATTAACAGTTGATCAAAATTCATATAGTTCATAAAAGCGTCAGATTATGTACCCAATTAGCCAAACAAGTCAGTCAGTCAAAACAGTCAACATGAACAGTTATCAACGCCACACAAAAGCGTTTCAAGTCACATAGGTTTTACACAGGTCTCTTCCCACGCAACCGAATACCCCGCACATACTCGCGTGTGCAAACAGGATTTACATCAGTCTCTAGCAGGTCACCCCAGATACCTAATAATGGCTGGATTTACACAGGTCTGTTGTCGGCTGCGCCACCGACTCACCCCAGAAACCACCAGTGTCAGGGTCAACCCAATACCATGCGCACAGGATTTATACGGGTCTCTTCCACTGAACACAACACGTAACGTAGTCAAAATCAATAAATACGGGCTTGTTTGGTACATAATCTAGCTCAAGAATAGGGAAAGATTATCTTCTCGATTGTCACAGCACCAACACACGACCAAGCGCATTCGCCGCGGCACCTCTGAAGGAACTCGCGCGATCGCGGTACGTGTAATCAGATTTGCGATTTCTGCAGAAGTCCCGTATGAGAGCTATAAACAATGCATACATCGTTTGAGTCATTATAAAATAAGCTAACGAATTACATACGAATCAGGACAGCTCCCTTCGTAACACATTATCAATTCTATTTTGAAATTGATGTAATCGAGCTCCTCCTACTTCAATACACATAAGTCGTTACAATCATAAAAGCAAACCTTTATTCGACAAATATTTTACTTTACCCACTTAAAACATATTTAACATAAATCCATAAAAATAACATAGCTCTTAACACATTTTTTTTTGTTCACCCCACAAGCTCTACGATAACATGCCTCACTTAAATGACCCGATAAGGTAAGTTTTGGGTGAGTTTAAGTCGAGAGTCGAGAATACTGCAAATTAAGTGGTTTATGTAATAATTTATGTCCCGTTTGGGTTCACATTCTTATCACAAACATAGTTTTAACTTTTGGATAAGAAATATAGCAAAAAATATAGAAATACGTGGGAACTGATCGAGCTCCACGAGGCACTTGACATAATATGCGCCTTTGTTTACTCCAATATTCCAGAGGCCTGTTGACAGATGAGGGGTTATTAGGTATGTAAAATAACAAAGCAAATATAACAGCAATCGTACTACTAGTACCTTCAAAAAATGCAGCACATGTTTCGGGTGTCCATTCACCCTTCCATAACACCATGTATGCTGCAGCTGCCTGACTAGTCTTTCCGTAAGCGCCGGCTAACAATTGAACCTCATATCTAACGCATCAATTTTATAATTGCTCGGTCTAACCTGACCATCTCTTATAATCCTACCCAAGTATTCTATTTCGTTAGTAACAAAAGTACATTTCTTTAAATTAATTGAAAAACCTGTTTCAGTTAGCGTTTTCATAACCGAATCTAATAAAACGAGGTGTTCGTCAATCCCGACCGTCATTATTAATACGTCATCTATGTAGACCATGACTTTTCCGGCATCGATAAAAGATTTAAGCGTTTTAGAGATAGTCTTCTGATAAAATATAGGCGCGTTCGCCAAACCGTAGGGTACCTTGCAATATTCATACTGCGCCTCTGGTGTAACGAATGCGGTCTTATGAATCGACTCTTCTGCAACTCTAAGTTGATGGAAACCGGAAACCATATCCAGAGAGCTAAACCAGCGACCATTGCCTAGCCTGTCTATATAGTCGTTGATCAAGGGGAGAGGATATCTAGTTTTAACGGTTATTCGATTCAATGCACGATAGTCAACGACCATTCTATCAGAACCATCCTTCTTTTTTACGAGCAAGATCGGACTAGCGTATTCTGAATCGGACTCGCGAATAATTCCTTTATCGAGCAGATCCTTCACTATAGTGCGTACTTTTAATTTTTCGCCATGCGATAATTTGTAGGGTCTATAGTACACGGGCACATCGGTTGTTAATTTGATATGCATCTCACTATCTTTCACCGTTGTGGTCGCGGTACCACTTAAAAAGAAATCGGAATACTTGGTGAGGATCTCTAGTAATCGTTTTCTATTATTTCCAAATACCGACGTATTAACTTGATCGGACAAAGAAATCAAATTTACTTGCAGAATATCGTTTACAGTCGCCTCACTATGAATTATACGTTGGCTATCACCGGTCCTAACATATGTAATACCTTTCCTGTTTAGTACGTCTGTACCGATAATGACTGGCACAGTCAAATTATTCCCACCCACCACATAAAAATCAATTTCTATCGTTATATCGCTAAACTCGACGGGTAATGTTACAAATGATTCCGACCTTATTTCCATACCACCCAAGCCGCGTAGCAACTGATTCGTAGGCTTTACTTGACACGGAAAATGCTTAACATCATTTTTTGACATTAAGGAAACACATGAACCACTATCGATTAGTACGTCTAATGGTATTCCCGATATGACCGCAGTCGTGACGTCGCGATTTTTATAACTGTCCGTGATTTCGCGACAAAAATTGACACCATTATTATTCCGAGAATTTGCGCATTCCTTAGCAAAACAAGTTACCTCGGAATGACCTACCTTTTTGCAAAACCCACACTTTAACGGATCGCTACGAGATATCGTCGGTAACGCGATTGTTTTTTCGTTACTATAACTCGGGAGTGTATTCGACCGTTTGTTACAATTAAAACTCCTATGACCAAATTGATTACATTCGTAACACCTTATTGATTTTAAGTCTTCGGAATCATATCGACGTTTTATCGGTTTGCGGTTCGAGTTACTATTATTAGAGGGTCGGTCAAATCGATTGAGACCATTAGAATACACTTTCCTATTATGGCTGTTAGAAGGTTTAACAAAGCTCGATAAAAACTCCACTATGGAGTCAGGTGATAATTTGGCGTTAGCAGCCATAGCACGAATTTGTGGATCTGCAATTCCACGAATGATAATAGCCGTAAGCAGCTCGCTACTGAGACCTTTAACTATGCGTAACCTTAAAAGTGATTTACGAGCATACTCAGCATATGTGGAGTATTTATCTGACCCTGTCCTCATTACATCATAAAGCATGTTCGCGACATCGACAGAACGTGGGCATAGCGCTTTTAGTTCTGATTTGAAATTGGACCACGTGCGAATACTGCTCGTCCATTGGCTAAGCCAGGTGCGAGATTCTCCTTTAAAACAATGTCCGACACGAGCAAGGCATTCTCTGTCGTCTCAATGGTTCGAAATACGGGCTCTTTCTACCTCATCACACCACGTGTCGAAGTCATGAACATTCGGATCAAAATCAGAGACAAAATATCGGTTAGATCTGACCTGAGTACTGCCGATAGCGGTCAAAAGACGCTCTACGGCGTTCGTCACCACGTCTTCAGACTGCGTTGATCCCACGTTGCCAGTGTGCGGAGTCAGCGGCGGCGTCCCCACTCGCGAGGGCACAGGCGCACGCGGCGGTGTAGGCATCCCGAACACCGATGCCGATGCCGATGCCGATGGTGTCGTGTTTGGCAGCTCGAGGGCGCACCTAGGGCCCGAGCTGGTCGTTGCAATGGCTTGCGTCTCCACTGACGCACGGGGCTGCTCCTCCAGCACGCGTAGCCTCCTCAGGATCTCTTCCATCGGATTGGGCGAAGGAGTTTGCCCACGGCGTTTTTGTTTGTTGCGTTTATCGTTGCTAGGCATCTCACAGACAAAAACTGTGCCCGAATATTAAATAAACAACTGAAAGGAAACTAAGTTTTCCTTTATAAAACCAGAAATATAGGCGTACAGCGGCTTTTCAGCCTTCTGATCCCACTTCTGATGTTACAAATAGAAACACGAATTGACTTTATTTAAAATATTTTAATGGCCTTTGGCCTAACAAATATTAACTAACTTAAAAGCTTAAAACAAGGTTCAAAATAATGACGCTAGTATTCGAGCAAAGCTTCCGCACTCCGTGATGACCGTCGGCAAAAAGGGGCGAGTGACGCCAGCCGCCCTCCTATATAGCCCGGCGCGGCGTCGTCAGACCTTCTCTTCTAACAGTATTTAACCTTTATGTATTTTTATTTAAAGCAAATAAAAAAATATATTCTATTATATTCTGTCCCAAATAGATACTGACATCGTGCTTGCTTAAAGCCTCTTGACCACAAAAGTTTGGCGTAACAGCTGAGTTACTTGGCGGCCTTGAGGTATAAAAGTGTAGCAGCGTAGAGGCGTAGAAGCGTAGCAGCGTAGCGAAGTAGTATCGTAGTAACGTAGCGTCATACACAGAACACTATAGCAGTAAGACATATTATGTCTATCATGCGTGTTAAGATCCTCGCCCGCTGCATGTTTGTTGCTCAGATTCTTACAACATGTTATTAAATTAATATCATTTCAAATAATACTACCAATTTAAATGAAACTAATTTTACAGATTTCATGGCGTTTTTTTTTATTATATAGTGGTAACAAACGAGCAAGTCTACCTTATGGTAAGTGGTTGATGTGCCCGATCTACATCTATTCTCAATTACGAATTTACGAGTAACTGCAGATGCATTGTTACCCGTGAGGACTAAAATGAAAGCCTCGGTTCCAGTAAAAAGGATCTCCGGTTCTCTACACTCACCATACGAAACACAGCAGCGTTAAGCTGCTATTTTACGCCGGTATTCTGTGAGAGCGTTGGCCTTCACCGGTTGAGCTGACTCATTCGTGTTACAACTATACGATTTACTCGTATATAGCTTCAGCATGGCTCTACCACGTATAGTTTAATGCGTTTAATTTAACTTTCGTATTTTTGCTTGTTTAATTAAAGGAGGTTTTGGGTGAATTTTGGTTTTGTGTGAACGGATATGAAAATTAAAATATGCAAAATAAGTTAAATTTAATGCGATAATATCTTCAAAATTGAATGTACAATGTTTAGTTATCGTGTTAATATAAGAAATTATTATATATTATCACTGCATAATAAAATATAAAATATATAAAAATAAAGAAACTAAAAATGAGAGTGACATAAATCATGTCGAGTATTCATTCTGTGTGACATGTTTTAAATGTGATAGTAAAAAAGGGTTACAAGCCCGTCGCTCACAGTCCGCATATCGCTTAGGGGCAGGCAAAATGAGGCAAATGCGGTCTACATTATCTCACATTTTTATAGAATTTTTATTTATCTGTACATTATTTTCTTTAAAATGACTCGATATTATATTAAAGAATGACGTGCATCTAGTTAAATTTATAACAACTGGTCATTAAATAGAAGTGTTTTTTTAATAAAAAATAAAGAACATAATGTACTGGTATATGTACAATATGAAGTTAAGGATATAAAGCATAGGCTGAACTTCATGCCATGTTAAAGATCTTAAAAATTTATTAGCTTATATCCGCGTGTCAAAATATAATGATGTGTCTTACCTAGTTTTAGGACCTATCGCCCTTCTTCAATTTCGTGCATTATCGTCGTCACCACTTATCCCAGCACTACTAAACTAACAGAGACACAGCAACAACACGGGTTTCACCTCTATACGAGGCATCCTCAGACGAAGTAGACTCTGCGATGGATGACAATAATAACAAAGAAAGGACTTATTGTTCGAAGTTTTAACAACCTTTGTCCCCTTCCACTCAATCAGTCTTGAAGACTACGCTTCAACGCGGGGGACTATATTCGCGACGTCTTGTTAAGAATATAGGAAGACCTCACACCGTGCCTGCACTCACACGGAAGATACGTCCTATGCCTTGAACGTCCTTTTGACCGCTTGCGAGAGCCGCGTGAGCTCCGAGGGCGATGCTCAATATCGAACACTGGCGTAAACGATGGCTTCCCATACCTTCTTTTATCTTTTTGTATCAACATCTTTATTTTTACATATTATATTAATTGGAATTGAATCATCCTATAAGGAGATAAGTTCTCCAGGTGAGGAATGAATTACAATTAGCTTCTGAAAGCGGGTGCAAGACCGGCACTTAAAGACCTTCAGAAGCTCTTTAATTCCATCCTCCATGGAGGCACTACACCGGAGGCGTGGAGCAGAAGTCCGGTTGTCTTGCTCTTTAAGAAAGGAGACAACGATATTTTGAAGAACTACAGACCGATTTCTCTTCTGAGTCGGGTCTACCTGTTGTTTTCTTGAGTCATTACGAATCGTCTTGAACACAGGCTCGACGACTTCCAGTCTCTGGAAAATACCGGTTCCCGAAAAGACTTTAGCACCATAGACCACTACATACCCTTCAGCAAATTGCACAGAAGTCCTAGGAGTACAATTTGCCACTATGTCTGGTATATGTGGACTATGAGAAAGCCTTTGATTCCGTCGAAATTTGTACAATGCTGCAGTACTTTCAGCAGTGCCAAGTTGACTGTCGGTATATCGAAGTGCTGAAGTATTTGTACAGTAGGTCTACGATGGCTATCCGAGTACAGAACCAGAGTAAGGAACTTATCTAACTGCAGAGGTATAAGACAGAGTGACGTTTTTTTTCCCGAAAGTCTTCACCGCTGCATTGGAAGATGTTTTTAAGCTACTGGACTAAAAAGGATATGGTATAAACGTCAATGGCGAGTACATAACTCATCTTAAATTTGCCGACGATATAGTCCTTATGGCAGAATCGCTGGAAGACCTAAGCACTATGCTCAATAACCTCAATAGTGTCTCCCAACGGATAGTTCTTAAGATGAACGTGGACGAAACAAAGATCATGTATAACGTAAATGTCACACATATGCCGGTAGTTGTTGGGGACGAGTATGTTTATCTGGTACAAATAGTCTGGCTAGGTAAGTCCAACTTCAACCGAGATGTCAGAGATTCAACTCGGCTGGGCAGCGTTCGGGAAAATACGGCATATCTTCTCGTCAGGTATACTTCAAAACTTAAGAACTAGACTGTGCTACCATTGCGTGTTGCCAGTAATGACCTATGGAACTGAAACGTAGTCCTTCACTGCTGACCGTATGAAGACGCTTAAAATCGCTCAGCGAGCTATGAGCAGGACTATGCTCGAGATTTATCTGCACAATAATCTTAAAAATTAGAATATCCGCAGTAGAACCACTTCAGCTTACCAAAGGATTAGTAAGCTGAAGTCGCAATGGGCCGGAGATGTAGCTTGAAGAACCGACCACCGATGGGAAAAAATGGTTCTCGAGTGGCAGCCTCTTACCGGCAGACAAAGTGTAGGGCGAGATAGACCTGGTAAGTCATGCGAGAAGTCGATGGATGCAGGTGGCTCAGGACCGTGTTTTGTGGCATTCCTTGGGGGAGGCCTATGTTCAGCAGTGGACTTGTGAAGGGCTGTAATGATAATGATGATAAAACCCATAAGTACTATAATCTAATCAACAACAAATTAATAAAATGCACTTGGATTAGTTAAAATTTTAATAAAACTCCATAGAAAATTACCTAAATGTAGCTGCATTATTACTTTGTAATGTTATTTTAAACTCTTAAAAATAAACATTTTTTATGAATAAAACGACTTATATGCATACTTTATATATACTGCTATGGCTTTACTTTTTCATTTGCGAGATAGTAAGGGAGGTTCTTTCTTACTTACTTATTACTTACACTATTTTTTAAGTTGGTAGTTATTGTAGGCCTTATTCAAAGTATTTATACAATTTATACAAATTTCATTCGTCACACTCTTGGTTTACGCAGGCGACCTCAGGATAATTTAAGGAAGTGGTGGTTTACGTGAAGGTTCGTTACGTTAATATATGTATATCTTAGGGTTGCACTGCTCTAGATAGATTGTCAAATATCATTATCTTTGTACCTTGGCATGTTAATAATTTGATGTAAATTGTATTATTTTCAAAATTGAAAAGTTTTTTAATCTTTTTTGAATACCACTCCCTAAAAGTCAGATTTGAAAATAAGTCCTTCAGTTACGATCTTCCTATTTAGGCCCTTTTTTTTCGTTATAGTGGTCGGTTTTGTCGTTAAACCGCGAACTCACTTATTACGCTTATTATCAAGAAAGCCCATGTATTGTGAAGGGCAACTACAGAACCAGTATAAGCCGTATAGGCCAGTTTTTTTTATGACTGTAGGTAAACATCTTCGCTAGATGGTCGACTATCAACGTTGATTGGTGGAGTGCTAATGCTAAGAGCTGTGTCTGAATCCATACCATATGATAGGATATTATGATCTTTGAATAACTGAGATTCTACATCAGAAGTTCTAGGTTAGAGTGAAATATCAGTCTATTCCCACCGCACTGTGTAGTGAAATGAGAATTAAAGTTAATGAAATTTAAAAATAACAAATTTTCAAAACTTATTATATGCGTAAATGAAATGAAACAAAAATAAATACGAAAATCACCAACGCAATAAATACAAAACTTAAGTGAAAATTAAATGCGATTATTTTGTTTAAAAAAAATATAACCTACTCATGAATATATACAATACGTTCAAAACAATCACATTTTTAAAACAGTACTTTAGCATTTAACTAATGACAGTTTGTTATATAATAAAGTATAATTTTATTTACCATATTTTTTATGAAAAACGCTCACCAAATTGTGGCACCTTTGCTAACAATAATTTTCTTGATTTTTTTTAATTGCGACCCTCTATCGCATAACTATTGTCCATTTAATATAAATGTCAGGTCGCAACTGACTAAATGGTCGTTTTTCACTGAAGTCACTAAGCAAAATAGACAAATGAAAAAAGGGCGCTCATGTAAGGTTTGTAATTCAAACTAAGATGGGTGTCCTTTTGCACCATAAAATATCAACGATTTAGGTCATATTTTGCAATAAAACGAATATGATATTTTCTTGCTTGTGGCCCTTTTATATTTAATGAGTGAAATTATTGTCATGTGCAAAACACCCTACTTATATAAGGGGTAAGTATTTTTAAAATTTAAATTAAACAAAAAAAAAATTTGGATGCACAAATATATATCATATTTAATTATACATACATACAATTATTCATCATCATAATCATTGTTATAGCCCATCACAACGTCATCGACACATATATTAATTATAATTTCTTCAGATTGGATTGGCTTAAAAATCAAAATCAAAATTTAGGGGGAAAACAAGCAAGTATAATAATATATACCTATACGTGTGGAAATACAAATCATATTTCCACACGTGTATATATTATATGAAAGAGGATGAGATGTTTCTTTTTTTAAACTGAAGTGTCAAACAAGCTTATGTAAGTGGTTACTGCAGTCGATTCACCTCGTCATTCCAGTCTTGGTCACTTCTGTGGACTAAGTTGGAATGTCTCATTAATTGTAACTATACTGGCTCTCTTTTTGATTTGACACAGAAATAGGTAAGAGGTTGGTACCCACCCAGACGAACTCTTAGGCAAATAGGAATACTACGACCTAGCAAAATTATTTTTAACAAAATGTGCAATAAATATTTATTATAATTACAATTAGTAGAATCAGGCGTTGCTTTGCGGTAATCCATTATATTAAAGTTGGTAAAAATTACTTTGCCAATGTTCGCTCAATGAAATAAAGTGAAGTATTTTAGATAAGATAAGATAAGATAAGATTTATTTGTTAGAATATGGTACATTTAAGTTGTTACAGAATAATTGAGATCCTAAATATTCTGCAGTTTCCTGCGTACAAATATTTTCAGACAGATTATGTTAGAATTTAAGAGAATACCAAGACATTATTATAGAATTATTATAGAATATAAATATACTTACAGCTATACTTAAGGAAACTAAGTAGCATCTATATAAGAACAAAAATGTCAATCAATTCATAATATTTTTAGTTAAAACATATCAATAAATTAAGTCGAGATTAATTTCAATAATTACAATTCAAGTCAAATTTATCATTTAAGAAGTCATTTATAGAGTAATAACATTTATTTAAAAGAAATTGGTATAATTTACGTTTAAAGATTCCTATGTTCATTTTTTTGAAACAAACAGGCAATTTGTTGTAAACGTGTATTGCCATGCAATATACATTTTTTGAGTAAAGTTGTATTCTTTGCTTTGGTACTAACAACTTATGTATGTTTCTATTAGTCCTAATTATAACGTCGTTTTGTTTTTCAAATAAATTTCTATTTTTGTGAACAAAGACACAAATTTCGTAAATATATAATGCAGGAAGTGGCAATATTTTATATTTGCGAAAAAGAGGAATGCAACTATCTAATTGATGTGCTCCACACATTGACCTTATACATTTTTTCTGCCCGCGAAAAGCTCTAATTAAATCGACAGAATTACCCCAAATTATTAAGCCGTAACGTAGGATCGAAGAAACATATCCATGATAGGCAGAAAGTGATGCCTCTATGTTAGCCACTCGACTTAAACGATATAGAACAAAGACAAATTTATCCAATTTTCTACATAGGTTATCAATATGTGTCTTCCAATTACAGAATTTGTCTATTGTTATACCTAAAAAGTTTGTATGGTCAACTTCTTCGATGACGTTTTTCCCATATTCGATTTTAAGTGGTGCTTGTTTGCTATTATATGTCTGAAATCTTATCATTTTAGTTTTACCGATGTTAACTTGTAAATTATTATGCCTTAACCAATCTATTATTTTTTCTAGAGTACTATTTATTTCGTATTCGGAGTCAAAAATCTTATTATTATTTTCAATATTAATGGTAATGTCATCAGCATACAGCACACATTTGTGTGTAGTTATATTGCAAAGATCGTTTATGTATATTATGAATAATAATGGTCCTAGTATACTTCCTTGCGGCACTCCGAAATTATTTACGCGATATGGTGATCTAAAAATTTTCTTACGATTTCCAGAGTAGCTTGATATCTCAACACACTGTTTCCGTTGACTTAAATAGTCTTGTATTAATTTTAGTGCATTACCTCTTACACCATATTTGTTGAGTTTGTGTAACAATAATTCGTGGTTAACAAAGTCAAATGCCTTTGACATATCGATGAAAATGGATGTTATAGGTATTTTGTTGTTTAGGCTGGTTGTTATAAGTTTTACTAAGTTAAAACATGCTAAAGTCGTTGACTTGTGTTTTGTAAACCCATATTGCTCTGGTTTTAATATTTCATGTTTGGAAAGAAGTTATAAATTCTGGTATGTATGGCCTTTTCAAATACTTTAGACAAAACAGGTATAAGTGTTATAGGACGATAATTGTTAATATCACTTTTAACGCCTTTCTTGTATAGTGGTTTAATGATAGAAAATTTTAGTCTGGTTGGGAATATGCCTTGAACAAAAGCTAAATTAATAATATGGGTCAGTGGGAAAGATAAATATTTAGAGCATTGTTTTAAGACTTTAGTACTAATATCATCGTAACCTGTAGAATTTGTATTATTTAAGGAATTAATTATTTTTATAATGTCAGTGTTATTTATAGGAACTAGATAAATAGATTTGGGATAAAATGTCAATTTAGATGCATAGTCATTATTGGTTGTTATTGTATTTGATGTTTTAATGTCATTAGTTAAATTTATAAAGTAATTGTTAAACACATCCGCTATTTTATGTGACTGATAATATGTATTGTCAGTAGTAGTTATTGTAGTTATGTCATTACTAACTGCCACATCATTATTAACGTTTTTTATTATTCGCCATGCTGCCTTACTTTTGTTGTTAGAATTAAGTAGGTAGCGTGTATTGTCAAGTTTCTGAGCTTTCTGTATGCATTTCCTTAAAATGTTTGTATATTTGTAATATATTTTCTTATTTCTTTTCTTGTTTGCTGTTGAAAGACGGTATTTCAAATATAAACGTCTTTTATTAATGCTACATTTTTTAATACCCCTTGTAATCCATTTGTTTTTAATAGGTTTGTTTGTTATTTTTACAATTATTTTAGGGAAACACAAATTATAAAATAAGGTCAGAGTATCATGAAAGTAGTTGAAAGCCAAGTTAGTATCCTCGGCTTCATATACGTCAGCAAATGATAGGGCTGAAATATAGGACACAAATTTATTCACGTTTTCATCACTAAGGTCTCTTTTTTCCTCAAACCAAATCGATTTCCTAATATTACTTACATTTATACTTGCCGGAAAAGTTATTGTTTGGCAAGTTTCATGATCAGATAGCGCTAAATAGTGAATATTTGGTTGTACATTAGGAAGATTACTGGCAATCAAATCAATACAAGACATTTTTCTGGTTGGCTTACAAATGTGGTTATTAAAGTTATGATTGTATAATATGGAATTAAGTTTTTTAGAATTACTATCATTTTTCAAAATATTTGTATTCCAATCTCCACAAACTATAATTCTTTTATTTTTTTTCTTAGTAAGTTTATTTAAAAGTTGATTAAAATTTTCAAAAAATAATTCTATATTAGAATTTGGAATCCGATATATACATACAACGCAAATGCCAAGTGTAACTATCTCAATAGCACAAAATTCAAATGTATAGAGTAGCGGGTTGGGTAGGTTTTTTATGGGTTGATAATCTAATTCTTTCCTAACCAATATGCACGTGCCACCTCTACGCTGATTTGGCCTGGAAAAAGCCGTTGCTAATTTGTAATTTTTAAGCATTAAATTAGACTCTGTACCCTGTTTCATAAAAGTTTCACTAATGCATATTATATCGATACTAATATTTTTATTTTCAAACTCAAGAATTGCAAGTTCAAGTAAATCCTTTTTATGTAAAATTCCAGCAATGTTTTGATGTAGTAAGGTGTAATTTCTTACATTATCGAAAAAAGGTTGAATCATTACCGTTATTCATTGGATTTTGCTTATACTCTACTTTACTTTTATCTATCTGTCTATAAAAATAATATGGGATAGTTCCTTTTATTTCGCTTAGTTCTTTCATGTTCAGTTTATTTACTCCAGTACTACCAGTTGCTATGCCAGCACACTTTGATCTAAGTAACGATCGAACAAGTTTTTCGTAATTAAAATTATCAATTTCTATATTTAATTTAGAACACAAGAAATGTTTCGGTATCGAACGCGAGTTCCTATTTAAATTATTACTTATGTCAATAAAATAGCAGTTTGAAAAATTCTGAACAAATAGCTTAATTTCTCTATTCAACAACTTGACATTTAGAAAGTCATTATTAAATACGTTTACTACAAAAACTTTGTTCTTCTTCAATTTGCAGAGTGTAGAACAAAGTTCAGTCAGAAATACATAAGGATTTTTGTCATTGTTTCCTACACCTAAAATTACAATGTCATCTATATTCAAGGTCTCTAATATATTATCAATACTGTTAAATATTTGCGCGCTGGATGCATTTGGTTTACATATTCCGGAAACTGAGTAAACATTGTTCCATTTGTTTTTAGATCTCTGCTTACACATTTCTTGAGCGAGTCCTCGTACTTGCTGATCTCCTAAGATTATGATTTTTGGTGTTGACGATGTATTATTAATTTTATTTAAATTTTTTCTTTCTTTTTCTTCATGTACACAGTTTGGAGGTTCTTTATCTCTGGTTACATTCTCAGTCCCATGATTCGTATCACTAGGATTTATATATGAAAGTTTTTTGCAAACAATTTCGGAAGCATGCAGGGGTGATATCCTAGGCGTCTTTGTTTGCAAATAAATTATTTTTTTGCTTAATGGGATAGGCGTTCGTTTTGCAATGGGTGTGCAAGTAATCTTGTCATCACTGAGTTTTTTTAAACAGTTGATAGTTCTGTCTTTCTCTTGTAATTTTAATTCCATTAATTGAATCTGCGAATTTAATTCTGCAATTTCATTGTGCGCTGATTCTAATTCTGTTCTTACTGAGGATAATTGCAGATTCAATTCATCGACAGACGATTTATTTATGGCGTGTATTAAATATTCACTTTGACTTGTTACATCTAACAGAGTGGAATTTGTTAACGATTGACTTATTTGAAAGTTCTCAGGGTCGTCAGAGAAAGTTCTCTTTCGTCTTCTCATTGTAACGTTTTCCATAATTTTAGTCAAATTTATTGTATGTCAATTACCTAATAATTTTACAATGTATAAATACAAATAGTATAAAAATGTCTTAACAGAAAAAACGAACAAAACATATAGAAAATTAGATATATGACAAAATTAATATTCAAATTAAACAAATGTACAAGCAAAAACAATAAAAAGATTACTACAATATTTAAAAAAAAGAAAAAACTAAAACTATGTCTAATCAAAAAGAAGAGAAAAAAAAAATGACTGGGTAGGTTTTGAACTCAGATTTCTTAATCCCACTCAGTACTTTTATATGTTTACACAATCCATCAAACCAATCTATCACATAGTCTTTTACTTAAAATAGCGTTCTCGTTATCAAGTCTTTCTTTACCGTACGTTGAAGTAATGAGTGTATTTGAAATCAATTTATAAACACCGCCGTTTTAAATTTTTCGTCAACACGACACTAATTATACACAGTTTCCACTTTTAGATTTTGTTTTCATTCACAGCTTTAGAAAATGTTAATAAAGTAATTAATGTTCGATAAGTTTGTAATTTATTTTTCTTTGAACACTTGTTAGTTGTTTATACCCGCGTAGAATTTGAAAATGATAATTGAGATATCACTTATTTATAATGTAAAATAACACTCTCACTTCTATTCTGTTACGTTTACGTCGCACTGAATGAGTTAATTTTTAAATTAATGATCTAGAAGTATTTTTAAATCTTAAAAATATATGGAGGCGATACTGCAACTGCGAGCGCGCCCTCTCTTCAATCTCTCTTCAAAAGCAATAAGGCAACAAATACAAGTGAAATTGGCTCTCAAACTCCTCAGAAATGAGAGGCGATCAGCACCTAGGCGTGGGACGTAAATAGGCTGTAACATTACTTTACTTTTTACTAAAAAAAAAGAAAAAGAATAGTTTGTCAGTATAGTGCCTAGTATTAGCTAGTTTAAATAGCACCTCTCGCCCTTACCCATATTTAAACCGTACGTCGTAGTGTGAAGGGAGTAGTGGTGCAGGGATTGATTGCTGGGTATACAATACATTATTTTGCACAATAAACATGGTATCACCTATTACATAATATCTATGTCCGATGTTCACAAAGCTGGCTTATTGTCTATACACTACACTAGGTGTTCTTCAAACTAGGTAAGACACATCATTTTATTTCATTGAGCGGATATATCCAAAGTCATTTTATCAACTTTAATATTATAATCACTGCATGAATTTAACGTTAAATATTTAGTAGTGGAATTATTGCAGAGTATTTCATGAGTTTGTTTATCAATTACAATTTAATTATTTTCTATTTGAATTTGCGATTGGCTTTTCATAAATTAAGGTTGGTGCTGCCATTATTAATTGGATTGACATGCAAAAACAATTATGTTAAATGTTTAAATAAGTTTTAAATGTTCATTATGTTGTAACTAATTAATATTTATTGATCATCTATTTATAAATGTAACTGACATATAGTGAAGTTTTATTGATAAATAGCTAAATATAAGCAACTTATTTTGAAACTTATTATTAGTTTTTTATTATAACTACCTAATAATCTTAAGACAAAATATGCAATTAGTGAGTGTTGCTCATTTTTAGAACCAAGAAGTGGTTCTTCAGTGGCCGAAGTAAAACATCAAAACCACGTAGCGGATAATGGAGAGGTCTATATAAGGGAGGAGGAAGAAGATCTATGCTCAGAGTTTTTTGCAGGATAAAATTTGATGATATCTGGAGAAGAACAAAAGTAACTATTATACCAAGAATTAGAATGTAGTAGCAATTGGTAAGCCATATAGTTCGAAGAAATGAAAACGCAATCTATACGTGGTAGAGCCATAGCACGAATGGGTCGGCTCGATGGGGGAAAAACCACGCTCTCATAGAATACCAGTGTAATATAGCAGCTTAGTGCTGCTATATTACACTGGTATTCTATGAGATGAGTTTCGTATGGTGAGTGTAGTGAACTGGAGACTTTTTTTTACTGGAATAGAGGTATTCCATCTTAGTCCTCACGGGTGCCAACTCATCAGCGTTTAGATTCTTTGTTGAGGATAGATGTGGATGACTATGGATCACAGCAACCACTTACCATAGGGTGGGCTGTGTGCTCGTTTGTCACCCTATCCTAAAAAGAAAAACAAGGTATATGTAAGTGCAGTATTGAACGACATAAACACGCAGGGCCGTGTATCGTGATAATCTGCAGAGAAGACCTATGATCAGCAGTGGTTTTGTGATCGGCTGAAATGAGATAGAAGTAAAACTACTGACATGCAGTACCTTTAACGGACGTGTTAACACAGGATATAAGGGGTCCTTTTAAATCTCCTAACACGTAACCCGAGTTCAATCTTGCTAACAACTATGAAATTTATTTAACAACTTTTAGTATAAGCGTAGTTAATAACACGCGTAAATAATATTGTGATTAGAAAAACTGCGTATCCAATAAATACAAGCTATTTCGAGGACATAAAGAAAAACTTTGTTCTCCTTGTGTGCCAAGTTAATTAAGTCAATAGACAGGTCCGCATATATATACTGTTAAATAAATTAGCGTTTATTACAAAAGAAGATGACTCAACAAATTGTCATCAGGCTGGAACTATAAATGCTACCTATCAATTGATAATGGAATGTGTTCCGGGGAACTGCTGTAAGTGGAGCGCTTATATTAAATGTGCTGAACATTGGTGTCCTCCAAACTATTTTGGCATCTCCATTATCCAAAGAATTGAAAATGGTTTATGAGCTGGCATACATTATAGAAAAAAGAGTGTGTGGAATATCTTTGCATATAAAAATTAAGGAAATGATAATACTGACATAACCATCATGATTACAAGTCCTTTATAAATTATATAATTATAATTAAAAATGTAACGTATAAATTAAAGGACCTTTCTTTTTACAATAACTGTAACAACAATAAAACCATGGTATATATATTTAAGGGCTTGTGTTCTTCAATCAGCTCCATAATGAGTGTTCTTTCTTAAAATCCTGTCACAATACGACCTTCAAATTAAGGAACAAAATTGTGAGACACAATGAACACGAATAATTAAGTCTCTACATTTTATTAAAACTTTAGGAATGGGAGTACTTCATACATACATACACACATACATACATAAGCACTCACGCCTATCACCCCGAGGGGTAGGCAGAGACTACGGACCGCTATTTGGTATCCTGACACACCTCCTTTACATCCATATATCTACGCATAAATGATCATCGGTTAAGGGTACACTTTATTTGCCCCATCTTCAATATACCGTCAATTTGGTCGATAAACTTCCGTTAATATACTAATATACCGTCTCAGTTATAACTTTTCACCTTTTTAATCAATGCAACATTATTGATGAGATTACTTGATGAGAGAAAACCTTTTTTCATTCTGCAAAACTTAATAATCGCCCGAATTAAATTATTAATCACAACTAATATAACGAGACATTTGGCGAATTTGAAATCCGCTTAGAATAAAGATCTTTAATATGGAGTGAAACTAGGTTGATATTATCTGACACAAGCAAATCTTGTGACAAACAAGCCTCGCATTCCTTACGAAGTAATGAGCCATTCGTGGCTGATATGAAACGTTTAATTAAGCGGTATGTGATAATATATGTGACAGGACGAAAGAGTAATTTGTCGCTCTAGTTAGCGTAGTATAAATCAGAATTTATTGTAATTAAAAAAAAAAACAGAAATAATGCAAATATATTTCATTTATTTATTACAGTCTATTGGAAGGCCTTTGCTATTTAGGCCTCCATCGTTGATTAGAGGGGATATTGCCATAGTTGCCGAGCTTAGCAAGTGAATTGGCAACTCTTTTGATTATTTTCAGTTGTCATCAGAAAAATGATGCTGCTTATCTCCAATACGAGTTTCCACGTGTCTCTTTATTGATACCAACTGCATTACAAGGGATAGTATATATCCTCACGTCGCTATGTATACTACCTCATTATTTTTGTAATAAACATTTCAAATTTAAAGAAGCAGTTCAGCTTCTTTATAAGCCTACTGCTGGATACGGGCATCTTCTGTTGTAGGAAGAATTTGCCTTAATCGTAACGCTTGGTGGGCTGATTGATGATAGCAGTATCTATATATATAGATAATATGGTACGATTGAGTTGATCTGATGATGGACTCTGACGCTGCCCCTAGCAACACATATTAAAGCTTGTTTTATATAAGGATTCTTTATTTAATTAAATTAATTTCTTATTCATAATGATTTCTTATATTTACGCGAATACTACACATGAAATGAAACTAATTTTACGAATTTTATCTCTTTTAATTTTAACGTGGTAAAGCCATGCTGCAGCTATGTTATGGTTGTAGCACGAATAGGTCGGCTCGACCGGGGAACGACCACGCTCTCACAGAATACCAGCGTAAAATAGCAGCTTAACTCTGCCGTGTTACGTATGGTGAACGTAGAGAACTGGAAATCCTTTTAACTAGAAACGTGGCATTCCATCTTGGTCCTAACGGATGACAACACATCTGCATTTCGATTCATAATCGAAGATAGTCTATGGGCCACAGCAAGCACTTACCAACAGGTGGACTGTGTGCTCGTTTGTCACCCTTATCCTATAAAAAATACTTTTTAATTCCCGAAGTTTCATATTGTAAAGCACCAGAAACAAACATTTTAAAATAAACGTAATAGAATTCGTTAAATTATTTTCATTTAATAAATTCTGATTTGTTGAAAACTATTCAATTTTCAATCCATATGTAACAGTTTAGGAATATCATTAGAGTAAATGCATATTCAAACATTTTTAGCAAAACTTATTCTATTTGATACAAAGCTAAACCATCAGTCTTAAGTAAAGGCTCGTGAGATGCAATAGGTATGGAAATACCGCAAGCTTTACATTTCAACCGTCTTTGTGCGACATATGAACGTCACACATTTTGGTTCGCTACAACGTAGCTAAGCTCTATCCTGCATATTATTATTTGTTGCATTTCAGTTGAATATTTTACATTTGCATAGCACACATCTAAATATCTTTAAGTATTTAAGTTATCTATGCAAAGCCTAAATAAAATTCACAAACATTGTGTTTTTTCTTCATAAATTTAAGTGACGAACCTAGGAATAAAAGTGGCTACGGACGTCTTAACCCCTCAAAACACATTACCTACTGTCATCTGCTGACTAGCCCCCACAGCTTGTATCGGGGGGCACGGCAGTGCCCCCGCCAAGTCGAGCGCGAAGCGAACACTGCCGTACCATCCTTTACTGGAACCATTTCGCCGCATTTTCAGGCCCCTATATGAGAACCTCCGGATAAGACCAGAACGCAGAAATTTATGTCACCCAGTAAGCTATAATCACATACTTAAAATCCAAAATTTCAAGTCTGTAGGTCATTTAGTTCCGAAGTTAAGCGAAAGCAAAGTTTCGCATTTATGACACTCACTCACTCATGATCATCAGAATAGAACTAGTACTTCCCATAAACTCAGAGAGCTGAAATTTGGTACAGAGTTAGGGTTTAATGGCCACATAAAGGGAAAACTATAAAAACAAGGATAATCGAAGATCTGGAGTATCTGGTGACCCTGATTAGAAAACACAAGAGCCCAACCAAACTATTAGAAGAGATCGACATACCGCCTTTACAAAAATATTCAACTTGGTGGGCGGCTTCATTTGATGTTAAAAATCGAAGGTCTGAAGTATCTGATGAAGAACCCTCAGCTGGTCTCAGATGTATTAGAGAAATGGTAATGCCCCCTTCTACTATTGGTACATAAAAAAAATACGTCTACAGAGAACAAATCCCAATCTGTGTGGCGTATGCCCTAACAATTCACAAGAGCCAAGGTCTAAGTCTAAAAAAAGCCCTCATGGACATTGGCACCTCCATATTCTCTTGTGGCCAAGCCTACGTGGCGCTTTCACGAGTAACCAATCTTCATGGGGTGTACCTCATAAATGTGGACTTCAAGAGTATAAACGCTCAAGCTTCAGCGATCACCGAATACAACCGGCTTAGACGTAAATACCGCGCCGGTCTTTCAGAAATTAAACGTCTAAACCGTCTAAAAGGCTAAATAATGAACGCGAATGGGCAATACGAAAAACTGTTGCTACTGTATAAGAATCAGAACCGGAAAAAAAAGAAAAGAAAGATTTGTAATAATAAAAAAACTACTCCTAAAAAGAAAAAAAATGTGTCAAATAAGAAAATCTAATAAAATAAATCAATATGCCCACGTTTCTACAAAAAGCAGTGAAATCCCACCAAAAACATTCTGTAAAAAACTAGCCAAGTCTCGATGGAGCTGCTTGTTTATCTCTAAAAAGTAATGAAATCTAGACAAAGTCGTGCCAAGTCTAAGGTTCCTTATTGCGATTTCTTTATTATTATAGTTAATGTTGTGTGACTTGGCCGTTGAAGGGTACACAAGGGTACAAAACCAGGTGCTACATTGCATACACACCATTGCACCAATCTGTCGCCAGAATCGCTACCCATTGACGATGGAAAATTGCCACTTGGAAAACGTTGATTGAATAACCAGTCAATTGTTGGCTTGATAAAGCTGCGTATTTCAATAATACTTTTGTATAGGCGAGCCTGAAACAAACAGTATAAAAAATTATTTCCAGTACAGGCGGACTTCTAATCATTGATAGAAGTCCGTTTGTACGTCTATTTTATGTTAGATCGGTAGTCGATTTGACGCTCCAAAAAGAAGAGAGCGGAAGTCAGCATTGTCAATGCTGAATGCATGTGTTGCACAATCAACAACCGTCTAAAATGAGACACTAGCGTCCAATTACCAATACCACTATGGGCTATTATCTCGCTTAACAAACATAGGTAGCTGCAACAGATATAACATTACGTGTAAACATAATTACGTGCAACATTACGTGTAAACGCAACTTTATCAACGTTTCCCAAGTGGCAATTTTCCATCGTCAATGGGTAGCGGTTCTGGCGACAGATTGGTGCAATGGTGTGTATGCAATGTAGCACCTGGTTTTGTACCCTTGTGTACCCTTCAACGGCCAAGTCACACAACATTAACTATAATAATAAAGAAATCGCAATAAGGAACCTTAGACTTGGCACGACTTTGTCTAGATTTCATTACTTTTTAGAGATAAACAAGCAGCTCCATCGAGACTTGGCTAGTTTTTTACAGAATGTTTTTGGTGGGATTAATTATGCTGACTGCGTTATACGTGAAACCAGAATGGGTGCACTTCTTTATGTGTAATGCTTTTATATTTTTTAAATTAACGTTACATAAGATTTATGGTGACGACTTTTTCAAAACTATTAAAACTATATATGGTCGAATTAAAGGGATCTATATCGAAAAATTCGGTGTCGTACATAATTATGTAGTATCCTAGACAGAATTTAGTTTTTGATAAATAACGGGTATGAGACAAATGTACATGGAATAATCATTTATTTGTGTGACGAGTGCACTTTGAAGGTGCGTTAAGCGATATCATCGATAGCAGCTCCGGAGAATCTATTTCACCTGTGAGCAGTCTATGCAAAAATAACATATTGAGCAACTTGCTCAGATCTCTTAATGGTAGAAATCTGTAAAAATTACAGCTATCTTCGTAGATAACACATTTTGATGCATTTTGAAATTTGGGTTTTTAATGATTTTTTTCTAGATGGATACAATGGCATCAATATGTTTATCGCACTGTGGTGACCATATAGAGCTTGCATATTCGAGTAAGCTTCTTACATATTATGCAAAGTATTTATGGACTTGATATTAATGAAAGGCTTACACACTCTAAATACAAAACCTAGCATTTTACACGTCCTTTCTGATAACCGCTCACTTGCTTTCGATTACAAAAAAAACCGTCGAACATTGCTCATGTAATTGACATAACACACTCAGCGTGGCCGCCCTCATTATAACTTGATTTACAATTGATTCGAGTGACTTAGCGTAATTTTGTTTACTGTTTTGTGTAGACGATAAGATAAATAACAATATAACGTTTGTTATTTTGACAGAAGTAGTGTGTATAACATTTTATATGCGACTAATGTGAAGGCCGAGCATATTTTGGCGGTTTTAGACAAACAAATTAAAATTGTATTATTAATAAATATATTAAAAATGTATTATTGATAAATGTATAATTTTTATCATTTTCATAAAATAGAATAGTGACTTGTAATATTAAGTAAGAAATAATAACAAGTGTTGTAAAAAAATATCATAAAGAAAATAAAAGTAGATTACACTAAACTAGATTAACAATTATAGCCGATTTACACAACAACTATAAAAACTAGAACATATGTTAATAAATACTTTAGCTTTAATAAAAATATCAATTTTTTCCATAAGAATATATACTCCTGAGATATGTGACAAAAAACTCAAATGTAAACTTAATTTTAAATAAAAAGATAACGATTTCAACTAAAATTACGACGACACTATGCTCTCATTTAACCAGAATCTATCACGTAGTGATTAGATCTAATCGAATAGTTTCTTTTTATGGCTGAAAATGATCAAATATTGTAAGAATTTGATTAAATTAAAAACTTATACTTACCACGATATTCAGTCTAAAAACTAGCAACGACCTTCAACGAGCCCCAAAACTCGGAAGATGGTGAAACTAGGCTTGCGTCTGACCAAATAATATATTTTACATATTTGGTTAGAATAAAACTTCGAAAAATGTTAAAAGATACATTTCGATAATATTACTTGTAACATAATAGAATAGTTTTTATTCAATATAGATTATTACATAATAATTATTGAAAGTAATTTTTTTTATTTACCAGTGGTTCGAAAAATACCTGAGCCCTGGGAAGAATCAGAAAAAATCCTACTGGCTTTTTGGTAAATATCTTAGTGCATTTTAAAATAATTTTGTTAGTTTTCTTTTCTAGAAGAGGGGGCAAACGAGCATGCGGCTCACCTGATGGTAAGTGACTACCGCCGCCCATGAACAACCGCAACACCAGGGGAATTGCAGATTAGTACAATTTTAAATGAATTTTAATAGAACCAGCATGGTGGCGATCACCTTATTTCCAGTGGTTATTTTCATTTATGTATTCTTTGATATTATAATAACTCTTTTTGTACAATATTCCGCGCAATGGGCGAGCAAATAAAAAAAAAAATTATTGATATGGTCAAAAGTAAAATAGTCGGCCTGATGCATGACTTACTATGGCACAGTGTATTATTCCTCGTAGCATATTTCTAAGCAGAGCGATACACTGCACTGCTTACAAATATAGCTTGTGCGGATTCTCTCGCACCACTCACACAGGGCCAACTTATAGGGGCCCGAGCAAATAAAATGATTTCTCTATAGAATGGGCTATACTTCTTTAGGCTTACGGGCTAGTGCCATTTTCACGGTTTTAAAAGAGACAGGCCGTGCAATATCGGATGATAGTGACATTTTAATGCACTCAACGCAATCAGGAGATGATTTTCTAAAATTTTATATGTTGTATAACATATGTTAAGAAGTTTTTTTCTTATTTTAGGCTTACATAATATATGTACTTACTTTTGTCGCTTTCGTAGCGGTACATCAGGGAGAAGTGGCCGCGACAGTGGCTTTTTTCTTTTGCGGGCGTCGAGTTCCCTATTGACTGCCGAGTCGAGTTTAGCAAGCAGTTTTTATGTACTTACTTGAGATTTTCTTATTAGCTCCATTTATTTTTCATAGCTTCTAAAAATATAAATGACGAAGACCAATTATAAGAATAACACTAAAAACTTCAAAACATTTTTGCAAAATAATGCAATACCTTAAGCTCGACCCTGCAACAGGCTCTAGTTCGCTCTTCTTTTCTGTTTGCTTTCCAACTCCGGGTCCTCAATGAGGAGCCCTCATTTGCTTACCCCTCTTTCCCTCCCCATTCTCCTCTTCCCTTCCCCTACCCCTCTTTCATTTATAAATATACCATATGAAATAAATAGATTTTTTATTTATTAAAATAATAAAAAAAGATATATTTTAAAGGAAGTCTACAACATGTTAGTTCTTTTACAAAAAAAAAATTAAAAGAACTTCGTTCCAAAACAATATTAATGATAAATAATAATAAAGAAAGAAAAGAAAAGAAAAGAGAAGAAAAGTTGAAAACAGCCCACCCAGAAAAACTTTATAGATAACCCAATAATAATAATAATAATAAAATAAACAAACGTGAAGAAACCGCACGCTATTTGTGCCAACCCTGCGGTGAAACTTACTTTGCTTTCTGAAAACAATTGTTTCCAGGGCAATATTTCGTGACAACGTAAGTACTTGTCGCCAATATTTATGTAATCCAAGCACATCTGAAAGATGTGATAAGAGGTGACTATGGGAAATGCCAGAAAACACCTACAGTTTCCGATTTTGCACGTACTAGATCAACGCTCCAGCTATATTATAGTTGTGGCATGAATTCGTGGGGCCTCTAGTGGGGCAAGAACACGCTCTGATATAATACTAGCGTGAAATAACAGCATATCTACAGGCCAAAGCATCAACTTACTATCAGGTGGACCATTGTTCAATTATCCCGTTCTCGTAAACTACTCACACCGACGACGGGCAGCAGCCTCAAAAGCGCGACGTCTGTAACTCTTGTCATCAACCCGCTCGCCAAGTAAAACAAATTAGACAACGAGAGAGGCCCATGTCCAGCAGTGGATTTCTACCGGTTAAAAACAAGAAAAAACTTTTTATAATATAAAGTATAAGATCTAAAAAAAGATAAATTAATTTCATATTATGAAGACGATGCTAAGACGCAGTATATAGAAGAATAAGAACTCGACTTCAGACTTTTTTTAGTTCTTTGAAATCGGTTTTTACTTTGTATTAAAATTTCATTTATTTTGTTCACTTTTGAATGGACTATATCGTAATGTCGATGTCGTCTAAGTAGTTACATCATAAAATATTACATCATAAAATCTTATCCCCTATTTTGCCAACCATAAGGGTCAAATTTATTCTCTAAATTTATACGCGACGATTTCTAATGTATACTCTTTTTAATAAAATAATAATCATCAAAGAAGGTTTAAAAATTACGAAGATATCGCATAACAGACATACAAAAAATAACAAATAGTCGAATTGTAAGCCTCTTCCATTTCCAGAAGATGGCTAAAAATTTAATTACATGACATTCGGCGACAAAAATAAAAGCAACATAATAATTTTCTTCTGAATCTATGTGCAACAAAATACAGCAAGATATAATATAGAATAAAGAATAAATACCCTCTACCCGTTTATACAGAGAAAGAATGTGTGAAAACGGTAGAAACGTATTAAATGGGTCTTGCATTGTCTTTAAGCGCACAGACGAGTTGAGTAATAGTTTTGCATCTAAAAAGAAAATGTAACAAATTCTTGAAGAAAAAGATGCTTTTGTTTGAGGAAAGGCGAATACTGTCCAAGATTAATTGATAGTATTATATTTTGCGTAACCTAGGAAAATGGAATAATGCTATATGTCAAAAACTGTTTAATTTTAAACAAATTCTAAAACAAAAAGGTCCTAAATGGAACACGTATATTTTTATGTATGTTGATCGATTTCTCAGAATGGTTTAAGATACTCAAATAAATAAAATTTAAGTGTCTGTTTGTAATTTCAAAATAACTGCTTCTTACTTAATGCATAATATGTAAGTATAATATACGGTACTTGTAACAAAAGAACAATTTTTTAATTTTTGTCTGTCTGTCTGTTAGTTCCGGATAATCTCCGAAATGACTTGAACGATTTTCACAAAACTTTCACTGCCACATAACTGATAATATAAGGATTAACTTAGGTTACTTCTTGTTTAGAAAAAGGATTACTCTTCCACGCAAAAAAAATAAGGGACGTGGTAATCGCAAACAGGCGGCGTATTCATAATCTTGCGGATCATTATTCAATTAGTAAGCCAGCGACGTAATTATGTCTGACATTTTACTCTGCGGTTTTGGATTATGCAAACGACGAGTATAATTATATCCAGCAGTTGTCTGCCATAGATTGATGATGATGATGTGTAGATAAAACTTTATTTTTGAAATTTATATCGTGATCATCATTACAGTCCTTCACAAGTCCACCGCTCGATATAGGTCTCCCCAAGAAATGCCACAAAATAGCAAACCCAAGTAACTACCGATGTTTTTTATTAAATTGGAGTGATAAACGCCTTTAAAGTCCACCGGTTTATTAGTGGCTAATGCCGGCATGTGGCTAACATCACCACAATCTATGAACATCTGCAGCCAACTTCAAACAAAGAAGGCTACAGATGAGTTGTCATCTCTGAAACTTTGATGGAATGCCCCACATTCTGTATCTATACAAGCTCTCCTTAACCTTACGACCGGGACGCAGCAATGCAAGCAGTGTTATTTAGCGGCAGAAGTAGGTGAGAGTGTGAAACTTACTCCAACGGACTCCTAGACAAAAAGGAGTTCTACCACATAGGCTTCAAATTGAAACAAAATAAACATTAGACGTACGCAATATTTTTTCCTACTCCGATCGAGATCACTACGATTTCAATCAAATATCAGGCTTTTCAATATCAGTACATGTCTACTTAAATTACTTATATATTAAATATAAAATATTAGGTTTATGGCTTTGTAGTAGGGTTTTTAATATTAATTTCCTTTTTTTTGACGAAATACTTAGTGCAGAATAAAAGCACTTAACGCAACCAACATGTGGAAATAGAAGAAGCGCTTTGAACGAGTCTTGCATTGCCTTATAGCGCGAAGTAGAGTTGAGTAATAGTTTAGCATCTAAGAGGAAAACAAGATGAATACTTGAACGTTCTTTTCGATGGAAAAAGCGAGCATTGAGCTGGATCAAATGTTAAAGTTGTTTGTCATTAATTTGCTGTCAATGAAGGGGAAAGTTTTATAATAAACAATGTAAGTCTATCCCTTATCTGATATTTTATTCCCAATTTCCTATAGAAGTGATTAAAAATGACAAGAATGAAAGCCAACTGATCTTAAAATTGTTTATTTCACAGTAATCACAAAATACCAGCATGCAAAAGCAGCTCAATTCTAGTATGGTATGTTTGCTATGGTGAATGAAGTAGTATCGTAGGCCTCAGGCGAGACAACGCATTTAGTTTTTGATACTTAATCAAGGATACAAGTAGATGTAGATTTCTATGCACCACAGCATCTACTCACCATCAGATGGACTGTGATTCATTTATTTAATAACAGAAAAAAATACTTTTAATATAGAGTAAAAAAACTTTAGGTACAGAACTAAAGCAAATAAAATAATTTCACGTTCTGAGGTCGGTGCTGCCAAAACATAGTGTGTAGAATAGATAAAGTCGTAACATCAGGATGTCAAACGATTTTTAGTTCTTTGAAGGATTTACTTTTTATTAAAAGTTCATTTTATTAAGCCTTTGAATGGACAAGTAATATCACAAACTGAAAGTCATCGAAATGGTTATTACATTAAAAACTTCATCGCATTTTGTCAACTTCTAAGGTATTTTTCCCCAAATTTATATGAGATCACTCCTGTACGCACTATTTAATTTAAAATAATCAACAAAATTGTCAATTGTGAACCGAATTAACGAAGATACTGCGTAGCAAATATTTTATTTTTTAAAGCGACAGTAGCAGAGTGTGAACCGCGAAATCTAAAGTCGTGGATGTGATAGCATTGCTAGTATTTAAGAAAAACAGACAGTCAAATTCATTTTTTGAAATAGGAAAAAAAAATAAACAAAAGAAAATTACTGTCACGTGTAACAAATTGTAGTTAAGTTAAATTCTCATATAGACCATTAAGATTGAGTACGAAATAAAAAAGATAAAATACGGGTACGTAAAGATGCACGTGTCGTACGTTTGCCATAAAATGAACGTTTATATCCATTTCCTGGGAGGTTTTACTTCGGTTGCAAATTTATCCCGACATTTTTTCATTTGTTTTTAAATCAGCAAGGAAGAAGAGGCGCGGCAGCTCAGAGACTAAGCGCTCGCTGTAAATTTCACAGTACGCGAGCAACTGGGGTTCGATCCTCGGCACCGATGAAATTGTTAATTGCAGTTTTAAATTATGATTTACCACGTGTTCGGTAGTAAAGAAAACATCTTGAGTAAACTAGCATGTCTGATAATTAAAAAAAATATTTTTATATATTTGTGAAGTACGCCAACTCTTTTCCCTAAAACCCTGTCAGAAATGAAGAATTTACATAACATTTCATTACAATTAATTTAGTACTACTCTAAATGTATATCTATCTTCTTAATACCGCATACAATATATTCAAATAAATGGCAATTGAGCAACGCGAACAAAACCATTAATAGTTCAAAACCAAGTGCGTGCGTAGAAGCAGCATGCTGACCGCGTCGTTTATCAAAATCCGGGCCTTGCTTTGAGTAATGTGCGACTTACATTCCTGTTCTATCATTGTGAAATTTATTTAATTTGTACTGTTAACGTTACAGCTTATAAACGTACACTGCTGGACATAGGGATCCCTCATAGATTGCCTCGTATAGTAACGCTTGGCAAGCGATTTTACAACCGCAGTTTTATCATAACTTCCCTAGGAAATTAGGAATACATAAATCAGTTATGGGATAGACTTACGACTATGTAAATCTATTCCATAATTGTTATAAAAATATATTAAAAAATTTCCTTTTAATAGATAAAGATGACAAAAAAATTAATAATTAATCCAGAACAATGCTCGCTTACCATATAGTAAAAAAAAATCAAGAATTCATCTTGTCTTTCTCTTAGACGCTAAACTATTATTCAGCTCGCCTTCGCGCTATAAGACAATGCAAGACGCATTTAAACCGCTTCTCCTGTAGGTAGAGGATATCTTGTATATAGAGGAAATTATTATATGAAATCCTTTAAATGCGATATACATAAAACTTATATTTTTTTATTATTTACAAACTGGTTGGTCTGTAAATAATAAAAAATATAAGTTTTATGTTGGTTTAGTATTTACAGACTGGTTGGTCTAGTGGTCATAAGCACGACTGCTCATTGTGTCGTGGTCCCCGGTTCAAATCCTGGCTCGAGTCAAATTCAATCATTCGGATTTTATCATGAATTTCTCATTAGCACACTGAGTGAGCAAGACGGCAATATTTCACTTCAGTGCGTCGAAAATTACGGAAACCGTTAGTCCTGCACCTTATCTCTCTCCGGTCGTATCGGATTGCTGTCCCATCGGACTATGAGAATGAGGCAATAGGGACTGCGACTGCGCTTGCGCACACACTCTTACATTATAATCCTATCCTGCGCAGATGGCTAGTTTCCATTAAGATTGACCACCATTAAAAATTTGGTCTGGAGGACATTCATACACAGCTTTTATAAAGATATATGTATAAAAAAAAACTAAACGAATACTTTAATCATCAGTCCCATAATATTCCTCTGCTAGACGTAAGCTAGCAGAGGAATATTATATATTATGGACCATATAAGATATGCAGGAAGTCGATGGATGCAGGTGGCTCAGGACCGTGCTTTGTGGCATTGCTTGGGGGAGGCCTATGTTCAGCAGTGGACTTGTGAAGGGCTGTAATGATGATGATGAAGACGTAAGCCTATCCCATTATAGGAGGAAGAGGATTTGACTTACCCATCACGCTTGGAAGATGGACTGAAGATCGCATTACCATACCTTTCTCTGACGCTGCAGCCCGTCGCTGGTCTGCGTACAATACGCTTGACGTAAACGAGTAGTCCGGTAGAGGGAGGTACCTCCGGTACCTCCCAGCCATAACATCTTTTTGGCATTTTTTGACTTTTTGGCGTTGCTACGTACGCCAACCACGAGGCGAAATAAGGTACTGTATCCCCTTATTTTAAATATTTGTGTTTAAAGGATACCAATTAAAAAAATGTTTTTATCTATTAAAAAACATTATCTCCGCACTAGGATTATCTCCTGTATCGTGGAGGCAGTTTACAAACATAAGTTGCACAAGTACAAACATTCAGACCTGGAATAATTATTTGTAGGCCATACAAATACTTGTTCCGTGCGGGATTCGAACCCGCGACCCCCAGCTCTGGAACTCATTGCTAAGCCACTACGCCATGGAGCCGTTTATTAAGAACTTCTAAAAAAGGTTTACTAATCGAATCTAAAAATAAAGATATCTCAAAATATCTTTCAGTTACAGGTCAAAATAATAAAAATTATACATATAAAACAAAAAATATATATTTTACTAACGATCTGACCCGGCTTTGCAGGGGTGATTTCTGGATCTCAGCAACATCACCATCTACCAGGTCGAATAGTAAATTCTAACCATTCAGGGAACTACATTACACTAGGGATTTTTAAGAGGAGTTCAGTTACAAACACACGTACAAAAGAATAATATATAAAGAGTTATTTTATTAGGAGAGAAAAAACTATTGGTAAATCCTATTGTGCATGCCCTAAGCGCATTAAAAATTACGTATAACATGATTATACGTAATTTTTTTTAATTAGTTTGAATACACACAAGTTTTCACTAATAACCTTATTATTATACTTCCAATTTTCCAATAATTTATGTCAATCTTCAATTTAAAAAAAGTTCACAACTTATAATGCTACATATATGAGCATAATGGGTCGTGCACTTTTGATCATCATAATATTATCATTCAGGTCAGTCCATAAAGTCGTATTTTAGTATATACATACTTAAAATATACAACATACTTACTTTTATAACGTACTACTATTATTTTTTCTGAGATTTTAAAATATTGTAAGAAATCTCTGATTATTATAATAATCAAGTATGTATGAACTTTGGTTTTGCGAATATTTTGTATTTGTACAGAGATGTTTTCGAGCCGCTGACAAACAAAATAAAACTTCAATTTACATTCCATGGCTTCCCACATGATAGATCAAGAGATTAAAAATAGATTGATTTAAACAATTGATATTTTCAAAAGTTATCGTACCACTGCATGCGGAATTAATAAATCTAAACCATAAGCCACTAAAACCACTTTTCCACGTTTAAAAACACTCAACAGTCATTTATCTTTCTGACAATGTGCTTTTTATATCTTTTTTTATGTTCAATATGATTGTTAGATACGATTTTATGCGACAAAACGTTGATATCTACTATAACATACCTACGCGCTATGCGCTTAAGGCATGCAATAGTCTACTTGTTTCGTGACGCTTGTCACAAGGTTTGCCACAGAAAGGACTTTTTTTATAAGAGGGGGCAAACGCGCATGCGGCTCACGCGTTGCCGGCCTTTTAGAAAGGTGTAAGGTCTCTTCTTGAAGGTCACTAAGTCGTGTCTGTCCGGGAAAGTCGCCGGTGGTAAAAAATTCCACAGTGAAGTTGTACGAGGAAAAACCTCCTAGTAAAATGCATAGTCGTGGACCGCCAAGCATCCAGATGGTGAAAATGGTATCGTGAATTTTGACGCGATGTGCGTTAGTGAAATTTGGCGGCTGGAATTATTCCTCAGAGCACTCTCCGTGGTAGATTCGATAGAAAATGCAAAGGGATGCAACATCCCACTGCTGAGGATGCCAAGCTTTTTAGAGGCCCTTCCCTCTTGGATCCCACACAGAGTGGACGTGTCCACAGTCATTCCACTATAGATTTTTACCATTTTCTCTAGTTTTGTTTCCTCAGACTTATTTTTAAATAATAACTTCCGGAATAAATATTTTTTTTATTTATACATATTTTTTTCGTCTAAATTAAATAGTGAAACTGTAAGTAATTAATCTATCAGATACCAGGAGATTAGAAATGCAAGTGTAATACAAAAGTGTCGTACTGCATTTGAACAGAGCGAAGATATACTGGTGAGTGAGATAGCACTTTTACCAAGATTTAAGAAACAAGAATCGCCTAACCACGCCCATCTAATCTAATTAATGATTAAATCGGAATAACGTCCTTATACGCATTGAAAAAAGGTCTTTTAAAAGTGTATACAGCTATCTCGTTTTTTTTTTTTTTTTTTTTTCTTGCTATAAATTACCTACTCATCGGATTTAACGTTTCTCTGTCGGAAAGTTGCATCTTGCACCACAAATAGGCCTACACTTTTTTGTAACTAGGTCGCCTCAAAGTGATAGAAAACGCTGTGTATATAAATTTAACACAAAGGAGAAAGGAGTTTATATTATTCTTCATTATGCCAATTGAACGTTCACCGTCTAAAATTCAGTTACACTGCTCTTCGTCATCCCCGGATTTATCGGGAGACAAAAATATTACTATGAGACCTCAGAAGCGGAAGCAAGGCGATGATATGGAGTTTCTTATGCAGAAATTCGAAAGTATTTTTTCTAATTGGACGTCAATTCAGGACGAGAAATACGCAACACTATTAGAATCAATTAATACAATTAAGGACCAAAACACTTATATATCGTCCTCCCTCGAGTTTTTGTCTCAACAATATGACAGTTTAAAAGATAAATATGATAAATTACTTCAAGAGAAAAAAGTGGACAAAATTTATATTGAAAATCTAGAAAATAAAATTGAAATACTAGAGAGAAACAATCGTGCGTCTTGCATAGAAATTAGAAATATCCCGAGTATAAAAAGAGAAACAGACCAAGATCTGCAAAACTTGGTAACATCTATTGGAAATGTGTTAAAAATTAAATTGGAACAAACAGACATACGTAATTTTCAAAAAATCTATACGAAAAGTAAGTCCAAAAATTCAGTTCTAGTGGACTTTTCATCGGTTATGACAAAAAACAAATTTTTAAATTCATTAAAAATGTTTAAAAAGGAAAACAATGGAAAAGGGCTCAGTACGGAGCACCTAAACTTCGAGGGCCCGCATACACCAATATTTATCACGGACTTCTTAACACCTAAAATGAAACGCCTGCATTTTCTTGCAAGAGATTTTGCTGCAAAAAACGAGTACAAGTTTTGTTGGGCCACGCCAGGTACCATATATCTACGAAAGAAAGAAGGCGAAGCACTATTTCGTATAAAAAACGAGCAAGACCTCAAGAAAATAAATACATCATAAGAATTTATAACATAGATATCTCATACACACTTATATTTTTGTATACAATTTATTTATTTACTTTACTTACCATACACTATAATTCATTCAATCAACTTAAAATGCTGTTATACACGCTAAATCTTACTAAAACGCTAACAAAATGTATTTTCCATGTACCCACAAGTATACAATCTCAAAACATACCTTTCTTAGGCACTGTAATCACATCTTTAATTGTAATCAACTTTCAAAGACTTCATCTAATTACAACAATTATAAAAATAATAAAGACGTATTTATTTACACATATAAAAGTATATGAAAACTCTTCATATATAAAACTAAAAATTATATTTTGTAAAATATTAAAAAACTTGTTTGTGAAACTCTTTATCAGTAGCCTAATTTTATTTATTTGGATCGTTCGAAGACTTAATTATTATTAATACTATAGATGACTATGAAATAACGAAACTTGAAGTATGCGAACCGGAACATTGCAAAAATGTTATACTGAACCCTAATTTATACCTAAAAATTTTACAACAAAACATTAGGAGTATAAACAAAAATTATAATAATTTTAATGCTTTATTGGGAAGATTAGAATTAACCTGTGACATTATAATTCTCTCTGAATGTTGGCTCTCACATGTTACTAACCTACCTTATATGCCAGGATATTCTACCTTTAGTACAACTTCTAACTATAATCAAAACGACGGTGTAGTCGTTCTGATTAATAATGATCTTGTTTTTAAAATTGAAGAGCCAAATATTTTAGAGGCAAATTGTTTACTTTTAAAAATAAATAATGACACCGTTATAATTGCCATTTATAGACCCCCCAGTTTTCATAACATTGACAATTTTATTCAGTCGCTGCATAATATACTAGTAAAACACGCTCAACACAAAAATATTCTAGTTATAGGGGATATAAATATTAATATTGCAGACCTAAACCAAACAACATCCAGCTATCTCGAAACTTTATCTTTCCTTGGTTTGACCCCTGCTTACTACACACCTACTAGAGGTAATAGCTGTTTAGATCATATCATACTAAAAACGAAATTAAATTCATATACTTTTATTTTGCAATCTGCCATTACAGACCATGAACCTGTGTTCTTCTGTTTAAATACAAAAAAATGTTTGATACAATCGAAAATAAAACTTAAACAAAAAATTAATTATGAGACTTTACTTGAAGGATGCAATAATTTTGATTTCAATATAATATTAAACAATGATGAGAATCCAAGTCAATCCATTAACTTTATTATTGAAAACTTACAAAAATTGATTTTAAAAAATTCTATTAACATAAAAATACCTAGAAGTAAAATAACAATAAAACCATGGATAACAATAGGATTACTTAGGTGCATAAGAACAAGAGACAGAATGCACTTTAAATTAAAAAAAGACCCCTATAATGAGATACTAAGAATCACATACTTAAGATATAGAAACTATTGTAATAACATTCTTAAAAAATGTAAAAGAAATTATGAAAGCAACGAATTAAAAATAGCCGGTAATGATAATAAAAAAATTTGGAGTGCTATAAAAAAAATTAATAATCTTGACCATCCTAAAAATTCACCGCTGGAACTTCTCAAAGCTAAAATAAGTCCCCTTAAATCTGTAAACGCGGTGAATGAATACTTTGCTAAAATAGGTGCTGAATTAGCGAATAAAATACCACTAAATATTCCCTTACTTCCTCTAAAAATAAATAATAGAACATCATAGTGTAACTCGTTTGTTCTCCTAAACACTAGTGAAGAAGAAATTGGAAGGCACATTTTAGGCCTTAAGTCAGACAGCGGTGCAGGATGGGATGGGATCTCTGCTAGAGTATTAAAGCATCTTAAAGACTTAATTGTACGTCCCCTTACACATATTTTTAATTTATGTATATCAAAAGGCATCTTTCCTCCTTCATTAAAGAAATCTATAGTCATTCCCATATTTAAAACTGGCGAAAGAGGCTGTATCTCAAATTATCGTCCTATTTCAATATTACCTTCCCTCTCTAAGATCTTTGAAAAGATTATTAACTGTAGGCTTATTAAATATCTTGAAGCAAATGAAATAATTTCGAATGCTCAATACGGTTTTAGAAAGGGAAAGTCAACAACTGATGCTGTACACGCCTTAACAAGTTTTATTGTTGAAAAATTGGATAGTAAAAAAAAATGTCTAACCATTTTTATTGACCTCCAAAAAGCGTTTGATACAGTCTCTTTCGATAAGTTTACTGAAAAACTAGAAATGTTGGGCATAAGGGATAAGCAGTTACTTCTTCTTATGGATTATTTACATAATCGAACACAGCGTGTTAGGATAGGTAACATAGTAAGCGATGAACAACCAATTAGTTACGGCATCCCACAAGGCAGTATACTTGGCCCAACGCTGTTTTTATGCTACATAAATGAACTTTGTAACTTAAATATAAAAAATTGTAAAATAATATCGTATGCCGATGATACTACACTAACTTTCTATGGGGATTCATGGGAAGAAGTTTTTAATATTGCACAAGAAGGTTTTAATTCCGTCTGTCAGTGGCTAGCCATAAATTCACTTTCACTTAATGTTGATAAAACCAAATATATTACGTTTTCGATTCGCAAATTACCAAAATATATTAACAATTATAAAATTATAGCTCATTCATGTTATCAATTTCCTAGTTCAAACTGCAACTGCTTTAATATAATAAATACACAAGAAATTAAATACTTAGGTATAACAATAGATAATAATCTTAAATTCAAAGCGCACATAAGAAATTTAACCCAAAAAGTCAGAAAACTTACTTACATTTTTAAAAATTTAAGACATGTCACAAATTGGACTTTGTTAAAAACTGTTTATATATCTTTGTGCCAATCTATATTAACCTACGGTATTACCGTTTGGGGAGGTTCCAATAAGACACACATACTTGAATTGGAAAGAGCTCAACGAATGATTCTAAAAGTTGCACTTTATAAGCCAAAATTTTTCTCAACTACCAGTTTATTCAGGGAAGCTAAAGTGCTTACAGTACGGCAATTATATATATTGTCTACAATTTTAAAAAAACACACTTGCACTGAGTTCACACCTAATTTAATACAAATCAGGAGAAGAAACTATGAGGTATGCGAAACGATACAAGCAAAATCTACTTTCGCGCAAAAGTTTTATGGGTACAGAATAGGCAGGTTATATAATAAAATTAATAGACAACACTCAATTTTTCACCTAACAAAATATAAATGTAAAAAAAAGTTAACAGATTGGCTTATGAAATTAGATTACGAAGAAACAGAGAATTTACTGAAATAGCGGAATAGTGAGATAGAAACACACACACACACACACACACACACACACACACACACACACACACACACACACACACACACACACACACACACACACACACACACACACACACACACACACACACACACACACACACACACACACACACACACACACACACACACATTCATGTATATTTATATATGTATACGTATATGCTTTTATATAATATTTTGATTATATACTTCAATTTTAAACATATTGCTTGCTATATATAATCAATATGCCTTTTATTGTTATTTACACCTAAGAAATCTTATATTCGATCTTCACAGGCAACGCTCACTTCATGTCTAGGTATATATTCATCGAATTGTAATAAAGCCAAGAGGGGGAGCCAGGAGACCCATAGCACAGGGTTACCTAGTTTGGGCTCCTGTCTCCCACAACAACTTAAAACTCTTAAACTATTTATGTAAGAAATGAAACTGTATATAAAGTGGGAGAAATAAATAAATATTATTATTATTATTATTATTTCACCTTCCCTTCCAAGTGACCACGAAACTGCACACTATTCGATATGTCGACGCTGAGGATTCTGATGCTGGCTGAGGCAGCAAGGGGAGTGCCTTGAAACTGAGGAGATACGACAAAGGGGTCCTTTTTAGCGGTAAACGCGCAAACTTGTGTCTTCTGGGGAATGAACTGGACTAGATTTAGTTGCCATCAATCCGAGACTTTGTTCGGCAAAGACTCGACTTTGTCCACACACACAGACACAAGTTTATCCCGGTACTCGGCGACGTTTTCCCGAGAAATATTGGCATGGTCAGTGTATAAGGCATCACCGTCTGCATAGAAATAAATGTTACCAGCTTGCAACTTATCATTGATATGCAGAAGAAACAAGCCTTGTGGAACACCAGCGTTAGCCAGCTTGTAATCAGAACATGCACCGTCTACTACGACCTTGATGCTCCGCTCAGCAAGGAAACTGGTGATCCAATTGCACAATTTCTCGGAAAAAAAAGGAGGTGATGGCGATAGGCCTATAGTTTGACGGGTTTGAGCGGTCGCCTCTTTTAGCGATGGGGTGGATCAAAGCTGTCTTCCATGAATTCGGAACTACGCCTTGGGAGTAGGAGTTCCGGAAAAAACGCGTTAAAACCGGTGCGAACTCTGGAGCACACGTCTTCAGCACAATAGGATGGACTCCATCAGTTTTTTTTTTGAAGCGATAATGTAGCTTTCTTGACATCAAAAGGTGTTAAGGCCAGTTTTGGTCGAAAATATTTTGAATTTGACTTTTATTGAAAAGTTTGTTCATGGGCGGCGGTAGTCACTTACCATCAGGTGAGCCGCATGCTCGTTTGCCCTTTTTCCTGTATAAAATCTTTACTATTTAAATAATATTAAGCAAGGAAACAGAAATTGGATTTTCCATTTTAGAGTCACATTTCATGCCGAAATTTAAGTCGAATGTCAACAGACAGACGGCGCGCGACATTTAAAAAATAACGTTCAACGTTACTTACATGATTTCGTAAGTGGGTACGTGGGTGAAAATTTGATGTGTCAATTATTTATGTGAGTGTCGTTCGTCAACGCGCTGTTAATTAAATATTGATATATACTACATACTATAAAATATTCATGACATATACCAGACGAATATTATGTAAAAAATATATGTATAAAAATAATTATGTATATTTGTGTACATTCATATTAATAAAATTATATTATACGTACATATTATATGAATGTAAACACGTAAATATTGAATACTTTTAATATATGCAGTTTGCATATATAAATAATATTATATGTATATAATACTAATATTATTATTTATATATGCATAATGTATATATTAAAAATTTATTCAATTGACGCTAGCTGAGATTTTTTTAAGTTAAAACTTCTTTAAGCGCGTTGGGAGATTTTCGGATGTGTAAAATCTTATGAGTTCGCTTCAACGACATAATAATGTGAACAGTATATCTGTAGCTTTAGGTGTGACGGGTTGCGAATATGATATACTCGTTAGACGCTCTTTGGATGGATTAAAAGTTATGTATTTTTTGCGACCCTGTCCATTCATAGGTTGTCTGGAAGAAAACGCTTTTCGCGTTGTATCTGTGTACCAGTATACCAGTGTTTAACATGAATTTTCCTTAATTGCGAAAACTTTTGAACAATTTCAACAATTAGTCGACAACACAATATCAAATTAGGAACGACATATTGAGTGAGGATATTTGTAACAGAGATAGCAATATTGTATGCAAAAGTAAAAGTTGCAAAGAGGTAAATTGCTGAATCACATGATAGACGCTCGAAAGGGGTGCTTGATTGATTCATTTAATTAAAAAGGGAGCGGAAGAGGGATGGACGTGAATTTCCAAACGTGTGCTACTGTATTCGATATTTAATTAATCCTTTTTTCACAAACCCTCAATATTTCACTAGTCTGATTGATGATTGAGAATTTCGTGTAATACAGCGGTAATTTTTGTATTCGATTATTTAAAACTGTAAGTTCACTTTTTATTAGTATTTAACAGAGCCTTCGATTATCCCCATATGTATGTATATATATATATATATATATATATATATATATATATATATATATATATATATATATATAAATATAAATATATATATATACATATATATATATGTGTGCTTCTGACGCATGTGAAACAATGTGAATGAGTGGCAAACATATTTGACTAGAATTTAATTAGGTACGTGTGCGTATGCCATTATTGATTCCTGTCATGACAGAGGCATTATCCACCCCGATTCTAATTAAGTTTTATATTAGAAGACCATCTTACATTTCCGTATTTATATTTCAACCTTTCAGTAATCAGCACTCACTGAAACCTATATTACATTTAAACTTTTTAATGTTGTAAATATTGTCCATGTATTATTCAATTAAAAAATAAGAAGTTCGTTCGTTTATTAGTAATGAAAGAACGTAAAATATTTAACACATTTTCTTTTAAATAAAACTAATTTACGAATTTATTGATTATTATACAGATTTAATTGAACTTATTTTTATTCCCGAATTTGCAGGTGCTTTACAGAGTCCATGATCACGGGGGCGGGTACACTGAGTTGTATGAAGTCTAGTTAGTTAACCCGGGCTACCTTTAGTTTTGAATATTATTTATTTATTGTCCGATCTAAGATCATAAAAAGGTGGAAATTAATACATATTATATATATTATAGTTATGGCTCGAATGGGTCAGCTCGACCGGGGAAGGACCACGCTCTCACAGAATACCAGAGTAAAATAGCAGCTTAACGCTGCTGTACTGCTGCTGTTCGTATGGTGAGTGTAGAGAACCGGAGACCCTTTTTACTGGGAACGACGCATTCCATCTTAGTCCTCACGGGTGACAACGCATCTGTATTTTGATTCTTAATCGAAGATAGATTTAGATGTCTATGGGCCACAGCAACCACTCACTATCAGGTGGACTGTGTGCTCGTTTGTCACCATTATCCTATAAAAAAAGCCTGACCGAGGAAGGACTACGCTCACACAATATACCAACCTAAAAGGCAGCTAAATTCTGCTGTTTCGTATGGGTGTAGAGAAAAAATAATATAATTTTCAAAATAATAGATACACCTTAAGCTTTAACTAATTATTTTTATTACAAAAATCATGTTTTCAATTTACCTTTATATTATTCGTTAATAATATTATTAGAACTTTTATTTCCAATCGCTAATACTTTCCCACTAAATCTAATACTGTTGTTTGCCCTATGGTTGTGGAGGCGCATTTGTTGGTATGACTTACATATAATATAGTTATACAAACCCTCATGTGTAATATGCAGTCGCGGTGTAATCCACTACCACATATCATCCCGTAGGTATTGTAAGAGATGACAGAGGGAAATAATGGGCAGCAGCATCTTCATCATTACATTATACATAATAATAAAATTTCCCCGTCACCCAGAGGGGTAGTCAGAGACTACGGACTTCCATTTGGCACGATACTGACACTACACTACTGACGCCTCTCTCGCCTCCTTTACAACCATATACCTATGCGTACATGCTCGGCGATTAAATGTACTTTTAGTTAAATTAAAAACAGAAAAAAACTGCGGATGCCGACCCTCTTGCCAAGCGTGGCAACTATAGCAAATATTCGACTTTAAAGTAAGCTTTGGGAGAGGCCCATGCCCAACAGTAGATTTTTAATAGACTGTAATAGAAATGTGTAATAATATGATATTATATGAGAATTATTAGGTAAAAGTATAAATTCTCTTGCGTATCAATCTTTGTTAGAAAACTGATGATAGCGTTTTGTTACCGTCATGAACTGAAGTGAGGTTTGGAAAAGGATATTAATGTTCTATCAGTCCGTTACTTAAGAGTGTCAGCGATTCCTTCAATTAATGTCTTGTTTGGAGTTATTTAAGGGCGTTTAGTTTTTGGCAGAGATGTATTATTTAACATTTTTTTTATAGTTCATTACGTGTTGTTTTATTGAGCTTGTAAAAGAAGTTTTTCGCTAGTGTGACGCCTCATAATTATTATTAATAAATAATAATTAAATTCATTATACAGACATTTAAAAATGTCATAGAAATTATAATTTAAACAATAAAATGCAAATAATAAGCATAGAGTTCAAAAATATCCATTTGGAATATTGAATATTATATATATTAGTAAACGCATAAAATGTCTCAAAAAATCTCTAAATTTATTAAAAACCTGCTTAAAATGTTCAAAATATATCAAATCATATAAATACAAGGCGATTATATTGCAATAACAAAGATAAATAACATTTGTAATATAATAGAAAAAATGGATTAAAATTTTCTAAGTTGATGAAGGAGTTCGTGTAATAATTGGAAAATTTCTAAGTTAATGAACGTGTTCTTGTAATGTTCCCTTATATTGGGGCGTTGTCGGAGACACATACCCAAGGTTGTACATATATATGGGGTGGTCGGCTGACCGACTGCTAGTACTAAGGTTGCACAATGACTAGTCCTATATTAGGGACTTAACATAGTAAGGTCTGACGAACCAAAGCATTAATATAGAAGGTCTCTATGATGCATAAGCATTATGATAGCAGAGTTATGACTTGAAGTCCCATATGAATAAGACATACAGTAGTATGGTCTATGAAATAAAGCAAATATGTGGAAGGTCTCAAATATGTAAAAGCATTATATTGAAAGAAATGGGACTTGAAAAGGATTATTATAGTGGCGTGTAGGTTGCTTCGCAGCCTCTGAGACCGAGGTAAACTTGGACTCACTAACCGATGTGTCCTAGACATATCATCTTAGTGCCGGTGGTAAGCGGGTTTGTTGTAGCAATACGACTTGCCCGTGGACATCGCACACCCCAACCGGTTGTGGGCGGCGTCTTAGCGCATAGCGTTATGATACGTCGGCTATCTTTCGGATTAGGGTGAGTGTGTTTGGTAGTACTTTTAAGTGCAGCAAGCATACTCAACTTCATGTCTTAGTGCAATAGCGCTATGATACGTGGAGTTTTGGCTACTGACGTCTTAGTACCGTACTACTATGATACATTGGTGGTATTTTTAGTTAACAACATTATCAAATTTTGTTACCAAAGTCGATAGGAATCATGTGGGTGTGTTGTGAGGGGGCGCCATCCGTATGATAGTTGCATTGATGCTTACTGCTACTTGCAGTATTGTGTCTTGTGATGGATCTGCGGGTGTGCTGCACCTGATTCGATGCATCTTGTGGTTCTGGTCGATGGAGGTATGCGGGTGGTGATGTCTGGTGGGACTGTATGGGGGACCTTGGGATGGTGTAAGCCCGACGATAGTCGTATTGATGCTTGTTGCATTCTGTAGCATTGCGTCTCTACGATGGTTGTTTGGCGGGTCGCTATTCTCAATGGCGCTCTCTGCGTCTTGGTTTGACTCACAACCTAAGTAGCTTTGCCCAAGTCGGGTCCCTTCATTGCGGGGCTGCAGACTGTCTGCCCTCCATGATGTTTTATATAACAACTTAATAATATATCTCTATAAAGTTCCCACCTTTGAGAGATTGAAGGCAACTTGTTGGTGGGTGAGACAAACATGATCGAAAAATGCATATACTCAACGTCAGTGACACAAACCCTTTCTGATGGCGAATTATTACTATTATCTTATAACTGCCTATTGGCTATATCTGCCATTGAATTGGTTGGTGGAGCATATGTGTCGACCTCATGCGGGTGGTAGCTGGAGGGAGAATCTGAGGAGGCTCTCAAGGCTGCGGCCGAAAGCCGCGCAACGTGGGACCCCATTCCCTTGAGGTGAGCGGTAGACTCATGACACGCTCTGCGGCCAATTGGCCGTGCTGACCATGCAATTGGTGGTGATACCTTACACTTACATCACGTCTGCAGGAACGGCAGTCTGGCAGGTGGTGGCGCTCACGGAAGGCTTTTTATGGCCAGTGTGCCGATTGTTGCCTAACCCGTGTGACGTACATTTCACTGTGGCTGGATTTGATCGTATTCTGTATGGCGTTTACACGCATTGACATGCGCGACTTCGGTCGATGTTTGTGCTTACGCACTGTCAAGGGGCCAAGTCCTCTTTTACTGGTTCGCCAGTTATTTTGCTGTGGACTACGGTCCAGTTCCCAACTTTGCGAACCCTTCGGGGGGAGCGCATTAAAATGGTTGGCGCTCACCGTGCGCGGCGTGTGTGGGGCCGTGTACCTCCTCCACATTTTTTTTAAAATGTGGGAGAGCGAAGCCCTTGTAACTGGTATTTGATATAAATATTGTGAGCCTTTTCCAAGCGGGAAGGGATTAATTAATAAGGAATTGACTGTTGTGAACCAGATACAAGTGGAATAGGGACAATTTATTGTTCTTAAACTTTTTGAGCTCTGTCTTCGTGAATGGGGTTCTCTAGCTTATAAGACTCTACCAACAGCTTTCGATTGCTCTCGTGAATATTCATTCTTCCAAGATACACCTAAAAGAACTAAGTTACTATACAAACACAACGTAAAAAAGGGTCCTAACTAAGACGATCACGCCATAAATATACTCGTATTAAACGGCCTATATTTAAACCTTTAGAAAGATCAAGTTATACTGGTCACGTAAATTAGATATATTTATATATCTTACAGATATAGATTCTAAAGAAATACAAGTATAAGTGGATATATAGTAGAAAAGAAAAAAGATGGGGGGGGGGGTTCGTTACACTAGCATATTTTATTCTCCAAACAATGATTATTGTTTACTTTTATCCGTGTTCATTACTTTGAAATATTTACGCCTGCAGCGTCATAAGCGTGAAACATCTATTATTACGATAGTAAATCTACCTGCCAAGCGAAACTATTAAGTCAAAATCTTCACTGCAAATTGAGAAGACCGGGCCCAGTTGGCGACTTTTACAAAATGATTAAGAATTAAGAGGAAAGTTTCTATAACTGACACGTACGAACTGGATTTTATGTATTGTTCGTTTGTCACTTCAATTTTACTTAAAAAAAATAGCTGAAAACGCCCTTACAATATATCTATGTTCTAGTTTTAAGATATTATTACTGTTAAATTTACATTTGAACGTCTGCTGTATTAAGGTTTTTGCAGGTCTCACAAAATTATACGTGAGAGAAGCATGATATGTATTATGGCTGCTGCATGAATAGATAAGCTCAACCGGGGAAGGACTCACTCGCAAATAATTCCAGCGTAAAATATCATTATAATGCTTTTGTGTCTCTTTTTTGTGATTATTATGAGCTAGAGATGATTTTTCTTGTTAACGATGCATTTTATCTTTATCCTCAGAGCTGACAATGTATTTATCTATATCTTTATTCTTTATAGAGTTCAGGGAAACAGCATCCACTACTAGAATTACTTCTATAATAAGAATTAAAGTTTCATCATAAAGAACAAGACTACTTCAAAAAAGTAAAACGAATAAAATATTTTCCACATGATAGCTTCAGAAGTCAGAGATAAGGCAAAGTATACTGAATAATTAAAGCCGCGACTTCAGAAGCAATAGCTTTTTAAACAACAACAATAATGTTTTTATTGCTTTTATTCCATTGTGTTCCTGCTCTTACCTTTTATCAAAAGTCAAATTTTTGAGCGTTTTAAGTAGACTATGAAATGTCACAAGCTCAACATTCCAAATCAAAGGTCATCTCAAAATTAAAACTTCATTTCGTATTTTTTTCATACATACATATAAAAAAGATCACAATTGAATTGAGAACCTCATTCTTTTCTTGAAGTTAGATAATAATATAGGCATTCATGAAAAAATAAAATATTTTTTTATTTTCCTTTTCTTAGTTATTTGAAGACTGCTTTTACTTTTGTTAAAAGTTTTTTTAATACTTTAAATGGACTAAGGAATATAAAAATCTCAATTTTGTCCAAATAATCAAATACTTCATAACCTATAGCTTTTTCTCCAAATTTTATTTCATAGTATAAGGGTGACAAACGAGGACACAGTTCATCTGATCATAAGTGGATATTGTGGCCCATAGACATTTACATTTATCCTCGATAAGTAATCAATATGCAGACGCGATCCAGTAAAATGTCTCTCGAGTTCTCTACACTCATCATGCGACACAGCAGCATTGGCTGCTCTTTTACGTTTGTATTATGTGAGAGCGTGGTCCTTCCCCGGGTGAGCAGACCCATTCTTGCTACAGCCATAATATAGCTGCAGCATGGCTCTTCCACATAAAATTTATAGGACCCCTGAAGAATAACCTATTTCATAATTTAAAAAAAAGCATCAAAATTGGTTCACAATCAGTGAAAATATTGCGTAATTTACTCATTTATAAAAAAACAGCTAAAAATTAAATGAAATATAAAATGAAAATATTCATGGCAAATGATTTATTTAATACTAGCTGTTCCCCGCGACCTCGCCCGCGTGGAATTATAATTGGATTTTATGGGTTTTAATTTATTTGCACGGAACCCTATTTCCTTTTCTAAAACAAATGTGGTCTAAGTTACTCCTTATAACATTAGCTATCTGCCAGTGAAAGTCCCGTTAAAATCGGTCCAGCCGTTTCGGAGATTAGCCGGAACAAACAAACAGACAGACAGACAAACAGACTGAAATTTTAAAAATTGTGTTTTTGTTATAAGAACCGTATACACTTTCATATGCATTTAGTTAAAAGCTGTTATTTTGACATTACAAACAGACACTTCAGTTTTATTTATTTGGATGATCCTTTTCAACCACAAGTGCGGTAAAAAATATAAGATAAAAGTTTAATTTTATAGCAAACAAATGTCACAATTCTTATTTTTAGTCAAAATTTTAGTATAATAAATCTATAAATATAAAAATTCTCTCGGGCTAAATGCTATACTATAGGTGTATATGTTTGTATCTTTTTATTGTTATTTGTTGCTGTGTAGTTTTTAGTTTCATTGAGTTTCAAATCACAACGATTCTAAAGATGTTTTAACTTCCAAATTATACAGTCGAATTGTAAGTCTCTTGCATTTTTGATGTCGGCTAAGAATAATATAATAGAAAACCATGACTGCCTTTATTATTTGGATCGGATGAATAGTCTGTTTCATAACAAAGCAGTGGATTTAGGGAGCAGAATAAATGCGCTCGTATGGATTCCATAGGAAATTATATTCCAAGTGGGATAAACTTTTGCATGGGAAAAATATTACAAGGTTGGTTGGATTTACTTTATACATTTGGTTTAATAAAACTATTCGATAGTTTGTATTAAAATGTAAAGAACCTTATTAGAGTAATCGAACTAAATTATATTATTTCATTTACAAACTGCTGATGCTATTTGACATAGATGATATCCTCGGCAGGCAGATTTTCCATCGCATTTTATATACTTATTTTAGAGTTGTTATTAAGAAAATACTACTGTCCATGTCTTGTAGGCGGTATTAAATTGAAAATATGCCAATAGACTAACTTTAGTAAGTAAACATCTTTACTGATATTCCAATACGCACGGCACGGTAGTTTAAACGCCGCAAACGTCGTGACTCCGGGCTGCTATTGAGAATTTTCTTGATAGAAAACCCCAATAACATATTATTTAGAAGCGTACCTGTATTCGAACCTGGGACGACCAGCAGTCGCGTATATGACCACTATACCAACGAGGCTGTCTTTCAAATCGACTGTAATTATGTTCTTTTTTGTATATACGATTATGTTACACAATATCTTCGGCGATTGTGATCCGATTTCAATAATGCTATTAATGATCCCCCTATATTTATACGTAACTCTGCTGAGGCTCTGGCTTGTCTACTAAAAATATTTATTGAAAGATGTAAAGATCTTTGTCTACATCTTTTTTTCCTACTAAATGGAAAGAAGCCAATATCATACCAATACATAAAAAAATCTAAATACAAAATTGAAAATTTAAAGCCAATTTCAATTTTAAATACTTTTAGCTAAATATTTGAAAAAATCGTTCACGACTAAATCTGCAGCACACTAGCGAAAAGCATAAGTCACGCCCAGCAAGGTTTTTTGATGCAACGCTCGACTGTTACTAATCTTGCTGAGTTTTTTAAATTCATTCTTAATAATATGGAACGTGGGGGGCAAGTTGGCGTTGTGTATACAGACTTCGAAAAAGCCTTTGATCGTGTTGACCACTCGCCAAACTAGAAAGATTGGGAATACATGTACAATACGATGGGTGAAAACCTATCTTTCGAATAGATGTCAGGCCTTAGTAGTTGGTTCATATAGATCTAACTTTACCAATATTCCCACCAGAATTCCACAGGTATCTCATCTAAGCCCATTATTATACAATGCATATATATCGCTCACCTAGTAATATAATGGTACATTTACAAAAAATGCGAAATTGAGTTTTTACGGCCTAAGTGCTTAAATTGTATAATTTAAACAATGGTAAAACGGCAGATTGTTAGCTTTTTTATTTATCAAGAGAGGGCGTTCAGTGTATTGTAGTTCTTAATGAGTTTTCCCACGTTTCTGCGTATATTAACGGCTTATTGGTCAGTTGTGCGGGGTTCTCTGCAAGCTACCCGTTTTGAGAAATACGTTGGCGTAAATGGCAATTATGACATTGGGGTGCAGCAGGAATGGACCGGATTGACCAGAGTAAGATCACGCTAACACAGTATACTAGCGTGAAAAAGCCGTTTACCGTTTTACTGGTAACGAGGAATTCCAAATTAGCCTTCATGAGTGCAAACGCATCTGTATTTTGATTATAATCAAGGATAGATGTAAATGTCTATAAGTGAAATATGTGCTCGTTAGTTACCATCATTCTATAAGAAAAGAACTGTTGATGATTGTTTTCCATTGCTTTTATGCCATTAAATATAAATTGTTGGTAAATTTCGTATTAAATATTTAGTAAATTTGTTATAAAGTATATAGTTACCTATATATATTTAATAACAATTTTACAAAAAATCTTCGTTGTTAAAAGAATTGATAATGGGTTATTGTAGCCATTATCAATTTTTTTTAACAACTTTACTCATTATATAATATAAATCATTCTTTTTTCAAGTATTATTTTTTTAATTTTACCATAGTCCCAGAAAAATCTTTTGTACTGAGAAGAACCAGCTAGATACCCAGCGGGAGTGAGTGTTATCAAAATTTACATTGAACCATGAAAAACACAGGTTGTACAATAACTAATTGATGAATCTGCGTTATTTTAAATAGTGAATTTCTACTTATCAATCTTAATTTTATGCACCTCTGTTTACTTATTTTAATAATCACTTGTCGTGAGAAGGCGTCATAACGGAATTCTTTGCTACATTTGTTCCTTGGATGTCGTAAGAGACTGCTATTGAAAACGCCAGTAATATATCAGGATAATTCCGTCCGTTCGCGGAAATCGCATTGGAATGGAAACAACTTCTTTTGTAATGCAGTTATGAAACCCATGTATTTTTATAAAAATACTCTGAGAGTAAGAAATTAGGGTCTTAAATAAAATAGCATATGATATAAACAACTAAGCATAGCCAAAATAAAAGCTTATATATCTACGTTCTTATCATTAAAATTAAAGTCATAAATAATTTACGGAAACTAAAATATTGATCGTTATGTTTTTCGTCACAGGATGTTTTCATTATCGGCTCTAAACATATTTTAGAAAAAAACTAAATATTTTAAAGTGAGCAAGATCAATCAAGAATTTGAATCTGTTTTGTCGCGTTTGATAAGTTAAGTGGTGATTATTAACCCTCTACCGCATACAAACCCATATATGGCTCGAAACATTCAATAATTTTCTTTCGCGTATTTGTGCATGAGCAATATCTAAACGCATATTTTACATTACCTTTAGTGTGTTGGCAACACGAAAACATTTTTTGTTGTCTCTAGTCGAACGGCAATTTGGTATAACTTCACTTTTCTAAACGCGAATGTGAAGTTGAACACAGTGGCAGTAAACTGCTTTTTCATAATAGAAATTCTACATGAAGCAGGTAAGTTTCATTTGATAAAATATTAAAATATAGTGCTGTAATTATTCAATTTTAAGTATAATTTATTTGTTTGTTACTTTTTACGAATTTGTATCATATTCGGAGGCTTTTTCTATGAAACCGTTTATGGGTTTTGTATACATTCTAACTTAATCTAACTATATTTGAGAGAACCAAATGTGGTTTTGTATTCGCTTTCGAATATTTTGTTTGATAGGCATGTAATTGTGTTTTTGGTTGCAGAATGGATCGTGCTGGCTTTTATGACTCCTATAAACATGTTAATCCTATACCTGGTGAAGGCTTATTAAGTGATGATGAATTAGCTTCCGACTCTGATAGTGAATATGTTCCTCCTAGACAATTTCAACGTCACAGAAGATCTCTTCCTATACCCGGAACAGATAGTGAGTCCTCTGATGACGAACCTAACCCTCCACCGGCCACACAGAAAATAGTAAAGTCAAAAAAAATAAGCCCACTAAAATCAAGTGGGAATTAAAAAATAGAAGCTTTTGTTGTAAATAATTTCAAAATTACAAGAGTCACACAGTTACCAGAGTTTATTGAAAAACTTGAAACATCATCACATTTTTTCTATTTTTATTTTCTGAAGATCTTTTAGGAAATATGACTCATCAATCCAATTTAAAATCTGTTTAAGACAATGTTAATAAGCCTGCTAACATAAGTAAACAGGAAATAGAACAATTTATTGGCATAGCAATTTTTATGTCTATAGACGACAATACGACATGTGTCGTATTGTCGTCAGTGGTGTGTCTTTCTTAGTGTAGTGATGTTGGGAGTGTCGTCAGTGGTGTGTCTTTCCTAGTGTAGTGGTGTTGGGAGTAGTGGTGCTGGGATTAGTGGTGACGGGGATAGTGCACGCAATTGAGGGAGGGCGGGAGGTGCTCTTCAAACTAGGTAAAATACATCACTTTATTTTACCGCGCGGATGTACGCAAAGTAATTTTTTGTCAACTTTAACGACAATTTTATTGCGTTTGGCAGACCAGGTCATGAAAAGCTATTCAACGTACGTCCCCTTCTAAATGGCATTAGGCAGCAACTTTTATTAGTACCAAAAGAGGAATATCTAGTAGTAGATGAGCAGATCATGTCAACAAAAGTTCGAAATGACCTGAAACAATATAACCCTGTAAAGCCTTATAAATGGGGATATAAGAATCAAGTTTTTAGCGAAGTTTCAGGATTCAGTTATGAATTTGACATTTTTGTTGGTGAGCAAAGTAATACACGTCCTGAAAGCGCACCGGACTCGGGTGTTAGCGGCAATGTTGTGACTCGTTTCACCGAAACAGTACCAAAACATGTAAATCATAAGAACTTCTTTGACAATTGGTACAATAGTCCTAAACTCCAAATATACCTTACAAATATCAGATTTTTACCTTTAGGTACAGTGCGCCTAAACAGAGTTCCTAATATAGATATGCCACTGGAAAGTAAAAAACAAGAACGTGGATTTATGATCGAAAAAGTTGCTACCATTGATAGAGTTTGTGTAAGTGCCGTTACTTGGACAATAAACCAGTTCATATGCTTTCGACCTATGTATGTTGTGATCCACCGACTACAAAACGAAGATACTTTAGAAAGGAAAAGAAGTAAAAAAACATTAATTGTCCTCAAGCTGTTGAAGTGTATAACCAGCACATGGGTGGCGTTGATTTACTGGACCTATGTTGGGTCTGTATAGAGTTCACTTGAGATCCAAAAAATGGCACAAGTGAATACTTTTCATATGGAGGACATGTGTATTGTAATGGATTCTTTGGCGCAGGAACAACTCGGGCACTTACATGTCTTTATTTGATTTTAAGCAAGCCATTTCAGAACACTTACACAAATCTGGTAAAGCTATAATGGCACGAAAAAGAGGGCGTCCTGTCAATCACAGGAGAGATGGAACGCCGATAAATATTACCAGCCACGGAAGTAGTGCTCCATCCAATCCATAAACACCAACTTATCCCAAAAAAAGAGGAAAGTTCCTGCCAGAATCAGGATCTGCCATTGGATTCTGTGAGAAGCGTTAAAATAGACCATATGCCTGAATGGCAAAAAAACCCGACTAAAATGTCAAGTTTTAGTCGGGTTTATTGTGGCCAAAAAACTGACACGAAGAGTAGAAAATGTATGGGTTTCTTGTGTTACAACGACAAGCGAAACTGTTTATCGACATTTCATGATTGAGATAAATGTGATCCCTTATATTGTTACTAAAAACTAAAAGTTCTAATTCTTTCTTTATTTCATACGAAACCTTATATGTCTGTAGTAATTTCGATTAAAATTTGTTTGGATGCATACGGAACCATAAATGGTTTAATTTTTTTTCCAGTTCCTATAAGTGTTTATTTTTTAATTTCGTTTTTGTTATAAATTTTGTCCTTAAATAAAGCCTAAATAACTATCAAATATTTTTAAATCATTTCCTTCATAATTCTTGCAGTAGAGGGTAGCAAGATATTTTTCTCGCGGAACTGTCCGATTTAAACAAACGCACCGAATGTCCCATCATGGCTTTAATATACGACGATATAACTATCCCCTTAACACTATGTAAAACACCCTGTCTAGTTACGAGGAGCAAACTCAAAGATGCAAGTCGTCAAAGAAGAAGTAAATAATTGCTAGCTACAATCCTCCAAAAAATCCAACCACATTTTTATATAGAATACGGATGACAAAGGGGCACACAGTCTACCTGAAGGTAAGTGGATGCTATGGCTCAAAGACATCTACATCTATAAGCAGATGTGCTATCAGCCCTTACGATTATGTTTGATTGCCTCGTTTCTAGTAAAGAAGGTGTCCGTTTCACCATACGCAACACAACGCAGCAGCATCAATCTGCTATTATACGCTATATATACTCGTAATTAACAATAAATTATTAATAAGTAGTAGAACTAATTTAAGTTTCATGTCAATACTATAAAGATTATTAATATAATATACACTATTATTCATTATAATTGTAATAAATGTTTTTATAATAATTATAAGAGAGCCATGGATCTTGGGTTCGATCCCTGCCTGATGTGAAGGAAACATCATAAGCAAACGTGCATGTCTGGAAAATAAATAAAAAATATTTCAAAGACATTAACCTTTAAGGTAATGCAGCGGACACTTCCTTGCCCTCATAACACTCTCAGAAATGAAAGGTGACCTTGACAATATTTGAAGTTACTTGCTTTCACTGGTCTTATTTTATCTATAAAAAATTACCTACTTTTATTGAAGTGATCATACGCTTTGGCACATTCATCTTTGATATGTATTATTGTCCACGTAGCCTTAGATTTATTAACCGCTGTTTTTATTGTATGGTTGTTTTTAATTCTTATTCAGAAAAGAATGTATTCGCACACTTTCAAATATTGACTCGATGATAAGTTATAGAAATAACTTCATTAATCATATACAATATTAAAAACTATAATAATTAAAAAAAAACTAATAAATTTAATAATCATATAGTCCTACTCCCCGTATCGTGGTATCGTGCCAAGAACGCTGACTGCGTTTCCCCGCTGAATGGCTATACTTAGCCTTTGAGCGAGAAAAGAACCAGCCCTCTTATCACCAGTAGCAACGACCAGCCGCAGATGGAGTTCCTTTAGGAACTTCACCGCACGTGGACCCCACGGACCGATAGTCTCTACAGCAAATGGTGTAATTGAAACTCTAACGCCTCCAACACACAGATATCTTTTTAGTGCGGTTTTATTAGCTTCACCTGAATGTATGAGTATATGTATTAATGCAGTGAAATTGTAAAATTCAGCTTTTGTCCACTTCTGGACGCGTAAAAAATTTGAGCAGATAAATTAAGAACCGAATTGCAATACAATATTGCCATTACTATGACATCGTATTCTCAATTGATCTACAAATGTCAAAGTCAAACTTACAGTCCACCAAATGGAAAGTGGCTACTGCAGTCCATGGGCACTTGCAACTAACTTCAATAAAAAAAGCTACAGACGCGTTGTTACCTCTAAAGACTAATATGGAATGCCTCACAGCCTGTAACCATACTGGCTCCCTCTATCCTTTAGCTCGGAACGCAGCAGTCAAACACTGCCATTTAGGGATAGAAATAGGTAAGAGGATGGGAAGGTAACCCAGATGGACTCTTAGATAAAAAAGGAGTTCTACCATTTAGTTTTTTTTATAGAAAAAAGGTACAAGCGAGGACACAACACACCTGATGGTAAGAGGTAAGTAAGCCCATAGACATCTACATTTATCCTCGATTAAGAATCAAAATGCAGATACGTGGTCATACATGAGGGCTAAGATACAATACCTCGTTTCCAGTAAAAATGGTCTCCGGTTCTCTACACTTGCCATACGAAACACAATAGCTTTAAGCTGGTATTTTACGCTGGTATTCTGTGAGAGTGTGGTCCTTCCCCGGTCGAGCCGACCTATTCGTGCTACAACATAACATTGATGCAGTTTCGCTCTACTACGTAAGTTTGATGCTATATGATACCACCTACGATATAATACCACCAAAGTATGTTTTTCGAGTGTTTTTGAACTGCAATTAATTAAGGTAGTAAGTTTTTGATATATTTATTTTATGCTGACGTAGTGTATACTCGTAGTGTATACTACCCGCGCAGTTATGTGAAATCGATTTATGTATTATTCACCAAAATCGGGCAACTATTTTAGTAGTTCGAGTGGACATATAAATAGACACACATACATACATATATATATATAAGTCAAAAATATACCCTCCCCCCCTCTTTTAGCAATGCTGCGATCGACTTAAAAGAAAAAGAATACTCATTATAAGACTACATTTTTGTTTCTTTATGAGACATCGTAAATTCTTACAATTGTGTAACAAAGCCAATGAAACAGCAGATTAACCCGTAAAATATGTTTCGTTGGCGCACTCAAATGTTATGGTTGGATTACAAGCGTAATAACAATGATAACAATTGAAAATGCTCTAACAAGCTTTGTAATTTATTATTGCGTAGAGATGTGGCAGATAATAATATTTTTTCTTATTATTTTTATTTAGAAAGTCATATTTATTATTTTATTTTTATTTTTACTTGGTATACTGCCATGCATTGTTCATCTAAGAACCAACAGCCATAAAAATCACTTTCTGTATTCTAAATGATGACTACTCGTAACTGAAATCAAATACATAACATTGCGGGAGAAATAATATCTTTCCAAAATATATCTTATTTACCTCGATGAGTCGATGTCTCAATGGGCGAGTTGTCGTAAACAAGTTTGCTGATCCTTAGGCCTTAGTTTCTATGGTTAGATTCGGTTCCATAACCAGTAATTTCTCAGTGGCAAAATGGCGGTGTTTCACCCCCGTGCCCCGCAAAGCTCGTAAAGTCATTAGTCCTGCGCCTGATCTGTCCTGTCATGTAGCATTACCGTCCCATCAGTCTATGAGAGTGAGGGAATAGAGAGTGCTTTAATCCTGTCCTGCACAGATGGCTAGTCTCCTTACAGACTGACCGCCATGACCGAAATTCGGTCTGGAGGATATTATCTACCTCGAGAACGAAAAGTGTATTGATAAAATTACGCTGCTACTTGAAATCAACAACTGATAGTAAGTGAAGTTTTTATACTCTGAGAATGGACGTCACTAAGCTTGAACCCATGTGCGCGACTAATTGCAAGGAAAATAATCTCTTTCTCGGTTAGTGGGTTAAACGCCCGTTAGTACGGAAGCCGCATTAATTTTCATGAGCGTCGCTCGCCATTTCTGTGTGTCTTTTGGTAAGATGTACGTGTTGATTAAATTAGACCCGAGCTATTAATGTGAACTAGCGTGTAGACCTCCTTCAGTCCCCTGCCTTGTAACACTAGCTTTGAGTTACATCACTTCAATATGTATTCTAATATCTGGTTAAAAGAATCTCATTCCAACGCAGATTCTTGGAACATTGTATCATATTAATCCTTTGGTATTGGTACGTGAACACAGTTAAGTATATCAAAAGGGTTGTTTGCGGCACTTACATATTGAACAGTTTAATAATTAATCTTTAAATGGGTCTGTCCACAAGCGGTTTTTAATGAATTAAAGGGATTATGGCAAAAACAGGACCGGACGTAGTTTGGTTTATGTTGTGAATTTCTTTCAATTTAATTAATAGAATCAGGCGTTACTTTGCGGAAATCCATTATATAAAAGCTTTTACAAAAATTTACATCGCAAATATCCGCGTTATAAACGCGGATATTTGCGAAGTAAATTTTTGTAAAAGCTTTTCTTTCAATTTGTAAACAGAATGATGAATAAAAATTATAGTTGTTATTATTTTAGTTACATGCATACTTTTTACGTTTGTTTTATATTTTTTGAACATTTATATTTATTTTACTTTCGTATTCTTATATTATTTTTTTCTTGCACTAATTTTATTTCATCTCTGCATGTTCGGCATGTGCAAGTTCAGCTATATGCCAAGTGTGTATATGGAGATTTAAATAAACAAATAAAAACAGAATAACAATATTAAAAGATTATATACAAAAATCAATAAAAAAAAAATAAAAGTGAACAAAATTATTTAAAAAATAGCAAACCGCCCCGGCTTCGCCATGTTGGAATCTATTAATGTGGCGATATTTAGACCTAAGATAATCATCAAAGAACATTTATTTTATCAATTTTTCGATTCCAAAAAGTATATAAGTTTTTCGAATAAAATACAGCCGAGATCACTCCTGGCAATGATTTCTATCTGTTCGTGATTTCTTAATGGCATACAAATGACCCCGTCATCTCGATAACAGGCAGTTCTTTCGTTTTTACAGACAGAAACTTCAAACAGTATTAAGTATAACATTTATAGAAAATGGGTATGTTTTATCCATGCTATATCAAGGTTGTACAAAGGATTTAATTTAGCAATAGCAGCGGCTGCTACATTACAACCTCGGCGCCAAAGGCTGGTTATTTTGGATATATTCCATAGTTTTAAATAAATGCTCCTATAAAACATACATAACCTGTTGATGACTTTGTTGATAGTATGTTTTTATGTACATTCACGTGTCTGTGACGACAAAACGATAGTATATAGCAAAACAAAAAAAAATAAAAACCATTCAACCGTTAAAGACAATTTCAAAAAAGTTTGATTTGTTTCGATTACTACTCGTATCATTTATACAACTAATTATGACTTTCTTTAGTCCTTCCTACCTTTGTGTACCTATTTGTTTGTCGTAGAGATAGATAGACATAGCAATAATATCAAATACAGGTATTATACATTTTCATCGACCTGTTAAAATTATAATAACAAACCCAAGAAAATCCGTCGAGCTTCCATTGCAATCTCTGTTCCCAATTTCAATTATAATATAGCTGCATAGAAAAGCTTTTATGTATCTCGAAGAGATGCAGCAATTTATATCACATAGAGACTACGTTTATGAAACAGTAACAGAAACAGAAACTTTTTTATTCAATATACTGATTATGAATAATACTTATTGGAAGTCACTCTTTTGTTTAATTACCACTGGTTCGAAAAAAAAAACCTCGGTCCTGGGAAGAACTAGCAAGAAACCCAGCGGGACTTTTTTTAAATGACAGCTTACAATCATTTATTTTTATTTACGTACCCAATTAATTTCAATGAGTCACAAACACAATTAAAACTGCAAAATTTTAGTTCATTTCAGGGCCGAGAGGGCCTGATTCGGCGGGTTTTTGCGTTTGTTATTATATTACAAACAGCAATAATATCAAATATTTACTTATATATTAATACAATATCAAACCCAAGAAAATCCATCGCAGCTGCCATTGGCATCATTGGTACTAATTTCAATTAAAATATAGCAGTATAGATAAGCTATTAAATTGCATAATTTCAGTTCATTTCATTCCTGGAAATGGCAGCCTGAACGTGTTTTCTTGGGTTCCTTTGTGGATAAAAAACAAATAACGTCTCGGGTGGGGTTTAAGTTATATTTACACTAAAAGAATACAGGTACCTATATATTTTTTTGTTTAATTTCATAGTACGATTTCGTATTGCAATAACTTACGTTATATTGATTTCGTTAGTGTCAAATACCTAGTAGCGAGTACGTATATGCATCAAATCATGCTCAATAATCTTCTTTTTATTACTGCCGCCAAAGAGAAATACCAGCATTGCTGTGTCCCAATATTAAGTGTGCAAATCTATACATATAATAAAACTGTAAATAACAGATGTCTGTACATTTAATATTTTTGTAATAAAAGTGATTGAGGGGTACTAAAAATAAGTAATTAAATACATTTCTACCATTTTTAGAATTTTCTGTCTGTCTGTCTGTCTGTCTGTCTGTCTGTTTGTTTGTTAACGTATCACGTATAAAGTACTAATTTATATCATAAGAATTGTTAAGGAAATTATAAAGTGTATCTTCGGGTTACATTTAGTCTTTATTTCATTAAAATCAGTTCATTCCATCAAAAGTTATGATAAATATTCTGAAGTATGGGTAGGGAAGTATAGGTACGAATTGCTCAACGGTGGCTTTGTTTGAGTCATCAAGTGCATTTTAAACTAATATCATATCATAAATCATAGTTAAATTATGTAAAATAATGATATAATTATGTATATCTAAAACGCAGTAAACAAAAGTAATAAAGAACGTATTAAATATATTATACAAAAATATATTAACGTTATTAACTAAATCTGAAGCACAATAGTTAACCCATTTCTTCGATAGATGGTGGTGTTGTGAAAATGCAATGCAATGTTTTATTAAAATTGGTTAATTCTATCGAAAGTAATGATTATTATTTTGAAATGTAGGTTCGAATTTGTTCAATGGCGCCATAAAATCTCTGAAATAGTAATAAAAAGATTTCTGTGTAAAAAAAACGTTCCATAATAATTAATATATTTATACTTAAAACACAAAAAGAGATAGGATGTTTTCTCACACAAAGGACGTAATAGATGGAGTTGTACAAATTACAAACTTTTCTGAATTGCTGTGTTGAGATTTTTCGCCGATGTATCGTATCGTAGATGACGCCTTGACACATATGAGTATTGGTATTGTATAGTTTGTAATATGTAGTATATTGTAATTTGTATTGTATAGCCAATATTATTTGTAAATTATGTGTTTCTTTTTTATGTTATCTGTGATGGCGTCATTTTGGAGAATAAACCTTTCTTTCTTTCTTTCTTTCTATTGAGACTTACTGAAGAAATTTGTATCCATCAAAGCCATACAACGGAATCCGACCAAAAATAAAAATTTCGCAACGAAATGTCGTGATATTGTATTTATTATATACGCAAAATCAGAACTGCCATTTTAGCGCTTTGGGAACTAGATTTAGCACTTTTTTGGAATGTATAGCGCGCATTTCGAAATTTTAGCACCTAGCGCTTAATCCAGCGCTTTTTGGTGTATTTAGCACACATTTCAATATTTTAGCGACTAGCGGGTTATTAACTCTTTTATAGGAGCACTGTTAGTCCACATTACCGATAATAATAATAATGACCTTTATTATTTTTTCTCACAAATAGTACCTACATTGCAGTTTATCTTTTTCAAACATATTTCTTCCACAAAACAAAGAGCATGGGAGACGAGTCCAAACTAGGATACCCTGTGCTATGGATCTCCTGGCTTCCCCTTTAGGATGATCAACTTGATTTTTTTACCGACGACTATAAGCGGGGAAATCCCCTTTATTAAAGTTTTCGTTCATGGTTTTGGCAACGCATTTATTTTGCTTTATTCAGTTTCAGTCAGTTGCTTAGAGCACAGCTAAGTTAAAAGTTACTTAGAAGTTATAACACAAAGAAACTGTGTAGCAACCGCAATCAGATGCTGACATCTGAAACTAAGTTGCGAAATACATTGCACTTTAAAACAATTAATGACATTTTTATTGTTCGTACAGTACTAACTACTGTTGACAGCAATTGCTATAATTATAAGTCGATGTCCTGCGAAGTATTGATACATCAAAAAAATATTGCCAGAAAAAAAACTTAATGTTGTTTTCTTTATTATGATTATATAAAAATACACAAACTTTGTTTGTAGTTAATTTAGCGCGAAATCTAGGGCTTTTTTAAAGCGCTGTTTTCATGAAATCTAGCGCTTTTTGTTTTGTCCTAGAGCTGAATGAGTTTTTTTTTATCTAGCAGCACTGCCCAAAAACCCTCTATTAAGAAGTAACTTTCCTTTCAGTTTTAAGCGCGTTCAGTTCCCAGTTACAGTGAGTTTATGTTATGCGATGACCGTAAATAAAGCGCAAGGTCAAACTTTACGCGTTGTAGGAGTGTACCTCAGTACTGACTGTTTTGCACATGGCCAACTCTATGTTGCTTTTTCCCGCGTTAGTAGCCCCCATAACCTTTTTGTGTACACCCCGGCTAAGCCTACTTCTAACGTCGTTTACACAGAAGCTCTATCATAAACGACTTAGAACTTTGATGATAATGATTTATTTAGTTACCACTTATTGATACAGTAATGAAATAAATCGTTTAATATTCTCTTACCTAAACGACAAATTCTTTATGTAAAACCTGTATACGCGAGCTACGCCGCGGGCACAGCTAGTATGTAATATAATTACAAGCTGTTAGGAATCTCACCTTTTTATTTATAGAAAAAGGGTGGCAAACACACATAGAGCACACAGTGATGGTAAGTGATATTCTAGTAAATGTAAACCAAACACAGTGGCAATAAGCTGGTATATAACTCTGATCGCAGAAGAATGCTAAAAATGGAAATTATGCTGCATGCTTCAGCAGATATGACAGCATACAGTCGATTTATCAAAAAGATCTCCAAATACATGTAGCGTGACTTAGCAACTTCAACACAGCTCGTACTGACAATAAACAATTTTGTGTTTTGAAGTTATTGCTATTAAATTATATAAGGCAATTCGAATATAGAGATAATCGATGTTAAAAGTGAATAGACTCAATAAAATGTCGTACGAAAGTTCGGGATTTGATTTAATTCCAATCCAATGGTCAAGAGTTTAACTCCACGAATGTTATTTTTAGATAAATTTAGACTCATGTTTTACATAGAAATCAGCTATGCAATACGAATAAACGTCCTATATTAAATTAGATACTTATTTTAGATGAAAATATATTTTTCTCTTGTGACAGATCTCCAAACGCATGCGGCGGGACTTACGCAACTTTAATACTGCTCGTATTGAAGAAGCGATCGAACGGAACCAGGGCTCCAAAGTCTTTGCCAGAGATCTGTCTGCCAAAAAGTGCCAACTGTCGTAGCTGAATACCGAATGTGGCAGCATCGTTTCCGAGACACCTGAGATTTTGAGTGAGATTGAGAGGTTCTATGGGCAGCTGTACACGTCATCGTTGGAGCCACACGCATGTGTGAGTAACGATGGCGACTGTCCCACACACACACACACACACACACACACACACACACACACACACACACACACGCGCGCGCGCGCGCGCCTACACGCGCACGCACACGCGCGCACACGCACACACACGGGCGCACACGCACACACACGAGCACACACGCAAACACGCACACGCACACGCTCACGCGCGCACACACACACACACACACACACACACACACACACACACACACACACACACACACACACACACTTATTATTATATTATAGACTATATTAGTTGATATTGATTAATATTGTATTGTCTTGGTGGATGAGCGGGGTACCCAGTAATACAGGTTACCAACCTTGTACACGGGCCCTTGCAACTGATTTCAATTGTATCATTGTAAATCAATAAATCTTTTTTCATTTTTCATTTTCCAGTCACGGATAAGTAGATAGGCTTTCCTTGGAATACCAAAGACAAGAACAGTGGGTATGTCAATTGAATGTAAAAATAGTGGGAGTACCAGAGTGTAAAAATGAAGATCTAACCGGTATAGTAGGTATTACGTATAGCAGAAAAAGTGGGTGTTGTGGTGAGCACCGGAGATATAGAAAGCCGCACAAGAGTGCACTCTTGCTAAAATGACTGTTAAAGGTCGACCTCGTAATATTATTATAAAATTGTGCTCCCGTATTTACAAGAATAATCTCATTGCTGGCGTTAAAAACACCGTGGTAACACCACTGCAGATCTCGGGCATGAAAGTGAACACAATAAAATATTTGTTAACGAACACTTAACCCAAACACATCAAGAGGTTATACAAAAAGTATCGTGAGTTAGTCACCGAGCTAGGCTATAGGAGTGTCTGGATAAAAAACTTCAAAATACATGTTCGCCAAAACGATACATCACCACACATTATTGTCAGTTCAGAGTTAGAGCTAAAAAGTTGAAATAAATTACAAAATAAAGTATACTATATTAGATAGTATATACTTGCTTAGTAACTTTTATATGGTACTGAAACAATGCAAAAACATGTTATATTATAGTCATAAAGGTACGTTATTTTATTCTACAATATTGTATAAAAAAATCAAACACACACTATACACTAACACACAACACAAAAAACACCATTGTTCAAATTGCCAATTTCAACCATAATCAATTAGCAATCGATTTATATTACACATTACAAAATTTCATTTTAGCCTATCAGAAATCATTCCCAAGTTTTTTGTATACTGTCGGCTTATTTTTACTCACAAGTACAAAACTGAACCTAAAAGCATCAATACTTTTTCAAGCAATTATTATGTTTTCCTATTTAATTAAACTCTATAATAGTCATAATCATTACCAGCTAATACAAATTATATTAGTATGTATTACGTATGGCTACACACATGCTTCAGTTTAAGTATGTATATTTATGCGTTAATGAGCAACTTATCATTAAAATCTACTTTTTATTTTATTTATTATACACAATGTTAAAATTAATAAGGACTAACGATTACAATTTTCTCAATAGATCTGTCTATCAATATATCTGTCCATCAATGTATCTGTCTATCATCGAAATGCACGAGGTTTAGGTACAAAACTTCATACGCTTTATCTAGAAATATTAAATTATGACATAATTACTATAACATAATTAATTGGTAGGGCATTATAACAGAAACCTAGTTTCACGATGGCATCTTGCATAGAGAGATCTGTGATAATCAATATATTGTGTACAGGCTGGATCGTGTACTATCGGGAACAGGAAAATCATCAGGTGGAGGTGTGGCGATCATAATTCGCCATACACTTTGCGCGACTGTTGACGAATTGTGGAAACAGCCTTGCGTTTCTATCGAGACGCTCTGGCTAACAATACCGGTACTGGGTCATACGTTCATAACACGAAGCGCACACGTTTCCTCGCACCACGCCCCTCATACCCCGCCCGATCAAAGTGTGCATTTAATAACTACCTATATACCGGGTAAATCATCAAAGCATCGTCGTATGGATGAAATGCACGCAAGAGATATTAAATTGTTTTTGGAATCGTTTTGTAATAGAATTTTCTCGCGCGACTTTTATATAATAGCGGGTGATTTTAATATCTCTAATATAAACTGGAATGAGAGTGCACCTACAATATTAATACAGAGTTCTACCAAGCTACAAACAATAGGGGAGCAAGTAATTAACGAACTAGCATATCATGGCTTGCGACAATACTCATATCTAAAAAATAGTTGCAATAACACACTAGATTTAGTGTTCCTTCCCGCGTCGAGCGGGCTTATTCGTGCTGCAAACATAATACTGCTGCAGCATGGCTCTACCATGTATAGGTGTTGTTTGCTGTGAGGTGGTGGCATAATAGAATAGGTCTCCCTATTCATCCCACAGGTGTTGTAAGAGGTGACTATGGGATATTCCAGAAAAATCTATGGCCTTCCATTAGTTGCAACACAAGCATTACGTCTGATACTGCGTTCGATAATTCGCCTGCCAAGCGTGACGATCTATATTTGCAGCTGAAAACTTTTAAAGACAGATAATAAATGATGATTATTAGATTTATGTCTCCTTGTTCTAGGCTTTTTATTCATGAATTTATATACTCATAGCTGTGGTTGCCAAGCATCCACCATCAGGTGAACAGTGTGGTCATTTATCACTTTTAACTGTGTATAAACTATAAATGATAGTTTAAATTTGATTTAGATTTATAACACTACATTCTTAGCATTCATCGTTATTAAACAGACAGGATTTCTTCGCCATTAGCTAGCGGCTTGATTGTGTACCTACGTAGTAACGAATAATGGCCTATAAATCCTGCTTAAACATAATTGGCAAGTCATTTTTAACAAATTTATTGATATTAAGAAGTACAAGATGTAATGTACCAATTTTTTTTTTTATAAAACTGGATGATAAATGAATTTATAGTCCATTTCACTACAAACAAAGAAGGCGATGCGTTGTTTCCCCTGAGAATTAAGACAGAATGCATCACAGGCTTTTATTATAGTAGCTCCCTTTAGCATCCAGAACAGAACACTATAGCGCACGCCTGACCTACCCAGAATGACAGAGTAAATAAATGAGTCTTACCAGATAAATTTTCAACTATTGGTAAAAGTTAAACTCTACATGGTGTTATTTATTAAGGTTCATTGCCTCGACTGCAGAAAACCTATCCAAAAATTTTGATACCAAATCTTTGTGTCTGATTTTAGCAGACAGTACCAGAAGAAGAACTTTCCTTTAACGTCGTGAGTTTTTTTTTTATATAGGATAAGGTGACAAACGAGCACACAGTCCACCTGATGGTAAGTGGTTGCTGTGGCTCATAGACTTCTACATCTATCCTCGTTTGCGATTCAAAATGCAGATGATATTACGAGTATAATTAAATTGACATAATTCATTTTACGCCAATAGTACCTGGCCGAACGAGTTTTGCTTGGTATTAGAAAAAAATATATCGCAGATGACGACTATCTAGATAAAATTTATTTAACGTCAATACTATCAGAGAAAAATTGTCAGATATGTCAGCGGCGTCACTTTTTTAGTTAAACTTGGAAAGTAAAACATTCTCTACTTTTCTAAATACATAGTTACAAACAATGAGGGGTATCTCTACGACTTTTTCTGCCACCAGGGCGGCGCCAATGGAAAGTAAGGTATAATATTTGACAGATTTCATAGCGGGGAAGTTAATTTATTCGGAAAATGTAAAAGTTATTATTTATTTTTGTACTATTAGCTATACGAGTATTTTATATAAATAACATTAAAAATAAATAAACGAAACCACAGATATTCATAAAACTAGAAAAATTAAAAAAAAGTAAAAAATGTGCTAAAAGTTAAAGAGCAAACCACTGAGGCATTATTTTGTGTATTAATGTAATACTCCAGAAACTGATAAACTTTTATTAAAAAACGACTTCTCAATTAAAGCCTCAATTTAAAGCCCTTATTTTACGCTCACCAGATTTCTATTTATTCTATTAGTTTATAGTTTAAAATATGTAAGATTACCTTATATTCGAACCAAACATTTTGATTCGTCATTCATAATGCATACACATTTTTTTACGTGGTAGAGCCATGCTGCAGCTATATTAGTAGTATAGTTTTAGCACGAATGGCCGACCCATCTCGACCGAGAAGGACCACGCTCTCACAGAATACCCGCGTAAAATAGCAACTTAACGCTGCTATGTTTCGTATGGTGACTGTAGAGAACCGGAGTCCCCTTTCAATTGGAAACGAGGCATTCCATCTTAGTCCTCACGGGTGACAACGCATCTGCATTTTGATTCTTAATCGAAGATAGATGTAGATGTCTATGGGCCACAGCAACCACTTACCATCAGGTGGACTGTGTGCTCGTTTGTCACCCTTATCCTATAAAAAAAATACAGCAAAGGAGTGGAATTATTTGCCGGCATCTCTCTTTGCACACGCTTATAATGTGTGTGACTTCTACGTAAGAGTGAAAAGGCTTTTTCTGAATTATTTCACCATACCTTTAGGTGAGATAGTAGTCAAGATCTGGCTTTTAATAGTAAAATAAATTATAATTAGCACAGAATACCTCAGGTATAATTTAGTGCAATGTAATGAATTGGAATGTATAAAGTTCAAAATCAAGTTATAGCCTATATACGTCCCACTGTTGGGCACAGGCCTCTTCTCATTTCTGAGAGAGCCTTTTAGGGCAAGGAAATGTCCGCAACGTTGCCTCAATGCATGTTGACCAACTTCACATATGTTTGAAATATTTTTTTCTTATTTGTCAGACATGCAGGTTTCCTCACGATGTTTTCCTTCAGCGCCGAGCACGTAGTAAATCAGCACTTAAAATTGCAATTAACAATTTCATTGGTGCCGGCGAGGACTTAACATGGGTTGATCGCGTACTGTGAAATTTACAGAAAGCGCATAGCCCCTGAGCTGCAACGGCTCTTATATGTATAACTAAAGAAAAATCTTAATGTGAGACTAGCAGCAAGTTTGTACATGTTGTTCAAACAACGTAAATGTACAAGGGGAAATCCTAAATCATATTAACACGGGTGTGACATGGGATAGTACAAAGGCCCGAACAATTAGATATAGTGAAAGATATCCATTGAGTTTGTGTAGGCTTTGTCTCAAACTCATTTATGAATTGGGACTTTATAAATTTCAAAACAATAGGGTACTCATACTTTAATGGACTAGTTAGTGAGTAGAGTGTTTTTGAGGTATAATTTTATGTTTGAAATTTAACACCACTTAGAAATATTCTCTTAAGGAATTCTCAGGGAAATACATTGTTTTCCGATTTCTATATTCAACAAACGTTTCATTAGCGATAACGATTCGTTTTATTAAATACGAGGTGCATATAAAAACTATTCATTCGGCAACTAAGGATGACTTAAAATGAAACATCTTTAAACCAATTACAAATAATTGAACTGGTATTTTATTTTAAATAAAAAAAAAGTTTTTACGTACTTCAGTTTATACTAAATCTATGCGTACTTCAATGATGATAACTTAATATTTATTTAAAAAATACTAGTTATGTTACTAACATCGCGGATAACCAATCAAGGTAAAGTTAAAATGCTTGTGTTATGAGCGGTTTACGACAGTAGTTGAATGGCGGATTTGAAGCCACGACTTTTAACTTTGCGGTCCGCATCCGAATATCAGAGCCGGATCAAGAGCTAAGTGCTCGCCGTAATTCAAAGAGTATAATAAGTATATACAGGAAAAGAGAGCCCTCTGACGATATTTTATTGCAGACCAAATTGAACTACTAGCGTCTCCTACAAATTGAATCCGAACTAATTCGCTATATATAGCTATATTATGTACATCATATTAATGTAACTATTATGTTCTTTAATTCGCATACTTACTGAAACAATTTTTACTTTTTTTTGTAAAATAATTTATACTTTTAATATTAAAAGTAGGTAAATAGTTTCAATAAGTACACTTGTATTTGTGAGATAATAATATATAAAAAGGGTATTTGCGATGTTACAGGAATGACAATTTAATATGACAATTATTTCATTTTTTATTTTTATTTTTTATTATAAAATGCTGGTTGCCAGTATCATAATTGTCATATTTATCGATTGATTCGATAATTATTACGTGTTTTTATGTTAAAATTATAATTTTTTGTCAATAAAATCACCAATAATTTTTTGGTGCACTTATTTTTATTTTGTAAGTAAATTTCATTTTATTTTTCCAAAGTAGCGACATCTGTGAAGCCATAAGACCAACTATAAACAAATTATTTTTGGAAACAAGTTATGGATGGCGCCACCATCCATTAAATTTTTGTGGTTCAAGGCAACTGTCCTACGCCTGCCGTAATTCTCACTGTCCGTGATCTATCTGAGTTTGATTACTGCAGGAACTAATGTAATAAAAGATCTTTACATATGAAATTGCCGTTTTTTATGAAATAAGTTAACGTAATTTTTTTACATATTTTTTATTTCTATTAATCAAAGTAATCACTCATGCAATCGATGCATCTTTGCCAGCGTAATGGCAGTTTATTGAAAACATTCTTCAAAGGCATTTTGTACTGCCTCTCGGGTATCGATTTTTTCCTTCAAAAAAGTTATCCGAATTCTGGAAAAAGTAGGAGTCTGTAGTTACAAGATCTGGTGAGTACGGTGGATGATGGAGAGCTTCCAACCCCAGCACTTGTAACTTTGGGACGGTCTGTTGTGTAGTATGAGGTCGCGCGTTGTCGTGCAGGTGCAGCGGGAATAAACGATTGACCAAAGCTGGTTGGCGACGTGCGAGCTTCTCCATCACTGTGAACAGTTCTGCAGAAAGGCTCATCCCGTTTGGTAAGAACCATACCGGCGCTAGACCACCACTATAGTAAAACTTTAAACGAAAACTTACCCCTAGAGTAGTGACTATCACATTTCTAAGGGTGAGTTTTCGTTTAAGGCATTGTTTAGGTGTTGAAACAGGATCGGACCAACTTGCTGAGCGCTTGCGATTGTCAAACAGAATTAATTTTCCGTCACAGGTAACAATGCGGTTCAATATTTCTTCGTTTGTGTGCCTGTTGAGCAATGAAAAGCACGTCTCGATGCGTACTTCGAGCTGGCGATCATTCAGTTCGTAGGACACCCAATTTGTCAGGCTTTTTTACCTTGTCAATTTGACGCAAACATCACAATAAAATCTCGCAATCACCTTTATTTACTTATTTCTGTAATTTCCAGATCGGAAGCGGGCAAAGCAATAACAGGATGTGCGTCCGTTTGTAGTATTCGCTCCGTAAATGTTGTTGATATTGCGTGCCACTTGTGCTGCGTTGCTGCAACGACACCGACGGTACTCATATTCCATAAGTATATTGTGATGAAAACTGCACATCTGGGGAATAAAAATATTTTAAATGCATGTGCATTAATTTTTCAAAAAAAAAAAACAACATAAATAACACAAGTTCTCTCGCCTGTTACCCAGAGGGGCAGAACTACTACTATGGACAGGCAGCGATACTACTTCCATTTGGCACGAACCTGACACACCCCTATCATTTCTTTCACATCCATATTATAACTAAGCATATATGCTCGTCAGTTCAAGTCACTCTAATTTGGCTTGTCTTCAATATAACGCCAATTTGATAGATAAACTTCAGCCTAGAACATCTCTTCCTGGCTCTGCCACTCACTTCTGCAGCATAAATATGCTTTATCACTCTTTCCTCGTTCCTTATTTGTACGTGTCCAAGCCACCGAAGAATTTCTTTCTTAATCCTAATCACAACCTTACGTTAAGTTTACTAACACAGAATTGTCAATTGCCATATGTGTCTTTTTGGCACATTGCGACTTCACATATATTTAAGAGCATTATATATTTAAGGCACATTGGATTGATTCTGCCAACCCGCACTGGACTAATTGTCCATTACCAACTCAGAAGTAAAAGGATGACTGTGTTCTGCAGTGGGATGTATATAGGCAGTAAGTTAGTTAACTTTTACAATTCTATTCAAATTTTCAATTATATTATGGATTGAATTGTCCTTTTATTAAATGTTGGAGCTTCGATATAATGTCATGATTATCTTTAGAGCCTATTAAAAGTCTACTGCTGAACTGCTTTATTTGTCACGCTTGTCAGGTTTGTTTTCGTCCTTCGCTTCTTACGACACCCACGGGCAGATATGCGGTAGCGGATATTCTTACACTGCCACTACACGGTATATTGCCGTGTTTAATACTTTATCATTTTTACAATAATATAAGTTTAAGATATAAATTAGTAACAAATATAAATCACGAATCGTCATTAGTTAATCTTTAAATAAATGGAATTTGGCATATCTTTACTGTAACACAAACCTATCTCTGAATAATCAGTATTAACATCTTAATGGAATAGAGGAACGCTCCTTGCTGAGATGTCATTTCAGATTTCCACTTCTGAACTGTAGACGTTTGCTTATTATACTATATAATGAAGCTTAAGATATGTATATGTCATATTATTAACAAGGAAAAATAAAGAGTCAATAACAGGCATTCCGCTTTGCTCTTCATATATAAAAACGCGTCTGTAGCTTTCTTTGTTTAAAGTCGGCTGCAGGAGTCCCTAGAATGCAGTAGCCACTTATCATGAGTTGAACTGTAGGTTTGTTTATCACTTCAATTTTAAAAAGAAAGCTACAATTCATTGCACGGAATATTGGCAGCTACCCACATTGAATATCTTGCCTTATAATATATCTCCCCTTTTCCACCTCTGTGAGCCGTGGTAGCTCAGATGGTTAGCGCTGGCTGTAAGCTTCACAGTACTCGAGTAACCCGGGTTCGATCCCCGCCGGCACCAATGAAATTGTTAATTGCAATTTTAATGCTGATTTAGAACGTGCTAGGCGGTGAAAGAAAACATCGTGAGGAAACCAGCATGTCCGAAAAATAAGAAAAAACAATATTTCGACGACATGTGAAGTTCGCCAACACGCATTGAGGCAGCGCGGCGGACATTTCTTTGACCTAAAACCCTCTCAGAAATGAGAGGAGGCCTGTGCCCAGCAGTGGGACGTAAATAGGCTGCAACTTTACTTTTTCCACGTATATTTTTTATTACTATCTATGGCAGTTATAAGTAAAGTTACAGCATAGGTATTTTTGAGAGGTTTATGGAACAATTAGTGCTCCGCACTGCTGGAATGCGTGTTGGCGGACTTCAGGTGTTCTCGAAATATTTCTTAGATGTGCTGGTTTCCTCGCAATGTTTTCCTTCACCGCCGATTACTTATTAAATCAGCTCTTAAAATTGTAATATAGTTCTTGAGAAGTTGGTATATCAGCAACTAATAGTTTATCTTGAACATCTACAATTACTGTTATTGAAACATTTTGTATTTATATTTATGAACACATGGTGACATTAATAGTCTCAAAAGAACATATAAAAATCTTATAAAATATATATTAGGTAAGTACTCCATACAGTATGCGAAAGCTTTTAAAGTATCTGACAGAAATAATTATGAATGATATCCGCGAATATCTTGAAAATTCTCTTTTTAGGCTCACGTCATTTCGTATTAAATGGATGGGTGGGTTCTAAGTATGATTTAAGTTATTAAGTACGGAAGTACTTTATATTTCGACCTTTCATACGAAATGCTTATAACATTTTTTGTTGGATAAATGTATCATTAATTTTTGACGACTGCGTTCTTCCTAAAATTGATTGCTGTATTTTTTGTGTGAATATTAAATAATACTATAAATATATTTATCAATTTAGATCTTATTACCTTTTAGGCCAAGCTTTTATAACCTTTCCTCTCTTCATAAATTTATAATAATATGTGACAATAATCTAAATAGTATATTAAAATGTTTACAATAGCGCATTAGGTTATAAAAGCCTGTGATGTCAGTGATAGGTCAGGCTGAATAAATACCTAAGTAAAAAATTATAAATAAAAGAAAAGAAAATAATAATTAGTAAAAGCTGCTGTTGTAAATGTATTTAGAATTTTTTAACTATTCATAAATCTATTGTGTATCAAACAAAATCGGTGTGCGGAAAACAAACATATTTATTGACCCGAGTTATAGTGTTAGGTACCAAACTCTAGTATTGTATAAGTAATAGTTGGAGACTATAATTAAGTAGTTGTCCGCGGTCGAAGATATATCCAACTCACTGTTTATCGTATTTTTGTTATAGGAGAGGGCAAACGAGCATAAGGCTGACCTGATGGTAAGTGACTACCGCCGCCCATGAACAACTGCAACAATAAGGGAACTACAGGTGCGTTGCCGGCCTTTTAGAAAGGAGTAAGCTCTTTTCTTGAAGGTCTCTAAATCGTATCGGTCCGGGAAAATCGCTGTAGATAAGCTATTCCACAGAAAGTTCGTACGCGGAAGAAAACTCGTAGTGAAACGTACAGTAGTGGACTGCCAATCATACAGATAGTGTGGATGGTATCGGAAATTTTGCCGCGATGTGCGTTCAAAAAATTTGGCGGCTGGGATTAATCCGAACTATTCCTCAGAGCATTCCCCGTGGTAGGAAAAATGCAAAAGGATGCAACATCTCTTGCAGCGCCGGTGAAACGGGCCGGTCGGAAAGGACTCGGAGCCGCTCCGTGCTGGATGCGGTCAAGTGGAAGGAACTGGTAATAGGAAGCCCCATCCCAGAGATGGGAATAGTATTCCATGTGAGTCCGAACCTGCGCCTTGTTAAGTTGCAGTTGGTGTGCCTGCATGAAATACTGTCCCGCTCTGCTGAGTACGCCAAGCATTTTAGAGTCCAATTTGGCCTTCTCTTCCAAGTGACCACGAAACTGCATGTAACTCGATATATTGACGCCGAGGATTCCAATACTGGCTGATGCAACAGCAAAGTGCCTTGAATTTGAAGAGATACGACAAGAGGGTTGTTTCTAGCAGTAAACGCGCAAACTTGTGTCTTCTGAGGATTAAACTGGACTAGATTTAGTCACCCCCAAACCAAGACTTATTTCAGAAAAGACTCAACTTCAGATACAAGTTTGGTCCCGTATTCGCCGACGTTTTCCCTAGAAATATTGACACAGCCGGTATATGGAGCATCACCATTACTGTCACTCGCATAGCAATTAATGTTACCGGATTGAAACATATCATTCATATGCAGAAGAAACAGCGTTGGTGATAGAACGCAGCCTCGTGGAACACCAGCGATAACAGGCTTGTAATCGGGGCATGCACCGTTTACTACGATTTTGATGCTCCAATCAGCCAAAAAACTGGTGATCCAATCGCACAATTTCTCATGAAGCCCATAAGAAGGAAGCTTCGAAGCGCTTTTTTCGAAGCTTCTAAGGCCTTCTCCCAATCTAAGGCCTTCGCTATGCAGAAACTAACGGCCAATACCTCTCACTTGGACTAGATCACCTGCGCTCATCTTTGTGTTAGGGAAATAAGAAGGTCACCAGCTGAGCGACCCCGACGGAAACCGTACTGGCTGTCACAAATCAGTTGGTACTCCTCAAGGTACTGCATGAGCTGGCAGTTAATAATGGACTCAAAGGAGAACAATAAGGTGATGACGATAGGCCTGTAGTTTGACAGATCAGCGCGGTTACCTTTTTTAGGAATCGCGTGCACGAAAGCTGTTTTCCACGACTTTGAGGTAGCACCTAGGGAGTAGAAGTACCGGAAAAGACGCGTTAGAACCGGTGCCAACTCTGAAGCGCAGGTCCCCAGTAGAATTGTCGGGATTCCGTCAGACGCACTCGACCGATGAATGTCCAGGGAGAGGAGTGCTTTACGCACCATCTCGCAGAGTATTCACGCTGCGAGATGGTCGGCGGTGTGTTTTCCGTCATCGAGAGTCGAGTTGGATGCAAAAAAGGAGCCGAAAAGGTCAGCTTTCTCTTTTGCGGTGTAAGCCAGTCCCTGTGAAGAGATTATGATGCTTACAGAAATTCCCTTGAACAGCCTTGGCGAGTGACCAGGATGCATGGGTTCCTTATGGAAGGTGAACTAATTTGTCGCCAATTCTACCAAGGTGCTCATACTTTGCCTTCGCAATAACTCTTTTAAAGGACCAGGAGGCGAAGTTATACTTCTTTTTATGGATGCTAGTGTTTACATCCCGAGCCGCAGTTGATGGTATGAATGAAAGCACCACGCCGAATGGCTCGGTTCACGTATAACCGATCATGCGGAGAGATCTGTTTATGACTTTGCCTTGGCATATGGTCTAACACAACTGGTTACTTCGCCTATGCGGATTCCAGATGTGAAGGATCATGCAACTTCCCTGCTGGACCTTCTGCTCTCATCCGGACGGATAACAGGTGTACGTCAATATTCCTCTTGGCTTTTCGGACTATTATCTGGTTAGGAGTACGATGCCACTCACACTCCTATCGCGGTTACGTTCTGCAAGTTGCCGCCGTGCTTAGCACTATAGGTCGGCCGATTGGGAAAGGAAAATGCGGTCTTATTTTGTATTCTAACCTTGGGGCGGGTTTACTTCTCGCCGGATGATCCCAGCGTTGTTGCTAATTTTGTCGCTGATGTGGTAATTCCGGGAATGGAACTTTTTATTCTATCATCTGTAGTGTCTATCGGAGGCAGAACTCAGTCATGGTTCGGTCGCTCTTGTAAAATTGTATCACGCCATAAGCACTAGTGCTACCGGGCCTGGTCTGACGAAACAACGTCTCGGGATAAAAAACACCAGCGCTCTTAAAAAGAAGTATAATTCCGTCTCCAGGTCCTTCAAAACTGTCATTGCCAGGGCAAAGTCGTATCGGCTTCATATCGGCAGTATTGGCGAGAAAATAGTTCGACTTCCTTTGGGAACCCGAGCATTTTGGGCTTTTGCTAAGGCTGTACAAGGAAACTTCTGTCACCCATATATTCCATCTCTGTACAGGTAAGACCACTCACTGGCCCATGCCGCAAAGAAAAAAGCCAATCTGCTAGGCTCTCTTTTTGCGTCCAACTTGACTCTCGATGACGGAGGTAACACACCACCGACCATCCCGCGGTGTGAGTGATCCATGTAGGATGTGCTGTTCACACAGCGCTCGGTTTGCTATGCACTCCTCTCCCAGGACGTCAACAAGTTGAGTGTACCTGATGGAGTCCCACGTGTTGTGCTGAAGACGTGTGCTACGTAGTTTACATCGGTTTTAACGCATCTTTTCCGGTACTCCTACTCCCTAGGCGTACTCCAAAACTCATAGAACACAGCTCAGAAAGAGCTTAGACAGATCCTCAAAAAAGGCGACCGCTCAGATCCGCCCAACTACTAGCCTATCGCTATCACCTTGTGCTCCAAAGTAACGACCCTTAAAGTAACAAATGTCGTAAAAGCCAATATGGCCAAAATTAGTTTCTAACGCCTTTATGACCAGTTTCGCGCGCTCTATCAAACTGTATATTTGAAAAGTTCATATTCACAAAAGAGGTGACTTTTATAATGCGTCCTGATTAAGGTTATGAATCTAGTTTGTTTTTAAATTATGTCGTAATGATCATTTTAGAGAGGAATTTTTTGTGATAAAAGTTTTAACGACATATTTTTTCTTTACATTTTTGTCTTAAAATGAACAACATTATCAATTATGGTTATTATGACAATTTTTTAAACCGATAATTTCAAAAGAGCAATGCCAATTTATGTCGTGAAAGTCAATTGCTTTTAAAATATGATATTTACACCCTAAGCTCATTACTGTGTATAACAATATGCTTAAAATAAGGGCTTTTAGTGCATTAATTGTCATCTAAAATAATGTAGAAATTGGCACGGTAGTGCGGTGGAGTGAGAGGTAACTTGCCGCACCAATCTTGTGCGTATACCCCGCCCTCAGAATCTCTGCCAACTCGCATGAGTCGCTATCTGTTTCCCACAGACGGTGACCCTCTTATCATTCCCCACCAAATCGGTTTCCGAGCGAAACACTCCTGTCCCAAACAAGCTCACCGTATTGTGGAATATATCCTCAGCGGTTTTTATCCTCGTCGTCATAAGACCATCGCGGTCTTTTTCGACATAGCTAAAGCCTTTGATAGAGTCTGGCATACAGGCCTTATCTACAAACTATACAAAATAGGTCTCCCCGATCGTCTAGTACGTCTCGTGGCCTGTTACTTACAACATCGTACCTTTCGTTTTAGACACGAACGCACGCTCTCCTCTCAGTGACCCATCAAAGCTGGTGTTCCTCAGGGATCAGTACTTGCTCCCCTCCTCTACATCTTGTACACCAACGACATTCCAATACCGTCGAAAGGTATCCAGCTCTCCCTTTTCGCAGATGACACTGCTCTATACTGCAAAGGTACCACACTACCTTCCGTACGGAACAAGATCCAAAAGTCAGTCGATGACCTAGGAGCTTGTTTCCAAAAATGGCGCATCGATGTGAACCCGGAGAAGAGCTCCGCAGTTCACTTCGATTATAAACGACGCCGTAACAATAATACTCCACCAATACGTATGTTAGGGACCCCTGTCCCCTGGTATACGTCTGCTAAATATTTAGGTGTCACCCTTGACACGAAGCTCACTTTCGAGCCTCATGTCATTAGAGTAACCCGTATAGCTCGTTTTTATCTAGGTAGGCTCAACAGTATGTTGGGCAGACATAGTAAAATATCCCTCCGAAATAAGCGAACCCTTTATAAAGTCTGTATACGACCGGTAATGTCTTACGCGGCTCCTATATTTGCGCATGCTGATCCCAAAACTATTAACGAACTTAAAATAGTTCAAAACTTATTCTGTTGTCGAGCTACGAACGCACCTTGGTACGTCCGTAATGCCGACCTCCATCGGGACTTAGAAATCCCTTCTTCAAAGCCTCAGAGTCGCATTCCAATAAACTTATTCGTGAGGCAGCTAATTATGCAGCCCCACCCCCCTCTCGCTATGGCGTCCGCAGGCCGAGGAACTCCCTCTCGGACCCGCCTAATAAACTTTCAAACGACCTGAACTGCCTGCTGGCAGCTCAGGCCAACTCATAATAAATTATCATAATTAATTTGCCTTAGTAGGCACTCCCTACGCGGCTCGTAACCGCCTGCGCCTTCTTTTTCCAAAAGAGGGTCGCTTCCGATCCGGCATAAGAGCTTAAACAGCTGGTTGCCAGTCCCCAAAGGCGGTATTTTAACGCCGTCGGTCGGTTAACAGTGGTAGAGCCACGCGGCAGCTTTTATTGTCGCACGGATGGGCCGGCTCGAACCGGGGTAGTACCACGACCTCACAGAAAACCAGCGTGAAGTAGAGGTTTACCTCTGCGTTTCGCTTGGTGAGTGCAGGTGGCCGGAGGCCCTTTTTACTGGAAATGAGGCATTCCATCTTAGTCCTCACGGGTGACAACGCATCTACATTTTGATTTATAACAGAGGATAGATGTAGATGTCTATGGGCCGCAGCAACCACTTACCATCAGGTGGACTGTGTGCTCGTTTGTCACCCTTATCCTATAAAAAAAAAAATTTAGCGGGTATCACTTAGGTCCCCCGTAGGCAGTGAGTCCCGCATAACCACGACAGACCGGCTGTTGTGGTATGCATAAATGCATTTTCCGCCTCCCTATGTAATGGGTAGCCCTTTTTCCAATTGCTTCTGGGTGCAATAAAAAAGTGTCCTTTCAACAAGCTGCGCGCAGCATGGCCCGGTATGACATTGTCCTTTCGACCAGCATCACACAAATCCAACCCTCAACATCAAATACCAATTCTGTCGCCACACAATATTCCGAGCAAAACTGCTACACTCACCAACACATTAGAACACAAAAAGTCCACTCATTCTCTCAATTCATAGCAAGTTAAAGTTAAACATTTCCCCTGTACATCGCTAAACATTTCGAACTTTAAAGTGTACCCCATGTAAATTATAAAACTGAAATAACAAATCCAGTAATAACTTCATCAGGCTTGATTGTTTTAGGAATATATCGATGAGGGATCATAAGCGAAGACCAGTTTCAGATGCTGTTTCTTTAACTCTGGTTTTTTTTACTAAGAGACATGCCATTTTAGTAAACTTAAGCTCGGTAAAACAATTAGCTGCATTATTTTTAAATCGATTGTTAATGTCATTAACAAATCAAATCATTTTCTATCTGGGTGGTTATTTTGTGCAATACTCTTAACTACATTACACTATCCCTCTACAGCCGAGTTTGGATGGTCTGCATTAAAATGCAAAATTTGCGTAGGATATTTACTCTCAATTGACATATTATGTGACATTACCAACACTCGTAATAACACTCCTTCTTAACGTCCACAGATGTAACTACACATACATGCTCGTGGGTTAAGGGTACTTAACAAAACATACTTTGTATAATAATATATAATATATTATGGAGTAATAACACTTTTGGTCACTCTTTTCCGCCAAGTTTTCCCAAAAAATTCATTATGTATAGTGTGCTAAGACACAGAGAAATCACTTAAGTTATCTATTTGATCACACATAGTGATCATAATGCCGCAATGGCTAGTAACAAACTGTTAACTATATCTTCATCACTTTTTGTGGTACGATCTACTGTAGAGACAACGGCTATCAGGTCGTTCCAAGTCGACCAACATTAGTCTCTACGAAATAAATGCCTTCCACCACACCATCAGATGTTCATCGCTCCTGAATAACTCATGAGTAAATCGCAGTTGCAACTACGCACCTATTCGTTCAATGCGACTAAATAGAAATAAACAGAAACAGAAACTTTTTTATTCAATATAGATTATAAGTCATACTTATTGAAAGTCTTTCTTTTGTTTAATTACCACTGGTTCGAAAAAAAACCTCTGCCCTGGCAAGAACCAGCAAGAAACCCAGCGCGACTTTTTTTTTAAAAACAGCTGACAATCATGTATGTTACACAAGTAACGACACAACAAATTATAAATAGCTTGGTAATAACCTCATTCCCAGGGGTCATTATCATCCATAAATTCCTTAATATTATAATAACCCTTTTAATAAAAACTTAGTTTAATAAAGTTTAGAAATACCTCCAGCAATTTCCTCAAAACTTAATTCTACTTCAACTAATTCAATTTAAAGGAAACTTTACTCAGCTCTGACAAAAAAAAATTCATTAAATTATAATACTGTGATTTTCAGATTAATCAGAATGTAATGTAATAATGTAATGTAATAATTACTCAAAATTGAAATTCGATTACACGATTCGAATCAAAAATCGATTACACCACTGTGATGAATTCCGCAGTAGAACCAAAGTAACCAACATAGCCCAACGGATTAGTATGCTAAAGTGGCAATGGGCCAGCCATACAGCTCGAATAACCAACAACCGATTGGAAAGAAAGGTTCTCGAGTGGCAGCCTCATACCGGTGGGGGAAGTATGGGGCGGAAGGGTCAGGATCTTGCTTTGCGGCGTTCCTTGAGGGAGGCCTGTGTTCAGAAGTGGACTTGTGAAGGGCTGTAATGATGATAATGATGATGAAATACAGGTGACAGATTACTGTGTTGTATTTAATATATATTTGTTGTATTTCATCTCATTCATTCATTCATTCATTACACCCTTCACAACTCCACTGCTGAACATAGGCCTCCCCCAAAGAATGCCACAAAACACGGTCCTGAGCCACCTGCATCCATCGACTTCCTGCATGTCTTACCAGGTCGTCACTCCATTTCGTGGGGGGACGCCCTACACTTCGCCTACCGGTACGAGGCTGCCACTCTAGAACCTTTCTTCCCCATCGGCTGTCTGTTCTTCGAGCTATATGGCCGGCCCACTGCCACTTCAGCTTAAAGTAAATGTAAAATATCCTTTATTGTACACCAAGGAACATATTACAGTATTTATATATTTAAAAGAACATTGGTACAACAGGCGGCCTTATCGCTAAAACAGCGATCTCTTCCAGGCAACCTTAGGGCTGTGGATACTATTTTTAAAAGATAGCGGAAGGGGTGTACAGAATATAATATAGAAAGATAAATAGAAGAACATAAGTGATTAAAGGAAAAAAGTGAATGACGACAGGTAGTAACTTAAGAGGAAAGATAACAATGTTTTAATTTATTTTTAAATATAGGAAGAGATTTAGATTCATTAATATGTAAGGGGAGAGAATTCCATAGTCGTATAGCGGTAACTGTAAAAGAATTAGAATAGAAGGAATAGGAATGTCTAGGAGTCCTTAGAAGGAGATTATTTTGAGATCGTAGAGGTAAAGAGTGTAAACAACTTAAATATATAAATCGGTTTTTCAAATAAGGAGTGGTCGGATTGAACAGAAAGCAGTAAAGAAGATAAAGAATGTGAGTATTCTTGCGAAGGCGAATCGGTAACCACTTGAGCTTTTGGCGGAATTCGGATATGTGGTCATACTTTCGTAACCCAAATATAAACCTTATGCAATAATTTTGGAGCCGCTCAAGTTTATTAAGTTGCTTACTAATCCGTTGGGCTA